>CM057055.1:13951500-15168000 GCA_029948455.1 Solanum rostratum
TATTTAAATAATAACACGGATTACCATTTTGTCATCCATCTGTTGTTCAGCATCTATTTTAGACGCTGATGCATCGTGAGAACTTCCACATACCCTATCCCCCTTAAGAAAAGAATTTGGTTGAAAAGCATCAACAAACATATTCAGGCAGTTAAGATATATGAAAAAATAAAACAAAATGTTGCTAAAATCTCAAATCACAATAAGGTATCACACACTGTATCGTTGATATGTGTCAATAATAATAGTATAAACATTGAAAAAAATGGTAGGTATCACTGTATATCTAATAAAGTGTAATGCTACACTAGTCAAAACATATTTTGGTTACTAAATTCTTAGATCAGAAAACGAAGGTATAACACAGTGAGTACAAATGTGAGTATCAGTGTAATATGCTAATTAAACATGTATTATTGATACATGTCAAAAAACTGTAAAGACAGTGAAAAAGATTACAGGTATCACTGGATACCTGATACACTTTAATGGTACATATAATGTAGATTTCACATATACTAATGTATCAAATATATCCATTAACATAGTATGTGTAATATGAGATCACAAAATACGTTCATTTGTAAATTACATATGAAAGTTAAACCTGCTTAGATTCATGCACAATATCTCCTTGTTGAGTATCGCCGTGACTGGAATGGACTGTTTTGCCTTTATCAAGGTGTGGTTAACATGAACATCCACATCAATTTTCACATTTTTTTCGGCTGTCTCGGGAATTGGTGACTCATGGGATGTCTACATATAATAATGAAGAACATAAAGATTAAAGATATGAATTTGTAATATATAATTGTGATATCATGTTGAAAAGAAAACACACCGTCTTGCCTCCTTGTACAATGTTATTCCCTAGTTGAGTATCCACAGTGATATTTTCACGTGTCTCATTTCGTACAAAATTCACCTCATCCTTTATAGTTTTCAACATATCATTGTGATGCGATATCATTAACTGTTCAAGTGCATTGAACCTGTGATCGACCTATAATCAAGTCTAACGGTGTTTTATAGTCATTAGATAAGCAAAAACTCGTTAGGTAGTTTACAAAACATAATATGAAACTTACATGATCCATTAGAAATTTCTTGACTCCTTCAACTTCTTCACTTGTCATGTGTTTTCCAAGTTAGGTAGTTTACAAAACTGTGACGCCCGGTAAATTTATCGAAATGCCCCTAGAGTGAGGGTACGCGCGTAATGCATCTTCCGGGGTTCGTATGGCAAATCCGAGACCGGATTCGTGATCAGCATGAAAAATGGAGTGAGAAAATGGTCCGGGTCGAATTTTAGGACGATCCGATCGAAAGATAAATTTTCGATCCAAGTCACAAAACAGTGACTGTCCGCGACAGAGGCGCGATACGCACCTGCCGCGGAGGGACACTTATATATTTTTTCAGATTTTCGACGGGATGGAGAAAACTCGTTTAAGAATACTTTTTCCAAAAATACACAGTGCGCGATAGGTCCGCGTCGCGGACCGTGTAAATTCTGAACTGAAAATTTCTAATTGATTTCGAGGGGCATTCCGGTCAATCCCTAACCTCTCCTAAACACTAATACACGGCTAGTAAGGTCGTTTCTACACGAAAAGAGCCTAACAAAACCTATTCTAAGTCCTATACTAAAATCTAACAAGGCTAGGGCTTGAGGAGAGGAGAGAAAGGCTTGGGATGAGGAACACGAGAAGAGAATCCTCGACATCACCCGGTTGAACAGTGCATCACAGGTATGTAAGGCTAAACTAAAACATGGGATTGTTCTCTCATGTGCCCCATAGAGGTCATAGACGAATTGATGATTGAAGAGTCTACATGCATGATTTCTTTGATGGATTTTCTTGAAAATTATATTTGAAATTACATGTTTTCTATGTTGATGATCATCATACTATTTGTTCTCTTAAATTGAACACTTTCATGGAATTTGCATAACCCTACATGACTATTTTGAAGAGCATGCATAATGAATTTAAGACTTGAACCTAGAGCCTTGCATTGGGATTGTTGACTGTGATGATGAGTTGATGAAATCTTGAGTGTTGTATGAGTCTCTATAAATGAACTCTACCGGTGTGTTTATTCACTTGATTCCTAATGACCATTATATACTCTTGGGTCATTGAGAAGGTGTTGATGATAGGGTTAAAGTCCCTATGAGATATTGATGATAGGGTTAAAATCCCTATGAGATGTTTGATGATAGGGTGGAAGTCCCTATGAGATAATTGATGAAAAGGGGCCAAGGTCCCGGTGAAATATCAGTCGTGGACGGGGAGTGGGTCCCTATGAGACTGGCAGTCGTTGACGGGGAGTGAATCCCTATGAGACTGGTTGAGGTTGATTTTATGAGCATTGAGTCGGGAGGAGTATTGAGCACCGAAATGAGCAGGAGTGAGTCCCACTCGAACTCATTAACTACGTCGCCAAACGTAGGAGAGGCTTAAACCATCACATACATACATATGGTTTCCCTCGAGGTTTAACAGTCCCTGAAAGCAATAGAGGATCTGTTCAGTTTGATTCCATGTCGGGTATATTGATATGGGATCCAGTGTTCCTTACCTGGCAAGTTTAGGACCACTATGGCAACATCAGGGTGATTGTTGTACATTCACTGGCTCATAAGTGAGTGTTGTCGGTTAAGAGAAACTCCCGGGAAAAATTCGTACCTTATTTTGAGTCTAGATGAGATATGATGAGAGGGGGGGGTGAACTCCTCTGATGATCCATGTGATGAGTTGAGACTTTGATGAGTCTGAGATAATGATGTGTCACTTGCCCACTCTGTACTTTTTTGCAGACAAGCAAGCTGGCGGTTAATGTGATTATGATGTCTATTTTGACTTGATATTATTTTCCATATTTTCTACCGGTTTCTGTTTCATTCAGCTATTTTACATACCAGTACATTCCAAGTACTGACGTCCACTCTGGACTACATCGTTTTATGATGTAGAGGCAGGTACTAGAGATCATCAACAGGCGCTCCGTTGAAGATCAGGGATCCGAAGTTGATTTGGTGAGCCTCCCCTACTCCGGAGGAACCATTATTTTATTTCATCATGCTTTAGAGTTAGGATTGGACTATTATCTTATTTTGTTTTTGGGTAGCCATGGGTCTGTCATTGGCACCACATGATTTAGTGATAGAGGCTTTATAGATCGGTGTCGAGCATTGATGTTGATATTGTGAGCTAGTTCTTTCTACTAGCCTTCGTTATTTTGCTTATATTATATTGAGAACTTTAGATGAAATGCGTCCACTGCTTGCATATACTTTCCGCTGATCAGTAGAAGTATGATTGAATGATGTGATGAGACTAGGTGGTTCGCTTGGGGGCTAGCAATAGTCTTCGAGTGCCGGCCACGCCAAGGGTACCCTCCCGGGGCGTGACAAACTTGGTATCAGAGCACAGAGTTCAAGTGTCCTAGGGAGTCTATGAAGTCGTGTCTAGTAGAGTCTTGTTTATGGGTGTGTTGTCGACCACACTTCATAAGCAGGAGGCCATGGGACATTAGGAATGGTTACACTTCTTTCTTTTTCTAAATCGTGCGATAGAGTTGAACTCTATGAAAACTATCCTCTAATTCGTGCGTTACACGTGCAGAATCGATAACATGCCTCCCAGAAGAGCTGTCAGAGGAAGGGGACGTCCTGCCAGGCAAGCTGTTAATCTACCTGAGCCTCAAGTACCCGAGGGGCCCGTGGATCCAGCTGTCCTGTCGGACAACCTCCTCAAGCTGAGATCTCGAATGCTGAGCTACGCCAAGCCATTCAATCTTTGGCCCAGGCTGTCGCAGCACCTGCGGTGAGGCAAGGTGCGGGTGGGACAGACTCTCATGGCACCTCTAGAGTCCGAGAATTTCTGAGGATGAACCCGCCCGAGTTCACGGGGTCGGCATCTACTGAAGACCCCAAGAACTATATGGAGGAACTTGAGAAGGTGTTCCAAGTGATGCACGTGGCTGATGCTGATAGGGTTGAATTGGCTGCCTATCAACTCAAAGGGGTAGCCAGGCTGTGGTTCGACCAATGGAAGAAGGGCCAAGGGGACGATGCTTCATATGTAACTTGGGCGGTATTTGAGGAGGCTTTCTCGGGACGCTTTTTCCCAAGGGAGAAAAGAGAGGCTAAGGTGAGGGAGTTCCTGAATTTGAAACAGGGCTCCATGACCGTGCAGGAGTATGGATTGAAATTTATGCAACTATCCCGCTATGCCCCAGACATGGTTGCTAACATGCGGGGAAGGATGGGAATGTATGTAGATGGGTTGAACAGAGGACCCAAGAGAGATGGAAGAGGAGCTATGCTTGTGAGTGACATGGACATCGGGCGACTGATGACATTCGTGCAGCAAGCTGACGAAGAAAGACAACAGGACAGGGAAGAGTTCAAGCGCAAGAGAGCTAAGACATCCAGCCACGAAGGTGGAAGGAGGGGTAATGGGAATCGATTTCCAGCACCCTCAGCTGCTAGTGCACCTGTGCCTAAAGGCCCGTATGATCAAAGGTTCCGGAATACAGGGAACCACGGACCTCAGTCCCAAGCTAGTGTGGCTCAAGGTTCTCAGAGTAGACCGCAGTGTGATAACTGTGGGGAGGTGCATTGGGGGAGATGTCGTGATAAGAATGACGCATGCTTCGGGTGTGGCCAAGTAGGCCACTACAAGAAGGATTGTCCAAAACGGGCTAGCCAGGCTCAGTCTGCGGCATCGGCCCCACCGGTTAGAGGGAACCCAAGGGCCACTACGTCAGGTGCAGGCGGGGCCACAAACCGCTTGTATAATATGGGGAGTCACCAAGACCAGGAAAATTCTCCAGACGTCGTGACGGGTATGATCCGAGTCTTTACTCTTGATTGTTATGTTTTGATGGATCCTGGTGCCACATTGTCGTTTGTAACTCCTTATGAAGCCAGTAAATTTGATAAAACCCCCGAGAGTCTTCTCGAACCCTTTGATGTTTCTACTCCGGTGGGTGAGTCGATTCGAGCTGAAAGAGTCTATAGAGCTTGTGTAGTGTCCATCCATCATAGGGACACCATTATTGATTTGATCGAGTTAAAAATGGTTGACTTTGATTTGATCCTCGGCATGGATTGGCTTCACGCCTGTTATGCCTCTGTGGATTGTAGATCCCGAACGGTTCAGTTCCAATTTCCAAATGAACCAGTTCTAGAGTGGAAGGGTGACTCAGTGACACCTAGGGGGAGGTTTATCTCATATCTTAAAGCCCGGAAGTTAATTTCCAAAGGCTGTATCTATCACTTGGTGAGAGTGAAATCTGATGATGTTGAGTCCCCAACTCTTGAGTCAGTTCCGGTTGTCAACGAGTTTCCAGAAGTCTTTCCTGATGATCTGCCCGGATTCCCTCCTGATAGGGAGATTGACTTTGGGAATGATGTTCTTCCAGATACCCAGCCTATTTCGATCCCACCTTACAGAATGGCCCCCGCTGAGTTAAAAGAATTGAAAGAGCAATTAAAAGATTTGCTGGAAAAGGGCTTCATTAGGCCAAGTGTTTCACCATGGGGTGCCCCTGTTTTATTCGTGAGGAAGAAAGATGGGTCTCTCAGAATGTGTATCGATTATAGGCAACTGAACAAGGTCACGATAAAGAACAAATATCCCCTCCCAAGGATAGATGATTTGTTTGACCAACTTCAGGGCGCCTCTTGCTTCTCTAAGATAGACCTTAAATCTGGCTACCATCAGTTGAAGGTGAGGGAGCGTGACGTTCCAAAGACAGCCTTCAGGACTAGATATGGCCATTTTGAGTTCTTGGTCATGTCCTTCGGACTGACGAATGCACCTGCCGCCTTTATGGACTTGATGAATAGAGTGTTCAAGCCATATCTTGATTTGTTTGTGATTGTGTTCATCGATGACATTCTGGTGTATTCAAGGAGTGAGGAGGAGCATGCTAACCACCTCAGAGTGGTCCTCCAAACTCTTAAGGACCATGAGTTGTATGCAAAGTTCTCCAAATGTGAATTCTGGCGTGAGTCAGCGGCCTTCCTAGGCCACGTGGTTTTCGGTGACGGTATTCGAGTGGATGCCCAAAAGATTGAGGCGGTTAAGAACTGGCCCCGACCGACCACTCCAACTGATATCAGAAGTTTCTTGGGGCTGGCAGGCTACTACCGCAGGTTCGTGGAGGGGTTTTCTTCCCTATCCGCGCCACTGACCAAATTGACTCAGAAAAAGGTCAAATTCCAGTGGTCCGAAAAATGTGAAAGGAGTTTCCAGGAATTGAAAACAAGGTTAACTACTGCACCGATCCTAACTCTACCCGACGGGACCGAAGACTTCGTAATCTATTGTGATGCCTCGATGGTTGGATTGGGATGTGTATTAATGCAAAGGGGGAAAGTGATAGCTTATGCTTCCAGGCAGCTCAAGGTTCATGAGAGAAACTACCCAACCCACGACCTCGAGTTGGCAGCAGTGGTGTTGCACTTAAAATTTGGCGGCACTACTTGTATGGAGTGCATGTGGATGTGTTCACTGACCACAAGAGCTTACAGTATGTTTTTATCCAAAAGGAACTCAACTTGCGACAGAGGAGGTGGTTAGAATTGCTCAAAGATTACGACATGAGCATACATTACCACCCAGGTAAAGCTAACGTCGTGGTTGATGCTCTTAGCAGGTTATCAATGGGTAGCACAGCCCATGTGGAGGAAGGAAAGAAGGAGTTAGCCAAGGACGTGCACCGGTTGGCTCGATTAGGAGTCCGACTCGAGGAGAACAACGAAGGAGGAATTAATGTCCAGGACGGGTCTGCTTCCTCGTTAGTGGTGGAGGTGAAGGAAAAACAAGACCAAGACCCTGTCCTAGTCCAATTGAAGGAGGATGTCCAAAATCAGAGGGTGATGGTCTTCTCCAAAGGGGGAGATGGAGTGTTGAGATATCAGAGTCGATTGTGTGTCCCAGATGTTGATGGCATACGAGACAGAATCATGGAAGAAGCTCATAACACTAGATATTCCATTCATCCTGGCTCCACCAAAATGTACCATGACTTAAGGGAGGTCTATTGGTGGAATGGAATGAAGAGAGACATCGCGGAGTTCGTTTCGAAATGCCCAAATTGCCAACAAGTGAAGGTTGAGCATCAAAGGCCATGTGGATTGGCTCAGAACTTTGAAATTCCGGAGTGGAAATGGGAGATGATTAATATGGACTTTATCACTGGGCTTCCAAAGTCTCGAAAGCAACATGATTCGATATGGGTGATAGTGGACAGAATGACTAAATCAGCTCACTTCCTGGCAGTCAAGACGACGAACACTGCCGAAGAGTATGCCAAGTTGTACATCCAGGAGATTGTGAGGTTGCACGGAGTCCCCTTGTCCATCATCGCGGACAGAGGAGCTCAATTTACCTCCCAATTCTGGAGATCATTTCAGAAAAGCTTGGGTACTAAGGTGAACCTGAGTACGGCTTTCCACCCACAGACGGATGGTCAGGCGGAGCGTACAATTCAAACACTAGAGGATATGTTGAGAGCTTGCGTCCTTGATTTCAAAGGGAATTGGGATGATCATTTGCCTCTGGCTGAATTTGCATATAACAATAGTTATCATGCGAGCATCCAAATGGCTCCTTATGAAGCCTTGTACAGAAGGAGGTGTAGATCGCCCATTGGGTGGTTTGAGGTTGGAGAAGCGGAGCTCATTGGACCTGATCTTGTTCACCAGTCGATGGAGAAGGTCAAGGTCATTAGAGAGAGGTTAAAGACTGCCCAGAGTCGCCAAAAATCTTACACTGACGTGAGGAGAAGAGATTTGGAGTTCGAAGTAGATGATTGGGTGTACTTGAAGGTGTCACCTATGAAGGGTGTCCTAAGGTTTGGGAAGAAGGGAAAGTTGAGTCCACGTTATGTTGGACCCTATCAAATCGTAAGGAGAATTGGGAAGGTGGCCTACGAGCTAGAGTTGCCTTCCGAGTTAGATGGGGTACACCCGGTGTTCCATGTGTCTATGCTAAAGAAATGCTTGTGAAACCCGGCCTTGGTGATCCCTGTTGATAGAATTGGGGTGAAGGATAACCTATCTTACGAAGAGGTTCCGGTTCAAATTCTTGATCGTCAGATTCGTAAACTAAGGAACAAAGAAATAGCCTCAGTCAAAGTCCTGTGGAGGAATCAATTCGTTGAAGAAGCCACATGGGAAGCTGAGGAGGAGATGAAGGCAAAGTATCCGCACCTGTTCGTGCCAACAGATGGTGAAAGCACTGAAGGTAAATCCTTACTCTTCAATAAGCTAAGTATCCTATTCTTGTATCTGACTTACTATTACTGAATTGAGTGTGGGAATGAGTCGTAAGTCTATTCGTGCCTTAATGCCCACCTCCACTCCTCATTCGAGGACGAATGACACCAAGGGAGAGATGATGTGACGCCCAGTAAATTTACCAAAATGCCCCTAGAGTGAGGGTACGTGCGTAATGCATCTTCCGGGGTTCATATGGCAAATCCGAGACCGGATTCGTGATCAGCATGAAAAATGGAGTGAGAAAATGGTCCGGGTCGAATTTTAGGACGACCCGATCGAAAGATAAATTCTCGATCCAAGTCACAAAACAGTGACTGTCCGCGACAGAGGCGCGACGCGCACCTGCCGCGGAGGGACACTTATATATTTTTCCAGATTTTCGACGGGATGGAGAAAACTCGTTTAAGAATACTTTTTCCAAAAATACACAGTGCGCGATAGGTCCGCATCGCGGACCGTGTAAATTCCGAACTGAAAATTTCTAATTGATTTCGAGGGGCATTCCGATCAATCCCTAACCTCTCCTAAACACTAATACACGGCTAGTAAGGTCGTTTCTACACGAAAAGAGCCTAACAAAACCTATTCTAAGTCCTATTCTAAAATTTAACAAGGCTAGGGCTTGAGGAGAGGAGAGAAAGGCTTGGGGTGAGGAACACGAGAAGAGAATCCTCGACATCACCCGGTTGAACAGTGCATCACAGGTATGTAAGGCTAAACTAAAACATGGGATTGTTCTCTCATGTGCCCCATAGAGGTCATAGACGAATTGATGATTGAAGAGTCTACATGCATGATTTCTTTGATGGATTTTCTTGAAAATTATATTTGAAATTACATGTTTTCTATGTTGATGATCATCATACTATTTGTTCTCTTAAATTGAACACTTTCATGGAATTTGCATAACCCTACATGACTATTTTGAAGAGCATGCATAATGAATTTAAGACTTGAACCTAGAGCCTTGCATTGGGATTGTTGACTGTGATGATGAGTTGATGAAATCTTGATTGTTGTATGAGTCTCTATAAATGAACTCTACCAGTGTGTTTATTCACTTGTTTCCTAATGACCGTTATATACTCTTGGGTCATTGAGAAGGTGTTGATGATAGGGTTAAAGTCCCTATGAGATATTGATGATAGGGTTAAAATCCCTATGAGATGTTTGATGATAGGGTGGAAGTCCCTATGAGATAATTGATGAAAAGGGGCCAAGGTCCTGGTGAAATATCAGTCGTGGACGGGGAGTGGGTCCCTATGAGACTGGCAGTCGTTGATGGAGAGTGAATCCCTATGAGACTGGTTGAGGTTGATTTTATGAGCATTGAGTCGGGAGGAGTATTGAGCACCGAAATGAGCAGGAGTGAGTCCCACTCGAACTCATTAACTACGTCGCCAAACGTAGGAGAGGCTTAAACCATCACATACATACATATGGTTTCCCTCGAGGTTTAACAGTCCCTGAAAGCAATAGAGGATCTGTTCAGTTTGATTCCATGTCGGGTATATTGATATGGGATCCAATGTTCCTTACCTGGCAAGTTTGGGACCACTATGGCAACATCAGGGTGATTGTTGTACATTCACTGGCTCATAAGTGAGTGTTGTCGGTTAAGAGAAACTCCCGAGAAAAATTCGTACCTTATTCTGAGTCTAGATGAGATGTGATGAGAGTGGGGGGTGAACTCCTCTGATGATCCATGTGATGAGTTGAGACTTTGATGAGTCTGAGATAATGATGTGTCACTTGCCCACTCTGTACTTTTTTGCAGACAAGCAAGCTGGCGGTTAATGTGATTATGATGTCTATTTTGACTTGATATTATTTTCCATATTTTCTACCGGTTTCTGTTTCATTCAGCTATTTTACATACCAGTACATTCCAAGTACTGACGTCCACTCTGGACTACATCGTTTTATGATGTAGAGGCAGGTACTAGAGATCATCAACAGGCGCTCCGTTGAAGATCAGGGATCCGAAGTTGATTTGGTGAGCCTCCCCTACTCCGGAGGAACCATTATTTTATTTCATCATGCTTTAGAGTTAGGATTGGACTATTATCTTATTTTGTTTTTGGGTAGCCATGGGTCTGTCATTGGCACCACATGATTTAGTGATAGAGGCTTCATAGATCGGTGTCGAGCATTGATGTTGATATTGTGAGCTAGTTCTTTCTACTAGCCTTCGTTATTTTGCTTATATTATATTGAGAACTTTAGATGAACTGCGTCCACTGCTTGCATATACTTTCCGCTGATCAGTAGAAGTATGATTGAATGATGTGATGAGACTAGGTGGTTCGCTTGGGGGCTAGCAATAGTCTTCGAGTGCCGGCCACGCCAAGGGTACCCTCCCGGGGCGTGACAAAAACATAATATGAAACTTATATGATCCATTAGAAATTTCTTGACTCCTTCAACTTCTTCACTTGTCATGTGTTTTTCAACGACTAGGGCGTCATGGGGGGGGGGGGGGGAGAAGAGCTGGACCGTGTCTTTGTGTTTTTTGGTTCTTCAGGAAACTTAACAGCTTGTTTGGGCATGTCTGATCCAGTAGGCCTGGTTTTGGTTGGAGTGACTGGCCTGCGTTTATTTGGTGTAGTCGGAGATTCCGTAACACATGAACGCTTTGACCTTCTGAGCAACGTTTCTGGTTGTTCAGATGTGAAGTCTTCAAAGCTGGATTGTTCTCGAATTCGAACTTTGCTTGCCCGACCGGATGACGAAGACGGGATGGTTGTGGTATGAGCAGGCACCGCTGGTAAATCAAGTGTGGCAATCTCTTCGTCTGACGGAAGAATGTTTGAACAATCATTTGATAAAAAATGAAATGATGGAAAAATATCAAATAAAAGTAAAAAATTTGAATCTGTAAATGAATCAAAATCTAATGCATGTATTAAAATACCTCGCCAAAAATGGATGTCATGAAGTACTCGTATTTTGGCCTGAGCCCAACTACTTCCCAATTCAAAATCCTAGGAATGTGATTGCCAACTCTAACTGCAATATCATTAGGGACTCTTGAGGCACACTCATATATCCAAACATTAAAAATGTATGGCATTCCTGACAGGCGATACAACTGTTTTGCTTCTTTGGAATGTTGTCTGAAACTTTGTATCATTTTAGCAAACGTCACTTTCCCCCACAAAAGTTGACATATCTGCCATCTTCAACTATGCGAAAGTGGTCAGCTGAAATAAGAGACTCAGTCGTCTGTGAAAACACAAACGTGTGGATGAAAAAAATGATCGCCATCTGAACAACATCTTGAACTGTGTCCCAATTACCAAGCAAGAAACGCTGCACCAGTCGACTTTTGTTTATTCCATGAAATGCACCAGGAAAATAATTTTCAATAAGTCTAATGGGTGTCGAATCTGGATACGTAAAATCAGCCACGTTTCCAATGCATTTGAGTCCAGTAATGGTAGCAAATTCTCTCACTGAGAACCTTTCCCTTCATGTGTCATATCTGCAATTCATCCGGGTTCTGTTGCTTCAGCTCAAGAAGCATGAGACATTTGATGTTTTGGCCTTGAAAATTGCACTTGGAAATATTCAGATAATGTCAAAAAATGGTTTCCTTGAAATCAGCCACACCATCATCGCCAATGGAGGACTTTATATCAGCCACGAAATTTGAGTTGTATGAAGAACCAAATCTCACACAACCTCTGGGGATACTTTTTATAACATAGTTTAAGCCCTGAGAATAATCAGACAGAATTGACATATATCAAAAATGTGTATCATGTAGTAGCTGGTATCACTGAAATGTGCAAGTTTTAACATGGCAAAAATATGCAGGTATCATAAATTCATGAATCAGTAGTATGTGCTTGTGTTGCATGTATCATAATGAAGCCAAAAATATGCATGTATTCACTGCATGTTTGGTTATCATGTTGTGCAATTATCAAATAAAATGCATGTATCACTATGATAATCCAGGTATCACTAATATGTATTTGTATTGCATGTATCACTGTTATGCAAAAAATTCATGTGCCACCTAATATAGTATTATTACATTCTGCAAGGTGTCAACTAAAATGCAATTATCAGATAATCCTGGACTGATGCTCATATGTGTGGGCAAAAAATGCAGATATCACAACCCAGAATATATGTATACAAAATGTGATGTAACATTGATACATGATGTAACACCTTAATACATAACTGAACCCATATTAAGATGTATCAGTGATATGTTTCCACCATACAAAGATGAACCCATAAAAATTGTCTTTATAACTGGTATCACTGAAATGTGCAAGTGTTAACATGGCAAAAATATGCAGGTATCATAATGCATGAATCAGTAGTATGTACTTGTGTTGCATGTATCACAATGAAGCCAAAATATGCATGTATTCACTGCATGTTTGGTTATCATGTTGTGCAGGTATCAAATAAAATGCATGTATCAATATGATAATCCAAGTATCACTAATGTGTATTTGTATTGCATGTATCACTGTAATGCAAAAAATTCAGGTACCACCTAATATTGTATTATCACATTCTGCAAGGTGTCAAATTTATACCAATTAAAATGCAGTTATCAGATAATCCTGGATTGATGCTCATATGTATGGACAAAAAATGCAGATATCACAACCTAGAATATATGTATACAAAATGTGATGTAACATTGATTTATGATGTAACATTGATATGTTTCCACTATACACTTTTAAACTCAGAAACAACAATATATCAGCACACATTCCACATATATATCAGTGATATGCTTCCACCATACAATGATGAACCCATAAAAACCACATCAGTGCAAACTGTGGAAATATCACTATGGTGTTCTAATAATCATGAAATGCAAAACATCAATGTAATAATATGTAACATTGATATGTTTTCACTATACGGTGTTGAACCCAGAAACAACAATATATCAGCACACATTCCACATGTATATCAGAATCAGGGTAATGTTCTAATAATGTGATGTATCAATGATATGTTTCAACTATACAATTATGAACCCATAAAAACCACATCAGTGCAAACTGTGGAAATAACACTGATGTTCTAATAATCATCAAATGCAAAACATCACTATAATGATAAGTATCATTGATATGTATCAACTATACATTGGAATAGACCCAGAAACAACAATTCGGAAAAAAACCCATCCCGGTGTAATCAAATATACTAGGAATATCAAAATATGGAAAATTGCATGTTAAAATGTGAGTAAACAAACATCTATATAAATTTACTTAAAACAAAGAAATTTTTATGTTAATAATTTTAGATACAACTAAATATGAAAAATTTTCATTAAATCTACCGTCAACACACAAATATTAATGTTAAAATTTGAGGATACACCACAATAATGAAATGCATGATATAGAATAATTTGTATGTATCAATTTATAAAATTATCAAACAACTACAGTGAACAAATTGAAGAAATCAAGGAATAAAAACATACCTTTCTCAATGATGGGCGAACAATAATGGGTTCGACTTTTTTCCTCTTTGTTGCATGCGTTTTTTTGATAGATGGCTTAGAGCTTGAACCCGAATCCTTCATGGAACCAATTTCTTCTTTGGGTTCTTTATCACCGGATTGTTCATGGTTGTTGGATGACCTTCTTCCATTGGAACTGGTAAAACTGAAGGTACATTGACATTATCACCAAGTGATTGGGTTAAACCAAGACTAAAGGAAGGAGAGTCGATGGAAATGGTGGACGGAAAATGGAAGAGAACTATTGAGAAGAGGCGTAATAAGGAAGAAAGAGGGAAAAGCGGATGAATAAAGTAAGAAGAGTAAAAAAGGGTTTGAAGTTAAGATGAAAAAGGAGTTTTTACAGTTCCAATGTAAATTCAAATTAAAAGGTAACTGCCAGCAGTTCTCTTAGAAAAAGATAATAATTAATTAAGTTAAGTAATTGTGACTGATTGGACTGTTGCCATAGAAAAAGGCATAAAAAAAATTGTGGAAATTGTTAATTGTTTAGGTATCAAATAAAAAGGGTAAAAAGATTAAAAAAAAAAGAAGGGATTTTAGTAATTAATTTAAATGGTAGGGAATATTGGAAATTAGGAAAAAATAAGTTATGTATTTGTGTAAATTTTCCTTATATTTTTGTGATTTTTGTTTAACCTTAACGCTAACATTAATTTAGTAATTATTCGTTTGTCAGTCTAATTTAATTTCCCCAAAAGTCAAACCATTTGTGTTGTTTTTATTAAAATTTGATTTTAAGATTCTCTAATTAAAAAAAATGCATTTTAGGCCTTCCAAATATTTTGAAAATATTTATGAAAAATTCTTAGTTTATTCAAATTATTTTTCAACTGTCTCTATTAGTCAAAATTAGACAATGTAGTGACTTAAACTTTCTAATTCGAATTTTTTTTTATTCAATGTCTAAAATTGATTTTTATTTTTCAAGTTAGTCAGAATTTCCTAATCGTCGGATAACCGCGTGTTAGCGACCATTTCGAGTGCATAAAACCTTCTCGAGTAGAAATATGAACCCGGGCCCTTATCCTTGGATATTAAAAGATTTTTTCTGTTTACATCTTTTAAAATGATTTTAAAAGTTTTCTTGATTTTCCTTAAAAATCAAGTGGCGACTCCTAAAATTTTGAAAATTTGGTTTACTTAAATCAATTAAATAATAAATCGAATTTTTGAAACTCAATGTCATTTTCCGAAATAACAGAAATGGTGACTCCGTTGGGGATTAACTAGGTTCTAAACATAAGATTTGACTTATTTGACTAACTACATGGAATATTATGTATTAATTTTTGTTTTACGTATTTAAATTTGAATATTTAACTGTCATTGCATTTCATGGCATTTTCCGCCATCCGACACTTTTTATTTTCTTACTAAAATAATGATTATGCAGGTCGCAGCCGTTTAATCGAAATTTCCATCGAGGTACGCTGACGAAATGAGTTGATCTTGCGGGGTCAACAGTCGTTAACTTCCCAAGCCTAGGTTGTCCGCCTGGGTCACCGGTTCCCTCTAAAAATAACTCACTCTTAGTCCACCTAGAGTAGAGCTAAACCAAACCCTGTAGGAACATTGACCTAAGACGACCCAATACGTAAGGCATGTTGGGCCCGTTAGAAAGACCACCTTGAGTCCATAGTGGCCCCCGGCTCAATTGGATGATCATATTTATGTGTTTAATATTTGAAGGTTGTATACGCTATTTGATGAGCCATTGTCCCTTGGGGTTGGGTGTTTTTCATTTTTAAATATACGATTTGTTGTTGATTGAAGACAAAGAAAGATGTTCAATAACGTTGAGAAGTTCAAGAAGAAGGATTTATTTTGAAGGCTTAGACTAGTATTGTAACCCTACGTGAAACTGATGATTTATATCCATTTTTCCCTATTATGTATGCCCATTTAATTTATTTATTAAAGTTGTATTTATTTTTGGGGCAATGGAACGTTTCAAATGGTGTAATGCATTCTTCAAATCGTTAGCTCTACCCTTGGCATAAAGGGTCACACACACACACACACATATGTATATATACATACATACATATATATATATATATATATATATATATATATATATATATATATATATATATATATATATATATATATATATATATATATATATATATATATATATATATATATATATATATATATATATGTATATATGCATATTAAGACGTGTTATATTTCGTTTATGTGCTGAAACAACAAACAACAACATACCTAGTAAAATCCCATAAGTGGGGTCTGGGGAGGGTAAGATGTACCCAGACCTTACCACTACCACTTAGGTAGAGAGGCTGTTTCCTGGGAACCCTCATCGCAAAATCCCATTAGCAGAAAAGCTAGATATGATAAACAGGCAAAGATGAGAAGAACACATGATAATACGTAGATACAGGACAGTTAACATATAAAGGCAGATAAATAACATATAAAAGGCAGACAATTAACCATTCCTTCCTATCTACCCGATTAGTCTGCTACTCTAATTCTCAACCTCCACTCCTTCCTATCTAAGGTCATGTCCTTGGTGAGATCGAGTTTCACCACATCATGTCTAATCACCTCCCCCCAATACTTCTTTGGTCTACCTCTACCCCTTCGTGTAGCTCCCAAATCTAGCCTCCCACACCTCCTAACAGGGGCATCAATACTCCTCCTCTGCACATGTCTGAACCATCGCAATCTCGCTTCTCTCATCTTGTCAGCTATAGGGGCCACCTCTAGCTTCTCCCGAATGACCTGATTCCTAATCTTATCACTCCTAGTGTGACCACACATCCATCTTAACATCCTCATTTCTGCGACCTGCATCGTTTGAACATGTACATTCTTTATTGGCCAACACTCCACCCCATACAACAAAGATGGTCTAACCACCATTCTGTAGAACTTACCTTTGAGTTTAGGTGGTATCTTCTTATCACACAATACTCCAGAGGCCAACCTCCATTTTGTCCAAGCCGCCCCAATACGATGTGTCACATCATCGTCGATATCCCCACTACTCTGGACGATGGACCCCAGATACTTAAAGCTTTCCTTCTTAGGGATAGGGTGAGCTGCAAGTCTCACAACAATGTCTGCTTCATCCCTCGTGACACTGAATTTGCACTCCAAGTATTTTGTTTTGGTCCTGCTCAGTTTGAATCCTTTGGTCCATTATTCCATTCCAAATTCTTAGAACACATTAGGCATATGAACTCAATTTTTGAGTCTTTTAAAATGTTTTTGAGTCAATTATCAAAACGACTAAAACACTCTTTATATTCAATTGGGTCATCACTTAGATTTATGGTGACCTTGTTATCCTCGAAAGAAAATCCATATCAAATAGGCGAAATTACCAAATACTTCTCCGAGTTTCAAATCAAATTTTAGGACATCTTTATGTTTAGTTAAACTTTTCTGAAAGTCAGTTTGTGAATATTTTATTCCAGTCACAAAATTTATTCATTTCATTCTATTAAATGATCAAATTTTGTCCATTTGGTCATTCTTTTATAATATCTCATTCTGTGAATTTCAGACTAATTTGTTTAGGCAAAACAAATATTAGTGTTGCTTTGATTGATTATTACGATTAATGGACTAACTCTTTCACCTTTTGAGTTTTTCTTTCTTTTATAGAAGAGAGATCGATTTGTGTTGGTTATCAAACTTGCTCACTTCACCAAAGAAAAGCTTTTTGAGTACCCGCAGGCAGAACATTCGTATTTCACACGGTCTAAGGCCAAGAAAGTTGCTACAAACTCATTATTTCTTACTTGGACTACTAAGAAAATTCGTTCAAACATGGACTCTAGTTTGATCAATTCAGTCACATCATCTAAATTCCTTGCTTCATTTGTCACGGCTGATACCCGTACGGGAACAGAATCACACTTGGAAGAGTAACGAGTTGCTAAATTAAGTCTCATGGTGACACAGTACCAAACTGCTTTCCAAAACCTACCTCCAGATGCTCGCCAAAAAGATCATGTGATACCTCCGCTACCGACCTTAAATGAATTTGATCAAGGAAATCCTTTTGCCACTTCTCAGTAAATTCAAAGTGCTTCATCCACTCGTCCAACTCAGAATGCTCCCCTTGTGTACACCTTTGCTCCTTCAAATGCTCCAACTGTGACACATCATGCTTCACTGGTCTATATTCATGCTACTACTCCACCTGTTGTCAAGGTTCCAGGATTTTACCATCAAGATGTTGATCATTATGTTGAAATTGAAAATGATGCCAAATTTGTTGATATTGAAGCAATGAATATGAAGATGAAGATCTTGGAGGATGCTATGAGAGACCTTTGTGGACTCAGTGGTAATCAAAGTGTGAGATATAAAGAGTTGTGCACGTTTACTGATGGTGAGTTGCCACCTGGTTACATGATTCCGAAGTTTGAAAAGTTCGATGGATCAGGAAATCCAATCTTTCACTTGAAAGTCTATTGTGAAAAGTTGATTGGTGTTGGAAGTAATGAAGGAATAAGAATCAAATTGTTCAATCAAAGTCTGACTGGAAGAGCTTTGGAATGGTATTCTAATCAAGATTTGACTAAATGGCGCACTTGGGATGATTTGGCCAATGCTTTTGTAGATCATTACAAGTTTCATATTGAGATTGCCCCCGATAGAATCTCCAATACAAAGCTAAGGCAAAAATCAACAGAATGCTTTCGAGAATATGCCATACGTTGGAGAGAAGAGGCATCTAGGGTACATCCACCAAAGGAGGAAGCAGAGATGATCACCTACTTCATTCAAGCTCCGGCGCAAAATACTATGAACAAATGGTGACAATTGGTGGAAAGACATTTGCTGAAGTTATCAAAGCTGGAGAAATGATTGAAGATGGTCTTAAGACAGGGAGAATTACAAGTTTGACATCGTCTCAATTCAGTAACCGAGCCTTCCAAAATGGTTCGTTTGGAAAGAAGAAGGAAAAAGAACTTATGGCAATAATGACTCGGGGATCTACCTCATGTAATTCTGTCCACCTCCAGGCTATCCCACTGCACAATACCCCGTCTACAACACGCAAGCAACATATTGTACTTCATGACCGATGCAAAATAATGCATTTCATCCCAATTTCGAGAGAAAACCTCTCGAGTCTTCACTCCATTGGCAGAGCCATTGGCTGTTCTTTTCGAGAGGTTGAAGACAGCAGAATTACTCCACCCAATAGAAGCTAAAGTTGTGACTACTTCAGCCCATTGGTATGACCCAAATAAGCATTGTGCTTATCACTCAGGGGTTGCTGGGCACGATACGAAGAAGTGTATCACCCTTAAGCACAAGATTCAAGACCTGATTGATAACAAGGCAGTTGAACTTGCACATGCTCCAAATGTGAATATCAATCCACTTCTTGAGCACAAAGAGTAATTAATGGTAAAAACAGTTACAAAGAAGAGATGGCATTTTGTAGAGATCATGCTTTGGCATCTTCCAACCTTGTATTTGAAGTTTAGTGTTTCCTTTCCTTGTAATCGCATTTTATTGCTTTTTATGCTTTGTAACAGCACGTTATGGTTTCACTTCCTTTGGAATATTTTTCTTTGTACTGTGAACTATGTTCGACCTGATTTCCCTAGTAGAGTACGTAGGCGGCCTTTATCGGCTTCGGTCACGTTATCTAAACAATTTCAATCCCTTTTTATCTTGGAACTATGTTTGATCTGATTCCTGTATCAACGGGATACGTGGATGCCACACCGCTCGGTCATATGCCTATAAGATTTTCATTCCTCTTTACAATAGAAACTGGGGCAGAATTTTGAGAGGATCTCAAAATTCTATTGAAGAAGATTTCCTCCAACGAGTCAGAGTTAGAGTTATGTCAAAGTTGAAATTGGGGAAATTTTTTTGAGGTTCTCTAAGAAAATCAATCGAAAATTGCAAGAAGGTTAAGACTTCTTCGATGTTATAAAACTGGGGCAGAATTTTTTAGGAGGGCCGTCAAAAATTTTGTCAGTCTTGCATTTCAAGACGAATTCAGCGTGCAAATCAGATGGCTGAGAAGAATCAAGATGGCAAGGCAAAACCAACATAAGTCGGTCTCTCAAAACTAAGAATTTTTCTTTGGATACAGGAACTATGAAGTCGCAAAGCATCCTTAGACCCATAGTGGCCTCGTCATGATTAAGATTTCTTTTACTTTTACCTGTTTCCTGGATTTATTCTCAGTACTCTATTCATTTCCTAGATTCCTTCATATTACTTTATTGCAATTTATAACACATTTTCTTAATGTTACAGGTAAGATAGTAGCATAATGGCCAAGATTACGACATTTTATCCCGATCAATATGAGCTGAGCAACTTCATTTTTTCAATATATCTTTTGTTATTGTTACTTATTTTAATAAGTTAATTCTGTTACTACTTAGATTTAAACTCCACAGGTATCATCATTAGAATTTGAGGCAAATTTCAAAGACTGTCTCAAATCATGAAAGACTCAAGCCAGATGTTCACAAGGAAAGGACATGAGATAATATGTTAGAGAAGTTATTATATATGTTAAGGGGTTCTGGCGCCAAGAACTCAATTCAATGATTTATCTATTATTTTTCTAGTCCTTCGTTATTTCAATTTTCTCAACTTTTGTTGACATATTAATTTATTCTTTGAAAATCTGCAAAGTTTCAAATTTGAAGTGTCACTTCCTTCAATGTGATAGTTAAAAATCATTATTGGAGTGTCACTGCCTTCAGTGTGACACATTACATTATTGGAGTGTCACTGCCTTCAGTGTGATGCGTTAAATTAGTATTGGAGCATCACCTACTGCCTTTAATGTCACACATTTCTTATCAGATCAACATCTTTTTCAGTATGATACGTTAAAATCATTATTGGAGTGTCACTGCCTGAGTGTGTCACATCATTGAATTATCGAAGCGTCGCTGCCTTAAGCGTGACACGTTATTTTACTATGAGATCATCGCTACCTTTAGTGTGACAGATCATTTACCTCCTTTAGTGTGACGCGTCAACTTACTATTGGGTCATCACCTCTTTTAGCGTGACATGTTAATTTATTATTGGATAGTCACCTCCTTTAACGTGACATGTTAAACTATTAATGGAATGTCATTACCTTCAACGTGACAGTTAAATTATTGTTGGAGCATCACTTCCTTCAACGTGATAGTCAAATTATTATTGGAGTGTCACTTCCTTCAATGTGACAGTTAAATTATTATTGGATCATTACTTCCTTCAATGTGATAGTTAAATTATTATTGGAGTGTCACGTCCTCCAATGTGATACGTTAATCTACTATTGGATTGTCATCTCCTTCGGAATGATGTGTTAAATCAGGTTTGCACAAATTGTATTCATATTTATGTTTCATTTACTACTAACAAGTTTTATCTCAGTCTTTATCGAGAGCATCCGGGAGGATGAATTCTCAAGCAAACCATAGGTGTGGACATCATCAAATAGGATGCAGCACAACGTGGAACTCTTTCTTAGCAGCAAACTGGAACATGGTCTGAAGAGGGGCGTCAAACTCTTTAGATGCGAGCTGAGAAGAGACTCCCACCACAATCCAACCACACCCCTGTCAGAAGGCATGTAGGTATTTCCTTTGAGTTCGTTAGTTTTCAAGTTTCATATCCGGGTGATCTCAACTCTCACCGGAAGCAACATTCCCAATCTAAGTGACAATATACCAAGAGTTTTTGAAAATTATGTTCGTGTAAGTTCTTAATTATGGGTATGAAGTGCACCACATTTATGGTTAAGAGGTTGCAAGCCTCTTTTTCATAATTTGATTTGTTTGTCACTCCTCCTAAACCAGAGGTTTATCTCAAAATAAGATATTTCCTTTTCAGTCGATAGAGTCGAACTACAAGCAATCTGATTCCTAAGTCCAAGGATATGTAGGCGGGCTCAACTTTGAAAGCTCGGTTGTGTTCTAACATTTGCTCTTAAATTTGCATTCCCAAGCATTCTAATTTCTCCACAGTTCGATATTGGAATAGCTTTTGAATTTCTTCAAAAATCGTGCATGAAATCAAATATTTTGAACTACAAGTGGCCAGAGTTCTCATATAATCGTAGGAAACCCAAAACCAGGGTCATGCCACGATTTCCCAAAGTCCGTACCAAGAGCCTTCCAGAAGATGAAGATGTGGTCGGCTTAAAATTGGATTAGTCAAGTTTCTTAATCCACGATCTCTTGCATCGGTCATACCCAAAGAAAAGGACAATCGTTGACATCCAATATTTACCCTCCACATTATAAATTAATATCGAGCTTTTAATTTTAACAATTTGAAATAATTAGCTTTCAAAAACGCAAAAATATTTTTTCAAATGATGTTTAGGTTTAACTCTTTTAATTTTAATTATGTTTATATATTGCATATTATATATAGTTATTTCAAGTATTAATAGTTAAGTATTATATTTTTCATTAATTTTTCAAAAAAAAAATCTCAAATGGATTTTATCTTTAATCACTTTACTCTAAATATTTTTAGGATTAACTACCCCGTAGTTAATTTGATTATTTTAAGTTGTTAATATTGAAGAGATGTTTGATCAATTTATATTAATTCACCTCGTGATCAAATTAATCAATTGATTCAAATTGATCAGGTTTTAATTGGTCATATTTGTAATTGAAGTGACTAATTTTTAAATTTTTCCCTTAACCCGTTCTTTTAATTTTAATTTCAACTCAATTCTAATCCTAAACCCAACCCAATTCTATTCTTAAATCCAACCCAATACTATTTTTTTTAAAAACCAACCCAAGTATTTCTCTCCCCAAACCCAAAACCCAATTACCAAGCCCATGCTTCCAATTCTTTTTTATCTTGTCCCAATTATTCCCAACCCAAACTATTCCTATAACCTAAAACCCAATTCCCAAACCCAACTCTCCCCAACCCAATTTCATCCCCCAGACCCAGCCCACTCCTTAACACAACCCACTCCCTAACCCAGCCCAAATTCCCATTCCCAACCCAATTCTACCCGGCCCAACACATTCCATATATACTTTTCCCCTTTCTCTCTCCCCGTTTCTTCCTCTTCTTCTTCTTCAAGTAAAAATGCCAAAGACCAGAAAACCAGATGTAAGGACAGCCAGGCCAGTTACTAATTTCAGGCCACCAACGATAAGCAATTAGTACACCCACGGGTTCCCACCCTATTTTCCCCTTATCCCTTCACGCCAGGAACCCTCTACGTGTCTCACATCTAAGCCATCGATTCAAATTGATGGCTGAGATGTGAGACTTGTGGAGAGATTCTATGAGACCCCGTGTTTCTTGTCTTCCATTATATAAATTGTGTGGTGTTATATAAGGTATATGTGATTTTTGTTGTCCCCTAAGGATAATAAGGCTTCCAATAAGTGGTAATATCAAGGGACTAAAGTTTTAAGCCAAAGAAATACCCTAAATACACGTTCGGGATTAAAGAAGTGACCCGAGTGGCACCTCGCCCTTTTTGGAAGGTTTAAATTGGGTTTCATTTTTCAAATGGGACTAAAAGTTTATAATTTTCTAATAATGGATGTTTCAAAGTTATTTTAATATCACAAAGGTCATACATTAAGTTTTGGAATCAAGAAAGTTGCAAGATAAAGGTTGGCTAAAGTTACCATAATTTGTTTAAGAAGTCCTTCTTAAATTTAGGTCAAATGTATCAGGTCATATCTCCCAAACTATAAGAATTTAGAAGGTACATGACCTATGAAATTGAAGATCTATGAGTCTAGTTTGCAACGCATAAAACCACGCATCAAACTGACCTCAGAATAAAGAGTTATGACCATTTTACCGAGACTGTACGAGCTGGAAACTGGGTCATGGGTCGGGTTGGATTGACCCGACTTAATGTCAGCTAATTTGAGCTTTTTAAAGCTCAAATCAGTGCCATTTCATCCCCAAATAGCTTAGAAATTGAAGGAAAAGTTCCCTCAAGGTGCCAAAGAGATTTGAGTAAGTTTTTCGCATTTTTACCGTTAAAATTTGTCCATGTGCCTAGAATTGCGTGCCTTACGCTTTGCAATTGTTTTCCCCTCGTATTAGTTGTGTTTGGGCTGTAAAAAATGGTGTTCGTGCTGGTATTATTGGTTTGTAGCTGGTGTTTTCAAGAAATAATTTTGGGGCTCTTTTACGGTCATTTTTACGAAGTTTTACGGACATTTCCTCGCGTAAATGCTCCTTGCCGAATCTGGTCATTAATGTTTATTTTTGACTGTTTATAGGTGTCTTTAAGCAGCATATATATAGTCGAAGCTTAGGACGTAAGGAAAAACTTTCATGAAGGAACTTTGAGCAATTGGGCGATCGTTGGGAAGGTATGTTAAGACTAAGCTTTGTCTCTCCTTTTAGCACGAAATTCGGGAAGTTTCCCAAAACGTCAAATGCAATATCTTATTATTCTATCGCTAGAAAGAACTTCTGTGAAAGGCATTGGGACTGCAGCTGAGTCATTTTCATGATGGTATTAGGTTGAAATTCCATTCGTTCGCTTAAAATGGACATTCAATATCTATATATCATTTTGTCGGTTTTCTCGGCTACCTATTCATATGTTCGAGGTGTTTCTCTTCCTGGTGTAGTGCCATTAAAATAAATGTATAATATGAAGGGAATGTAGTATTCATAATCAGTCCTTCTTCCATACAAAAATATAATTGAAGAATTTAACAAGTAACGTGTTGGTTTTCAATATTCTCCGGTGAGATGCTCCTATTTAAACGACTAAGGCACTTGATCTTGTTTAAATACTTTCCTTTACTAATTGACATGGGACCAAGTATAACCATTATGTATAGCACCTTTATGAATATTTTCAAAGTTAAAGCTTCACTCTAAATGTTGGGTTAAGTTCCCAAACTTGTTAGAAAGACATAAAAGATCCTACGAGTCATGTGTATATGCTATGACGACGATTATGATATTACGAGAATAAGTGTATCAATGAGCCAAGATTGGCTAAATTACAATGATTATGATGCCATGAGAATAAGTGTACCAATGAGCCAAGATTGGCTAAGTTCTTTCTATGATATACTATGTGCATTCAACATTCATATCATACATTGCACGTTATGCATGGACCTCGAGCTATAATCTAAGGTATGAGGCCCATTTGCCCAAATATATATATGTATATGGTATAGATGGCCACAGGTTGGCAGATATGATGCCGGTTAGCTACCGGAAAGGACCACCGTTGCTAGCATTTGGTTGCGCAAGTCATGCATTTGTATCTATATATATGTATTCATGACATGCGATACTCGAGCATACCATGCATATTTGATCACTAGGAAGTTGCTTATTTGCCATTAAGGCTACTTGAGTTTTGGTAACAAGTGGTATATCTATTAACCTTTTTACTGCGGTTATCTATGATTTTACTTCCTGCCTTACATACCAGTACATATTTATTCGTACTGATGTCCCTTTGCCTGGGGACGCTGCATCTTATTTCGTGCGTGCAGGTTCAGGTAGGGGTTCTGATTTACCCCTTCACTAGGAGCCTCATTCAGTTGGATTTGGTAAGCTCCACTTTTTCCTAGAGCTTTCACAGGATGCTTACTTTTTGTTGTATAGTTGGGTATAGTCGGGCCCTGTCCCGATAGTGTTAGTGATTCTCTTAGAGGCTATTGTGGACATTTTATTGTGGGTTGGTCCTTTTGTGTCTTTCAATCTCAGTCATAAGATTGACATGTATATACGGTGTGTTTCTGTACCTCTTTGGTGGCAGCTTTGTCGGCTAGCTAGTACTTTATCGTTCTGGTTTACTTATCTTGATGTACGTGATTTGCTATTGACCAAGTCATGACCTAAACGGTCCCAATTTAGTTTTTTCTAAACATAATGCTACCCGATTTTCTTTTGGTCCCTAGTTTAGTTAACTAGCATGTTTAGTGGCTTACCCGGCCAATAACGGTATCGGGTGCCAGTCCCGCCTCCCCTTTCTTTGGGGCGTGACTGGTGAGTGCAGGGACGGCGATACGTAACACTTGGCTCACTTAGGCAAATCCCACATTGGAAAAGAGATGGAGAGTTTTGGGCTATTTAAGTAAAGGGTTGGACCTAATACTGTGAGGCGCCTTTTGGGGTGAGCCCAAAGGGAAAAATCCATGATGGGCTAGGCCCAAGAGCTGAAAATACTTCACAGTGTTGGGCTAGGTCATTACAGGTGGTATCAGAGCCAACTCTCGACTAGTACGGTGGTGGGGCAAACCTCAGCGAGGACGCTGAGTCCCTACGGGGGGTGAGTGTAGGGACGGCGATACGTAATGCCTGGCTCGCTTAGGCAAATCCCGCATCAGAAAAGAGAGGGAGAGTTCTAGGCTATTTAAGTAAAGGGTTTGACCTAATACTGTGAGATGCCTTTTCGGGTGAGCCCAAAGGGAAAAATCCGTGATGGGCTAGGCCCAAGAGTGGACAATATTTCATAGTGTTGGGCCACGTCATTACAGATTCCACTTGGAGGATTCAAAATTCGAAGGAGAATGTCAATTTTGCCCCGCCCCTCGATTTCCGCCCATTTTGCCCTAATTTTTGGGGATATAAATTCCCCATTTGGCTCACTGTTTAGGGGGGAGTCCTGGTTTCTGAAAAATACAAATAAAAAAAAGAGTTTTTTCGTTCCTCTTAATCAATTTCCAGTGAAGCTCATCGACTTCTGACGATTTTCCAACGCTGGAAATCTCAAGCTTTGAAGTTGAGAAGCTCAGAAACGTAGTTCCTTTCGGTGGTGAAAGCTCAAGCTCGTTGACGTCTCAGTTCCTGCCCTCCGAAAGGTAACAATCCTAACCTTGCTCGTCTTTTAGTTCGGATATGGGTGTTTGATCATAAAAGAAATCACTATGTTGTTCCAACGTCTCTCTTTATTGCGTTTGTTTCTGTCTGGAATTGCTGTGTTAGGATTAATCAGTATTGTGTTTGTTGTTGTTAATTGTTAAGATGAGTTCTGGGCTTTTAGAACCATGTTTAAGCTATAAAGGTCTTGTATCAAGATTATTTTGCTTCGACTCCAGTTTTAAAGTCCCAAATGTGTTTATTCCGAGCTAATGGTTGTCTTGCTACAACTTTCTTGTCTACCCATAATGTCTTGGCCTCTATTCCAATTATTGGATGATGTATGTTATCAGTCTTCCTTGATTATATTCTAGATTAACACGGACGACATTGAGTTTCTGAATAATGGTCATAGTATATATTTATGTTATCAGTTTTCCTTTTGAATCACAGTCTTGATGCCTTCACTATTGTCTGTCTCTCAACATGTTCTTCAAATGATTTTTAGTACTAGCATATAGCTATCTTTGTGTTCTATTTATTTATCACCATATATGAGCATCTTTATACTTGGTTTGCATATTACTGTATGTTGAAAACTATGTGTTGTTGAAACCCGGTTGAAGTTGCTCTCTATCATAAACCAAATCATATTTAAGCGACTATGTACTATCACGATTTGTAGAATTTAAAATTATAGTATATGTATGCATTATTATCTTAATTCTTTATTGAGTCAATGGATAATCACTTATGTATTCCGTTTAGTTATGGTGCATGTGATCTTGCCTTTGAGTCCATGATGGACTCCCCTCCTTGTTTGTATTCCGTTGAGTCAATCTGTCATTTTCCCTCGAACTTGGTTCATGGAGGCTCAGTTGGAACCAATTTGACACGTAAAAGAAGTTGTGTTACAGGTCTTTCACCCCCAATACTTCACTATATACATTGATATACCACCTATATACAATGATGTGATACAAGAATGGGTCAAAAGCCCAAATTATTGGTAGGGGTAGCCCAGGCAACCTTGGTATGAAATTTACAGGTGCAAGACAAATGGGAGATGGAATATATATACTGTATCAGTGTATATACTCTACTGATATACTGTAGAAATATGCTAAGAAACCCAATTCCTTTGGGCCTAATTGGCAGCAGGAGCATTTTATGGGCCAGGCAGGCCCAAATGTAGAAATTAGGACAGGTGGATGATATTGGACCTACCAAGCCCAATGATTTTAGCCTACTTTCTTATTTCACTACTCTGTTATATTTTTGTGATTTTTGTTTAACCCTAACGCTAACATTAATTTAGTAATTATTCATTTGTCGGCCTAATTTAATTTCCCCAAAAGTCAAACCATTTGTGTTGTTTTTATTTATATTTGATTTTATGATTCTCTAATATAAAAGCATTTTAGGCCTTTCAAATATTTTGAAAATATTTATGAAAAAATCTTAGTTTATTCAAATCATTTTTCAAATGTCTCTTTTAGTCAAAATTAGACAATGTAGTGACTTAAACTCTCTAATTCGGATTTTTTTAATCCATGTCTAAAATTGATTTTTGTTTTTCAAGTTAGTCAAAATTTCCTAATCGTCGAATAATAGCGTGTTAGCGGCCATTTCGAGTGCGTAAAACCTTCTCGAAGTGAAAATATGAACCCGGACTCTTATCCTTGGATTTTGAAAGATTTTTTCTGTTTAAGTCTTTTAAAATAATTTTAAAAGTTTTCTTGATTTTCCTTAAAAATCAAGTGGCCACTCCTGAAATTTAGAAAATTTGATTTACTTAAATCAATTAAGTAATAAATTGAATTTTCGAAAACTCAAAGTCATTTTTCGAAATAATAATGGAGAGGCCTCAAAATCCGATGGACAGATTTTCATCGGCCCATTTTAACAAGTGATGAACTTAAATTAATAGATTTGGATTTTAACAATATAACAAATATAATTCTAAACTAAATTTATCCGTCTTTTTGAATGGAGAGGCCTCGAAATCTGACGGACAGATTTTTCATCGGCCTATTTTAACAAGTAATGAACTTAAATTAATAGATTTAGAT
This sequence comes from Solanum rostratum, assembly GCA_029948455.1. Classification (NCBI taxonomy): domain Eukaryota; kingdom Viridiplantae; phylum Streptophyta; class Magnoliopsida; order Solanales; family Solanaceae; genus Solanum; species Solanum rostratum. The sequence goes on from CM057055.1 coordinate 13,980,197, forward strand.
TTTAACAATATAACAAATATTATTCTAAACTAAAATTTTCCATCTTTTTGAATGGAGAGGTCTCGAAATCCAACAAATAGATTTTTTATTGGTCATTTTAGCAAATATTGTATAATATAGTGAAGAAACTAAAATAACATACACACACTTTGAGACAGTAAAGCTAAGATATTTGTAGCATAACGAGCCACATTTACTCATAATAAATGAAGCAGCAATGATCCAATAAAATAGAAGAAGTAAAATAATATTAGAGAAGTAACAACATATCAGTCAACCAAATTAATACAAGAATTTGTCAAAAACCAGGAAGAAAAAAATGATAACTCCAGAATCAAGAAAACTGAAACCACTCCCTTCAACTGATCCCATAGCCAAATTATAACGAGATATTACAATATCGATAGACATTTACGCACTATTTATATAATATTGATATACGCTAATATACAATTTTATACATTGTTGATATATTATACAATTATTTATACAATATAAATACAAGTTTATACACATTTATATAATATTGATATGGTACATATATCTTGACATCCCGAAGGCGCAACGTCATGGCAACTCGTAAAAAATAATTAGAATTTAAAAAAATATTCTACAAAAAATAATTTAATTTTAGAGTCGCCACCTAGTTTTAAGGATAATTAGGGAAACCAATTAATTATTTATAAAATAGCCTACGAAACCAATTAGATCTGAGCAAGGGTTCAAGTTATTCCGAAGGGAAGGTATTAGTACCCTTCAGAAACCATAACTGTGGGTCCCGGCTGAAGTCATTTTATTTTCAAATTGAGGAGGAGATACACAATATAATGTAAATATAATAATAAAAAAATATACATAAACAATGAAAGAAATAATGATACGAAGAATGTCCTAGTATTTGTCTAACATCAACAATATACACAATAATGAATAAATAAAGAATAAAATAAATTGTTCGTTTTTTTTAATGGGGAGTCCTCAAAATTCGACAGATAGATTCGTCATTGGCCAAGTTTAACAAGTAATGAACTTAAACTAATAGATTTGGATTTTAACAATATAACAAATATTATTCTAAACTAAATTTTTTCGTCTTTTTGAATGGAGAGGCCTCGAAGTCCGACGGGTAAATTTTTCATCGGCCCATTTTAACAAGTAATGAACTTAAATTAATAGATTTGGATTTTAACAGTATAACATAAATTAATAGATTTGGATTTTAACAGTATAACAAATATTATTTTAAACTAAATTTTTCCGTCTTTTTGAATGGAGAGACTTCAAAATCCTACAGATAGATTTTTCATCAGCCCATTTTAACAAATAATGAACTTAAATTAATAGATTTAGATTTTAACAATATAACAAATATTATTCTAAATTAAATTTTTCCTTCTTTTTAAATGGAGAAGCCTCGAAATTCGACAAATAAATTTTTCATCGGCCATTTTAACAAATAATGTCTAATATAGTGAAGAAACTAAAATAACATACACACTTTGAGACAGTAAACAATGAAAATCATCGCAAAATCATAATATCACTAAGTTAGTGTAAAGCTAAGATCAGTTGTAGAGTAACGAGCCACATTTACTCATAATAAATGAATTAGCAATGATCCAACAAAATAGAAGAAGTAAAATAATACCAGAGAAGTAACAACATATCAGTCAACGGAATTAATACAAGAATTGGTCAAAAACCAGAAAAAAATGATAACTCAAGAACCAAGAAAACTGAAACCACTCCCTTCAACTAAACCCATAGCCAAAGAGCAAAATACTTTCACTGAAAAAATGAATATATAGAAATTTAAACAAAAAGAAATGGAGAAAAGAGTAGAGTTACTGTGTTTGAGGAAAAAACGATGGTATTTGTGATGGGGTTGTGTTTGACTGACTGTAGCTTATTTGATCCCATCACATTCGTCTTTCGTTGGAGCTTGGTTGTCGCTGTTGTGGTGCTCCGGTTTGCTGGAATTCAATTGTTGTTGGCAATATTGCTCTGCCGGGACATTGACAGAAAAATAGGGGGATTTGGGGGGCTGTTTTGTAATGTGATTTGGGTTGAAAGTGGTAGCTGTTGTGGTGGTGGAATGGTGACGTGAGGGAGGCATTTTTGGGTCTGATTTTGTGGTGTTTTTGGGAAGGTTTTCCAGCATATTTGGTGGTTATTTGGTGGAGGAAATGGGGCTGGTGGTTCGGAGGAGTATGGGGCTGCTACGGTGGTGGTTTTGTAGCTGATTTTGGGGGTTTTCCGGCGGAGTTTGGGCCTGTTTTTGGGTGGTGGTTTGTCGCTGATTTTGGGGTCGAAAATGGGGGGTTTTGGGTGGCGTTTTGGGGCTGAAATGGTGACGTGAGGGAGGTCGTATGGTGGCGGAAAATGGGTTTTCTTGGGTGGTGGTTTGTAGCTGATTTTGGGGTCAAAAATGGTGGCTATGGGGCTGAAAATGGGTGGTATTGGGGGCTGCTTTTGGTGTCTATTGGAGGAGAAAGAAAGAGGAAGAAGAGGGTCTAGTTTGGTGGTTTTTCGGTAAGGGTCGGCTGAATTCCGATGGCGACTGTCTGAAAAGAAAATGGAAAAGAGAAGAAAATATTTTTTTAGGTTTTCTAAAATTAAACTGCCTATTCTCTTTAATTAGCGATTTCAAGGTTATATACACATTTCATGTCAAAAACTAATGGGCTAGAATACGAGTCCAAATTGTGGGTCAATTGAACATACGCATATTATTGTATCTGGACAAGATAAAAAGAATTATTACACTGCGTTATAAATTAAAAATAACTAAAATCCTAATATTTTAAAATAAGAGCAATTATTAAAAATTAATCTAAAATCACCCAAAAAATATTTTAAACTATTTTAAAATATCAACATAAAAAGTAAGAATTTTTTGAAATATTGGGCCAAAATTGTGGACAAAGAAAATTGACAAACTCAATTTTGGCCAAACACATGACCTTCAACATGGCTATTCTTGACTGCGGTGGAAGTTGCTCCTTAATTTAACAAGTTCCACATTGTTGCAATTTTGTTGACCTGATTTGTAACTGTGGTTTAATTGAGAATGCATCTTTTTGGATGTTCTCGAAAAAACTAAGACAAAACTTTATTAGCAGAGACAAAATTAAAGAAAAAAGTAGCATCACTTTTAATACTTTTGTCATCCTCTTTCAATGCATGACGACAACCTTCATCTGATTTCTGAAGCAAGGTGTGAGTCCTTTGAAAAGACAAATAAGATCCATTGATAGGATATGAGTACATGTCCATTGGCAGGACGAATGAAGAATGATCCATCGGTAGGATATGAGTGTATGTCCATTAGTAAGACGAATGAAAAATGATCCATATAGAATAAAAATGCATGTCCATTGATAGGACAAATGTAAAATGATCCATATAGGATAAAATGCATGTCTATTGGTAAGACAAATAAAGATGATTCATTGGATGCAATATGAATGACCTTCTTGACAATGCAAAATTCATGAATATGCAAGATGAATGAATGACCCTCTCGGCAATGCAATATGGATAAATATGCAAAATAAATAAGTGGCCCTCTCGGCAATGCAAATGAATGAATGTCTGTCTCAGCAATGCAATATGAATGAATATGCAAAATAAATGAATGGCCCTCTCGGCATTGAAAATGAATGAATGGCCCTCTTGGCAATGCAAATGAATGAATGACCCTCTCAGCAATGCAATATGAATGAATAGCCCTCTCGGCAATGCAATATGAATGAAAATATGAATGAATAGTCCTGTCGGCAATGCAAATGAATAAATTTGAATAAATGGCCCTCTCAGCAATGCAATATGAATGAATGTCCCTCTCGGCAATGCAGATGAATGAATGTCCCTCTCGGCAATACAAATGAATGAATGTCCCTCTCGGCAATGTAAATGAATCAAAAGCCCTCTCGATAATGCAATATGAATGAAATATGAAATAATGGCCCTCTCGGCAATGCAAATGAATGATTGTGAATGAATGACCCTCTCGGCTATACAAATGAATGAATGTGAATGAATGGCCTTCTCGGTAATACAATGTGAATGAATGGTCCTCTCGGCAATGCAAATGAATGAATGGCCTTCTTGACAACGCAAGATGAATGAATACAAATGATACTACCACCTCTGATAGTGCAATGTAAAATAAATGCAAATGGCACTACCACCTTCGATGCAATGTAAACACGAATGCAAATGACACTACCACCTCCGATAGTGCAATATAAAAATGAATGCAAATAACACTACCACCTCCAATAGTGCAATGAAAAATGAATGCAAATGGCACTACCACCTCCGATAGTACAATGTAAAATGAATGCAATGATAATGAAAATTAATGAATGAAATATGAACGAGCACTACTGCCTATGGTAATGCATGCTTTTCTCTCATGCCTTTCTTCTCTTATGGTTCGATATTCTGGTGTCCTAGGCGTAGAGGAGCCACACCATATGAAAATGATGTCCCTTCATTTGTAGGTTGACACTGATTCCTTTCACCGATAGTGTAGATTTTAGAGTTAGTTTGAACTTCTAGCCATGATAGAGACCATTTGAAGCTGATTATCGAGTTTCTGATAGTACTTAATAGAATTATTAAGGACTTCCTAAAAAATTCTATCCTAGATAGATCTCAAATCTTGAACTATTGACCGAAGAATCTCACATTATTATGAAATTTTTGAGATTTTTCTAAAAAATTCTATCTCAATTGTGTGTGTTGGCATGATCTCCAATCTTTCCTTGCTGGGGATAACATCTTTCTTGTGCATTTTGTCATTTTTCAAGATTTCACCCCAGTTTTCATTGTAAAAAGGGAATGAAAATTCCATTAGGTACATGGCCGAACCGAAATGATCCTTGCTTTTCTCTCTTTTTTTTCCTTTTCTTTTTTTTTTTGGAAAAAAAGAAAATAGTCGAATCTTAATCAGAATAATACTAGCAATTAAGAATGCATAAAATTCCTTTCTTTTTTTCAAGAATGATTCTGAAGTAAGATGAACATCTTAGACTTATAGTATATCAAAACAAAAGAGAGAAAAAGAAGGGGGAAAATTTGTAATCTCTTTGAAAGATATTATTTTAAAAAAATGATGCTTGCCTCGTTTTTCAGAAAAAATAAAGAATATGAAGAAATAGTAAAATTTCGACCATAATTGATACCAACAGTTAGATTTGCATATAATTCATTTCATTTGTTCTTCTTCTTCTTCTTCTTCTTCTTCTTCTTCTTCTTCTTCTTCTTCTTCTTTCTTCTTCTTTTTTCAACTGAAATTGAATCCAAAGTAATTCCTACAGATTCAAGTGGTACCTCAAACATACTTAAGTATCAACAAAATTTGTTCATCTTACTTCAAACAAAGATTTTGAATTATACCGATCCTCACGCGTCAAGTGCTCTCACAACAAAGAATGTCCTTTCTCACACATGCAATAAAATATTTGATTTAAGGACACTATGCAAAAACGCTCACACTCAGAAGGAGTTCAATGCATTCAATTGTGATACCATATGCTTGGATGTCAAGTAAGTCTCTACTAATGTGAGAATATTTGGAATGAGATCATGTAGGACTTGTTATTAGCTTGTAATGTAGGCTTATGGGCTGGGTAGGATATTTATTTGGGATAAAAGCGACTTAATCCCTCCTTGAGTGTCACACCAAATTGTGCTGTTGAAAATTGATACACATTTGATGCTGGATCCTCTTTGTTGTCTCTTTCTTTTATTTTGACTTCATGGAGATTTTATGCGTTGGCAAATTTTTTCATTTTATCCCCCCCTTTTTTTTGTCAGAGAAATTTTCTTCTTGTCTTTCTTTGATTTTGCAGGGGCTACTTTTACCTTGCCATATTTTGTTTGGCTTTTTTTCCCCTTTTTCTATCTCAAGAAGTCATCTTTGAATTCTTGATTTTAAGACTTTGCGTCTTTCGCCTTTGAAAATTTTAAACTTGTATCTTCATCTTATTATTTGAACATTTTTTTTACGCTCAAGAAGGATGGGGCCAAGAGAGAGATCGTGCGTAAGCATTAAGAAGGGTAGCAGCTGAGATGTGGTTGTCCAAAGAAAAAGATTCAGGATCAAAGTGGGAGAAACTAGGGATTAATGTCGTTTAGTAGGCTTTGAAAGGTACAAACGGGTCAAAGAAGGCCTACAATCCTTTCTCAAACCAAATATTACTCGGAATTTTGCCTCAACAAACATCCAGGCCAAGCTCTAGATCAACAATGCGATGCAATTGAATTTGAATCTAATGCTCACCACACAATGCACTTGAAACTATGAAGTTGGTTTTATTCTTATCTTGAAGGCGTGCAAGAGAATTTTCAAGCATCACGAAAATAGAGCGAGAGGTACCAAAAGAATCTATGGCTTACCACAAAAATTAAAAAAAAAGAATCTAATCATCTTGTCAAATATTTACATGCTTCTAACTGTAATGGTCTCAAATGAGTTGAAGATATGACTTTTAAAAATATGTACACATTTTTTTTACATTTAGAAAAATGAATACCGAACCCAAGAAGGGTTGCCTACGTATCTCAAAGAGTTGAGAATCAGGTACGTGTAGTTCGTGAAGATATAGTATAAAAAATATGCACAATTTATGTTTTCTTTTTAAAATTGCTAAAGGAGCACCGAACCTGAGAAGGGTTGCATAAGTATCTCAAAAGATGAGAATCAAGTATGCGTAGTTCATGAAGATATAGTATAAAACATGAATTTAAAAAATGATACAATTTAGTTATAAAAGAAAAAGTCACAAAAATGAAAACGTAATTCATTGCGTAAAAAACATTAACTATTTTTTTTAAAAAAATTAATAAATAAAATAAAATAAAATTGAATATTCACACTTTTTTTACATCGTTGAGTCGAACCCGAGAGGGTCTACCTACGTATCACACCAAATGATGAGAACCAGACTCGTGTAGTTCTGGCGAATATGGTATAAAATGCATATTTTGAAAAATTAAAGTATGTTTTAAAAGAAAAGTAACATGAATGAAAAAATGAATTAGTATATTTAAGGACAATCTATTCACATTAAAGAAAATACCGAGTAATTTTTTTTTTGTGTGTGTAAAGAATGTAAAATAAACAAAGTGAAATGTGTTTCATGAATATAAAATAGTATACAAGAATTAAACTATATACAAAGTCTGCGGAGATCTTTTTTTTTTTGAGCCATTCTAAAAAGAATTGCCCCTGTTTTATTGTGAAAGCTTACGGGAAATATCACCGAGCCATTTTGGCGCCTACGTATCCCGTTAAAATAGGAATCAGGTCAAACATAGTTTAAACATATTATCAATGCAAGAATCACATTTCAAAAATATATATATATACATATGTCCGCAAGAAATCTCATTTCATTTTTTTTGACATTCTAAAAAACATTGCTCCCATTTTTATTGTGATGAATAAAAAAATTTATGGAGAGTATGACCAAGCCATTGTGGTGCCTATGTATCCCGTCGAAATGGAAATCAGGTCAAATGTAGTTCAAACAGATTATAACTCGCAACATCACATTTCAAATAAAATATACGTATTTAGACAAAATTAAATAAACATGAATGAAAGAAACAAATTATGTAATATTTACACAAATAAATTATGTACAATGCATCATAATAAACCTAACTATTGAAGAATGTGTATGTAATTTGTACGTCCTATTACCCGCCTAAAGTACATTGTACAAATTATACAAATAAATGGGGATACAAAGTGAGGGAATAGGGTATACAAACAAAATATGATTCTCATGCAGGGGTACACTTTAAACTATTTATTTACAATAAAATGAACTAAACTACAAAGAATAAGATTCCCAAACCCAACGGCAATGGTACATGCGGCCTGACATACACATTCTTTCGATTAGATGCAGGGCGGTGTTCTAGTGGACCCACATCATAAGTATCAGGCCAACCTAGGCAAATGCACCTAAATGAATGATTTGGTTCCGCTCTAGCCTGAGTTTACTAAGAGTGGGATTTATTCAAAGTGAACTAGTGACCCAAGCGGCCTACTAGGGCTAGGGAAGATAACGACCGTTAACCCCTCGAGATCAACTCACTTCGTCAAGGTACCACGATAAACAATTTGAATTTAACGGCTGCAACCCGCATAACCGTCATTTAAGTAAGAAAATGAAAAATAGCCAAGTAGCGAGAGGTATACTATGTCTGAAATGACAAAAATGAAATAAATAATAAATAGATTACAAATACAATATACAAATAAACAACAAATATACAAGGAAAAATTTATCACATGATAAAATAAAATCTCCTCAATTTGAAAATATGACTCCATAATGGTTAGAACCTCAAAATCCTCCCTAGTGGAGTCGCCAGTCTATTGACATCCCGAAGGCGCAACATCGTGGCAACTCGTAAAAAAATAATTAGAATTTAAAAAGAATATTTTAGAAAAAATAATTCAATTTTAGAGTTGCCACCTAATTTTAAGGATAATTAGGAAATCAATTAATTATTTATAAAATAGCCTCAGAAACCAATTAGATCTGATCAAGGGTTCGAGTTATTCCGAAGGGAAGCTACTAGCACTCTTCAAAATCCACAACTGAGGGTCCCGGCTGAAGTCTTTTTATTTTCAAATTAAGGAAGAGACACACAATAGAAAATAAGTATAATAATTAACAAATATACACAAGCAATGAAATAAATAATGCTATGAAGAATGTCCTAGTGCAATGTAAAATTGAATGCAAATGACACTACCACCTCCGATAGTGCAATGTAAAAATGAATGCAAATGATACTACCACCTCCGGTACTACAATATAAAAATGAAAGCAAATAAACTGCCACCTCTGATAGTGCATTGTAAAAATGAATGCAAATGACACTACCATTGTCACGCCCCGCGAGGGTACTTGGTGTGGCCGGCACCTAGAGACTATTGCTAGTCCCCAAGCGAACCACTTAGTCTCATCACATTTATTCAATCATATAACACTACTGAATAACAAAATTTAAAATAAGTAAATTGGCACATCTATCTAAAGTCTCAAAATGTAAAGATGATAATAAAGGATGGTAGAAAGAAACTAGCTCACAATCTCAACATCAACGTTCAACCGTCGTCTATGAAGCCTCTATCACTACTCATGTGGTGCCAATGACAAACCCATGGCTACCCGATCAAAATAAAATAAATAGTCCAATCTAACTCTAAAGCATGATGAATTAAAAGTAGTGTATCCTCCGGAATAGGGGAGGCTCACCAATTAACTGTGAATCTCGAATCTTCAGCTTCAGCACCTATTGACGATCTCTAGTACCTGCCCCTGCATCATAAAATGATGCAATCCAAAAGGGACATCAGTACTTGGAATGTACTGGCATGTAAAATGGCCGAGTGAAACAGAAACAGGTAGAATAATATGGAAGCAACATCAACTCATAATAATTATCAAATAACATCAAATCATCAAAATGTCTATCTATGTAAGAATAAAGAGTAGACAAGTGACCCATCAACAACTCAAACTCATCAATCGTCTCAGACTCATCTCAAAGGAGCTCACCTCCTCTCATCTCATCTCATCTCATCTAGAGGAGCTCACCTCCCCTCATCTCGTCTCATCTCAGAGGATCTCACCTCCTCTCATCTCAGAGGATCTCACCCCCTCTCATCTCAACTCAGAGTACTCAGGGTAAGAAATTTATGGGAGTTTCTCTTATCCGACAATAATCACTTATGAGCCAGTGAATGTACAACAATCTTACTAATGTTGCCACAGTCGTTCCAAACTTGTCATGTAGGGAACAATCGAAACCATATCAGCTCACCCAATATGGAGTCTATACTCAACAAGTCCACTATTGCTTTCAGGGACTGTTACTCACGAGGGAACCATAATATATATGTGATGGTTCTAAGCCTCTCCTACGTTTGCCAACGTAGTTTGACGAGTTCAACTTGGAACTCTCACTCTTTTGATGCTCGATACTCCTCCCATGACTCAATGCTTATAAAACCTCCATCTCTACCAATCTCATAGGACTCGAACCCCATCATCGATCGGTATTGGATAGGGACTCAAACCCGTTCATCATTCAACTCATAGGGACTCTAACCCTATCATCAATCAATCTCATCAATGACTCAAGATATAGAACAATAATTAGGAAGCAATCTAATAAACACATCGGTAGAGTTCATTAATAGAGCCTCGTAAGGCAATCAAATTCTATCAACTCATCGTCATTCTGTCATCATAATCAACAATCTCAACTCAAGGCTTTTAGACTCAATTCTCAAGTTCATTATGTATGCTTTTGAAATTATTCATATAGGGTGATGCAAGTTCTCATGGAAGTGTTCAATTCAAGAAAACAAATAGTATGATGATCAACAACATAGAAAAACATGTAATTTCAAATAAAATTTTAAGAAAAAACATCAAGGGTTCATACATGTAGACTCTTGGACCACGAACTCATCTATGACCATCAATGGGGTACATAAGAGAACAATCTCATGCTTTTAGTTTAGCCTTACATACCTGGGATGAAGCTATCAACCCATCACGTCAAGGATTTCTTCTCAAATCTCTCAAACTCAAAATCATTTCCTCTTTCTTCGAGCCCTAGCCTTGTTAGATTATATAATAGGGCTTAGAATGGGGGGTTTTGACCTTCTTTACGTCAAAATAACCTTATTAGATCATTACTGAGTTTAGGATGGATTGGAAATAGACCAGAATGCCCTCGTAAAAATTAGAATATTTTAACTTGGAAAAGCCAAGTCTGGGACGCGGACTGGTCGCGTATTGTGCATTTTCAGAAAAAGTCTCTGAACGAATTTTCTCAATCTCGTAAAAAAAATTCAGAAAACATAAGTGCTGGTCCGCAATGGAGGCGTGACACGCTTCTATCGTGCACCAACATTATTTTGTGCTTCGGATCAAAAAATTATCTTTTGATCGGGTCGCTCTAAAAATCAACCGAGACCATTTTCCCACTTAATTTTTCATGCTGATCACAAATCTGGCCTCGGATTTGCCATATGAGCATTGGAAGATGCGTTATGTACATACCCTCACTTTGGGGGTATTTTTGTAATTTTACCGGGCGTTACATCATCTCCCCTTTGGGATCATTCGTCCGCGAATGATGAGTATAGGTGGATGTCAAGGCATGAATAGACTTAAAACTCATCTCAACACTCAACTCAATCAATCAAACTCTCGAATCTTCCTCGACCTCAATCAATACTACTCAGACTTAAGAATAGAAAGTCATATCAAGAATAGATCTATCAATTTAGTGAAGGGTAAGGAATTTTCCTTCAACACTCTCATCATATGGCACGAATAGGTGGGGATATTTGGACTTTATCTCTTCCTCAGATTCCTATGTGGCTTCCTCAACGAATTGATTTTTCCATAGGAATTTGACTGAGGCTATCTCTTTGTTCCTTAACTTACGAATCTGACGATCAAGGATTTGAATCAGAACCTCTTCGTAAGATAGGTTATCTCTCACTTCAATGCTATTAACAGGGATCACCAAGGCAGGATTTCCCAAGCATTTCTTCAACATCGACACATGGAAATACCAATGGACTCCATCTAACTCGAAAGGCAACTCTAACTCGTAAGCAACATTCCCAATCCTCTTTGGAACGATCTCCAAAATTGGGAGGTATATTGAGCTCCTATGTCTGAGATGATGAACAAGGGAACTCCATGTAACCTCTCAATCTCTTGAATGTACAACTTGACGTACTCCTCCGTAGTGTTAGTTGTCTTAACTGCCAAGAAGTGAGCCGATTTAGTCATCCTATCGACAATCACCCATATCAAATCATGTTGCTTTCGAGACCTTGGTAGACCAGCAATAAAGTCCATATTGATCATCTCTCATTTCCATTCTGGAATCTCAAAGTTCTGAGCCAATCCACAAGGTCTCTAATGCTCAATTTTCACTTGTTGGCAATTCGGGCACTTCGAAACGAACTCAACAATATCCCTCTTCATTCCACTCCACCAATAGGCTTCTCCCAAGTTGTGGTACATCTTGGTAGAGCCAGGATAAATGGAATATCTAGTGTTATAGGCCTCAGCCATGATTCTGTCTCGAATACCATCAACATTGGGAATACACAATCTACTCTGATATTTCAACACTCCATCTCCCCCTTGGGAGAAAACCATCACCTTCTGTTTGTGGACAACCTCCTTCAATTGGAGTACGATAGGATCTTGGTCTTGCTTTTCTTTCACCTCCACCACTAACGATGAAGCAGACCCGTTCTGAACACTAACTCCTCCTTCATTATTCTCCTTAAGTTGAACTACAATCAATCCAATCAATGCACTTCCTTGGCTAACTTCTTCTTTCCTTCCTCCACATGGGTTGTGTTACCCATTGACAACCTGCTAAGAATGTCAGCAACAATGTTAGCTTTACCTGGGTGGTAGAGAATACTCATGTCATAATCCTTGAGCAACGCCAACCACCTCCTCTGTCGCAGGTTGAGTTCTTTCTGACTTAAAACGTATTGCAAGCTCTTGTGGTCAGTGAACACATCCACATGCACTCCATACAAGTAGTGGCGCCAGATTTTAAGTGCAAACACTACTACTGCCAACTCGAGATCATGGGTTGGATACTTTCTCTCATGAACCTTGAGTTGCCTGGAAGCATAGGCTATCGCCTTCCCTCTTTACATCAGTACACATCCCAATCCAATCCTTGAAGCATCATAATAAATTACAATGTCCTCTGTCCCATCGGGTAAGGTAAGGACTGGTGCAGTAGTCAACCTTGTCATCAACTCTTGGAAGTTCTTCTCACATTCATCGGACCACCGAAACTTGAACTTTTTTTGAGTCAATTTAGTCAATGGTGCGGACAGGGAAGAAAATCCTTCAACAAACCTGCGGTAGTAGCCTGCCAACCCCAATAAACTTCTTATGTCAGACGGAGTGGTTGGTCTGGGCCATTTCTTAACCGCTTCAATCTTCTGAGCATCCACTTGAATACCATCGCCGGAAACAACATTGCTTAGGAAAGTCGCTGACTTAAGCTAAAACTCACACTTTGATAATTTTGCATACAACTCATGGTCCTTAAGAGTTTGGAGGACAACTCTGAGATGATTAGCATGCTCCTCCTCACTTCTCGAATACACCAAAAATGTCGTCGAAGAAAACAATCACAAACATATCAAGATATTGCCTGAATACTCTATTCATCAAGTCCGTAAAGGCTGCAGGCGCGTTCATCAACCCAAAGGACATGACCAAGAACTCAAAATGGCTATATCTAGTCCTAAAGGTTGTCTTTGGAATGTCATATTCCCTCACTTTCAACTGATGGTAGCCATATGTAAGGTCTATCTTTGAGAAACAAGAGGCACCCTAAAGTTGGTCAAACAAATCATCTATCCTTGGGAGAGGATATTTATTCTTTATTGTGAGCTTGTTCAGTTTCCTATTAACAATACACTTTTTAAGGGACCCATCTTTCTTTCGCACGAATAGGACAGGAGCACCCTAAGGAGAAACACTTGGCCTAATGAAGCCCTTCTGTAGCAAATCTTTCAATTGCTCTTTCAACCCTTTCAACTCAGGGGGGACCATCCTATAAGGTGGAATCAAAATAGGCTGGGTATCAAGAAGAACATCAATCCCGAAGTCAATCTCCCTATCAAGAGGGACTCCAGGCAGATCATCAAGAAATACTTCCGGAAACTCATTAACAATTGGGACTGAGTCAAGAGTTTGGGACTCAACATCATCAGATTTCACTCGCACAAGATGATAGATAAAACCTTTGGAAAATCAACTTTCTGTCTCTAAGATATGAGATAAACTTTCCTCTATGTGCAACAGAATCACCCTTCCACTCTAGAGTTGGTTCATTAGAAAAATTGAAACTTAATCGTTTAGGATCTACAATCAACGGAGGCATAACAGGCGTGAATCCAATCCACGCCGAGAATCAAATCAAAATTAACCATATCTAACTCAACCAGATCAACAAGAGTATCCCTATGATGGATGGACACTACACAAGCTCTATAGATCCTCCCAGCTCAAATAGACTCACCCACTAGAGTAGAGACATCAAAGGGTTCAAGAATATTCTCAAGGGTTTTATCAAATCTAATGGCCACATAAGGAGTTACAAATGACAATGTGGCACCCGGATCCATTAAAACATAATAATCAAAAGTAAAGATTCGAATCATACTCGTCATAATATTTGGGAAGTTCTCCTACTTGGCGACTACCCATGGCATACAAATGGTTGGTTGTTCCGCCTGCGCCTGATGTAGTGCCCCTCTGGTTTCCTCTAACTGGTGGAGCTGGTGTAGTAGATTGAGCTTGGTCTGCTCGTTTGGACAATCTCTCTGGTAATGACCCGTTTGGACACATTTGTAGCACATGTCATTCCTATCACGACATCTCCCCAAGTGCATTCTGCCACACTTATCACACGGTGGCTTACCTTGTGAACCTTAGGCCACACTAGCTTGCTACTGGGTCCATAATTTCCCATATTCTGAGATCTTTTATCATACCTACCTCTAGGCACAGGTGCACTAGTAGCTAATGGTACTGGAAATCGGTTGCCATTGCCTTTCCTTCTAACGTCATGGCTAGATGTCTTAGCTTTCTTACGCTTGAGATCTTCCTTGTCATGTTGTCTCTCCTCATTAGCTTGTTGCACAAATGTCATCAATCTCCCAATGTCCATATCGCTTACAAGCATTGCTCCCCTACCATCTCTCTGCGTCCCTATTCAACCCATCAATTTACATCCCCATCCTTCCCCTCATGTCAGCAACCCTGGAGCATAGCGAGATAGTTGCATAAACTTCAATCCATACTCTTGCATAGTCATAGAGCCCTATTTCAGATTCAGGAATTCTCTCTCACCTTAGCTTCTCTTCTCTCTCTTGGGAAGAAGCATCCTAAGAAAGCTTCCTCGAACGATGTCCGAGTCAAACATGGAGCACCATTCCCTCTTCCTTTCTTCCATTGGTCGAATCACAGCCTGGCCACACCCTTGAGTTGGTAAGAAGCCAGTTCGACCCTATCAGCATCAACCACATGCATTACTTGGAACACCTTCTCAAGTTCCTCCACACAGTTCTTAGGATCTTCAGTGGATGTAAACCCCATGAACTCAGGCAGATTCATCCTAAAAAAATCTCGAACTCTAGAGGTGTCGTGAGTATCTTATCTACCCTATCCTTGTCTAACTACAGGTGCTGCGATAGCCTACGCTAGAACTTGAATAGCCCGATGTAGCTCAGCATTGGAGACCTCATCATAAGGGGGTTGCTCAACAGGGACAGTTTGGTCCATAGGCTCCTCATGTACTTGAGGCTTAAGTGGGTTAATAGCTTGCCTAGCAGGACGTCTCCTTCCTCTAACAGCTTTTCGAGGAGGCATGTTATCAGTTCTGTACGCGTAGAGCACGAATTAGAAGGGAGCTTTCATAGAGTTTAACTCCATCATACGAATTGGAATAAGAAAAAAATGTAACGATTCCTAATGTCCTATAGCCTCCTACTTATGAAATGTGGTCGGCAATACACCCATAAATAAGACTCTACCAGATACAGCTTTATAGACTCCCTAAGGCACTTAAACTCTGTGCTCTGATACCAAGTTTGTCACGCCCGGGGAGGGTACCTTGGCGTGGCCGGCACCTAGAGATTATTGCTAGTCCCCAAGAGAAACACTTAGTCTTATCACGTTCATTCTATCATATAACTCTACTGAATAGTGGAATTTAAAATAAGTAAATGAGCACATCTCATCCAAAGTCTCAAAATTGTATAGGTAATAATAAAGGCTAGTAGAAAGAAACTAGCTCACAATCTCAACATCAACATTCAATCATCGTCTATGAAGCCTCTATCACTACTCATGTGGTGCCAATGACAAACCCATGGCTACCCAATCAAAATAAAAGAAATAGTCAAATCTAACTCTAAAGCATGATGAATAAAAAGTAGTGTATCCTCCGGAACAAGGAACACTCACCAATTAGCTGCGAATCTCGAATCTTTAATGGAGCGCCTGTTGACGATCTCTAGTACCTGCCCCTGCATCATAAAATGATGCAGTCCAAAAGGGACATCAGTATTTGGAATGTATTGGCATGTAAAATGGCTGAGTGAAACAAGAACATGTAGAATAATATGGAAACAACATCAACTCAAGATAATCATCAAATAACATCAAATCATCAAATGTCTATCTATGCAAGAATAAAGAGTAGATAAGTGACCCATCAACAACTCAAACTCATCAATCGTCTCAGACTCATCTCAAAGGGTCTCACCTCCTCTCATCTCATCTCAGAGGAGCTCACCTCCCCTCATCTCATCTCATCTCAAAGGAGCTCACCTCCTCTCATCTCATCTCAGAGGAGCTCATCTGCTCTCATGTCATCTCAATTCAGAGTACTCCAGGGTTGGAAATTTATGAGAGTTTCTCTTATCCGACAACAATCACTTATGAGCCAGTGAATGTACAACAATCTCGCTGATGTTGCCACAAACATTCCAAACTTACCAGGCAGGAAAATATTGAAACCATGTCAGCTCACCCAATATGGAGTATATACTCAACAGGTCTGTTATTACTTTCAGGGATTGTTACTCACGAGGGAACCATAATATGTATGTGATGGTTGAAACCTCACCTACATTTGGCGACGTAGTTTGATGAGTTCAAGTCAGAATAACTCTGACTCTTTTGGTGCTTGATACTCATCCC
This sequence comes from Solanum rostratum, assembly GCA_029948455.1. Classification (NCBI taxonomy): domain Eukaryota; kingdom Viridiplantae; phylum Streptophyta; class Magnoliopsida; order Solanales; family Solanaceae; genus Solanum; species Solanum rostratum. The sequence continues at coordinate 13,997,011 of CM057055.1, forward strand.
ATGACTCAATACTCACAAAACCTCCATCTCAACCAATCTCATAAAGACTCAAACCCCGTCATCGATCGGTATCGGATAGGGACTCGAACCCTGTCATCTTTCAACTCATAGGGGCTCTAACCCTTTCATCAATCAATCTCGTTAATGACTCAAGATTTAGAACAATCATTAGGAAGCTATCAAATAGACACATCAGTAGAGTTCATTCATAGAGACTCATAAGGCAATCAAATTCTATCAACTCACCATTGTTCTCTCATCACAATCAACAATCTCAACTTAAGGCTTCTAGACTCAATTCTCAAGTTCATTATGCATGCTTTTCAAATTAGTCATTTAAGGTTATGCAAGTTCTCATGAAAGTATTCAATTCAAGAAAATCAATAGTATGATGATCATCAACATAGAAAAACATGTCATTTCAAATAAAATTTTAAGAAAAACCATCAAGGGTTCATGCATGTAGACTCTTAGATCATCAACTCATCTATGACCATCTATGGCGCACATGAGAGAACAATTCCATGTTTTTAGTTTAGCGTTAAATACCTGGGATGAAGCTATCAACCCGTCACATCAAAGATTTCTTCTCAAATCTCTCAAACTCAAGCTCTTCTCCTCTTTCTTCAAGTCCTAGCCTTGTTAGATTATGGAATAAGACATAGAATGGGGGTTTTAGACCCTTTTTGCGTCAAAATGAACTTATTAGATCGTGTATATAGATAAGGAGGGGTTGGGAATAGATTGAATGCCCCTTATAAAAATTAGAAAATTTTCAGCTCAAAAAGGTCCAGTCCTCGACGTGGACTGGTCCCGTACTGTGGATTTTCAAAATAAGTTTCTGAATGAGTTTTCTCAATCCTGTCAAAAATTTTCAAAAAAATATAAGTGCTGGTCTGCGATGGAGGCACGACGCGCTCTTGTCGCGCATCAACACTGTTTTGCGCTTCGGATAGAAGATTATCTTTTGATCGAGTTACTCTAAAAATCAACTGAGACCATTTTCCCACTCAATTTTTTGTGCTAATGACAAATCCAGCCTCAAATTTGTTATATGAGCATTGAAAGATGTGTTACGCGTATACCCTCACTCTAGGGGTATTTTGATAATTTTACTAAGGTTTACAATCACCTCCGATAGTGCAATGAAAAATGAATGCAAATAACACTACCACCTCCGATAGTGCAATGTAAAATGAATGCAATAATAATGAAAAATGAATGAATGAAATATGAACGAGCACTACTTCCTGTGGTAATGGAATATGAAAATGTTGTCCCTTCATTTGTAGGATGGCACTGCTTCCTTTCAGCGAGTTGGTTTTGAACTACTAGCTATGATGGAGACCATTTGAAGTTGATTATCGAGTTTCTGGCATTACTTGATAAAATATATGAGGACTTCCTCAAAAATTCTGTCCTAATTAGATCTCTCGACAAATCTTGAACTATTAATTGAATAATCTCACATTATTATGAAATTTTTGTGATTTTTCTCAAAAATTATGTCCTAGTTGCGTGTGTTGGCATGATCTCCAATCTTTCCTTGCTGGGGATAACATCTTTCTTGTGCATTTTGGCATGATCTCCAATCTTTCCTTGCTGGGGATAACATCTTTCTTGTGCATTTTGCCATTTTTAAAGATTTCACCCCAGTTTTCATTGCAAAAAGGGTATGAAAATCCCATTAGGTACATGACCGAACCGAAATAATCCTTGTTTTTCTCTCTTTGTTTTTCCTTTTTTTTCTTTTTTTCCCCAAAAATAAAGAATGTAAAGAGAATAGTCGAATCTTGATCAAAATAACGCTGCGGTTAAGAATGCATAAAAGCTTCTTTCTTTTTTTTTTTCAAGAATGATTCTGAAGTAAGATGAACATCTTAGACTTATAGTATATCAAAACGAAAGAGAGAAAAAGAAAGAAAAAAAAATTTAAAATCTCTTTGAAAGATATTATTTTAAAAAAAAATGATGCTTGTCTCTTTTTTTTCAAAAAAATAAAGAATGTGAAGAAATAGTCAAATTTCGACACAATTGATACCAACAGTTAGAACTGCGTATAATTCATTTCATTTCTTCTTCTTCTTCTTCTTCTTCTTCTTGTTCTTCTTCTCCTTCTTCTTCTTCTTCTTCTTCGTCTTCGTCTTCTTTCTTTTCAACTGAAATTTAATCCAAATGCCTACAGATTCAAGTGGTACCTCAAACATACTTAAGTATCAATAAGATTTGTTCATCTTACTTCAAATAAAGATTTTGAATTATACCAATCCTCATGCGTCAAGTGCTCTCACAACAAAGAAAGTCCTTTCTCACACATGCAAAAAATTTGATTTAAGGACACTATGCAAAAACTCTCACACTCAGAAGGATGTTCAATGCATTCAGTTGTGATACCATATGCTTTGACACCATGTAAGTCTCCACTAATGTGAGAATATTTGGAATGAGATCATATAGGACTTGTTATTAGCTTGTAATGTAGGCTTATGGGCAGGGTAGGATATTTATTTGGGATAAAAGCGACTTAATCCCTCCTTGAGCATCACACCAAATTGTGCTGTTGAAAATTGATATGCATTTGACGCTGGATCCTCTTTATTGTCTCTTTCTTTTATTTCGACTTCATGGAGACTTTATTCGTTGGCAAATTTTTTTATTTTATCCCCCTTTTTTCTTTTTGTTAGAGAAATTTTCTTCTTGTCTTTCTTTGAATTTGCAAGGGTACTTTTACCTTGCCATATTTCTTTTGTTTTTTTTCCTTTTTTCTGTCTCAAGAAGTCATCTTTGAATTCTTGATTTTGGAACTTTGCGTCTTTCGCCTTTGACAATTTCAAACTTGCATATTCATCTTATTATTTGAACATTTTTTGTACGATCAAGAAGGATGGGGCCAAGAGAGGGATCGTGCGTAAGCACTTAGAAGGGTAGCGACTGAGATGTGGTTGTCCAAAGAAAAAGCTTCAGGCTCAAAGCGGGAGAAATTAGGGATTAATGTCATTTGGTAGGCTTTGAAAGGCACAAACGGGTCAAAGAAAGCCTACGATCCTTTCTCAAACCAAGTATTACTTAGAATTTTGCCTCAGCAAATATTCAAGGGAAGTTCTACATCAACAGTGCGATGCAATTTAATTTGAATTTGAATCTAATGTTCACCACACAATACACTTGAAACTATGAAGTTGGTTTTATTCATATCTTGAATGCATGCAAGAGAATTTTCAAGCAACCGAAAATAGAGTGAGAGGTACCAAAAGAATCTATGGCTTACCACAAAAATCAATTTTTTAATCATCCTATCAAGTATTTACATGTTTCTAACTATAATGGTCTCAATTGAATTAAAGATATGACTTTTAAAAATATGTGCACATTTTTTTTTACATTTTGGAAAAATGAATACCAAACGCAAGAAGGGTTGTCTACATATCTCAAAGAGTTGAGAATTAGGTAAGTGTAGTTCGTGAAGATATAAAATAAAAAATATGCACAATTTATGTTTTTCTTTTAAATTGCAAAAGGAGCACTGAACCCGAGAAGAATTGCCTACGTATCTCAAAAGATGAGAATCAAGTACGCGTAGTTCGTGAAGATATAATATAAAAGATGAATTTAGAAAATGATACAATTTATTTATAAAAGAAAAAGTCACAAAAATGAAAAAGTAATTCATTCCGTAAAAAAACTAACTATTTTTTTTTAAAAAAAATTAAATACTCACACTTCTTTTTAAATCGTCGAGTCAAACCCGAGAGGGGCTACCTACGTATCACACCAAATGGTGAGAATCATACTCGCGTAGTTCTGATGAATATGGTATAAAATGCATATTTTGAAAAATTAAAGTATGTTTTGAAAGAAAAGTAACATGAATAAAAAATCAATTAGTATATTTAAGGACAATCTATTCACTTTAAAGAAAATATCGAGCAAAATTTTCTTCTTTTTTTTTTTGTGTGTGTAAAGAATGTAAAATAAGCAAAGTGAAATGTGTTTCATGAATATAAAATAGTATACAAGAATTAAACTATACACAAAGTTTGCGATTTTTTTAGCCATTCTAAAAAAAATTGGCCCCGTTTTATTGTGAAAGCTTACGGGGCCATTTTGGCACCGACGTATCTCATTAAAATGGGAATCAGGTCAAACATAGTTCAAACATATTATCACTGCAAGAATCACATTTAATATATATATATATATATATATATATATATATATATATATATATATATATATATATATATATATATATATATATATCCCCAAGAAATCTCATTTCATTTTTTTGACTTTCTAAAAACAATTGCCCTCATTTTTATTGTGATGAATAAAAAAATTTACGGGGAATATAACCAAGCCATTGTGGTACCTACGTATCTCGTCGAAATGGGAATCAGGTCAAACGTAGTTCAAACAGATTATAACTCGCAACATCACATTTCAAACAAAATTTACGTATTTACACAAAATCAAATAAACATGAATGAATGAAAAAAATTATGTAATATTTACATAAATAAATAATGTACAATGTATCATAATAAACCTAACTATTGAAGAATGTGTATGTCGTTTGTACGTCCTATTACGCCCCTAAAGTACATATTACAAATTAGACGAATAAATGGGGATACAAAGTGAGGGAATAGGGTATACAAACAAAATATAATTCTCACATAGGGTTACACTCTAAACTATTTATTTACAATAAAATGAACTAAACTACAAATAATAAAATTCCCAAACCCGAACGGAAATGGTACATACGACCCGACATACACATTCTTTCGATTAGATGCAAGGCGGTGTTCTAATGGACTCACATCATAAGTATCGGGTCAACCTAGGCAAATGCACTTAAATGAATGATTTGGTTCCGCTCTAGCCTGAGTTTACTAAGAGTGGGATTTATTCAAAGTGAACTAGTGACCCAGGCGGACTACTTGAGCTGGGGAAGATAACGACCATTGACCCCTCGAGATCAACTCAATTCGTCAGGGTACCCCGACAAATAATTTGGATTCAATGGTTGCGAGCCGCATAACCGTCGTTTGAGTAAGAAATAAAAAATGACCTAGTGGCGAGAGGTATGCTATACCTGAAATGACAAAAATGAAATAAAGAGTAAATAGATAACAAATACAATATACAAATAAACAACAAATATACAAGGAAAAATATGTCACATGATAAAATAAAATTCCTCAATTTAAAAAAATGACTCCATAATGGTTAGAACCTAAAAATCCTCTCTAGCGGAGTCTCATTCTATTGATATCCCGAAGGAGCAACATCGTGGCAACTCGTAAAAAATAATTAGAATTTTAAGAGAATATTTTAGAAAAATAATTTAATTTTAGAGTCGTCACCTAATTTTAAGGATAATTAGGAAACCAATTAATTCTTTATAAAATAGCCTCTGAAACCAATCAGATCTGAGCAAGGGATCAAGTTATTCCAAAGAGAAGGTATTAGCATGTCACGCCTCGGGAGGGTACCCTAGGCGTGGCCGGCACCTAGAGACTATTGCTAGTCCCCAAGCGAACCACTCGTTCTCAGGACAGTCACTCAACATCAGCGTAGCAGAATAGTAGAAGTAATGCAGCGAGTTACCTCAGTAAGAAGCGCCAATGGCCAACATTAGTCTCAACAAGCAAGTGTAAGTGCTAACTCAACTCATAAGGGAAAAACCTCAACATTAAACCTCGACTCATGTCTATGAAGCCTCTAACTTGTCTCAACTATCTAAGATGGTACCATGATAGTCATGGCTACCCAACTCAATAAATAAAGAAAGCAAACAATAAAAGGGTCTCCTCCGGATAGCAAGGAGGCTCACCACTGACTGAACTCGGAATCTTTGACCTCAACGATGTGTCTGCTGAAGTCCTCTAACTCCTGTATCTACATCATGAAATGATGCAGTGCCGAGTGGCGTCAGTGTGTGGAATTTACCGTATGCAAAATGGCTGAATGTAACAGTACAAGTACAATAATATAGGGATAACATCAACTCAACATCATACTCCATGAGAATATCAAATGTCTATCTAAGGAAAAACATTAGAGTAGACAAATGACTCATCAACATCTCATCTCAACATCATCAATATATTAGACTCATTCGAAGGAATCTCGACTCAACTCAACTCAAGGAAACTCGAGTAAACTCAACTCAACTCAAGGAAATACGAGTCAACTCAACTCAAGGAAATTCGACTCAAGGAAACTCGACTCAACTCAACTCAAGGAAACTCAACGTAAATCAACTCAGGGAAACTCGACTCATACCATCACATCAACATCAACACCAGAGTACTATCAAAGTAAGACTTCACTGGGAGTTTCTCTAACCGATAGTGATGATACAATGAAGCGATGTCATTACCACATCTATCCAGTACCCTGCCCGGGGTAAAAGACATCAACCTCACTTGATCCACAAGAAAAAAACCTCAGTCCTCTTTTGGGACAAGAAATGAGCCATCTGCATTGCGGGTTCAATCCTCTGTTTCTACGTAGCCCACGTAGTTAATGGGTCCAAGTGGGACTCACTTTCGCCCATTTAGGTGCTCAATACTCCTCCCAGAACACGACATGCTCATAAAACATCATCATCATCAGTCCCATAGGGACATAATACATCATCATCAGTCCCATAGGGACATAATACCTCAACATCAACATCAACATCAACTCATCTCATCAACAGCAACATTAACATCATGGACTCGAAACACTCTTTTTAGAATTTACTTTCAAGTTTTAAGACTCATGAACATCATTCTCATCAACATCATCATCAAGAGTCTTGTCAAATTTGATACACAATCACAACATCACAGACATCATCATCGTTAAGGCTCTAGACTCATCCCCTAAGTTCATTCTTGCATTCTTTAATAAAATAATCATAGGGTTTTGTGAACTCACTCATGAGAATAAATTATTCAATAAAACACGTTTATGATGATCATCAATTCATGTAAAATATATGAATTAAGTAAAACTCAGTATAATACTCAATAATCTTCACATTAAACTCATTATCTTTAATCAATGACTCAATTTACTCAAAAGGACACATGGGAGAACAATCTCATGCTTTAAGTTAGCCTTACATACCTGGGATGATTGCTAACAATAATTCTTTGAAAGATCTCCTCTTGAATTCCTCAATCTCAACTCTCCTCAAGCCCTGACTTATTGATTTTTGCCAGGAAAAGGGTTTTGGATGGGTTTTTGGAACCTTTTCTCTGAGAAAACGTCATATATTCGTCGTATAGGAAGTTTAAAAGGTATTAGGAATGGACTAGAATGCCTCTCGAAATTTTAAAGAAAAATTTTCGGACTTGAAGTAACATAGTCCGTGACGTGGACTTGTCGCGGACAGCGCATTTTGCCAAAATTCAACTCCGTCGAAAAATTATGGAAAAACATAAGTGTGTCTCCGCGATAGTTCCACGACGCAGCTCTGTCGTGGACTCACAATGGTTTTCATTTTAGAACGAAAAAATCATCTTTTTACTCGGTCGCTCTAAAAATTGACCGAGACCCTTCTCCCATTCAATTTTTTGTGCTGATCACAACTCTATTCTCGGATTTTCAATCTGAGCATCGGAAGACACATTTTTGCGCGCACCTCTCCTCTAGGGGTATTTTGATAATTTTATCGGGCGTTACATCACTCCTCCTTGGAATCATTCATCCTCGAATGATGAGTAGGAACAGTATTATGGCATGAATTGACTCAAGACTCACCTTGATACTCACTCAACACTCAATACTCAACTCCTTAACTCTTCATCGACCTCAATAACATCTACTCGGACATTAGGAATATACACATCAACTCATGGTAGGAACATCAATTTAAATTAAAAAGTGGGAATATTACCTCCGGTACTCTCATCAACATCAGGCATGAATAGGTGTGGGTATTTAGTTCTCATCTCTTCCTCAACTTCCCATGTGGCTTCCTCAACAAATTGGTTCCTCCACAAAACTTTGACGGAGGCTATCTCTTTGTTCCTCAGTTTGTGAACCTGTCGATCAAGGATTTAGACTGAAATTTCCTCATAGGACAAATTATCTCTAACTCATATGCTCTCAACAAGGATTACCAAGGCAGGATCTCCCAAACACTTCTTCAACATCGAAATGTGGAACACCATATGGATTCCAACTAACTCAGAAGGTAACTCTAGCTCATAAGCAACCTTCCCATTCTTCTCACAATCTGATAAGGGCCAATATAATGATGACTTAATTTCCCCTTCTTCCCAAACCTCATGATACCCTTCATGGGTGATACCTTCAGGTATACCCAATCACTCACCTCGAACTCTAGGTCTCTTCTCCTCACATTGGTGTAAGATTTCTGACGGCTTTGGGCAGTCTTCAATCTTTCTCTAATAATCTTCACCTTCTTCATGGACTGGTGGACAAGGTCAGGCCCGATTAACTCAGCTTTTCCAACTTCAAACCACCCAATGGGTGATCTACACCTCCTCCCATACAAGGCCTCGTAGGGGTCCATTTGAATGCTTACATGATAACTATTGTTATATTCAAATTCAATCAATGGTAAATGGCCATCCCAATTTCCTTTGAAGTCAAGGACGCAGGCTCTCAACATATCTTCTACCGTCTGAATACTGCGCTCTGCCTGACCATCCGTCAGTGGATGAAAGGTCGTGCTCAGTTCACTTTGGTACCCAATCCTTTCTGGAAAAACTTCCAGAAATGAGAGGTAAATTGGGCTCCTCTGTCCGAGATGATGGACAAGGGAACTCCATACAACCTCACAATCTCTTGGATATACATCTTGGCATACTCCTCCGTAGTGTTAGTCATCTTGACTGCCAAGAAGTGCGATGACTTAGGCATCCTATCTACAATCACCTATATGGAATCATGCTGCCTCCGGGATCTCGGTAGGCCAGTGATGAAATCCATTTTAACCATATCCCGCTTCCATTCTGGAATCTCAAAGTTTTAAGCCAAGCCACTTGGCCTTTGATGCTCAACCTTCACTTGCTGGCAATTTAGGCACTTTGAAACAAACCTAGCGATGTACCTCTTCATTCCACTCCACCAATAGACTTCTCTCAAGTCGTGATACATCTTGGTGGAGCCCAGATGAATGGAGTATCTAATGTTGTGGGCCTCAGCCATAATCCTCTCTCGAACACCATCAATATCAGGAACACATAGCCTACTCTGGTATCTCAATACCCCCATATCCCCCTTTGGAGAAGACCATCACTTTTTGTTTGTGGATAGCCTCCTTCAATTGGAGTATAATAGGTACTCGATCCTGCTTCTCTTTTACCTCAGTCACTAGGGACAATGAAGACCCACTCTGAACATTGATTCCTCCCTCGTAATTCTCCTCAAGTTGGACTCCCAGTCGAGCCAAGCTATGCACTTCCTTCACTAGCTCTTCTTCTCTTCCTCAAACATGGGTTGTGCTACCCATAGACAACCTGCTAAGAGCATCAACAACAACATTAGCTTTATCTAGGTGGTACATGATGATCATGTCATAATATTTGAGCAATTCCAACCATCTCCTTTGTCGCAGGTTGAGCTCTCTCTGACTGAAGACATATTGTAAGCTCTTGTGGTCAGTGAACACGTCCACATGCACTCCATACAAGTCGTGGTGCTAGATTTTAAGTGCAAACACTATCATCGCCAACTCAAGATCATGGGTCGGATATTTCCTCTTATGAACTTTAAGTTGTCTGGAAGCATAGGCTATCACCTTCCCTCTCTGCATCAATAAACATCCCAACCCAACTTCTATGCATCACATTATATCACAAAATCTTTCATCCCGTCGGGCAAAGTCAAGACAGGTGCAGTGGTCAATCTAGTCTTCAACTTTTGGAAACTCTTCTCACATTCCTCAGACCACTGAAACCTAACCTTTTTCTCAGTCATTTTGGTCAATGGTGCGGATAGGGAAGAAAATCCCTCAACAAATCTGCGGTAGTAGCCTACCAACCCCAAGAAACTTATTATGTCAGTTAGAGAGGTCGGTCTTGGCCAGTTCGTAACCTTTCAATCTTCTGGCCATCTACTCGAATTCCATCACCCGAAACAACATGGCCTAGGAAAGCCACTGACTTAAGCCAAAACTCACACTTGGAGAACTTCGCATACAATTCATGGTCCTTAAGAGTCCGAAGGACAACTCTAAGGTGTTTGGCATGCTCCTCCTTATTCTTCGAATACACTAAAATGTCATCAATGAACACGATTACAAACATGTCAAGGTAGGGCCTGAACACCCTATTCATCAAATCCATGAAAACTGTCGGTGCGTTCGTCAACCCAAAGGACATAACCAAGAACTCAAAGTGGTCATATCTTGTCCTGAAGGCTGTCTTTGGAACATCACATTCTCTCACTTTCAACTGGTAGTAACCCGATCTGAGGTCTATCTTTGAAAAGCATGAGGCACCTTGAAGTTGGTCAAACGGGTCATCTATCATGGGAAGAGGATATTTATTTTTGATCGTGACCTTATTAGTTGCCTATAGTCTATGCACATTCTGAGAGCCCCATACTTCTTTCGTATAAACAAACGGGAGCACCCCAAGGAGAAACACTTGGCCTAATAAAGCCCTTCTCTAAAAAAATCCTTCAACTGCTCCTTCAACTCTTTCAACTTAGCGAGGGCCATTCTATATGGTGGAATTGAAATAGGCTGTGTGTCGGGAAGTACATCAATACCGAAGTCAATCTCCCTATCTGGAGGGACTCCAGGTAAATCCTTAAGGAACACCTCAGGGAACTCATTTACAATCGGGACCGACTCAAGAGTAGGGGACTCAATATCATCAAATTTAACTCGCACAAGGTGATGAACACAACCCTTAAAGATTAACTTTTTATCCCTCAAGTAGGAAATAAATTTACCTTTGGGTGCAATAGAACTTCCCTTCCACTTAGGACTGGTCCATTCGGAAATTGGAATTTAACAGCTGGGGTCCTACAATCTATGGAGGCATAACAGGCATAGAGCTAATCCATACCAAGAATTACATCACAATCAACCTTCTCCAACCCTACCAAATCGGCCAAGGTCTCCCTATAATAGATGGATACTACACAGTCTCTATAGATTCTCTCAACCAGGATAGACTCACCATTAGGAATAGAACAATCTTGAAGAAACTCAAACTTATTGGCCACATAGGGCATCACAAAGGATAAAGTGGCACCCGGGTCAAGCAATGCATATTATAAGAAAAGACTCAGAGCATACCCGTAACAACATCTAGTGCAACCTCTTGTCCTATCGATTACCCATCACATACAGACGGTTCATCCCGCCTCCTGCATTTGCAGTAGTAGCCTGCTGATGACTGCCCGCAGGGGATGCTGTAGAAGACTGGGCTCTGTGGCTCCTATCACTCCATCTCCTCGAAGGACACTCACCCTGGAAATGGCTAGGCTGTCCGCATGAATAGCAAGTATTGGTGCCCTCACGGCACGCACCAAGGTGCATCCTGCCACATCTGCCACAAGGTGGCTTTCCTCTCGGGCCTTGGTCACGCTAGCTTGGGACTGAGGTCCCTGAGCTCTGAAATTTTGGTGACCATGGGATTTCTGATCATTCCTGTTTTGCTGAACAGACGCACTCGCCATAGAGGGTGCATAGCTAGAAGACTTCTTCTAAAAGAAAGTTCTATCACCCTTATTCTGCTTCTATTGGCTAGGCTCATGCCCTGCCGATTTGGCCTTCTTACTCTGCTGCTCTTCCCTGTCCTTCTTCTTGTCCTCCTCAGTCTGCTGGGCATAGACCATAAGTTTAGAGATGTCTATACCTGGAATCAGCAATGTTGCCTTGCACTCCCTCTTTACATGTCTGCCCAATCCAGACACGAAATTTCTCATTCTTGCCCTCATATCAAGGACCATCTCTGGAGCATATCAGGATAGCTAAATGAACTTAAGGCAGTACTCTTTGACAGTCAACACCTTTTGCTTCAGATTCATGAACTCATCAACCTTCGCCTCCTTCAACTCTTGGGGAAAGAAGTGATTGAGGAAAGCACTCTCAAACTCCTCCCACTCAGCAGGCTCAACATCCTCACCTCTACCATCTTCCCACTGGTTATGCTAGACATTAGCAACATCCTTAAGCTATTAAGACCTCAACCCCATTCGCATGCAGAGCCCTCAAAATCTTACACGTCTCATCAATAAAGTATCGCGGGTCCTCCTCAACCTTAGACCCCGTATAGACTGGCGGGTTCATCCTCAAGAAATCTCTGAGCCTAGTTGTAGTTGTAGGCTCTTGGGAGCTAGAGCTAGGGGCCTAGGGACCGCGGCAATTACTCTGAGAGGCCACCAACTGAGTGAGCATAGCAATGGCTCCCCTGAAGTCTGCTTCCGAAGTGGAGGCTGACTGGCAAGTCGACCCCGTCTCCTTGTCTCATTCTGGGTAGGGACGTCCGGTAGGGAATTCTCAGTGTTAGGGACTGAGGCATCTCTTTAGGTAGCAGTGCGTTTTAGAGGCATGATCTGCAAATGTGTAACGCATGAATTAGAAGAGAGTTTCATAGAGTCAAACTCTATCACACGAGCTCAGAACATCAAAGAAGTGTAACCATTCCTAATGTCCTATAGCCTCCTGTTTATAAAGTGTGGTGCACAACACACACATAAACAAGGACACGCTTCATAGACTCCCTAGGACTCTTGAACTCTGTGCTCTGATACCAAGTTTGTCACGCCCCAGAAAGGTACCTTAGGTGTGGCCGGCACCTAGAGACTATTACTAGTCCCCAAGCGAACCACTCATTCTCAAGACAGTCACTCAACATCAGTATAGAAGAATAGTAGAATTAATGCTGTGAGCTACGTCAATAAGAAGGGCCAATAGCCAACATCAGTCTCAACATCAGAAAAAGCAAGTGTAAGTGCTAACTCAACTCATAAGGGAAAACCACAACGTTAAACCTCGACTCATCTCTATGAAGCCTCTAACTTGACTCAACTATATAAGATGGTACCATGATAGGCCATGGCTACCCAACTCAATAAATAAATAAAGCAAACAATAAAAAGGTCTCCTCTGGAAAGCAAGGATTGAACTCGGAATCTCTGACCTCAACGATGCGTCTGTTGAAGTCCTCTAACTCCTGTATCTGCAACATGAAACGATGCAGTTCCGAGTGACATCAGTACGTGGAATGTACGGTATGCAAAATGGCTGAATGTAACAATACAAGTACAACAGTATAGGGATAACATCAACTCAATATCATACTTCATCGGAATATCAAATGTCTATCTAAGGCAAGAAATTAGAGTAGACAAATGACTCATCAACATCTCATCTCAACATCATCAATACATCAGACTCATCTCATGGAACCTCGACTCAACTTAACTCAAGGAAACTCGAGTCAACTCAATTCAAGGAAACTCGACTCAATTCAACTTAAGAAAACTCGACTCAACTCAACTCAAGGAAACTTGACTCAACTCAACTCACGGAAACTCGACTCATGCCTTCACATCAACATCAACATCAACATCAGAGTACTATCAAAGTAAGACCTCACTAGGAGTTTCTCTAACCGACAACCATCACCTATGAGCCGCTGATGATACAATGAAGCGATGTCGTTGCCACATACATCCAGTACCCTGCCCAGGTAAAGGACATCAACCTCAGTGGATCCACAAGAAAAAACCTCAGTCCTCTTTTGGGACAGGAAAGGAGCCATCCGCACTGCGGTTTAATCCTCTCTTCCTACGAAGGCCACATAGTTAATGGGTTCAAGTGGGACTCACTCTCACCCATTTCGGTGCTCAATACTCCTCTCAGAACACGACATGCTCATAAAACATCATCATCATCAGTCCTATAGGGACATAATATAATACATCATCATCAGTCCCATAGGGACATAATATCTCAACATCAATATCAACATCAACATCAACTTCAACATCATGGATTCGAAACACTCTTTTTAGAATTTAGTTTCAATTTTTAGGACTCATGAACATCATTCTCATCAACATCATCATCAAGACTCTTGTCAAATTTGAATTACAATCACAACATCTCAAACATCATCATCCTTAAGGCTTTAGGCTTATCCCCTAAGTTCATTCTTGCATTCTTTAATAAATTAATCACAAGGTTTTGTGAAAACACTCATGAGAATAAATTATGCAATAAATCACGTTTATGATTATCATCATTTCATGTAAAATATATGAATTAAGTAAAACTCAGTATAATACTCAACAATCTTCACATTAAACTCTTTATCTTCAATCAATGACTCAATTTACTCGAAAGGGCACATGGGAGAACAATCCCATGCTTTAAGTTAGCCTTACATACTTGGGATGATTGCTAACAATAATTCTTTGAAAGATCTTCTCTTCAATTCCTCAATCTCAACTCTCCTCAAGTCCTGACTTAGTGATTTTTGTTAGGAAAAGGGTTGTGGATGGGTTTTTGGAACCCTTTCTCTGAGAAAACAACATATATTTGTCGTATAGGAAGTTTAGAAGGTATAAGGAATGGACTAGAATGCCCCTCGAAATTTTAAAGATAAATTTCTGGACTTGAAGTAACATAGTCCGCGATACGGACTTGTCGCGGACAGCGTATTTTGGCAAAATTTAACTCCGTCGAAAAATCACGGAAAAACATAAGTGTGTCTCCACGATAGGTCTGCGACGCGGCTCTGTCGCGAACTTACACTATTTTTCATTTTAGAACGAAAAAAATTATCTTTTGACTCGGTCGCTCTAAAAATTGACCGAGACCCTTCTCCCATTCAATTTTTCGTGTAGATCATGAATCTGTTCTCGGATTTTCAATCTGAGCATCGGAAGAAGCATTTTGCGCACACCTCTCCTTTAGGGGTATTTTGATAATCTTACCGGGCGTTACATAGCACCCTTCAGAATCCACAACTGTGGGTCTCGACTGAAGTCATTTTATTTTCAAATTTGAGGAGGAGATACATAATATAATATAAGTATAATGATTAAAAAAAATACACAAACAATTAAATAAATAATGATGTGAAGAATGTCTTAGTATTTGCATAATGTCAACAACATACACAATAATGAATAAATAAAGAATAAACTAAAATTGTCCATCTGTTTTAATGGGGTGGCCTCAAAACCTGACGGATAGATTCGTCATTGGCAAAGTTTAACAAGTAATGAACATAAATTAATAGATTTGGATTTTAACAATATAACAAATATTATTCTGAATTAAATTTTTCCGTCTTTTTGAATGGATGTTGACATCCAATTTTTACCCTCCACAGTATAAATTAATCATTGAGCTTTTAATTTTAACAATTTGAAATAATTAGCTTTCAAAAACGCAAAAATATTTTTTCAAATGATTTTTAGGTTTAAGTCTTTTAATTTTAATTATATTTTTATATTGCAAATTATATATATTTATTTCAAGTATTAATAGTTAAGTATTATATTTTTCATTAATTTTTCAAAAAAAAAATTCTCAAATGGTTTTTATCTTTAAATAGTTTACTCTAAATATTTTTAGGATTAATTACCCTGTAGTTAATTTAATAATTTTAAGTTGTTAATGTTGGCATCCAATTTTTACCCTCCACAGTACAAATTAATTATCGAGCTTTTAATTTTAACAATTTGAAATAATTAGCTTTTAAAAAAATGCAAAAACAAATATGTTTTTAACAGATTTTTAGGTTCAAATCTTTAATTTTTAATTATGTTCATGTATTGTGTATTATATATATTCATTTCAACTATTAAAAGTTAAGTATTATATCTCCGTTAATTTTTCAAAAAATTCTCAAATATATTTTATCTTTAAACACTTTATTTTAATTATTTTTAGGATTAATTATCCTGTAGCTAATTTAATTATTTTAAATTGTTAATATTAAGAAGCTCTTTATCAACTTATATTAATTCATCTCATGGTCAAATTAATCAATTGATTCAAATTGGTCACACTTTAATTGGTCATATTTGTAAGTGACTAATTTTTAAATCTTTTTCCTTAATTCATTTTTTTTCAATCCTAATTTCCAACCCAATTCTATTTTTAAAACCAACCCAATTCCCAACCCAATACTATTCCTAATCCTAAAATCTAATTTATAATCCAACTAATTTGAGCCCAATTATTTCTGACCCAAACCAATTCCCTCGAATCGGCCCGATTTCAACAAATATACTCCCCTTCTCCCTTACGCGCTGCAACCTTTTCCCCATTCCCTCTCCTCTCTCCTTCTTCATGAAGGACGAACGGGACAACTAAAACCAGGCGAGGACAACAGCAAAACCTGACTAGGACAGCCAGGCCACCAACGTTTCAGGCCCCAAAACGTCAAGAACTAGTACAAGATAGTACCCACAGGTCCCCACTCCCCTTTCCCCTTATCCGTTCCTCTAGGTTGGAGATTTCAAAATTTTGAATTGAAATCTGACTCAAAATCCCGAATTTACCCATCGTTTTTCCCCCTTTTTGAACCCTAATTCGTTCCTATAAATTCTCCTCTTTTCCACCATTAAGGAGAAGCAGTCATTACTCTCAAAAAAGCCCACAAAAATTCCCAATCATACAACCGTTTTTAATCTGAGAATCCTAGCGAAAATTTGTGTTTCTTGGCATCATTTTGAGAGAGGTTCGTTGATTTAAATGGATTGAAACCAGAACGTCTGGGTTTTGAATTCGAGGGATCTGTGAATGAGTTTCTCGTGGTTAAGAGCTCATCTTCAGGTTCGTCGTCCCAGTTTTGCTGCTCCGATAAAGGTAATATTCTTAAACTTCTTCATTCTGTTCGAGCTTCATACATGGTGTTTGATTGTGTGATAAATCCTAACGTTATATTTAAAATCTTCATGTTTGTGTTTGTTTTGCCTTAACTGAACTTGCTATGTTGTGACGAGTTGATGCCGTGATGTTGCTATTATTGGTCATTAAGACATTTTCTAGAGTTGTAGAGTTATGTTTTAAGTTGTGACGGTTCTGTTTTAATGTTGATTTGATGTTTTTTGTTCAAGCCTATGTTGTCTTTAATCCATTCCAGAGTGTTTCCAGCTAGTAATGCTTTAAAAATGGTCCATTTTCGCCATTTAAGTGCTTTTAAAAGTTAAACTTTGAAGTAATTATAGCTTTCTGCGGAAATGCTTTCAAATCTATGAAAATGTGTCAAAAATTTGTCTCTGTCTCTGTTTTTGTCTCAAATGTTGCTTCAATCTGTATTAAGTTTGATAAGGTTTTTTTTTCATTAGATAAGCACAACCTATGACTTTCCTTAGTGCACTCTTGAGTTTGATTTGTCTATTAGTGTTTAAAGTTTTTCGTACGTTATAGCTTATTTCTTGGGTGTTGATTTCATGTCTTTAAGTCATGTTATTATGTGAAAATAGTTTGTTAATATGCTGATTGGGTCGTTTCTGCTTCTCATTGTTTGGTATCTATGAGTTGTCATTGCCTATATAAACACATTCAAAGAGGTGTCTACCACCCCAACTCTCACCAAAACTTGATAGTTTTAGAATCTTTCTCTGCTCTTGAAGTCTTTGGTAGCTTTCATCACATTTTCAAAATGACTTTTCTACTGCATCAAGTTACACTTAGCAAAACCAAGAAATTGCAGCAAGAAGTTTTTCTATTGAAATGAATTATGCAATGAATTGAATGGAACCACAGAAGTAAAATTGTCAACTTAGTCGAGAGACAAAGATATTACATCTTAATTTGTTTATCTTTGGATATTTTAATTTCCTATTGTATGTTGTTGGGAATGAAATGGGGGTGTTATTTTGTTAAAATCATGATTAAACTACAAGCCCTCCATGTGTTCGATGAATGTCCCCTTTGAATTTTGAACGTTGTAGTTAATTTGTTTATCTCTAGGTATTTTAATTTCCTGTTGAATGTTATTGGGGATGAATGATGGTGTTCTTTTATTAAAATCATGATTTAACGCCATGCCTTCCACATGTTTGATGAAACGCCCTTTGAATTTCAAGTGTTGGTGACTGTTATCTTCTACGAGCACGGACACATGTTAAATTGAGTGTCACATTTTGGCACATAAAAATTGTATGAGCGAGTTGATCATTTGATTTTGTGTTGAAATCTTCAATAAGTATATCACGTCTTATCTCTGTTGATATTACTAGTTAACTAATTAATTAATAATGTTTGCTTTCAAACTTTTGATGCGATATTACTAAGTTTTATTTTCTGTTTCCCTTTTGCATGTGATACCCTCCAGGTCCATTTTGGACCGCATCTTGCATTTTCGGGCCACGAAGGCCTAAGTCTTCTTTATTTCGAGTCAACCCATCCATTTCTTGGCTTTGGAGAGCAAATACAAGCTGGAGAAGTTAACTTACAGGTCATGGAAGCCAAAAATCAGTGTGTATACATTGATATACATTGAATATATACCTGACGTATACAACTGATAAATGGGCCAAAGAGCCTAATTCTGGAAGGGAAATTTTAAGCAAATATACCACTTTGAGCATTGAAATTACACTTCTCAAATTATTTACATTAATACCCACTTTTTTACATTTTTTTACATTTATAGCCAGTCATATTATTTGACTTTGTCATGAATAAATCAATTTTTTTTTTTTTTAAAAGCTGACAGCATTTAATGTAAGGAGTGCTATTTAAGGCACCATCATTTAATGCAAGTGTTTTTTTTTATATTTTCCTTTTTAATGAAGCATCCGGCGGCATTGTATTTTAATTAATGGGAAGGAATTATTCTCTCACTCTCATTTATTAGTTGACAGAGTAATTAATGGGTGCAATTAATTCTACACTGACAGACGCGACACCTTATGGAACGACGCGCCGGTCTGTCAGCGGCGCGTCTAATCAATTTAATAAAAGTGCTTTTTCGGTCACCTCCTTGCTAATATTGTTTCATCTTGACAACAATTCATCCTCTTTTCTTCTGCATACTGTGATTTTGCTTCTTCTTCTTGGTAACATTTTTTTCTTGGTAACAATCCATCATCGTCTTGTTCATTACCTATTCAAGTCGCCGAGATCCAGGTATGTGATTGTGGTTTATTTTGTTATTTTCCTCTTGAAGCCGATTATCCAAGTAATGATTTTTATTGTGTAAACTTTATCTCAACATTTTTATTTGAGATTTTTTGCCTCTCATGTCGTTTTATGTCCCCCGAAGTCCCCTTTTTATGTTTTTTTCCCTTTTTTGAATATATATTCCTTTAATGTTTCTTCTTCCGAAATCCCCTTTGTGGTTTGTTTTTTTGTTTGCAAGTGTTAATAATGGGGGATTTTGACTGTAGCATGTGATGGATATCTTCTTGTTTGAACATAATTTTGACTTTAGCATGTGTTGGCTCTTTGTATTGAGAAAGATTTGGATTTTGTTTTTTTATGGTGTCAAAGTAAGTATGCCGGTTGGGGGTTAATGTTATTACTTGATGGCAAGATTTGTATGCTAATGTGGTAATTGGGGTTTTTTATGGTATTTGGTGCTTTTATGGTATTCTGCACTTGTTGACACACTTGGTATGTTTTATGGTTTTTTTGTTGATAGTAAGTTTGTATCATAACTTTGGTAATGGGATGGGTTGGACATGTTTCCTGTGTTTGGTATGTTATATGGTATTCCAGATGGTAATTTCCCATTGGTAGGTTTGTTGATGGTAAATTTGTATGATAATTTGGTAATTGGATTGGTTTTGGGTATGTTTTCTGTGATTGGTATGGATGATGGCAGATGGTACATGATATGGTATTTGCAGATGGTAATTTCCTTGGTAAGTTTTTTGGTACATGATATGGTATTTGCAGATGGTAATTTCCTTGGTAAGTTTTTTGGTGGTAAGTTTGTATGATAATTTGGTAATTGGATGGGTTTGTTAGGTTCATTGTTTTGGTATGCATGCTGGTAGTTTGTATGGTTTCTGGTAACTTTTACTGTTTTTTGGGGAGGGTAAGTTTTTTTGCTAAATTTGATATGTTGGATGGTTTTTGGCTATGTTCTATGTTTTGATGGTTTTGGCTATGTTTTCTGTGATTGGTATGGATGATGGCAGTTTTTATGGTTATGCTCATATTTACTGATTTTTGGGGATGGGAGATGTACTTTTTTTGGTGTCATTTTTGATGGTATTCTTCATTACTGTTAGAATTGATACATGATATGGTATTTGCAGATGGTAATTTCCTTGGTAAGTTTTTTGATGGTAAGTTTGTATGATAATTTGGTAATTGGATGGGGGTGTTAGGTTCATTGTTTTGGTATGCACGATGGTAGTTTGCATGGTTCCGGTAACTTTTACTGTTCTTTGGGGAGGGTAAGTTTTTTTTTCTAAATTTGGTATGTTGGATGGTTTTTGGCTATGTTCTATGTTTTGATGGGTTTGTTATGTTTCATGTACTTGGTATGCATGATGGCAGATTTGGTATGTTATATGGTATTCCAGATGGTAACTTTCCATTGGTAGGTTTGTTGACGGTAAGTTTGTATGATAATTTGGTAATTGGATTGGTTTTGGCTATGTTTTCTGTGATTAGTATGGATGATGGCAGTTTGTATGGTTATGTTAATATTTACTGATTTTTGGGGATGGGAGATGTATTTTTTTTGGTTTCATTTTGATGGTATTCTTCATTACTGTTAGAATTGGTACATGATATGGTATTTGCAGATGGTAATTTTCTTGGTAAGTTTTTTTGATGGTAAGTTTGTATGATAATTTGGTAATTGGATGGTTTTGTTAGGTTCATTGTTTTGGTATGCATGATGGTAGTTTGTATGGTTTCTGGTAACCTTTACTGTTTTTTGGGGAGGGTAAGTTTTTTTGATAAATTTGGTATGTTGGGTGGTTTTTGGCTATGTTCTATGTTTTGTTTTTGCATGATGGAACCCTGTATGGTTTTGTTCATGTTCAATATATTTTTGGCAATTTTTTTTTGTGGTATGCATTGGTGGCCTCTTTAAAGTCCAAAACAGTGAGATTTTTTGTGTTAATGTGCAGTGCTTGAAATTACCATGGAAGTGACACCATCCAGGAAGAGTCCTCGCTTGGCTAGCACAACTCGTTCGCCATCCATGCCGAGTTTTGATTTGGGTGCTTACACACCCTCACCTCCCAAAAGGGCAGCCGGTTCTGCTTCAAAAAAGTCTAAGCAGGAAGACATAAATGTTTCTTCCGGCAGAAGACATGGTAAAATAACTTCAGAGAGTAAGGGAAAGGGCAAAATGGCTGATGTGGAATTGCCCCACGACAGCGATTTTGAGGACGAAATCCCTCTTTCAAAGAGGGCTAAGCCGAGTAAAGCGCAGAAAATACCCATTGATGTGAAGTCAAAGGTATGCATTTTACTTTTTTTTTTTTATATATACATGTATTTATATGGTTTACATGTAATATATTTTAAATTGGTTTTTTATTATATATAGAAATCTGGAAGGAACAAAGGAAAGCCACCTTCCGGCAGCAAAAAAACTAAACAAGATAAGGAGGGGAAGAAAGATCAAAAGGAAGTGCAGGTATAATTGTTAAAGTTATTGTATTCTGCATGATTTATATTTGAGTGATTATTATTTTTTTTCGGTAGCCCATCTATCTTTGGAAATACATTTTTATTTTATTGACATTTTTCAGGACACCAAAAAAGCTTGTCGATGGTGCTCCTATGTGAACGTCAAAGTCTTCGAGGAAATATCGGAGTTTTTGACCAAGTTTGGTATGTTTGATCATTTTAAATCCGGTCCCTTTGGATACTTTCTTGACTTGCCTCAGTTGTTAGTACAGCCACAGGTTATCCGGGCCATGGTTCATTTCATGACCAATAAGGATAACATCGGTGACTTTTTTATTTTTAATTTGAATGGTAATGAGTTAACATTTGGGTTAAGAGAGTTTCGGGCTGTCACTGGCCTGAAGTGCGGCACCGCGGATGAATATACCATTGAACTGTCCGGGAGATCGAGGCTTATCGAGCGATACTTCCCAATGGTATGTGACAAGGGTTTGGAGAAGCACTATTTAATTAGTGCTTTTAAGGAAGGGCTGTTTGAGAAAGACGATGTTGTAGATATTGCTATTATTTATTTCATTAGTACATATATATTGTCATCCCCCCCGAAGAGACATTTTATACCTGTAGAGCATTTTCTTTTGGTTGAGTCTGGTAAATACAAATCTTATCCTTGGGGTCGTCGGGCCTTTTACGACTTGAGGGACTGCATTGCCCGTCAAGTAGGCGGATACCCCGATTATTTCAAGTTCTGTGGGTTCCCCCTGGCATTGCAAATATGGCTTTATGAGTGCTCCAACAAGGTGGAACCCACGGTGGCTGTCAGGTTGCAGAATCGTAGTCCACGTATTTTCAACTGGACTACGCCTGACCACAGGCTTTATTATGACAAGTTATTGCAAGGAATGTTTCGTCGCTTTGGTAGCCAGGTAAGTACTTTTCAGTTTTTTGTTATTATTTTTGTTGGTTTTCATATATATTCTAAAATAATATTTATATTTTTTTTCGTTACAATTGAAGTTCAAGTTTCAAAGATTTGAATTTTATGCGGAAGAGGCTGCTTCTTTCGAAGTTGAGCAGTTGGGGGAATCAAGTGTTGATGAGTATGATGTCCCCGAAGCCTCTGTAAATTTGGATGAAGATGTTGCCTCACGCAACATCAAAAAGTTGTCTGCGGAAATTGTTTTGGTAAGCATTTATTTTATTTTTGTGTTCTGAAAGTTTCATCTACTGTACTCTTCCCCAAACTACCTTTTTTTTTATAGGTGCGCAAAGACTTCAAATCACTAGAATTGAAGGTCGAAGCGCACTTTCAGCAAGTAAAGGCGTACATGGAAGACTGGTTTCAGAAGTTACTCCATGAGTTCCAGTCGGTACGCAGTGAAGGTTTTAATAATCAAGGTGTCGGTGTTGAGGTAATATAGAAGTGCACCTTCAACCATTTTTTTGTGCTTATTGAATTGGTATCTTTTACGTGAGCCCATATGTCACCTTGGTGCTATCCTTTGGCATTCTAATTGGCTATCATCTTTTTGTTTTCTTTTATTTTGTTGGCCACTGTCACTGCTGGGTTGGTATACACATTGGTAGTCCTTATGGTTGCTGATCTTTTTTTCAACTCACTGTTAAACCTAGGTGGTATGCACATTGGTTGTAATTATGCATTTTTGGTATGCACATTGGTTGCTGGTTTTTTTCAGCTCACTATTATACATTGGTGGTATGCACATTGGTAGTAACTATGCTTTTTGGTATTTTTGGTCACTGTCACATCTGGATTGGTATGCACATTGGTATTCTGTTTGGGTTCTTGAATTATTTTAACTCACTGTTATACCTTGGTGGTATGCACATTGGTAGTCATTATGATTTGTGGTATTCTTTTTGCGCTCACTGTTATGCCTTGGTGGTATGCACATTGGTAGTAACTTTGATTCTTGGTATTATTTGGTCACTGCCACATCTGGATTGGCATGCACATTGGTATTCTACATGGTTTCTTGAATTATTTTAACTCACTGTTATAAGTTGGTGGTATGCACATTGGCAGTCTCTCTGATTTGGATTGGTATGCACATTGGTAGTCCTCTAGGGTTCCTTTTTTTTAATTTGTCAATGTTATACCTTAATGGTATGCACATTGGTATTATGTATGGTTGATTGGTAGTTACTATGGGTTGTGGGTTGGTATGGTTTGTACATATTTTAAATTGGTATGCAGATTAATTATTTTCATTTTTTTAGGTGAATGATGTGGATAATACAATTGATGACGATGCACCTGGGAGAGATTTTCAAAATCCCACACCAGAGGTTGCTACACATGGTCAAGGCACATCTCACTCGCCCAAACATCCCGTCTTTCCGGAAGGTAAGTGTACAGGTAAGCAATTTGATTGATGTGAATAATAATTATAATTGTACAGGTCGTAACTAGTTTTCTATCATTTTTCAGTCGGAGAAATGTCTGCACATAAAACTCCTACGCTTGATGACTTTGAGTTACCGGAGTATAGAGAGTCGCAGATCGTTGCGTTGGAAAACAAAATTCCATATGTAACGCCAACGCAACGTGAACGGAAAAAGGCCCCCGGGAGGTTTGGGCAGTCACCATACACTGATTTAAGCAGCTCAGCGTGCAAGTCCACGGATTCTCCAGTATTTTTTCCAAAGAAACACCCTTTCACTGGCCACGGTGAATTTGAGGTTAATCCCGAGTTGGTTGAGTTGTTTAACAAGTGGTTTAGAGAAAGATTGTCGAAAAAACGTGGCAGGTACGTTAAATTCTTCCGATATATTTACCATCTTTTGTTTATATCACTTACTTATCATCCCTTTGTTGTCGTTAAAATAGGAGAGCTAGTGCATTCACGATTAGCTCAAACAAGATAAATCCCCCATTCGACTTTGGGGTTGAATCAGTTGGATTGATGGATTGGTTTTATGTCATGGTTACAACGGGAAAAGCTTGGACTGATTCGGTAAAACATTTAATTATTTTTTTTTTTTTTTAAATTTTCGATTTTTCAGTTTTTCATTGGCGGTATGCAATTTGGTATGCTCATTGGTAGCCACTATGTGTTTTGTTATTTTTTTGGTCACTGTACATCTGGAGTTGGTATTGCACTTTGGTTTAACTAAACTGCTGGTTGTTTTTTATCACTCACTGGTATACCCTGCTGGTATGCACATTGGTAGTCAGTTTGGGGTGTGTTATTTTTTTGTCACTGCCACATCGGGGGGTGGGTATGCACATGGGTAGTCATTATGCTTCCATGTTTTTTAGTTGACCTCTGTTTTTATATTTTTGTTGGTATGCACAGTGGTATTCTTTTATGGTAATAGCTGTTTTTTTCATTGGTATGCAGATTTTACATTTTGTTTTCTGGTTATTATTATTAATTATTGTTTATGGTTGTTATTTTTTTTTATATCAGCATGTTAATGTACTTATGTACTACCTACGCAAGAAATGCAAATACGGCGAAGCACCCCAGAGTAGAGTTACCACGACGGACACCTTTTTTATGAACTGGGTCGATCAAATTCATGACATTTGGATGGCAAACAACAGGGACAGCACACTCATCACAGAAGATCATGATGTTGCGCAGTACATTAGGGGATACAAGATATTGGCCAACACGCCATGGGACAAAGTCGATTATGTATGCATACCCCTTCATGTGCCTGAGAAGTGTCACTGGGTGTTGGTTGTTTTTTATATCCAAAGCAGGTGTCTCTTTATATTTGATTCACTCAGTGAAGTTGGGTCGTCGCACAATTTGGCTGTGGTTCGGAGGGTCAAGAAGATTGCCGATGTAATTCCTCTTTTCTTGGTGAGCACTGGTTTTTACGGCAAGAGGGATGACATTGATTGGCAAAACTCTGTGGAATATGCCGAGTATGCATTTTCGGACAGCCTCACCCTTATAACATGTGAGAATATTCCCCAGCAAGTGGAAGATTCAAAGTAAGAATTTTTTAGAACCCTCCTCAAATATTTTAATCCGTATTACTCTTCTCAATTTTTTTAATTCTAGTTTTTGTATATATGGCATTTTTCTAACACTCCCTTTTTTCTGCAACAGTGATTGTGGTCTATTTACATGCGTCTTCGCTGAACTCGTATGTAATGGGTATGATTATGCTCAGATTGGAACAAAGTCTTTTGACCCAGCCTTCTGCCGATTGCGTTATGGCACCTTATTATGGGACTATGGCACCCAAAAAAACGAGAATGGTGCCATAAGTGAAAGTGAGGTCACCGGGAAGGTGGTTAGTCGCTTTGGTGGTCCCAGGAGGCAGGTTGAGCACGTGGGGCAAAGTGAAAGAGTTCCGGCTTCCAAGTATGTGCCGAGGAGGAAATCCTAGTTTTTAATTTTATTGTTCGACATAATATTCCCCCCATATCGACTTTGTGAACAATGTTTGTATATATTTTTGTTAACAGTGGATTGATGTTTTATATTAAATTTCCATCCTTTTCCCTCTTCTGTTCTATGTTGTAATTTTCCATGTGTCACTGCTCCAGGTATCATTTTGTTCCAAACATAACCATTACACCAAAATGGAAACCATTTCAAATACCATAAGTACACCATAGAAATATTATTACTATCTTCACTGCAACAAAAAAGAAAAAATATATATGCTAGTGAACATCACCATTACACCAAACTGGAAACCATATGAATTACCATAAGTACACAATAGAAATATTATTACTATCATCACTGCCCCAAAAAAAATATATATATATATGCTAGTGATATTTTCGTTACGTTTATGCAGGAAGTTTTTACAATTACCCCCCATGTATATGTTAAATGTGATGAATAATTAACTTTCTCAACAATTATTACCAATCCTACATAAAACCAACATGGACACTATGTTGTATACCACAAGTAACACCAAACAACTGCAAATGCTCTCTTCACTAATGGAAAGTATTTTATCATTGTTACATTTTTAATAGCTGAAAAAGAATTGTATCAAACTGTGTTCCTCAATTATCTTAATAAAAAAAAAATGTCATTTTTCATTATTTCACCATTGTTCCTAGTATTTGTCAACTGCCAACAGTACTGACACCTTATATTTAACCATATAATAGACCAAACAACTGCTACTTGCAAAGCACATTATGCACAGAATGTTCAATCATATTATCAACCTTACTGCTCCACCCAGAATTTTCATAGCACATACCAAACAAAAAAAACACAAATTCACTGCTTCATATTAGTACACCAAAAAACACCCCTTTCTGTGCAGTCCTACCAAAAGACACCAAAAGACCAAAAAAACACCAAAAAACACACCTAAATATTACAGCAGCACTACCAAAAGACTTCTATTTTTTCGTGTTGCAATCCTTCTTTCCGCGACCTTCCTGACCAACTACACTGTGGTTACCTTTACTCCTCTTTGCCTTCCTTCCGTAGAATCCACCCTTCCTGTCTTTGTTTGATGGCCGCCCCGGCCTCCTTTTTGTGCGGGGGGGTAGTACTATCTCATCCATAACATGTGGCGGTACTGCCCAAGTGCTTTCACAAGGTAGTGGCTCTATAGGTATTGCGTAAGCATCTAGGAAGTTCTTGTTACTGTAGTAGACGGAGCAGAAGTCATTGGCGCGTAACTTTCTAAACTCAATTGCAGATATTGCATGACAACATGGCAATTCATCAAGTTGGAACTGTCCACAACTACATTTGCGCGTGTTAAGACAAACAATGAATCTCTTTGCCCCGTCGAGGACCGTATGAAGATGTGTTGTTGAAGCACGCACCTTCATTCAAAAATTAATCATCATTACAAAAAGGTTAAATCAATTTGAATATTTATAAAATATACAGTATATTACTCTACTAACCGTCAAACCATTCGACAAATTCATATTTTCAACCAACAACTTGTTATATTTCTTGGTCAAAACGGTTGTTGTTGTCCTGCCTTCTTCATTGTTTTTTTCATTCCAACGCTGTATTGTTTGTCTGACATATTCCAACATTGGTATAACTGGCAGTTTTCTCCCAGGCAAAATTGCATTGTTGAAGGATTCAGCTATGTTGCTTGTCAAAGTCCATGTTCTTTTCACACTCGCATGACAACGGGACCACTTCTCAAAACCAGCCCTCTCTAGATAGGGACGAATCTTTGGATTGATGTTGTCCATTCGATCCATAAGTGTGTTAAATTCTTCGATTGTATATGCCTTTGCCAAACTGAAGAATAACTTTCTCACCTCATCAATATGTTTGTTGGTGAACTTTAACAAATTAGTCCACAAATGATATATACAAGCATAGTGTTGGATGCCTGCATAAACTGATGCTGCAGCATTCCATATGCTCTGATTTCGGTCAGAAACAAAACACATTCCATCTCGTTCACCAAAAGCTATCTTGAAATTTTCGAAGAACCATCTCCAGGAGTTGTCATTCTCGGAGTCAGCGATACCGTAAGCCAAAGGCAAAATATGTCCTAATTGGTTATCAAAATAATATGTTGAATAAAACATACGTGTCTTCTTGGTTGATTTTAAATTAATTTTTCTATTTACTATCAAAGAACAATTATGATTAATTATGAAAAAACTTACACAAAAAGATTTATTCATAGAGATACCAACCTCCTGGATCCATTGTGGTAGCTATCAACATTGTGCCTTCAAACGTTGAACGGATGTGTGTACCATCCACTACAACAATTGGACGGCAATATTCCCATCCTCGTATGCTTCCATCAAGAGCTATGAATGAATATAGAAACTTGTTGTCATTCGTTTTTTTAAGATTAACAACGCTGCCCGGATATGATTTGGCCAGTATATGCAAATAAATTGGCAATTTGGAGTACGATTGTATTGGGTCCCCCCGCAAAATGTTTATTGCTTTTTGTCTACACCTCCATGCCTGCATGTATGTCATTGAAATACCGTGGTTCGTCCTCATGTCTGTCTTTATATCCCGGGGGGTGTAAATTGTTCGGGGATCGTTGAACTTAGGCAGTAACATTGTACCTAGTACAGAACTGTAGCATTGATTTCGTGCGTACAACCTCCCCACACCCCCGCATGTGTGTGAATCATTGAACAAGCGGACTTTGAATATTTCAGACACCCCAACGGATGAAGACCTAAAATACCATGTGCATTTCTCATCTGCACATCTCAATGAAAACCTACAAACAAGCAAAAAACCAAATTAACTATATTATTGCCATACTTGCGCAGCATGAAATTTATGCGTGCATTTATTTTATAATACCTTGATTTACATGACCGCACAACTCTAAATTGGAAGTGTCTGACCAAGGCATATCTTTACATAACATCATTCAGTACATGCTTGTTTAAGTAGGTTTGCCCTTCCATGACTATATCTATTGAAGCGCTCTTTATTACCAATTGATCATCATGGAATTCTTCGAATTCTCTATTCTCATCATCACTTTCTCCCCAACTGTCAACAGGCAAGTCCATATCTATGTGGAGCACTACTTCATCACTTGTCAATTGTGTGGTGGGATCAATATCTCTTGTATTATATGACACACACAATGGATACTTGGAGAAGGAATTCGGATCCCACCTTCTTTGACCCAAATACACTTTCACGCCCATGTCATTGTGTATTGTCAAAGGGGGTAAGTTCACGTCTACGACATACTGGATTACTAACTCAACGCTTCTTATGTCTAAACCTATTTGAGAAGCTATTACACGTAGTAAACCATCGTAATTTGATGAAGAATCATACAATATCCCTTCCATTTTGTAATCACTGTAATTACCTGCAAATACAATATGAACATCTACGGTAAATTCGTAATATGCACAGCAATACCGTTACGACCACCAATCTGGCCACATAGATCAATTTTCAGTTTGAATACCATATTACACACCAACGAGCACACCACTAACATGTAACAGAGCTTCTTTGTGGGAAAAATAATTTAAACACTAATACCAAACAGCATACCACGCAAGGAACAGTGTTTTTCCTTTGAAAATTAATTTTGGTAACATCTCATCAAATAAGTCCTCCACACTGTCATGCTCATTTAGATTACATGTTACACCAAAAAATTCAACCAGCCAACAACACCATCAACTTCCAACATCTCAACTATTCATTTTTCACCAACACATGAATAGTAATCACCAACGATATATATAATATATACATAACAATATACCTGTTTCATCCCATTTTCCATCATATTTCAACAATATAGATACAATTTTTTCGCTATCCATGTCCCTTCTCCAAAGAAAATTTACCTCTTGAAGCTTTTTGTGTCCAAAATATATTTATTGGTCAAACACCCATTAAATACACCAAACAAATTCCCTCCAATTTATTTATTCTTACTTTTTGAGCATTGGGAAAAATGAAAGAAACATGGCCTGCCGACATCATCATGTGGCAGGCCCTTTTGGGGCGGTAGGGACTAGGATAGGTTGTCCATCTCCATCCAATCAATTAATTGGATGTGATGTGTCCTATTCAATTCATATTTTATTATATATTAATATAACCAAAATTTATAATACATTAAATTATTTTGAGTATAGAACAAGCCAAACTTATACCAACATATTTAATAAATAATTATTTTTACGAGTTTGGTTTCGATAATCATTTTATAATCTTAAGAAAAAAAATCGAATGGTCAACTAAAATTTCGGGAATTTTGCAATTTATATGGAATATTAAATTTTCTCTATAGTACAATCATTATACATACCATTTTTTAAAATGTTTTTTTGCGAGAAATTTACTACTTTTACGATTTACATTACGTTTTCAAAATAATATTTTATTTCCTCAATTTTTGAAGAACATACTTTTAAATATCTACAAATTATTTCTCCTTTACAACAACTATCACATCATAATTTAATCTATTTTATTATTAAAAAAATCTCTCTCTCTCTTACTTTGTAATAAAAGTGGGTATCCTTTTGGTAATTTCAACCATTTGGGTAGGGCCTTGTAATTTCCTATCCAAATAATGGTAGTTTTGAAATCTTCCCATTCTGGAACTACAGCAGCAGAAATTTGGGCCAGAAGCCCCTATTTTCATTAGACTTAGGATAGGTACCAGAAATAAGGGCTAAGAAGCCCAATTTTCTTTGAGCAGCAGCAGAATGCTACATGGGCTAGGAAGGCCCAAATTTTAGAAATTTAAGACAGGTAGAGAATTGGGCCTGCCAAAGCCAAATTCCATTTTAT
This sequence comes from Solanum rostratum, assembly GCA_029948455.1. NCBI lineage: Eukaryota > Viridiplantae > Streptophyta > Magnoliopsida > Solanales > Solanaceae > Solanum > Solanum rostratum. The sequence goes on from CM057055.1 coordinate 14,027,809, forward strand.
TTCTTGTTTATTGTCTACTTACTTATTTGTGATACTTGACTCTAACATTAACTTGGTGTTTGTTTTGTTTTAATCTAATTTAATTTCCCCAAAAGTCAAGTCATTTGTGTTGATCCTATTTAAATTTGATTTTATGATTTTCTAATGAGAAATGCATTTTAGGTCTTCTAAATATTTTAGAAATTTGTGAAAATTTACTTTATTCTAAATATTTTGGAAATTTGTGAAAATTTACTTTATTCAAATCATTTAAATCAGACAACGTAGTGGTTTAAACTTTCTAATTTGGACTTTTTCAATTTCATGTCTAAAATTGATTTTTATTTTCAAAATTTCTTAATCGCGGGATAACTGCGTGTTAGCGATAATTTCGAGTGCGTAAAACCTCCTCGAAGTGGAAATGTGAACCCGGATCCTGTCTTTGGATTTTAAAAAGATTTTTTTCTGTTTAAGTCTTTTTAAATGATTTAATGGTTTCGTGTTTTTCCCTTAAAAATCAAGTGGCGACTCTGAAATTTTGAAAATTTGGTTTACTTAAATCAATAAAGTAATAAATCAAATTTTTTTAAATCAAAGTCATTTTTCAAAATAACAGAAATGGCGACTCTGCTGGGGATATTAATTAGGTTCTAAACACTAGATTAGGTTTTTTGACTAACTTTAATAATAGTTTTTATTCCGTTATTTTGTTTGTTTGTGTTTCACTTGTTTAGTTTTCATTATTAAATTGTCATATCATGCATAGCATCTTCCGCCACTTGTCATTTTTTTTCTTTTCCACTAAAATAATGGTTATGCGGGTCGCAACAGTTTAATTCAAAATTTTCATCGGGGTACCCTGACGAAATGAGTTGATCTTGAGGGGTCAACGATCATTAACTTCCCTAAGCCAGGTTGTCCGCCTGGGTCACCTTTTCACAGTCAAACTAAACTTACTCTTAGACACTTAGGGTAGAGCGAAACCAAAACCCTGTAAGTGCATCGGCCTAGGTCAACCCAATATCCTAGGGGGTATTGGGCCTATTAGTAGCCCACCTTGAGTCCAAAGTGGCCTCCGCCCTAATTGGGCAAGCATATTTTTTGATTGATTTGAAGGATGTATATGTCATTTAAATAAATCATTGTTCGCGAGCTCAGAGGTTTTCTAATACATTTTGTTTCTTGTAGACGGCTAATCAATGAACGTGTCTGGTTCAGTTAGATCAAAATTTGAAAAGACAGATCATCACTCTTCAGCAAACGCCATTACTCTGTCAAGCCTTGTTAGCTGTATCGACACCATATTCAAGAAGAGATGGAGAAAGCCAGAAATGAAGCAGGATCTTCTAGTTAGCTTATCCCCTGCGTGAGAATGTTTTTCTTTGTATTTGCATTTTTTCCTTTCCCTAAAAAATGTATCTTTTATTATTGACGCTTTGTAATGTATTTTATCTATTTATAGAATTTGATTTTGGGGAACAATAACATATTTTAAAGACATGATACATCCTTCAAATCGATAAGCCAACCCTTGGCACAAAAGGGTCACATATTCTCTAGGATGTGCAATAACTGTTGCTATGCAATCTGCTATAACTGTTTATATGACTATGTTGATTTGTTCGGAGATTCTAGACCATTCCGTTTCAAAGTCTTTCAGAGCCTCCTAAGCATAAAATCCCAATCACTATCAAAAGTCCGTCCAAAACACTCTTCTAGCCTTGAGTTTCTCAACAAAATTCGAATTCCACTCCCAAAATTCTAAAATCTTACTCTCTTATCTAACAAGAGGTGACATATTTCATTGCAATTTAAAAACGATTCAAGCTGTTCGAACTACGTAGGGCCTGATTTCTCTTTTTTGATATACATAGGCAGCCTTCCAAGGCTCGGCCCCTTATTACAGAAAAGCTTATTTTTCCTCCTTCATTCTTACAAAAGAATCAGAAATTTTAGAAGATGCAAGGAAATTTTGACAAAATGTCTCCCTGATTCACAAATCTCAAATTCAATAAGCAACATTTGGCCTATTTAGTCATTTTTCTATATTTGTGGGTTAGTATGTCTTCGAACAATGCAACTATTATGTGTTTTGCTTTTCCGTGTAATATTTTGTATTATTTATTATGAACAAGGACTAACACATTTATCTTTTGAGTTATTTTTCATTCGACGGGTATTTAGAATTGATCTGCGTTGAGAAAATAACTGGACATTCCTGCTTTACGAGGTCTAAGAATTCTAAAGATTCCTTCCCTGACCAAAGTCTGTCGAAAGGGAAAGAAAAAATGACTGAGAATAATGAGGGTAATGGTTTAACCGAAGTTATCATGATGGAACCTGCAATTGCTGAACAAAACAAGTTGATTGCACAACTAATGCAACAAATTGTTGAAATGAGAGCTGAGATACAATAGGCTCAAGATCCGACAAATCTAGCCGTCGCCACTAATACTCATGCTCTAGACGACGAAAGGCCTCCACTTCATTTTCCTCCTCCGAATTCAACCACCAACATGCTCTAAATATTCAATTGCTATTCTTCTCCAAAAAGCTTCCATCATCGACTTAACCACCTAACTTCCATCATGCCTACACATCACACCAAGCACCACCTTCTCTTCAAAGTCTAAATCCTAACAACCCTCAAATATATCCATTTGCATATCAGAACCTTGCTCCAAACATTCAAAATCCACCAACTACTCAACCTACACCCCTAAAAGCCATTTTTCGTACTCCAACAATACCAGAAGAAACATACCTTCCCTTCATCACATACTCCGAACCCGACCCTTGTAAGGAGAAGGAAAAATAGTGGAAGGCCCAAGAAGAAATGATTGAGCAAGGCACAAGAAAAGAAATTATAGAATCAATAAAGGGGTTGCACCACATGCCGAGCACTGCAAGGTTGAATTATGAAGATCTGAACACTTGTTTGGATTTGGACCTCCCAGAAGGGTTCAGAGTACCAAAATTTGACACTTTTAGTGGAGACAGCAATCCCCTAGTTCATTTGAGAGCCTATCATGACCAATTTGTGGGAGTTGAGAAAAATGAAGCTCTATTGATATGGCTTTTCAGCCAAAGTCTGAGTGGAGAAGCTTTAGATTGGTTTACTTCCCAAGAAATGAAACGGTGGTCCAGTTGGAATGTTTTGGTCAATGACTTTATTGAAATATTTTCTTACAACGTCAAAATTATTCCTGATCGATACTCTTTGGATAAAATCAAACAGAAGTCAACTGAGAGCTTTCGAGAATATGCCTACCGTTGGAGGAAAGAAGATGCAAAGGTTAGACCTCCTATGACTGAGAAAGAGGAAATATTTAAAGTTGGTATGGTTATCGAATACGGTCTTGAGACAGGAAAAATCGCCTGAATAACTACTCAAACAAAACCTTCAGTTCTACTAAGGAGGAAGAGGAAAGCTGTTTCTTCCATTTCATCTGAACTAAGATCAAAACATGTCAAATTCGATAGTCCTTCACATTCATTGTCCAATACCTACCCCCAAGCTCCACAAAATCCCTACCCAGTATTTCCCGTTCAATCAAATTTCCAGGCTTCACTATCAAATTATCAAAATATCCCCCCAATTTTTCAAGCTCCATGGCCAAATTACCAAAATATCTCGCCAAATGTCCAAGCTCCATTGCTAAGTTACCAGAATATCCCTCCAAGTTACCAAACTCTATTGCTAAATTATCAAAATATCCCTCTAAGCTACCGAGCTCCACAATATCCAAAATTCCAAATGCCAGCACCTACTTTCCAAAATCCTCCAAACTACTGTCAAATGCATTTGTCTTCAAGAAGTAATTGCAACATTTCTCGTCCAAATCTCGTGAAGAGAACTCCTCGAGTCTTTACTCCTTTGGTTGAAAGCCGAACCCAACTTTATGAAAGATTGAAAGCAGTAGGTATGCTTCATCCTATAAAAGGAAGACCAGCTAATCCTTTGGAAAAATTGTATAAAGTAGACCATAAATGTGCTTATCATTCCGGAGCCGTTGGGCATACCACTGAAAATTGCATCAACTTGAAGCACAAAATACAGGACTTGATTGATCAAAGGGTTGTCACTCTTCAGACTGTCACTCCTAGTGTCAATAGTAATCCTCTTCCCCGTCATCAGCAGATGACTATTAATACGATGGAAGTCAATGAAGATTGGTGTATGAACAAAGCTATAATTCCAGCAAACTCTGGTTATTCTGAGAAAATTATAGCCTCTTCAAGCAAAACAGAGAAATCCGAATTTTTGATCATGATACCTCACTAAACTTCTGCTTTGATGCTTGAGAAGATGAATGAGGTCGATTGCACTTTATCAAAATCATTGCCTCAGTTGCCCCAGTCTTTGCTAGTGTGATATCATGATCAGGACAATGGTCTAGGGAAAGGAATCTAGAATTTGTTCAAAGGAGATGATGTTGCGATGATCGTGAAACTAAGCACACAAGACATCAAGTAGGAGGAGCAAATGATAATTAGAAATCCACTTCGCTCCTGATTCTTCGTGCATCTTGATAGATAAAGGCAAGTTTTATATTATTTCTAAAATTGATGGTAGTCCAAATAGGCTTAAGGCCCACCTTTTATATTATTTTACTTTGTTATACTTCAATTCTCTAGTAATATTTTGGAAAAAGTCAAATTATCCTATGGCTCTGCCAAAGTTACTATTTTCTTTCTTTTAAACGAAAGCTTCTTTTACCATGGAAATTTACTTTACTCGCTTCAATTTTTCTATCTAATGATGTTTTCTAATAATTTTAGTAAAAGAAGTTTAAAACGTGTCATATTATGTCATATCACAAGCTAAATGAACAAAATGAGGTGAATATTGATGAAATGTGCAAAGAGTATGATGAAGAGACCGTGAAATCCGAACCATTTTTCGAAATTGGAACAACTCAAGCCTAGCTTGAAACTGTGAATCTGAGAGGAGACAAAAACACCAGAGAAGTCAAAATCAATATCCATTTGATAAAGAGTCAAAGGAGAGAGCTGATCAACCTGTCGAAAAATGTGTTAACATATTCATCTGGTCATGCGACAAATGTGTTAGGATTTAGCACAAACATTGCCTACTACGACTTGACGATCAAAACACACTATGTCTAGAGATTCAAAATTTCTCTTTATCTTTTTTTCTGTAATTGCATCATGTTCTTGTAATCATTTCTATGTTTGTTATCAAATTATCTGCCCATTGTAATGAACTACGTTAGACCTGAATTCTCAAAAATGAGATACGTATGCGGCCTATGCCGACCTCGGTCATCCCCTTTATCCCTTTTTATTTTCCTCTTGTATATGAACTATGTTTGACCTGAATTCTCAAGAATGAGATACGTAGGTGGCCTATGTCAACCCCGGTCATCCCTTTATCCCTTTTATTATCTTTTTGCTAATGAACTATGTTTGACCTGAATTCTCAAGAATGAGATACATAGGCGACCTATGTCGGCCTCAGACATCCCCTTATCCCTTTTTATTATTCTTTTTACTTTTGAACTACATTTGACCTAAATTCTCGAGAATGAGATACGTAGGCGGCCTATGTCGGCCTCGGTCATTTTCTTATTTAAATTTATATATTTTTTCTCTATCTCCCTAGAAGGGAACTATGTTTGACCTGATTCCTGCCTCAACGGGATACGTAGGCGCCACAACGGCTCGGTCATATTCCCATAAAGGAAACTGGGACAGAATTTTTGAGAGGAACTCAAAAATTCTGAACAAGAAGACCCACCTCCAGCAAGTCAAAATTTAAAGCATCAGAAATTTCAACAAGAACAAAATTTTTTGAGGAGATCACAAAAAATTCTCAGAGTTTTTCTAACAAGCTATTGATTCAGTATGAAATTTAACCAAGACAAAAAAATTATAGGATCGTCCTCAAAATTTCATCAAGTGTCGTTAGAAGTCGGAAAACAACCTTGAATATCTCAACCTGATAAAAAATTCAAGGACAATTGTGATGCGTCAAAAGAGCCATGTCAGAAACCAAATGTGTTCATCTAGGCTTTTATGACATGACATTTGGCAGTGACCTTTTCTTCAAAATTTCTTTTCTAAATTCATCATTTTCTAGGTTTTTTACATGTCAAATATATTTAAATGTGTATTTTATCTTCTGTCTACCAAAAGGTGGAGATCGAAGCGGTCCACCAAAAGACGAGACAGGGAGCAGACAATAGAAGAATTAACACAGATTAATTCGTTTTGAAACTAAGAAATTTTCTGTCGATGCAAGAAAATATTTGCAAGACTTATCTGCAAGAAAACTATCAAAACATAAACAGTTTTATCTCACTCAAATCTCCAGCAATTCATCACATTTTCATTATTCATCGTCGAGAGGGCCATTCCATCTTCAAGTTGCCGAGAAGGCTATTTCATCATTCATCGCCGAGAGGGCCATTCCATCTTCAAGTTACCGAGAAGGCTATTTCATCATTTATCGCCGAAAGGGCCATTGCATTTCCAAGTTGCGAAGAAGACATTTACATTTTCAAGTTGCCGAGAGGGCCATTTTATCTCCAAGTGGTTGAGAGGGCCATTGCGTTTTCAATCGCTAAGAAGGCATTTACATTTTCAAGCTGCCGAGAGGGCCATTGCATGTTCAATTTGCCGAGAGGGCCATTTCATCTTCAATTTGCCGAGAAGGCCATTTCATCATTCATCGCCAAGAGGGCTATTGCATTTTCAAGTCACCAAGAGGGCCATTGCGTTTTCAATTGCAGAGAAGACATTTACATTTCCAAGCTGCCGAGAAGGCCATTGCATGTTCAAGTTACCGAGAGGGCCATTTCTTCTTCAATTTGCCGAGAAGGCCATTTCGTCATTCATCACCGAGAGGGCCATTGCATTTTCAAGTCGCCGAGAGGGCCATTGCGTTTTTAATTGCCGAGAAGGCATTTGCATTTCCAAGCTACTGAGAGGGCCATTGCATGTTCAAGTTGCCGAGAGGGCCATTGCATGTTCAAGTTACCGATAGGGCCATTTCATCTTCAATTTGCTAAGAAGGCCATTTCATCATTTATCGCTGAGAGGGCCATTGAATTTTCAAGTTGCCGAGAGGGCCATTGCGTTTTCAATTGCCGAGAAGGTATTTACATTTCCAAGCTACCGAGAGGGCCATTACATTTTCAAGTCACCGAGAGGGCCATTTTATCATTCAAGCTGTCAAGAGGGCCATTGCACTTTCAAATTGCCGAGAGGGCCATTACATCTTCAAATCGCCAAGAGGGTACATGCCCATCGCCGAAAGAGCCATCACATTCATCATATATTCAAGAAAGACATCATCATTCATTCTAAGAGGGCCATCGTTATGTTGCATCATATCAACTCAATTTCTATTACGTCAAAAGAATAATATGTGTCGAATATGATAAAAAAGTATCATCCCTATATTTTAGTTATGGTTTTTACTAATAATTTTTGTCATAGTTATATCGAGAGCATCCGAAAGGGTGAATTCTCAAAACAAACCACAGGTGAGGGCGTCATCAAATAGGATGCAGTATAATGTGAAACTTTTTCTTAGCAGCAAACTGGGACATAGTCCAAAGAGGAATGTCAAACTCTTCGGATGCGAGCTGAGAAGCGACTCCCACCATAATCCAACCACACCCTTGTTAGAAGGCATGTGGGTAATTTCTTTGAGTTCGTTAGTATTAAGTTTCACATCCAGGTGATCTCAACTCTCATCGGAAGCAGTCATTTCCAATCCGAGTGACAATATACCATGAGTTTTAAAAATTATGCCCATGTAAGTTCTTAATTATGGGTGTGAAGTGCACCACATTTATGGTTGATAGGTTGCAAGCTTCTTTTTCAAAATTCGATTTGTTTGTCACTGCTCGTAAACCAAAGGTTATGTCACGACCCAGGGTAGGGTCCTAGACGTGACATGGCATTTGGGGACCCAAGAGCCCCAAACAAGCCTCAAGTATCCATATATACATCATCAGTTCAAGATTAGCATACAACACATATGATTTTAGCCAAGTCCAAGTTCAGGAGCCATATATATGTAAAGAATGCACAATCGATATATTAGTCATAATAGTGCCCAACGATGCCTCTAATATAAGGAACGGGGGCCAGGACAAGTTCCGGGCACACCCTCAATAAAGAGAACATCCAAATGACAATAGAAAGAACATAGCCGGCTCACCTTCGGAAGATGGGACTCACCATAAAGATTCCAAAAGTGAACTACTCTTCAAATGGCTGATATCCAAAGGGCTCGGTCCCTACATGGTAAAGTCATGTAGGCATAGAGTATGCATCAGTACATTTGAATGTACTAAGTATGAGGGCATGCAATGCATATGACTTATCAACCTGCATTTTAATGTTAAATGACAAAGGCACATAATATAGAAAGAATTATATATTTAATGGAAGGGTAGTATACAAGATGCCATGAAATTTTTGATGCATGAAATGCAATAATGCTCCTATATAGTGGGGACTATAACCGACAAATAAAATCTATGTGAGCTATTACATGAATTAAACTAATTAGAACCTCCCATTGGTAGAGAGAAGATTACTTGCCAATGGTAATCTACATCACACTCGGAGCACACCATTTCGGAAGATGGTAACCTTCCTTATAAGAATCACCATTTTGGAAGGATTTTCCAATAGTAATATCATATCAATAAGCAAATACCATTCCTTACGACCTAATCATTTTGCTAATGGCATCCGTCCCTACGTTGGCACATAGCAGAGGACCCTTGGAGATAGCCCGGATGCCCCCAATCCATCGGTGTTAAGTCAAAACATCCCACTAGAATACTTATACATTACGTGTTTTTGAGAGATACAATATTCATTTCAAATCCGTTCAATGCACATTTAGGCTCAAAAGCCAAAACATAAATCATAATCATGGTACTCATGCAATGAATAGCTCATCTACCTATACGATATGGTGCAAGCACCCAATATGCTCAAAGATCCAGAAACAGAAGACATATATGTGATCACATTCTTGTCATAACCAATACTTTATCAAGATCATATCAATATCACTTCATAAAACATAATTGGGCTTAACCCACCCTATAATTTCCATGAAAACCAATGTTCTTGAATGCAATGCAATGCATGATGTGAGAATGGCATGGGTAATGTAGAGTAAATCTAAAAATCAGCTTTATAGTACGAAATCTAGAAAATCCACAATATAATCCATGTGAAAACCATAGTATAGATCACCCATGCATAAAACAATCTTCAAGGGGATATGCATGTTCATAACTTCATAACTCAATGTGTTTCATCATAAAAGAGATTAAAATAACTTAAAAGCATGAGTAATGTACAACCCATGCATTAATCGAAGTTAATAAGATCAAATAGTAAAAATTCACATTTAAAGTTACTAGAATTCATGAAATAGCTTGAAAGAAATTTTGGGTCTTCTTGGTTGAAAGGGACCAAGAATCAATCCCACATACGTGACTTAAGGAGTAGAAATCCGACTTGAATTGACCCCAATTGGGACTCTAGCTTGAACCCTTGAGGGAGAGAAGTTGGGAGGAATGGGGAAGTGTTCTTAGGAGGGGTAGAGTGATTAAGGTAAAAGAATGAAGAGAGGAGGGGTTTTTAGCTAGATTAAGGGTTTAGGATAGGTAAAAAAGTCATAATTCATGTTTAAAACAAACCGAAATTTCATAAATGTCACTAATGAAATGGACCTGAATTTGGTCCATCTGGGTCGCACGGTTTGATAAACGGTCTATGGAGCATCACATGGACCGTGAACAGTGTCGTGGCCCAGGACTTAGAATTCACAGAAGGAAGATTTCACAGAACTAAATGGTACCACACATGCGGCTTCACGGACCATCTGATGTCATACAGTCTGTGACATTGTCCGCGTAAAGGTACTTGAAATAAATTTTGCTCAGCGAAGTTACGAGACAGTGATTTTGTACTTAGAAAATTTTCCACATAATAAACCACATGGAAGGCCACATGGACCGTGTGGTGTCACATGGACCGTGTGAATGCTCGTGTGCCTTCACTTGACAAATTTTCTCCTTGTCCTAAGTTTTCCCTGACCGTGAACTCACCAAAGTGTCACTCCACGGGCGTCCACACGGGCCGTGTAGGCCCCTCCGTGGAGTGATGCCTGGCAGTTTCCTGGGGAAAATCTCAGGACATCAAGGCAATGCCATTAGGAAAAGTCTGGGTCTTTACATCATCTCTCCCTTGGAAACATTTGTCCCCGAATGTGCAAGAACAAGTCTTAAAAGGCTAGAACTTGAGTAAGAAACACTCTACACAAGATATAATGCATAATTCATTACCAAAAATTTGTACCAAAAGCGTTATGCAAAATCATTGTTCATGACTATTAAATTCATTTCAATATTATATCCAAACCGCTCAGAACAATTATAAAAATCCTTTTGTATGACATGCATGCATATTATGTCATGAGACTCAAGAGGGCAAGAAATGGCAACATCAGACAAGGAAGAATCCTAGTACCTTAGGCTTGAGTAGATTGGAAAAGATGAGGGTATCGTTTCACCATGTCCAGTTCCGCCTCCCAAGTAGCATTCTCCACTTATTGATTTCTCCAAAGTACCTTCACCGATGCCACATCCTTGTAACGAAGCCACTTTACTTGTCTATCCAAGATCTCCACCGACATTTCCTCATAAGATAAGTTTTCCTCAACTTCAATTCCTTCTAAAGGCACAATGGTGCTAGGATCACCAATTAGCTTTCTCAACATAGACACATGGAAAACCGGATGAATAGCACTCAACTCCAGGGGTAACATCACCCTATAAGCCACACTTCTAATCCGCTCAACAATTTCATAAGGTCTAACATACCAGGGACTTGGCTTGCCCTTCTTACCAAAACACATCACACCCTTCATAGGAGAAACCTTCATATACACCCAATCACCGACATGAAATTCAAGGTCCCTCCTCCTAACATCCGAATAGGACTTTTGACGACTTTGGGCTGCCTTCAATCTCTCCCTAATCACCTTCACCTTCTCCATGGCATCCATTACCAAATCTGAGCCAACTAGGGCCATCTCTCCTAACTCAAACCACCCCACCGGTGATCTATACCTTCTCCCATACAAAGCCTCAAACGGCGCCATACCAATGCTAGCATGGAAGCTATTATTATAAGCAAACTCAATGAGTGGGAGATGGTCATCCCAATTTCCCTTGAACTCCAACACACAAGCCCTCAACATATCCTCCAAGGTTTGTATAGTCCTTTCCGCTTGGCCATCAGTTTGAGGGTGAAAAGCGGTTCTTAATTTAATCTTAGTCCCAAGCCCGTTCTGAAAAGACCTCCAGAAGTGGGAAGTAAATTGAGTACCTCTATCTGATATAATGGACCTAGGTACACCATGCAAGCTCACCAACTCTTGGATATACAACCTTGCATAATCTTTGGTGCTAAAAGTAGTCTTAACTGGTAGAAAATAAGCCGACTTCGTCATCCGATCCACAACAACCCAAATAGAATCAAATTGTCTTCGGGTCCGAGGCAACCCAACTACAAAGTCCATGTTCACGTCCTCTCATTTCCATGTGGGAATCTCTACGTCCTGTGCCAAACCGCCAGGCCTTTGGTGTTCTACCTTCACCTGTTGGCAACTCGGGCATTCAGACACGAACCCAACAATATCCTTCTTCATTCCATGCCACCAATACACTTCCTTCAAATCCTGGTACATCTTGGTGGACCCTAGGTTAATAGAATAATGAGAGTTGTAAGCTTCACTCATAATCATCCTTCTAAGACCATCCATATATGGGACACAAAGCCGGTCTTGGTACCGGAGTACATCATTTCACCCATATATGGGACACAAAGCCGGTCTTGGTACCGGAGTACACCATCTCCCCTTTGGGTGAACACCTCGATCTCCTTTGCAACAACCAATTTCTTTAATTCAAGTAACGATGGGTCTAGATCTTGCGTAGTCCTTACCTCATTCACCACGGAAAATTCTGCCCCATTTTAAACCCGAACACCACCATCGCTTGAATCAACCAACCTGACACCCAACCTAGCCAACCGGTGAACATCCCTTGCCAAATCCTTCTTTCCTTCCCCAACATGCGCCACACTCCCTATTGACAACCTACTAAGAGTGTCAGCCACAACATTGGCCCTGCCCGGATGATATAGAACACTCATGTTGTTATCCTTCAGGAGCTCCAACCACCTTTTTTGCCTCAGATTGATATCTCTCTGGGTGAAAACATACTGCAAACTCTTGTGATCGGTGAATACATCAACATGAACCCCATACAAATAATGTCTCCAAATCTTTAAAGCAAAAACCACTGCTGCCAATTCAAGATTATGTGTGGGATAGTTACGTTCATGCACCTTCAACTGCCTTGATGCATACGCTATCACCTTACCATTTTGCATAAGCATACAACCCAATTCGATCCGCGAGGCATCACAATACACCACAAATCCCTCTAAAGCATTTGCTAGAATCAAGACGGGAGCCGACGTAAGCCAATCCTTCAAAGTTTGGAAACTCCTCTTGCATTCATCCGACCATACAAACTTAGCCTGCTTTTGGGTCAACTTGGTCAATGGAGACGCAATAGATGAGAACCTTTCCATAAACCTTCTATAATACCCGGCCAACCCAAGAAAACTATAAATATCTGAAGGAGTCAACGGTCTAGGCCAATTTCTCACGGCCTCAGTTTTCTTCGAATCCACCTTGATACTGTCACCAGATACCACATGACCAAGGAAAGCCACTTCGCCCAACTAGAATTCACACTTGCTAAACTTGGCATGCAATTTCTTTTCCCTTAGAGTTTGGAGAACCATCCTCAAGTGATTCTTGTGCTCCTGTTCACTCGGGAGTAAATGAGAATATCATCGATGAAGACCACCACAAAGCTGTCTAGGAAATATCTTAAACACTCGGTTCATTAGATCCATAAATATGGCCGGAGCATTGGTTAGGCCAAACGACATCACCACAAATTCAAAATGCTCATACCTTATCCGAAAATGGAAATATCACACTCCCTAAACTTTAACTGATGGTACCCGGAATAGAGATCAATCTTTGGATTTCGAGTGCATAAAACTTTCTCGAAGTGGAAATGTGAACCCGAATCCTGTCTTTGGATTTTAAAAAGATTTTTTTCTGTTTAAGTCTTTTTAAATGATTTAATGGTTTCTTGATTTTCCCTTAAAAATCAAGTGACGACTCTGAAATTTTGAAAATTTGGTTTACTTAAATCAATTAAGTAATAAATTGAATTTTCGAAATCAAAGTCATTTTTTAAAATAACAGTTAATATTAAAGAGCTCTTTAATCAATTTATATTAATTCATCTCGTGGTCAAATTAATCAATTGATTAAAATTGACCACGTTTTAATTGGTCATATTTGCAATTGAAGTGACTAATTTTTAAATTTTTCCTTAACCCGTTCTTTTAATTATAATTTCAACTCAATTCTAATCCTAAACCCAACCCAATTCTAATCCTAAACCCAACCCAATTTTATTCTTAAATCCCCAACCCAAAAACCAACCCAATTATTTCTCTCCCCAAACACAAACCCAAAACCCAATTCCCAAGCTCATGCATCCAATTCTTTTTGTATAAATTTGACAAATACCAAACTCAAAGAAGGAAATGTCTAAAAATCTCGATTTTTATCAAAATTACTAATAATACCAATTATTTTGAGACATTTGATACACAGTTATAAAAGACCGATACCAAAAAAAAATGTGTGATACCTAATAATTACCTTTTTAAATTAGAATCAGTTTCGCTAATTAAGGAATCCTAACAGATCCTTTAATGAGATTCCTTAATTAGCGGCGATTGAGTTGCTGTGGAATAATCAATCCTAGAAAAATCTCAACAGATTCTTGTTACCGTATTTTTTTTATAGAACATTTACAAAATAACACCCGTTCTGCCATTGTTGAATCCATCCGCAACGTAAATGAAATATTTCAATTTTGATTCGTCATTCAGGAAGATGGAAAAATGATGTGATATACAATGGATACAAAAGTGATGGCGTCATTGTTGGTGATAACATATCATTTTGTAATTTGCAATCGGCCATTGTTACGGAGTTGGGTATTGATGAGCAGCAGAAGAAAGTTGTGATTCGATACATTGTTGATGGCAATGCATCACTAATAACAATTCGCAATGACATGGGTGTGAAGCTTTATGTCGAAATTAAAAAAAGAGAGCCTGGATTTGGGATGTATCCGTTATGCGTAGATACACGCGATGTGCAACAGGCTGCCAAAACTGTATTCGACGCCTCATCTGGAATGATTGAAAATTGATTGGTAGTTTCAGAATATGTGGCTGATTCTAATGTATCAAAAGTGATTACGGATGTGAGTATCAGTGTAATGTACTAATTAAACATGTATCATTGATATGTGACAACAAAAACTGTATAAACAGTGAAAAAAAGGCAGGTATCACTGCATACCTGATACAGTTTAATGGTACATATTACAAAACATATTTTAGTAGTTAAGTGATATGAAAACGTAAATGAAGGGTTGCTAAATTCACAGATCAGAATAAATGAAGGTATCACACACTGTGTACACATGTGAGTATCAAAGTAATGTACTAATTGAACATGTATCATTGATATGCGTCAACAATAACTGTATAAACAGTGCAAAAAAAAGACAAGTATCATTGCATACGTGATACATTTTAATGGTACATATTACATAGATTTCAAATATTAAGAGAGGTATCAAATATATCCATTAACAATAACAAGTTCGACTTTTTTCCTCTTCTTTGCATGCGTTTTTTTGATGTATGGCTTAGAACTTGAACTCGTATCCTTCATCAAACCGATTTCTTCTTCGGGATCTTCATCAACCGCATTATCCATAGTTTTAGGATCAACTTCTTCCATTGCAATTGGTGAAAATGAAGGGACATTGACATTATCACCAAGAGATTGGGTTAAACCAAGACTAGCGGAAGGAGAATTCATGAAAAATGGTGGATAGAAAATGGAAGAGAAAGAGTTAAAAGTGACGAAATAAAGGAAGAAAGAAGGAAAAGTGGCGGAATAAAAGAAGAAAGAGTAAAGAAAGATTTGGACTTATGAAAAAGGAGTTACCATTTACGGTTGTCGAAGTAATTCAAATAAATTAACTGCCAGCAATTAATCCGGAAAAGAGAATTAATTAACTAAGTAAAATAATTAAGTTTGATTGGATTGTTACCATAAAAAAGGCATAAAAAAGGTTGTGGGAAAGTGTTAATTATTTAGGTATCAAAAAAAAAAAAAGGAAACACTAAAAAAAAGGGATTTTAGTAATTAATTTAAATGGTAGGGAATATTGGAGATTAAGAAAAAATAAGTTGTGTATTTGTGTAAATTTTTCATTCTTTTTTTATCCCGACCCAATTATTCCCAGCCCAAACTATTCCTAAAACCCAATTCCCAAACCCAACTCTCCCCAACCAAATTTTGTGCTCCAGACCCAGCCCACTCCTTAACATAGCCCACCCACTCCCTAACCCAGCCTGAATTCCCATTCCCAACCCAATTCTACCCGACCCAACACCCAATCCATATATACTTTTCCCCATTCTCTCTCCCCGTTTCTTCCTCTTCTTCTTCACGCAAAAAAAGGCCAAAGACCAGAAAACCAGAAGCCAGGACAGCCAGGCCAGTACCAATTTCAGGCCACCAACGACAAGCAATTAGTACACCATGGGTCCCCACCCCCTTTTCCCCTTATCCCTTTGCATCAGGAACTCTCGACGTGTCTTACATCTAAGCCATCAATTCAAATTGATAGCTGAGATATGAGACTTGTGGAGGGATTCCACTTGAAGGATTCAAAATTCGAAGGAGAATGTCGATTTTGCCCCCCCTCCCCCCCATTTTCCGCCCATTTTGCCCTAATTTTTGGGGATATAAATTCTCCATTTGGCTCACTGTTGAAGGGGGGATTCCTGGTTAGTCTGAAAAAATACAGATTAAAAAAAAGAGTTTTTCGTTCCTCTTAATCAATTTCCAGTGAAGCTTATCGACTTCTGACGATTTTTCGACGCTGGAATTCTCAAGCTTTGAAGTTGAGAAGCTCAGAAACGTAGTTCCTTTTCCCCTTATTCCTTTGCGTCAGGAACCCTCGACGTGTCTCACATCTAAGCCATCGATTCAAATTGATGGCTGAGATGTGAGACTTGTGGAGGGATTCCACTTGGAGGATTCAATATTCGAAGGACAATGTCAATTTTGCCCCCCCCCCCCCCCCCCCGTTTTCCGCCTATTTTGCCCTAATTTTGGGGATATAAATTCCCCATTTGGCTCACTGTTGAAGAGGGGTTTCCTGGTTAGTCTGAAAAATACAAAATAAAAAAAGAGCTTTTCGTTCCTCTTAATCAATTTCCAGTGAAGCTCATCGACTTCTGACGATTTTTCGACGCCGGAAATCTCAAGATCTGAAATTGAGAAGCTCAGAAATGTAGTTCCTTTCGGTGGTGAAAGCTCAAGCTCGTTGACGTCCCAGCTCCTGCCCTCTGAAAGGTAACAATCCTAACCTTGCTCATCTTTTAGTTCGGATATGGGTGTTTGATCATTAAAGAAATCACTGTGTTGTTCCACTCTCTTTATTGAGTTTGTTTCTGTCTGGAATTGTTGTGTTAGGATTAACCAGTATTGTGTGTGTTTGTTGTTAATTGTTAAGATGAGTTCTGGGCTTGTAGAATCATGTCTAATCTATAAAAGTCTTGTATCAAGATTATTTTGCTTCGATTCCAGTTTTAAAATCCCAAATGTGTTTATTCCGAGCTAATGGTTGTCTTGCTACAACTTTCTTGTCTACCCGTAACGTCTTGGCCTCTGCTCCAATTATTGGATGATGTATGTTATCAGTCTTCCTTGATTATATTCTAGATTAACACGGACGACGTTGAGTTTCTGAATAATGGTCATAGTATATATTTATGTTATCAGTTTTCCTTTTGAATCACAGTCTTGATGCCTTCACTATTGTCTGTCTCTCAACATGTTCCTCAAATGATTTTTAGTATTAGCATATGGCTATCTTTGTGTTCTATTTAGTTATCACTATATATGGGCATCTTTATACTTGGTTTGCATATTACTGTATATTGAAAACTATGTGTTCTTGAAACCGGTTGAAGTTGCTCTCTATCATAAACCAAATCATGTGTAAGCCACTGTCTACTATCATGATTTGTAGAATTTAAAATTATAGTATACGTATGCATTATTATCTTAATTCTTTACTGAGTCAATGGATACTTGTCACGCCCCGGGAGGGTACCCTAGGCGTGGCCGGCACTCAGAGACTATTGCTAGCCCCCAAGCGAATCACTTAGCTTCATCACATCATTCATTATAGACATTGCGGAAGGAAATAGTAAACAATACTTTAAAATAGTGGGCCAATGGCCAAACATCAATTTGATCATCAAAACCAAGCAAGGAATTATTGCTCAGTTGTCAAAACATTCACCTTGACTACATCATTATGTCTACGAAGCCTCTAACATTATCTAAACCGTCTAAGAAGGGGGCTATGACATGCCATGGCTACCCGACTCAATGAAATAATAGGATAGCATCAAATAAAGGTTTCCTCCGAAAACAGGGAGGCTCACCACAGTCAGAACTTGCAAACACTTGGCTTCAACAGGGCGGCTGCTGAAGTCCTCTAACTCCTGTATCTGCATCATAAAACGATGCAGCGCCAAATGGCGTCAGTACGTGGAATGTACTGGCATGTAAAATAGCTGAATCACATCATTAGAATCATCCGAACATAACGTACATCGTCATGAGACTTTAACATTTATATCAGGGAAACATTAACATTGACCTTTACATTAATATTGACCTTTACATTAACATTGACCTTTGCATTAACATTGGCCTTTACATTAACATTGACCTTTGCATTAACATTGGCCTTTACATTAACATTGACCTTTGCATTAATATTGGCCTTTATATTTAACATTGACCTTTGCATTAACATTGGCCTTTACATTAGAGTACTATTAGGGAAACCTTTTCTGAGAGGCCTAACTGGGAGTTTCTTTAACCGACAATCATCACTTATGAGCCAGTGATGATACAACGAAGCGATGCCGTTGCCACATCCATCCATTACCCTGCCCAGGGTAAAGGACATTACATTAGTGGATCCATAAAACATAACATTAGTCCTCATTTGGGACAAGATAGGAGCCATCCGCATTGCGGTTCAATCCTCTCTTCCTACGCGGGCCACGTAGTTAATGGACTCAAGTGGGACTCACTTTTATCCATTTCGGTGCTCAATACTCCTCCCAGGACTCGACATTGCGCATAAAACATTAACATTCATTTGTCCCATAGGGACACATTACATTATCATTAGTCCCCATAGGGGCATAATACTTTATCATTGACATCTCCTTTACATTAACATTAACATCATTGTCATTCCATTCGATTAACATTAACATCATGGACCTTAGGAACACTAGTTTAGGAACTTTGACTCTCAACTTAGAGACAATCCCACATTCACATGCTCAACGTTCATCATTCATTATTTTATCATTACTCTAGACTCTACACACACACCCATGTTCATCATGCATGCTTTTCTAGGATACATATACAATAGATATAGGGTTTTTAAGTAAATACTTTTCAAGAAAATAGTTTAAAAAGGATGCATGAGGGTTTTTATAAGGGTCATCATCAATGCAGGAAAATATGTAGGTTTACGCATAAAATAATGGCATTTATTCATTACATTACATGAATTAACATGTTTCACTTCATTACCCTAACATCATTCACCATTAAACTTTAATACATTACTCATGGGGCACATGGGAGGACATTCCCATGCTTTAAGTATAGCCTTACATACCTGGAAATTTGATATCACAATCAAAATTTGATGAATAATCGTTTTCTTGGAGAAAATCCTCAACCTCAATAGTTCTTTTAGAATGGAAGAACTTGGAAAGACATTGTTGAAGAACTTCTTTTTGATTCTTGACTTCTTGACTCAAAATCTTTAGAGTTTCTTGGTAAAGAACCCTAATCCATGGAAAGAAGAATCAAGGAATCCTTTCTTGGGATTCTTGAATTTGCTTTCTTGAAACCCTAGGTTAGGATTTAAGATTCTATTAGGGATTTCATGAATAGATAGAGAAATTAGCTTAAATCTTATGAAGAATAACTCACCTTGATGAAGAATCTTGAAAGTTAATCCTAACTTGATGACTTTCTTGATGATTCTTGAGCGTTTTATGTTTAGGAATGAAAGAGAGGGTTTTGACTTATGAAACTGACGTATTATGCGTTTTGGGACCTTAAATAGACCCACAAAGGCTTTAGGGTAAAAGTACCCTCAAAATAAAATAAAGGAATGTCGGTTAGCTTATCCAGAAAGGGTTCGCGATAGGTCCGCGTCGCGGAGCCGTCGCGGACCTTTAGACAGCTATGCAGTTCTCCAGTAAAATGGTCATAACTCTCTACTCCGATCTCCGTTTAACGCGAAATAAGATGCGTTGGAAAGATAATTCAAAGATCTTTGATTTGATATATTATAGGTCACCTAACTCATTATAATTTAGGAGATATGGTCATTTGAAGTTGACCCTTCCATCAACTCATATGAAAACTTAGTCACTAGAAATTCTTTGGACTTGGCTTGATGTAAAAGATCAATTATAACTCTAAATCACATCTAATATACTTTAAATACTTATGAATTGATCCTATAATATGAAGGATGACTCAACCTTAGTAAAAAAAAGTTGGGGTGTTACAATACTCACTTATGTATTCCATTTATTTGTAATGCATGTGATCTTGCCTTTGAGTCCATGATGGACTCCCCTCCTCGTTTGCATTCCGCTGAGTCAATCTGTCATTTTCCCTTGAACCTGGTTCACGGAGGTATAGTTGAAACCGATTTGACACGTAAAAGAAGATGTGTTACAGGTCTTTCACCCCCAAAACGTCACTATATACATTTATATTCAACCTATATACATTGATGTGATACAAGAATGGGTCAAAAGCCCAAATTATTGGTAGGGGTAGCCCAACCAACCTTGGTATTGAAAATTTCAGGTTCAATACAAATGGGAGATGAAGTATATACACTGATATACAATATATATATTCTACTGATATACTGGCAGAAATAGGCTAAGAAGCCCAATTCCTTTGGGCCCAATTGGCAGCAGGAGCATTTTATGGGCCAGGTAGGCCCAAATGTAGAAATTAGGACAGGTGAATGATATTGGGCTGTCAAGCCCAATGGTTTTGGCCTACTTTCTTATTTGGGGAATTTTCATAAATGGCAAATTTATAAAACATAATGGCCTAAAATAGCTAATGTTTATGAAATTACATTTTCTAACTTTGGTCATGGCAAATCCAATGTATACAGCCGAATTTTGTGGTAGTGTATAAAACGAAAAAGTCAACAGCTTGTTCATTAAAGTGGAGACTTTTCAGTTATTATATATGGAAAACGGTTAATTGAACATACACGTATAATTGTATCTGAATAAGAAAAAAAGAATTATTATACTTATAAATTAAAAATTAAAATAATTAAAATCCTAATATTTTAAAAATGAGAGCAATTATCAAAAAATAATTTAAAATCACCCAAAAAATATTTTAAACTATTTTAAAATATCGGCTATTTATAGAAAGAATTCTTAAAAAATATATTTTTATTATAGAAAATTCAGTAAAAAATAATTTCATAAATGTTTGTTTTTCTTTTTAAAAAAATAAACTCAATATTGCAAAGGAAGGGAAAATAAAAAAGAAATAAAAGAAGCAAAAAAAGGCATATGTTGTGGGCTGAATTTTGGACTCAGTAATTGGACTCATTTTGGCTATTTTTTTTTTTGTAACTTATACAAATTCCATATTTTTTGGAGCTAATTTCAACTAATACCAAATTTTTTTCAAAAGTATCAGAAATCCCTTCTTTTTGGTACAAAAAATGAAACCAGTGATACGTGACGAAAATGTAGCAACATTAAGGGATTTTAACTATGATACATAGAGAAGTAGGAATTGTAATTTGTATGAATAGGTGTTGCAGTTTTGTATCATTTAAGGGATTTTTGTAATTTTCTTAAAGTGTCGAAATTATATGTAATTATATAAACATAAATTGTGTATTTCTGTAATTTTTCCATTTTTTATATAAATAAACATGAGCTATTTTTTTTAAACATTATATATATATATATATAATTTCCCCAATTTATATTCCTTTAGAATTAATGAAGTCCAATGTTGGACCAAGATATATGGCTCAATTCCTCGGTAAAAGCAGCCAATTTCCCATTCCTTTTACTCTAATTCAGCAACATATATACGATACGCACACCCGGCATCAACGGCTCTTCTACGTCTTCTTACCAATGATCAAGTGCGATGAGCAGCTATAATGAAACTTCCCAGTTCATGAATGGCTATTTTGTTACTGTTTCATACGACTTCCTGCCTAGAGGATATCGAATTTGTTTCAATGCATTTTGTTAAACTTTGGTCCCTTAGCTTGACGCTATTTATATCATCTTTTTTTAGACTAAAGTTTTCTCCTAACTTTGCTTCGAAATTCTGTTATCTTAATCCCTTCACGTCTCTGTTCATCATGCTACTATCTTACGATGTTTAGTTTCTCTGCATCTCATACGGCTACGTTAGGTGTTTAATAGTGAATTTGACAATACAATATCGATATGATAATAGCCTTCTGGCTTTATTTTTCTTCATTGTTAACCCCAACAATAACTTGTTCTGGAATGAAGTTTAGAAAGATTAACTTGTTCTATTTACTTTTTCTTTTTTTCCTCCTCTGTTTCAAACATGTACACATGTTACTTTGCTCCTATACTCATCCATTGCCTTGAAAATCTTGTTTCACTGCAATGTCCTTAATGATCTCCATGGTTGAAATTAAATTAAATGGCTACTCCACTTCAAGCATATTTTTCTGTTTTATGAACACATAGTACGTCCTTTCTATCCCATATAATCGGTTAACGAGAACCTCATTCATTTAGGAATCACATATGTCGAATCTTAGCTAGTTACTAGGCAAAGTGTGTGCTTAATGTGAATGCTACGTTTCTTTCCTTTGCTTACACTTTTACCATTATCCACCCTTTAGTTTTACATTAATAATGAGTTTTTGTTGATTGGTAATAATCAGTTAGTCCTAATTTAATTCTTTTCCTTTGAATCATCTTGGTTAGGACTGTACTATTAATATTTGGGGTTTTAAGTTTACTTGATTGTGATGATAGTTGTTTCATTGCCTACTGTTACACATGTCTAAGAATAATCTGTCATGTCCAACTTAGAGTTATTTCCTTCTTTTTGTAATGTTTAAGACATGAAGCAATAGCATGTATGTACATCTCTATGCTAACACATCTTCATATTAAGTATTTTGAGTTGTTATTTATGTATTTTTACTTGTTTTGTTGCATGTTGACTCCATGATGGATTCTCCTCCTCTCCCGCACCTTGGGTTATTGTTAAACCCAACTCTCGAGTCAATCCCATCCTATTCGAAGTTCGAACTATCAGGAAGCTGGTACAAGTTTAAAGAAGCAGGTATACAGATTTTCTAAATCAAGAAGAAAGGTGTATACACCGATATACACTAGTTACAATTGGTATACTGTTGGTGTATACATTAGCCTAAATGGGCAAAAGCCCAAAGTCGATGCAGAAACAGCCCTAGGGGACGGAGATGCTGATTTTACAGATTTACAGGGGGAAGACAAGGAAACAAATGAAGTATATACACTGATATGCAGTTCATATACAGTGATGATATGCGGGAATAAAAGGAGACAAAAACCCCAATAATGCAAGAGAAGGCCCAAGTGTTGGCCCAGGCGGACAACATCCAGACTTGGGCCTAAAATTTTTTTCTATTTATTTGATTTAATTGTCTGTTATATTTATTTAGCATCGTTAATTCTAAGAAAAATTACACGAATTGGCAGAGAACCAATAGTAACTGTGCAATATGATTATAATATTGATTAATTCCATATAATGGGTATATTTTTAAAAAATTGCCAATAAATAGGCTCCACAAATCAAGTTTGTATAAAAATTAAATATTTAAAAAAAAAAATCAAAGCACCCGACTCTACAAATTTATAATCCCTAATTTATCTCCTTCCTAATTTTCTTCCTAAAATTTCTCAAAAAGATTGTGAGAGTCTTCATCCTAAGCGAAGATTTCCCTCTTGAGCCGCCTAAATCTTGGAGTACTTTTTTTTCTTCAAATTTCTTAGATTTGTATAAGTTTCAATTTTTCCTCATAGATTCATAAATTTTCATCTCCAACCTTCGATTTCACGGTCAAATCAGTGGGTATTCAAGTCAATGGATGATCAAACTCCAACAAAGAGAATCACTCGAAGTATTCATTTGCATGGGCAAAATATTGATGAATCCCCATCCTTTCCCTTGGCCTAACTCAGGATTTGGGTGACATTGTAGGGTCAATTTCTAGATCATTGGCCAGTGTTGACTCGGTTCCAGATGAACAATCTGAGATTAGGTAAAAGCTAAAACACAACCCAACAAAAGTGCAAGAAAATATTCAAAAAAACAGTAGTGAAAGTCACCAAATCAGTTCAGTTTAAAAAGAAAAGCGATGTGCAAATTGGGTCTTCAAAAAAGAGGAAGGTACCTCAAATTGATCCAGAGAGTAACCACCCCAACAATGTTGATGTTATTTCTGACACAACAGGCCAAAATCAAGCACAAGAATCTCAGGTAATTTTTGTTCAATTTAAATTTATACAAGTCATTTTATATATACACTAATTTGTATATATCAGATTATTTTTATATATTTCAGTTTTTATATGTTGCATAGCTATATGCAACTAAATTATGTTGATTTGGATGTTTGTAAGTGGAAATATGATGAAATTTGTGAGGATAGTTTACATTTTCCTTTTAATTTTTATGGGTTTCAAAGATGTGTTGTTTTAATCACACATACTACAAATTGGTATTGAATATCTTCTTCACTGTTTTATTTGTGTTTAAAAGGGATAGTATTTTGATTCTGAGTTTAGGTTTTACATAGGGTGAGTTTAGGTATTGAATATCCTCACATTGTTTTGATTGTGATTTGTATATAATCCAATATCTTTATAATTCATTATATACAAACAACTATATGGTTTTATACACTGAAGTTCATTAAATTAAACCTTTATCAACTACTGTATGCATATAAACTGTATATACAAATAGATTCTTATTAGTTGAGTATTGGTAGTGAGGCTATGATTTATACATGTTATATCTTTCTATACATTCAGTTCTGTAAACATTATACAAGCAAATTATCTATTTTTCAATAATTCTTCATAAACATTATCTGAGTTTTATACATTTTGTTTTATTTACTCTGTCACCCCTTTTATCAATAAATTTAATATATACAAACAAATTACATATATCATTTTTATACAGTATTTTTGTTATGTGCTGTTGTACCATTGTATAACTCCAACTTCTAGAATTATTGTATGCAAATAAACTGTATACACCATTGTATATACAAATAGGTCCTGTATTAATTGTGTTTTGAATGTGAGATTAGGAATTATATATTGCTATTTATTTTTTGACTATTATGACTGTGAGTAGTTCTTTACACAGTTTATACATTGCATCCTTTATTTGCACTTTGTGATTTTAATATATATATAATCACAAATAATACTTTTCTTTCACATTATTAATGTTAGGTTGTTAGATTCTTGCTAAAACAAGTACCTAGGAGGGCCCCACATATGAATGCTACACCAACTCAAATATAATGGATCATTTGCGGGCGAAACTCATTAAAAATCAGTTGAGAGTTTTTTGTGAAATAGCCTGTTTTGGACAATTTGACAACCATGAAAAGATGTAATGTGCAAGCACAACTGTTTAGGTGTTTCATGATTTGGGAGTTGAAGGAAAGTCCTATTAATGCTTTCCTCATTCATGTTACCGGTACTACGCTTACCTTCAATCATAGGAAATTTTCAGGTTTAAAATGCGGGGTATTGATCGTTGTATCCTTCAGTAGTTGATGTTTATTAGTATATTATTCTATCAGATGTTGCATAATTCTTACATTGATAATGAGGTCAAGAAATATGCACAACTCATACCCATGCACCTCTCCATGTCTGACTTTTACTGAAAGAAAAGAATGGATGTATCTTCTCACCCAAAATATGCGATGTACTCAGATTTTGACTCATTTAAAATTGTACATCTCAACAATATTCCGCAGCAACCTGAAGGCAACATGTAAATTACAATATATTAGATAAGCGTCGTTCTTATGGAACTATGGAATGAAAAAGATCAAGGCAGATTCCACCAGTGACAACGAGGCACCACCAAAGCCGATCAGGACACGCATAGATTGTCCAAGCATCGAAAGAAGTAAAATAGGAACACTCATACTTTGACTTTTTGTATCTTAAACAAGATTACTATTTTGAAGCCATTGTCTTTTATCCACAATCTATCTTTTTTTTTTTTTATTGCTAATAGTTTATTATGGTTAACTTAATTTTTTTGGCTAGTATTTTGCTTGTTCTATATACAAGTTAGTGAATTTTAAATCTATCTATATATACTTGATATATTTAAATTTTTATATAATACAAAATGATATAACCAAATTTGTATATATAATAAGAACAGGTATTCATACAAAGATTTGTATATTTCAAATGAACAAATACATATACAAAAGGATTTGATCATTCAAAAAGAACAAATACATCAAAAAGGATTTGTATATTGAGAAGGACCCAATACATATACCAAAGTGATTTGCATATTGAAAATGACTAAATGCACATATAAAAGTGATTTGTATACTGAAAAGGACCGAATATCTATATAAAAAAGATTTGTATATTCAAAAGGATATAATACCTATACAAAAGCGATTTGTATATTGAGAAAAATCAAATACACATATAAAAGGAATTTATATATTGAAAATGACCCAAATACATATATAAAATGGATTTGTTGTAATGACCCTCTGGGTCATTTCCATGTTTCTGCAACTTCTTTATTGTTTTGAGCTTCTGTGTGACAACCTCATAACTATAATGGCTTATTAGGATTGTTTAAATAGTGGTGGATGGCTTGGGTTGAGAATTGTGCAAATTTGCAAGTTAGCGAGAAGCTAAAGTCGCAAAAATGAGATTTCTGTCAAAATCCAAGTAAACAACCTCGGAATGGGATTCTGACGGTTCCACAATGGCCAATTTTTTTTAGGAGAGTGGTTGGTCAGAGGATGGAGGATCCCGACATGATTTTGAGCTAAAGGTTGCGAAATGAGTTGTACTGGAAGTTAAAAAGCGCGTTTCTATGAAAACTCAGCTAAATGTGCTCGAAATAGAAATCTGAGCTCCGAGACATCGAAAATAGTTTAAAATGTCCCTTCGTCAGTTGACGGGGGACATCCGATTGTATTTTGACCCCTTCAGTTATTTTAGCAAATTTAGTCGAAAAGAAGTGGGATCCTCATTTTTCTGTAAAATGCTCCATTGGGAATTCCGACCGCACTATTAGATCTGGAACGTCAAAATCCATATGGTTACACTATTTGTGTAAAATGGACATCGGACAGCTCGGGAATGCCCTCAAAAAGTTTTTGGGAATTGCAGGTGCTAGCAGGAAGCACATAGGCTAGAGTTCATATCCGCACAGTATGGCACAGGCACTTACACCCGCGTTCGCGCCCGAGTGCCCGCGTGATATGGTGCGACCGGCCTATATAAGGCCTGGTCGCGGAGGTTTTTGGAGAAAAACTTCAAATGACTATAACCTTTGATCCGTAACTCCAATTTTAGCGATTCAAAAAAGTCCACGTGACTTAATTTTTTGCAAAAAAATATCGTGGTGAAGTTGGATTCAGGATTCGATGCGTGTTTTGAGGTAAAATCACTATTTTAATTGATTTCATTCTCGGAATTTATGAAAACTTTATGCGTTGATATCTTAGTCGATTTTTAACGAAATTAAGTGAAATTTACCTAAATTTTTCACGTAATGAGAGGAACGTTGTTGTATGACGGGTGTTTGCTGATTTTCTCCCTTTTGAGAATTTTGATCGAGAAAATTTTTAAAAGAATATTTTCCCGATAAAGTTTTTAACTTCATTTTTTGGCCTTTTCTCGGTCTTTTGGGATCCATTTTAGGATGAATTTTTGGCCGTAGACTCAAGGTGACATGGGGACCATTTTGCGGGAATTTGTTCGGGATTTTAGGTGTGGGGCCTATTTTTCCCATTTTTAGGCCCAATTAATATCCTTTCTCCCGTTTCTCAAGTTTGTATAGCCAATACGACCGTGTTAACCCTGTGAACTATAATTTAATAGCTGAGCAGCAACACAAAGCGACCAGAAGGGGAAAAGCTTGGGCGATTTGACTCAGGATTTAAAAAATCGTTTGTCACGTAGGCTAGGCTTTCTCTAACTTTAGACTAAGCTGAAATATTTGCATATTTGAGTTGGAATATGTAGAACTGTGGAATATACATTGCATATAGCTAGTTTTGAATCCGCATGTGTTATATATATGATGATATGGGACTATAGTTGTTGTAATAAGGGTTGTGTTAGTTGTAACTAATAGCTGAATTCTTACACTGTATGACTATGAACGGGCCCAAACGGGGCTGGTTAGGCAGCGAACATGTGATAGGTATGTACATTGAGCTTAACTCTTGCTTGTATATGTGAGTGGTTTGAGGCTACTGAAATATACTAGCTATTGAGGCTGACTTGTGATTACATGCTACACTGTGCACTGAATCTAGTATCTATATCTAGTTAGTATGTGTATGCATGATGCGGCTGTGATTATCTATATCGGTTTTGAGTACTTGTAGAATTTCCTGTTTAAACACGATTTTGTTCTATCCTGTGACTTATATGATCCTTATACTGTTGTTATCTGTTATGGACTTGTGCTACCGGTTAGTGACCAGAGAACATGCCATGTTTTAGGACGATTATAGTTATACCCATAAGGGAACCTTGCATTCTGTTATACGAGAGGTGTTTCTACTGAGCCACTAGTGGGTTAGAGACGGGAGTGTGACCCTAGTAATGAGGTGTAAGCTATATCCTATGGGCTTCCCGGGGTTATCCATGATGAAACACTAGTTATATGGGTTAGTTCGGGGAAGTAGCACTCTGTCTAAAGAAGCGCACATCATTAGTGGGCCAACACATGGTTGCCTTGGATGAAATCCTTGAAAGTAGTTGGGTTGCGATATGATTCTGGGAAGGTGACATCCTTTTGATTATCTAGCCTCTTGGGCTTTAGCTTAGGTTATACTGACGTTGTCCTATGAGTTTCTTTACACAAAGAAAGGGCCTGGTAAGGGCCAAACCTGAGCTGATACCTGGGGCAAGCATGTCTGTTGACTTGACTTGCATCTGTATGAATGTTTACTTCTTGTTGCTACAGAGATATGCTGACTGGAAGACTATGCATTGATTATATGTCGTAGATTCGATATGTCTGGTACTATTGATTACAGGGAGGCCAAATAAGAGCTGCATATGGGTTGATACCGTGAGATAGGTACATTCCCAGACTTATACTGATGTCATCGAGAACATGTTACTGCTATTGTTGAGATACGATGACTATGAGGCTACTTGTTGAATACTTGTCGTACTACTACCAGTTTCTGATTTGGATATGCTTCTATTGAGCCTGGTTGTTGTTGGGGGTTTATGATATAGCTGTTGCTATCTTGCTACACTTTCATTACCTATGGTTGGTTGGATTATTGTATGTTAGATCTAATTTTATTACTAATTATTGAGGTATACGATCCCGCGTAGCGTTGTTAGCTGCTGGGTCTAATCTTGTGTATCTGAGATAGGAGTGTAGTTGATGTTATCAGACGAAAGGTAACTTTTCGAATATTATATTACGAGTGTGCTGCCTATGTTGACTTTGGGCACGATATGATTTCGGATTTTTGGCCGAATATATATATATATTGGTTGAGTGAGAGACTGTTTGATATCTCGAGTCCCAATGACGCTCCCCATCTTTGTTTGAGCACCAGTGGTCACGTCCAAGAGTTCGAGTCCTAGGTGACACTCCTCACAATTTGAGTCTCGATGGCCGCAATTGAGTTGCCCGATGGAAGATGCAGATTTTGAGGACCAAGCGCCGACTGAGTTTTGGGTTGAGGACCTCACTAATTTCACTATTAGGGGCGAGGCCCCGTGATTGACATTCTGAGATGAGACACCTTTGATTATGCTAGGAAGATTCTTTATCTCATGGGGGAGTCAAGCCATTTGGCCCTGGTTGACTGCCCGACCGGAGGCTAGGTCGGAAGACTTGGGTTTTGAGTCTCCGTGTGATATTAATTTCTTGGATGGGTCAATGACCCGATTGACTTGTGATTGTTGGAGCGAAGCCCCATTATGGATTACCCGTGGATCCACATACCTATTCACATCCTGGTAGTGCGTGGGTGTACCTCTTGGGCTTATGAGAGCTCTGATGTGCTATCAACATACAACATTTTTTATGCTTAAAATTTGGAATATTGTGTGTTCTCAAAACGATGTTAGTAGATTTGATGTATTTTTTTATTTGTTTTGGAGGATTACAGGGTTGACATGATTTTTGGGTTAAGTGTGCAGAAATTGAAGAATTTGCTATTCTATGACACCCTTTATGGGTCGTGGAAGTTTCCGCGAGCCGTAGAGTAGGTTTTGTAGCAAAATCTAGTGAAAGGGAGATTTTTTGATACTTAATCTACGAATATGCAGATAAGCCGTAAAAAGTTATATGAGTCATAAATTGGTGTCATACCCCGAGGATCAGAAAATGGGGAGTTACTGAAAAGTCATCAGACGAAACCCTCCACGGACCATAAAGCTTTACATGGCCTGTAGATAGGTCTTGTAGAAGATAACCCTAGAATTGCAGATGGAATCCACGAAGCCCCAGTTACAGGCCGTAGAACCTTATACAACCCGTAAAGTTGCCCATAGTGCTTGGCAATCCAATTCTTCTATTTTGATTTGGCTTTGTACTTTAAATACTTTAAATAGGGTTTTAGGTTAATTTTCGCATGGAACAGTAGAAAGTTATAAGAAAAAGTGAGAAATATTGTGAGACGCTGGGAAAATAATATTTTGTGTTCTTAATTCATACTTGTAATCTTTGTTGAAGAGCTTGGATTTCTTGTTCTTAATTCTATTCTTGTAAGTGCTTAATTATGCTATTTAATATCATGATTCTTGTATCTACACTGATAATGAGTAGCTAAATCCACAGTAGGGTTGTGGGAACCATGAAGAACTAACAAGGTAAAATCAAATAATTCATAATTCTTGAAAAGTGTGCATACATGTATTAATTAATTCTCGTCGGTTTGATTGCTTTTTAATGGTGGCTAACATTAGAACTCGCCTAGTATTACTGACTGGATTAATGTAGTAATAAATAGAAAAAAGATTAATTAACAGGATTCGATTGATGTTTCTCGTCTAATCAACCAAACTGGATCAAGGGGAGGTTTTACTAGAATAATAGGTAAGGGTTAGTAATATCACACTGCAGGGATGGATTAAATCACATAGTGAAATTTACCTCTCGCCTAGATCAAAGGGTTTGGTAAACGTAACTTACCGTTCTGCATGCTACACACTAGAAAAGATTTTGATTATCTGATAATACCAAGTTAGAGAATCATAAAGAACACAATATCCTAGGTACTCTTCATATTGATTTCACACTTGTCTTAGTCTAGGATTTCTTTCTATAGTTTTACATCCCTCCCCCTTTTGGGGAGATAAGTAGGTTAATCCACTCGAACTGCTTGAAATTTCTCTTAGTCTACCATATTCCCTGTGCGTTCGACCCTAACCTTGGTTAGGTTATATATCTTGACAATGATTGCTTTAACCTTCAAAAAGGATGTGTAGCTTGGGGAACATCAAGATTTTGGCACCGTTGTTGGGGGATACGACTAAGCTTGTTTAATTTGAGTAGTTTGGAATTAATCCTTATTTTCCTCATTTTATATTTTTGTTATTTTTGTTTTTGTTTCAGCGTGCAGGTGTAGTGTATGCACACCACGTAAAGTTGAGGCATTCCCTTGACTCTGTTTGACCCATAGGTCCAAAGAACGTTGAGAAGAATGGCCCAGGACAACGGGAACAACATGGTTATGTAGCTTTGAACCAAAATGAGAATGATACTAACCCACCTCCGCTTGAGGATATTAATCCACAGCCACAGGATCTTAATGTCGAAGCTCATAGATGGAATCAATATCAGCTTGACCCTATGTTGTGGATGTCATTGGAGCTATTGTGTTACCTCTACTATTGGATAACACGAATTTCATTATTTTGAGTGGGTTACTTCACATGCTACATAATCATGGGTTGTTCGCGGTCCTACCATTAGAGGATCCGCAAAGCCATCTACACAATATTATGTTTGTCTTTAAGAGTGTAATGGGAAACTAGAATCTCTCATGGATGTTGTTGGGCTTCATGTCTTCCCATTGTCTCTAACAGGCAATGCAACTTTATGGCTATCTGAGCTCCCACAGAGTTCGATCACCAACTGGGCTGAATTGCAGAAGGCCTTTTTGGAAAGTTTCTTCCTAAGATCAAAGAAGCTGAAGTTGAAAGACCAGATCAACAACTTCGAGCAACTTCCTGGTGACTTGGTCAATACTATGTGGGAGAGGTTCACAAAGTGTCTGAGAAGTGTCCCTGACCAAAAAATTGTTGATCATGCCCTAGTGGAGATCTTCTACTGCGCCCTGGACGAGAATAGCCAAGCACGTGTTGATACCATCATGGGTGGCACATTTTTAGATTAACCATTTTCAACGGTTGCTGAGAAGCTAGAAAAAGTGGTCAAGACAAATCGTGCATGGGGAACGAGGGATCAGTCGACAAAAAATAGCTCATGTACGGTCAGTACTAGTTTAACGCAAGCTAAAATAAATGAGGAGATAATGCAAGACGTTGCTCAGATTAGTACCAACGTGGAATTTTTTATAAAGTAGAATCAAGAATGTGTAAATGTAGTCGCTCATCAGCCTTCCTGAGCACCCATGTACGAGGATCCTTACTATAAGGAGGACACTTACTTCGTCATTGATCAGATGGGGGGTTTTTGGACCAATGACCCAGGATCCAATCAGGACTATTGGCGCCAAGGTCAAGGAAACCAAGGTTGGAACTATATAAGGGATGGCGTTTTCAGAGACATCAATCGGTGGAGGTTATTATGATAGAAATAACATCCAAGATAAAGATGATGATTAAGGTCCAGAGATGGTTACAAGAATGATCCTTATGTGCCACCACATAATCGTGATTCAGGTGTTGGTAGCTTTTGGGTTGAGGAGATGTTTGATCGTCTGTTTAGAAAGGCTGACACATTGGACGAGACCTTGAGGGGGATAAAGTCTGACATCTCCAGCATTAATCAAAAGATCGAGTCTCATTCTGTTGCAGTCAAACAACTGGAGCAACAGTTTGGTCAAATATCAACTCAACTTAACCAACAACAAAAAGGTACATTGCCCAGTAATATAGTTCAAAATCCAAAGAAAGAGGGGTAGTGTATGGTGGTAACTACTCGTGGTGGAAAGAAGACTATTGATCGTCAAATGTCGGTTGATGATGATGATGTTTGTAAGGAGATAGTTGAGGTCAAAGATGCGAAAACCAGAGATGATCATGCCAAGGATGGGGTGAGTGGTGCTGTAGTGATGCCACAGAAGTTGAAGCCCATTCCTAGACCTCCTTCTCCCTTCCCTCAAAGAATCTAAAAGAAAGAGAAGAAAGGAAAATTCAAGCACTTTCTCTCCATGCTTAAACAACTCTCCATCAACATTCCTCTCGTTGAAGCATTAGAGAAGATAATAGGGTATGCGAAGTTCATGAAGGACTTGGTCACTAAGAAGTGAACTGTAACCCAGAAGCTCTCTCAAGAGCTTCAACATTGCAGTGCAATTGCTACAAGGTCCTTGGTGTAGAAACAAGAAGATCCCGGCGCATTCACCATACCCTGCACTATTATGATGTGGATTTCACAAGGGCATTGTGTGATCTTTGTGCCAGCATAAATCTGATGACCCTTACGGTCTTCAGGAAGCTAGGATTGGGAGCCTCTTCTCCGATGAGCATGCGATTATTGATGGTTGATTGCAAGACGAAGAAGCCTGTGGGGATACTCGATAATGTCCTTGTAAAAGTAGAGAAATTCATATTTCCTGCAGACTTTGTGATCCTTGATTTTGAAGTCAACTTTGCAGTCCCAATCATCTTTGCAAGGCCCTTCCTTGCCACTGGGCAAGCACTAGTGGATATGGAAGCTGGCCAACTCAAGTTTCAATCGAATAACGAAGAAGTTGTCTTCAATATCTGTCTATCCATGAAAAGGCCAGATGACTTGAAGATGGATGTTTGGGCACATGGTGAAGTCAGAGTAATCAAGTTGTCCAAGTCGTGCCACGATAATAAATCAGGCGCTACTTGGGAGGCAACCGAAGATATTTGATGTAATAGTAGTAGTTTAATTTTTTTGAGCTTTTAAACTCGTAGGTAGTTTAATTTTTTGTATTTTGGTTCTAATTTCTTTGGACATGGGATTGGTTGCATATAGGGTAATAGTGTGTTCTGTGAAAAATATGCCGGTACATGACCAAGTCAGCTATTTTTGGATGAAAGGCAATAAGAAGTGTTTCTATGACTGGTTCTACCGTCGTATGTAAAACTACGCCCCATACACGAACTCATAGAATACTTCAAGTGAGCAAAACTTTGTGCACTTCAGTCCACAAGCCAAATTTACGGCTTGTAGATAAAACCACGAACCGTGAATGGGGCTCGTGGAACCGAGGTAAGTTTTCTACTTTTGATTAAGAGTTGGAGGAATCTAGGACCTACTCTATGAGTCGTATTTTATTATACAGCTCATAGACTGGTCCATGAAACCCATTTCCCAAAAGTAGGGTTTGGGTAGTCTACATGACCGTAATTGGGGTCTCGTTGAAGCCTAGGATTGATATTTTCAACCGACCCGGTCAAAGTATAAATAGAGGGTCAAATAATTTTGACCCCCACTTTTCAAAAAAATTGCACAAAATACCCGATCCCTCTACCCCAGCATTTTTTGATCACCACTGTCCGGCCACTGACGATTTTCTCGACAAGTTTTTTCGGCCACCTCCGGCAGACCTAGGGTTTACCCTCCTTGGATCCTCCTTCAATTTTTGCGTCTTTTCACTCAACTTTGGTAAGTTCTCGGCCCTAAAATCCTTTTAATACTGAAATTGATGTTATTAGGTCTTAACTAATTGATGGATATGGTAATCCAATTAGTATGGGTTCGAGTCCATGGTTGCCATTGTATGTGCTTAGGATTTAATTGTGAATAATGTTTTGCCAATGCTTGAATAGTGTCAAACGCTAGAAAATGTGTGTGTGGCCATGATTTGTGTGATTGAATGATGTTATGTGAAAACCATGTCGTCACATGTCATTTGAATTGAATAAAACACATTGCTTGAAAAATGACGTGTGATTACATGTGTAAACCTCAATGTCTAAATGTTCAAACGGTGTTAGATTTCTAAAATAAGCATGTAAAATAAGATTTGATAGGGCAGTGTGATCATTACATGTGGGATGTTGGGTATATGTTGAAACCATGTAGGGGCGAATAATGTGTTGCTTCGATGTTGAAAATATTGTTTCGCGTACCCGTTTGATAGACTTGGAAACCTAAATTTCTAGATATATCACACTATAAGGGTCTTTTGCGGCCATGGAACATTCCACAAGCCGTAATTACCCCTCATATGAAATTCTAGAAACTTGAAGTTTTTGGGATCCTATTAGATGAGAGCTTTTACGAGCCGTAGATTAATCTATGACTTGTAGAATAGTCTCATAGACCCCTTCTTGTAAAAATTCAAAATTGGAACACATCTATGACTCGTAGAATATTCTATGAGTCATACCTAACCTTGTGGATACAATTCTAATAGCTAAAATTAAAAACACTCTATTTCTACGAGGGCCTTTTATAGCTCATATTTTTCACTACAGCCTGTAAAAGTGCCTTCGTAGACCATTCCGTAGCCATTTTAGAAATGTTATTGCTTTTCGTTCCTGTACTTGCAGGGCTAATCATATTTGCTAAATGTATGCATTTTAGGTACTATAGTCCCAAAAGCTAGGAGAGATGAGATTAGGGCCATGCAGCAGCGCCTACGAGATGAGCCCTCGGAGGATCAGGGCACCTATGAGGCTAGTGGATCACTAGAGGAGCTCGGTATGCATCCTAACCCGGACGTTAGCGACCACAGACATGGGTTACCACCAGACATGCTAGGTAGCCCCAAACCCAGGCTATCATTGTCTGCTCTCCTAATCTGAAAAGGGAGGCAACAAAGATAGTAGTTCTATTCAGATGACTCCTTCTAGAGAGGAGTCCGATTTAGGATCCGAGGATGAGTCAAATACAAAGTCCTCCGTAGCACCTCAGGCATCACCCTCACCTCAGGATGCTCTATCTAGCCGATAGTGCATTGAAGGCATGTAGGCTATCTACCAGGAGGGCATATAGAAAAATAAGTGTGGCCGACTAGCTCATTCCATTTTTTAGGAGTTCCACATGATTACTTTGGGATTGGACAGTTCCCCAGGCCTTCAAGACACTATCATTAGATATGAGCTCCAGCGGCTAGCAGGACCTCGGGGAAGTACTCCTTGGCCATGGTTAGAGAGTTCTTTGCATCATATTCCACCACCATTCTCTACTTTTTTCCCAAGGGGAAAAGGCTCTCACTTAGCCCCAGTTGATATATACACGGGTGAAGGGTTGACAGGTTGATATTTCAGAGACTACT
This sequence comes from Solanum rostratum, assembly GCA_029948455.1. Taxonomy (NCBI): domain Eukaryota; kingdom Viridiplantae; phylum Streptophyta; class Magnoliopsida; order Solanales; family Solanaceae; genus Solanum; species Solanum rostratum. Next base: position 14,063,859 of record CM057055.1, read on the forward strand.
ATCCGTCGCATATAATTCGGGCCAGAGTTCCCGGCCCCCAAGTCTACTGCAGAGTTTGATAGGAGATTGGGGCAGACTAGAGATAAGGCCCCGCAAGGCTAGTTTGATGAGATGGGTTGCCGACAAGATCGTAGAACAGGGCCTGGACCCTGAGTGGATAGCTATGTCATCGGAGCATATCGTGAAGGATTCACTCATCTTTACCGGTAAATTTTGGTAGACTGTGGTGAGATTACGGATTCAGCCTACACTTGCTGATAATACATTGACACCGGACTGTGTTGTATTGGTTGTTGTATCTTGGCTGGCTTATTAACTAGGCCTGCCTGATTGTTGAGAAGATCCATGAGGCGGCCATGAAGAGGTCCACCTTCATCCCTTTCCCATGCTTGATTAATAGACTCTATATAGAGTCAGGGGTTGAGATATTGCATCATCTGGACTCGTTAATCGAGGTTTAGTGGACTCTAGATGCTATTTTGATCAAGGCTGGTGATAATCCGGTGGCCCTCTAGCGAGCACCCCGCCCTCCAGCTTAGATACTAGAGATGTTTGTTGCGGTGCCACCACTTGAGCCTCCATCCACCAGTGTTGTTGCTACTACCGTTGATGAGATCACACTGCTATTTTTTCCCATATGATATTTCGAAAAATAGAGTTTTTTCAAACTAAAGTGACATTTTGAAAAAGGGATTATTTTATTTATTCAGAGTCGCCACTTTGAATTGAGTTTTGGTATTTCATGTCACCTAATTTAAATCCCTAATCAAAAGGAAATGACGCTTTATTTTTTTGTCTGCATAAATAAAGATCGGGTAAGGAATTCTGTTGACCGAAGGGAAGGTGTTAAGCATCCCTCGAGTCCCGTGGTTATAGCACAGTTGTGATGACTACTACTATTGCCCCAGAGGTTGTGCCCACACTAACAGCACCCGTTGGCATGGTCTATGTGTCAGAGGCTTCTATTCAGGCCATGGTGCAGAGGCTGGCCTGTACTGAGTCACAACTGAATCAGTTATAACAGCAGATTAGGCCCTAGGTCTACCAAGTCATTTCAGAGGCTGAGGCTCGTATGCAGGCGTTCGCAGTGGCCGTTATCTAGGAGAGACTTACACATGCGGACAATCCCATTTATGTATTTGAGAGACGAGTACAGCAGAGCCTCAGCTCAACATGACTAGTAGATATGACGACCATCCAGATGAAGATCCAGCAGCTCTGGGCTGATATGACAAAAGCATTGGCAGCACCGGTCATGTTCCCACCGACCGATCCCTTAGAGCCGATAGTTGACTTATTTGCTCCCGAGGATACATCACTTGCTTCCCTCAAGAGCAGGCCCCGTGTTGATGATTCAAATATAGTAAGATTGCAGGCAAGGATGATAGGGGAGCAGAGGTTAGAGCTTGCCAGGATACGCTCGATGCGAGATGAGGAGATGTGGCAAGCTCGTGAGCTTGAGAGAGTGAGGGGTGTTGGACCCACCAAACATGTTCCTACTATCGAGGAGGACACCAGGGAAGTTGAGGGTGGCCAGACTCAGCCGGAGACCGGTGCTTAAGCGCCCAGGTATGTTCTTTTTTTTACCCCTGTGCTTTACTATTTTATTTTGTTCATTGAGGACAATTCAAATCTTTTTCGATGGGGTGTGGATAGTTATAGGCCTCATTGAAGTCTAAGTAACCGTGGCTTATAACTATCTCAAATTTTGAATCCTAGGAGTTTTCTTGTGTGTGTTCTTTTTCCCCAAGGTATTTACTTTCTGTTGAACCGACACATATGTGTAGGTAGTATTAGTAGCATGTAGTACTGATGTCTATGGAATATGTTTGTTTTTGTGTGAAAAATGACACCCACCAAAATTTTTGTTAGTTAGTCTTGATAGCAACCATGTATGTTGGATTGTTTGATAGTGCCTGTTCTGATAAGTGAGGATAAATTGTGATGAATAGCATAACCTAAGAGTCTTTGCTAATAGTGTAACTAGTGTTGTGTGTGTGTGAGCTTTCTTTGCTAAATTCATCTGTTGTGTTTCAATTCAGTAGGTTAATTGGTTAAAGGATCTTAGACCATTGTTCATATTAGTCCACATAGCCTAAATAACCATCCAATTGTATAATGTATCCCTTGATCCTAATGTTTGAGCCTTGCATTTACCTTTTTCCTTGTAAAAACCTAAGTTACCTAGCTATGTTAAATGTAAAATCCTGAAATTGGCCCTGGTCCTTCCTTGAATATTGTGCACCTTAACTGAGGCAAAAAGCTTAAGTTGAGAGTAGCTACCAAAAGTGGCCCTAGTACCACCTAGGATGGATATTATGCACTTTTGACTCAGGCCAAAAGCCTAAGTTGAGGGTGGCTGGTGTAAGGGTAAATATATAAAATGAGGTAGAAGCTAGTGATACATGGAAAAAGAGATAAAAATATGTTCTAGGTGCAAGAAAAATGAGTAGATGCTTAATCAATGAACTAAAAAGAAAGTAAAGTTAAAACAAAAAGCAAAAAGCTACAAAATGAGAGTAAGGCACCCAAAAAACTTGAAATAGGAGAAGGGGAGAATGAAGATAAAAATGATAGTGTTGGTAGGAAAACAGTGTAGAGAAATACAGTGTCAAGGAGGGCCTTTAGTAACTATGTTCCCGAAACATCATACCAAAGCCCCCTGAGCCTACGTTACAAGCCAATAAAGTCCTAAAGTGATTCTAGTCTAAGAAGTCAAAAGTCATAGTCATGAGTATAGGGGCAAGCATATGATATTGAACATGGTATTTGAATGTATTTTGTGAGAGTGAATGATTTTTTGTACTCCCAAGCATTGAATCCGAAAATATCATCCTGAGTAGGATATGTGACTTCTTTTTGTAAGGACACTTTCATTAAATTGTTAATATTGGACTAACTCAGTGATTGTTGCTTATTGGTGATTGCCTTGCTTGCCATAATTGCATTGTCGCATGTGTTGAACTGTATTGGTTTTCTTGATATCTATATGATATGCTTTTAAGAGTGGTGTGGGTATCTGTGCTTGAGTTTGATATGATATATGCCATTAGACTGAGGTCTATGTATTACTGTACTTTTTATGTAGATTGAGTCTGTCGCTTGAGGACAAGCAATAATTTGAAGTTGAGGTATGATGTGCTGTCAAAATATAATACTTTTAATGCTTAAAACTTGAAATTTTGTGTGTTCTCAAAGTGATGTTGTAGATTTGATGTGTTTTTATGTTTGTTTTGCAAGATTACAGGGTTGGCATGATTTTTGGGCTAATTGTACAGAAATTGAAGAATTTGCTATTCTAGGACACCCTTTACGATCTATGGAAGTTTTCATGGGCCGTAGAGTAGGTTTTGTAGCAAAATCCAGTAAAGGGAAGATTTTCTGAAGTTGAATATATGAACATGCAGATGAGCCATAAAATATTATACGAGTCATAGATTGGTGTCGTACCCTGAGGATCAGAAAGTGGGGAGCTATTGAAAAGTCATCAGATGAAACTCTCCATGGACCATAAAGATTTATACGACCTGTAGATATATCTCAAAGAAGATAACCCCAGAATTGTAGATGGAATCCACGAAGCCCCGGTTACGGGCTGTAGAACCTTATATATCCCGTAAAGTTTCCCGTGGTGCTTGGCACCTAGTTTTCTTGTTTTGATTTGGCTTTGTATTTTAAATACTATAAATAGGTTTTTTAGGTTAATTTTCGCATGAAACAGTAGAGAGTCATAAGAAAAAGTGAGAAACATTGTGAGATACTTGAAAAACAATATTTTGTGTTATTAATTGATACTTGTGATCTTTGTTGAAGATCTTGAATTTCTTATTCTTAATTCTATCCTTGTAAATGCTTAATTATGTTATTCAATATCATGATTCTTGTATCTACACTGATAATGAGTAGTTAAATCCACAACTAGGGTTGTGAGAACCATGAATAACTAATAAGGTAAAACCGAATAATTCGTAATTCTTGGAAAATATGCATGCATGTATTAATTAATTCTCTTTGGTTTGACTGCTCTTTAATGGTGGCCGATGTTAGAAGTCTCCTAGTGTTACTGACTGGATCAAGGTAGTAATGAATAGGAAAAGAGATTATTTAATAGAATTTGATTGATGTTTCTCATCGAATCAACCAAACTGGATCAAGGGAAAGTTGTATTGGAACAATAGGTAAGGGTTAGTAATGTCACACTACAGGCGTGGATCAAATCAGGTAGTGATTATACCTCTCGCCTAGATCAAAGGGTTTGGTAAACTTAACTTACCGTACTGCATGGTATGCACTTGAAAAGAATTTGATTTTCTAGTAATACCAAATTAGGGAATTATGGGGAACATAATACCCTAGTTACTCTTCAAATTAATTTCACACTTGTCTTAGTCTAGGATTTCTTTCTATTGTTTTACAAACCCCCTCTCTTTTGGGGAGATAAGTAGGTTAATCCGCTCGAACTACTTGAAATTTCTCTAAATCTACCATATTTCCTGTGGGTTTGACCCTAACCTTGGTTAGGTTATATATATTGCCAACAACCACTTTAACCTTCAAAAAGGAGATATAGCTTGGGTGACATCAGGCTCAAGGGGTGTTCAGGCTTAGACATTAGGGCCTTACACCCACATACAACTGACCTGTGATCATGTGATATTGGTAGTTGGGATCTATTGTGATTCAGTTGATCAGATTATGCGCAGGTGTACTTTCCGGGCTTATGGGGGTCCATTTGGCATACAAACATAGGTACTAGGGCCTTGCATCTGCATACAACACTATGCCTCAATTGGGGGCAGTTGTGGTATGAGAATATAGAGTTTTCATCAATTGCTATTGATGTTCATAACTTGGGTTGTCTCGGTTTATCATTGTTCATTACGTAGGTTGGTTCGATTTATCATTGTTCTTCACTTTGGTTGGTTCAATTATGGTTTAAGGATTCCCAGATAAGCCTATTCGTTTTTTAGTTTTTTTTTGCTACAGTGTTGTAGTTCTCTTAATTTTGGTCTTTATATATGTTTACTATTCCATGCGATCGACCGATGATGGCTAGTGGGTACCTTTTTCTAGTACTCACCCCCTATATTTTTGTATCTTCCCATGGTGTAGGTCTAGGTATAGGCCGTATAGCTAAGTTGGGGGAAATTTTGGGAGCGCACGGGAGACTTCTTTTGGGTTAGTACCAGCAGCTCAAGTTTCATCGCAATCTCCTTCGTCGTGATGACTGTTTTATGCGTTCAGACATTGGACTTGTATAATAGGATTATGTTTTTGTACGTGCACTCATCAGTTGTATGTTATTATGGTTATTGAGATATGTATATTATATATCCTTGTGTCTATCATATCTCTGCATAGTTGACTTTTATGTTCTTGGTAGGTTTTGGTTATATATATTGTCATATTGGTTATGTTTTGAAATAGAAAGCTAGGAAAGGTACCCTGGGGATGGATAATTAGCTTGTCTATAGGTGGGATTTAGCATGCGCCATCATGATAGTGTTCAGGTCATGACAAGGAGGTATTAGAGCCTGGTTCACTAGTCTCAACTGTACAGAACTGCAGTCTAGTAGAGTCCTGTAGATGGGTATAGAGATTCTGTGGCTTATCTCCAAGAGGCTATGGGATGTTTAGAACTTTCGTATGTTATTGATTCTTGTTGTGCACCTTGTCAATGGTTCTTCGATTTATGATAATTTGGCTCCATTTATTCCTCCGCGTGGATGCCGTGTGGAGGTCAGAGTTCGAGAAAGGGTAGTGTTGCGTTGTCAATCCCTGATAGGGAGCAGCCATAAAGCTCGTTGAGTAGGGACGGTATGCTCTCAACTTTTGACAATTGGATAGGAAGCCTACAGTCATTGAGGTTGTGGAGGGCCTCGGAGACAAGCTTCATAATCTGTTCTTTGTTGGTGATTGCTTTGTAATGTGCCATGGGAGATATTGTTGAGGCTGGAACTCTGTGATACTTGTATCTATCCGGTGGCTGCTATTTTAATGTTATGTAGGCTATAAGTGTTCCTGATAAAGATATTGTAGATGGGAGAGGTTGTGACTGAGGTAAGGCCAAGCCTTGGTGCTCTCTGGATATCTATATTCGATTATTTACCTACTGGTTTGACCTGTTGGGTTTTCTGATGTTAAGGAATATGTTATACCTGGTGGGATTCTGAGTAATTGTCGCCTATGCCATGATTATACTCTGCTGGTGGTTGAATTTAATCCAAAATTATGTGATTTATACCTATGACCTTTTCAATACTTGACTACTAGAGTGGCTAGTCTGATACTAGTGCACACCATATTTGAGAGGCCGGTTGTCAATTATACCCGTGACTACACCTTGTGCCTTTGTGGTTATGATTCTATTATGATAATTCTATTGATATGCAGTTCTCCTGATTCTTGGGTGACTGGATTGTGGGATAAATGTTATTCCTGGGGACTTATTGTAATTTTTAGTTGGCTGAGAATGTGTTATCTGAAATCCTGGCTATGCTTGCCAGTGGGGATGTTGATCATTTTGCCAGGTTGCTTATATTTGAGTTATGGTTTGACATTGTTAGTTGCATTGCTTAGCTTATCACCTACTTGAGTATGGGTTTCGAGTTTCTTTTATCTCGGGTCAGGTATTGAAGTAGTGGAAGGTCCCTTTTATAAGTGGGAGATTTGCTATGGTGGTCCTTCAGGATTTTGATACACAGGTCGAGCAATACTGTCGGATGGCTTTGGTTTTGATATTGCCCTAGGGATCAGTTGACTTGTTGCTATTATGCGGTTGCCGATGTTGTACTCAACTATGGTGGTTTGAGTCTACAGTGTCTAGACCGTACAATAAAGATTTAGTTCAGGATGCCTTAGCCAGGGTCTGGGATAATCAAGATAAACTGGGGACAACTCAGAGTCGGCACTCGGGATTATACCGACCATGGACGCTTGTTTGTGTAGTTTGAGATTTGGGACAAAGCGGTTCTAAGGGTGTCATCTCTGAGAGGAGTCATGCAGGTCGGAGGGTAAGGCGAGCTTGGACCTAATATATCAACCTTATTCAGGTTTTGAAACGGGTTGGACTGGTTGCATCCGAGTTAGCTCGAGCTCTTGCTTGTTCTGTTATACATTCTACTTCCCCATATCGATGTTGCGTTGGTGTATTCCGAATGAGTTACATGTACTCCAACATGATTTCGTGGAGTTAAATGATTATCTAATATTGTTAAGGAAGGTTTTGGTGGAAGACATTTTGGGGTTGTACCCGGAGCTCATGTGGCCATTGTGTGTGGTTGATGGTGGTTTTTGGGTTGACTATAGTGTTGGAAGCATATATTTGGTAACTTATAAGCACCGGTGGCTACTGTTATTATTCCTGCCAAGAATTGCTTGTTAGTCGCTACAGAATATGGTTGAATGGTAATAGCTACTGAAGACTATATTTGAGGAGTGATATACGGATGTCTAGCTATAAAAGGAGGTACTGAGAGTCATTTGAGTGGTTGGCCTATTGGGTATTTGCTGCATTGGCGAATGTTGGGTGGCAATGCCAGGTGGAATGGCCGGCAAGACAAATGGGTTTGGGCCTTCTGTTAGAGTGTGAGCATATTAGCCGTAATTCACCATTATTCGATTAGCCTGTGGGCCATTGTGGTTGCATTTCTGGATAGCAAAGGAGGACTTACGGAAGTCTTATTAGTGGGAGATGTTGTAATGACCCTCTGAGTCATTTCCATGTTTCTGCGACTTCTTTGTTGTTTTGAGCTTCTTTGTGATGGCCTCGAACCTTTTATGGATTATTGGTACTATTTGAATAGTGGTGGATGGTTTGGTTGAGAATTGTGAAAATTTGCTAGTTAGCGAGAAGCTTAAGCTGTAAAAATGAGATTTTTGTCAAAACCCTAGTAAATAGCCTCAGAATGGGATTCTGACGGTTCCATCAGTTCTGGAACGACCAATTTTTTCTAGGAGGGTGGTTGGTCCGAGGATGGAGGGTCTCGATATGTTTTTGAGCTAAAAGTTGCAAAATGAGTTCTATTGGAAGCTAAAAAGGGCGTTTTTATAAAATCCTAGCGAAACATGCTCAGAATGGAAATCTGATGGCGTGGTCAGTTCTGGGACGTTTATAATAGTCTAAAATGACCCTTCTTTAATTGATAGGGACATCTAGTTGCATTTTGACCCCCTCAGTTCTTTTAGCTAAATTTAGCCAGAAAGAAGTGGACCCTCATTTTTCTGTAGGATGCTCTGTTGGGAATTTTGACTGCACCATTGGATCCGAAATATCGAAATCCATGTGACTACACTATTTATTTGGGTAAAACGAAAGTCGGACGACCCGAGAAGTTTTTGAGAATTGCTAGTGCAAGCAGTAGGGGCATAGGCTCGCGTCTGCATAACATGACATCGGCGCCTGTGCATGCGCTCGCGCACATGGTGTGGTTGGCTTATATAAGGCCTGGTCGCCAAGGTTTTTGGAGAAAAACTTCAAATGGCTATAACTTTTAATTCATAACTTCGATGTTAGCGATTCAAAAGTCCATGTCACTCAAAATTTCGCAAGAAACGTCAGAGTGAAGGTGAATTCGAGATTCAGCACAAATTTTAAGGTACAATCTCTATTTTAACTAATTTTATTTTCGAAATTCGTGAAAACTTTACGCGTTGATATCTTAGCCAATTCTTAAGAAAATTAAGAGAAAGTTGAGTCTAAATTATTCTACATTCCAAGCGGAACGTTGTGGTATGTTGGATGCTTGCTGATTTTGTCCCATTTGTCAGAATTTTGTCTGAGAATGTTTTGAAAAGAACATTTTTTTGGTAAAATTTTTAACTTCTCTTTTGGGCCTTTTCTAGGTCTTCTAAGGTTTGTTTTAGGCCAAATTTTTGCGTGTAGACTCAGGGTGATGTGGGGACCTATTTTTGAGAATTTGTTCGAGATTTCACATGTGGGCCTTATTTTCCCCATTTTAGGCCCAATTAGTATCCTTTCACCTTTTTCTTTTTTTACAGCTAATACGACATGTTAACCTCGTGAACTATGTTTTAATAGCTGAGAAGCATCGGGAAGTGATTAGAAAGGAAAAGTTTGGGTGGTTTGACTTAGGACGCGAGGAATCGTCTGTCAGGTAGGCTAGGCTTTCTCTAACCATAGACTGAGCTAAAATGTTTGCATATTTGAGTTGGAATGTGTAGAAATGTACTTTGAATGGGTTGAGATAGGGAATATTTGTTGCTTATAGCTGGTTGTGAATCTGCACGTGTTATATATGGTGATATGGGACTACAATTATTGTATTAAGGGTTGTGTTATTGTAACTGCTATACTAGTTGAATTCTTACACTCTATGACTACGGGAAGGCCCGAAAGGGGCTAATTGGGCTGCAACATATGAAAGGTATGTACACTGAGCTTGTCTCTTCCGCGTATGTGTGTATGGTCTAAGGCTACAAAAGTATACTAGCTATTGAGGTTGACCAGTGATTACATGTACCCTGTGCACTGAATCTAGTATCTATATCTGGTTAGTATGTATATGCATGATGCAGCTGCGGTTATCTATATTAGTTTTGAGTAATTGTTGTAGAACTTTTGGTTTAAACATGATTCTGTTCTGCCTTGTGACTTATATGATCTTGTATACTGTTGTTATCTGTTATGGACTTGTGTTACCAGTTAGTGACCGAAGAACATATCATGTTCTGAGGACAGTTATAGTTATACCCCTAAGGGAGCCTTACGTTCTATGATACGAGAGGTGTTGCTACCAAGCCACTAGCGGGTTAGAGACAAAAGTAAGGTGCAAGCTATATCTTATGGGCTTCTTGGGTTATCCGTGACGAAACACTAGCTATGTGGGTTAGTCCGGGGAATTAGTACCCTATCTAAAGAAGGGAACATTATAAGTGGGCTAGCACATGGTTGCCTTGGGTGAAATCCTTGATAGCAGTTGGGCTACAATATGATTCTGGAAAGGTGACATCCTTCTGATTATCTAGCCTCTTGGGCCTTAGCTTAGACTATACCGACGCTGCCCTATAAGTTGCTTTACACAGAGAAAGGGCCTGGTAAGGGCCGAATATGATGTGTGCTAACTTGACTTATACCTATATAAGTGTGTATTATTTATTACTACAGAGATATGTTACCAGGGAGACTGTGCATTGATTATATGTTGTAGGTTCAAAATGTTCGATAATATTGATTACAAGGAGGCCCGATAAAGGCTTCATATGGGTTGATACCGTGAGACAGGTACGTTCCCAGACTTATATTATTGTCTACAAGAACATGCTGATGTTGTTATTAAGATATGATGACTATGAGGCTACTTGTCGTACTGCTAAATATACTTCTGTTGAGCCTGGTTGTTGTAGGGGTTTATGATATAGCTGTTGCTATCATGCTACACTTTTGTTAGCTATGTTGGGTTGGATTATTGCATGTTAGATCTAATTCTATTATAGATTATTGAGGTATACGATCTCGTGTACGGTTGTTAGCTGCTGGGTCGGGTCCTGTGTATTTGAGACGGGAGTGCAGTTGACATTATCAGATGGAAAGTGACTTTTGGGTTACTATATTGCGAGCGTTTCTGCCTTCATTGACTTGAGCAAAATATGACTTTGGAGTTCTGGAACCAAATATATATATATATATATATATATTGGTTGAGTGAGAGACTGCTTGATATCTCGAGTCCCAGATGACACTCCCCGTTGCTGTTTGAGCGCTGGTGGTCACATTCGATAGTCTGAGTCCTGGGTGACGCTCCTCGTGATCCGAGTCCCAATGGTTGTGACTGAGCTACTCGATGGCAGATTTGTAGATTCTGCCTGAGTTTTGGGTCGAGGACCCCATTGATTTCACTATTAGGGGCTAGGCTCTATGGTTGACATTTTGAGATGATATACCTTTGATTATGCTAGGGTGATTCTTTCTTCCACGGGGGATACGTCCCACTATTATATTTATGGTCATACCATTTGGCCCTGGCTGACTGCCCGACCGAAGCCAGGTTAGAAGACTCAAGGTTCGATTCCCGGGGTGATATTAGGGGTTCGAGTTTCGCTATGATATTAGGGGTTCGAGTCCCCGTGTGATATTAGTTTCTTGGATGGGTTGAGAACCCGATTGTCTTGTGATTGTTGGGGGGGGGGGTCCCTAGATTGATTACCCATGATTGATTACCCGTGGATCCACATACCTATTTACACCCTGATTGTGCGTGGGTGTACCTCTGGGCTTATGGGGGCTCCGGGGGCGTTCAGGCTTAGACACTAGGACCTTTCACCAACTTACAACCAACCTAATCATGTGATATTGGGAGTTGTGTTCTATTATGATTCAATTGATCAGATTGTGTGCAAGTGTATCTTCTGGGCTTATGGGGCCCAGTTGGCGTACAGACATAGATACTAGGGCCTTGCACCCGCGTACAACATATGCCTTTGTTGGGGGCAGTTTTTGTATGAGACCGCACAGTTTTCATCAGTCGGTATTGATGTTCATCACTTCGGTTGGCTCGGTTTATCATTGTTCATCATTTGCGTCAGTTTGATTTATCATTGTTCTTCACTTCGGTTAGTTCAATTGTGGTTGGAGGATTTGCAGACAAGCTGATGCCTTGATCGGAGTTTGTTTTGCTACACTGCTGTAGTTCTCTATATTTTTGGGCTTTATATATGTTTACTATTCCACTCAGTCGGTCGATGATGCCTACTAGGTGCCTTTTTCTGGTACTTACCTTCTACATTTCTGCATTTTCTATGGTGCGGGTCCAGGTACGAGCTGTGATTGCTGAGTTGGGGGAAATTTCAGGAGCACGTAGGAGACTTTTTTTACAACTCTAATTTTGTCGTAGTCTCCTTCCTCGTGATGATTGTCTTTTTCTTTCACACATTAGCCTTATACAATAGGATTATGTTTTTGTAGGTGCACTCCTGGGTTGTATATTATTATGGTTATTGATATATGTATATTACATGTTCTTGTGTCTATCGTAGCTCTGCACAGCTAACTTTCAAGTTCTGGGTTGGTTTCAGTAATGTATATTGTCATATTTATTATGGTTTGGACTAGAAAGCTAGGACAGATACCCTAGGGTTGGATAATTGGCTTGCCTGTAGGTGGGATTTAGCAGGCGCCATCATGTCAGGGACCGGGTCGTGACATTTGTATGCTAAAAAGGATCCAATACATATACCAAAGTGATTTTTATACTGTAAAGGAGCAAATACACATATAAAAGGGATTTATATATTGAGAAAGACGTAATACATATACAAAAAGTGATTTATATATTTAAAAATGACCCAAATAAATATAAGAAATGGGATTTGTATACTGAAAAGGACCAAATACATATACCAAAGTGATTTGTATACTAAAAAGGACCAAATACACATGCAAAGGGATTTGTATATTGAAAAATGACCCCCAATACATATACAAAAGTAATTTGTATATTGAGAAGACCCAATATATATACCAAAGTAAATAGTATACGTAAAAGGAGCAAACACACACATACAAAAGGGATTTGTATATTAAAAAGGACCCAAAATTATATACAAAATGAGATTTGTATACTGGAAAGGACCCAACACATACACCAAAGTGATTTGTATACTTACAAGGAGCAAACCCACATACAAAAGGAATTTGTATATTGAAAAGGATCCAAATACATATGTACAAAAGGGATTTGTATCTTAAAAAGGACCCAATACATATACCAAAGTGATTTGTATACTTAAAAGTAGTAAACGCACATACTAAAGAGATTTTTATTCTGAGAAGGACCCAATACCTATACAAAAGGGATTTGTATATTGAAAAAGACTAAATACATATACAAAGGGATTCGTATATTGAAAATGACCTAATACATATACAAAATGGGATTTGTATATTGAAAAGGACCCAATGCATATACCAAAGTGATTTGTATATTGAAAAGGAAAGAATATACATACAAAATGGAATTTTTATATTGAAAATGACTCAATACATATACGAAATGGGATTTGTATACTGAAAAGGACCCAATACATACACCAAAAATGATTTGTATATTGAGAAGGAGCAACTACACATACAAAGGGATTTGAATATTGAAAAGGACCCAATACTTATACCAAAGTGATTTGTATACTGAAGCGGACCCAATATCAGAGATTTATATTTTGAAAAGGACCCAATACCTATACAAAATGGGATTTGTATATTGAAAAGGGTCCAATACATATACCTATACTGAAAAGGATCAAAATACATATACAAAAAGGACTTGTATATTGAAAAGGACTCAATACATATATAAAAGTGATTTGTATACTGAAAATGACTCAATACCTATACCAAAGAAATTTGTATATTTGAAAACCTATACAATGTATGTTGTGAACTAACACAAACAGATTGTGGATATCGATACATTTGCAAATATAGAAAATAATTTTGGCAATTAAACATTCTCGAACCATTTATTTTTAAGTAACAAAAAGAATCATTCCAAAATAGCAGATAAAAAAAATAACAAAAGTCCTTGGACACGTAAGACATGTTGAAGTATTGTTTATGAATCTCTCTAGCCAAGTCCTCCTACATTAGGATTAATCATAAATGGATGATTCGAATTTGATAAAAATAATAAGTTTTGATAAGAGGGAGATATTATCAAACACTTATCGCCCCTCAAACGCATCTAAAAATTGTATTGCTACTCTTTTTACTGCTGACATAAATCTAACCCCTTTGCGTGTTCTCCCAAACTTATATTGGATATTTTAATGGGAGAACATCCTTCTTAGGAGCAATTCCCGAGAAAAAAATAGGGAAGGTTACACAAATTGAGGTCATATATATTGACGATTTTTACCAAAGAAATTTTATATCCACTGATACCTAGATACAATTAATATTACAAACTAATTATACAACTGAAATAATTATGCAATGGGAGCGAGTTATATAAAAAAAATCTTACAAATAAATTGGTATGTATTGATTGCATTATATAAAGAAACTTTGCATATTACAAGCAACATATATTTATACAAAGCTTTTGTATATTCAAAATGAATATAAATTGGAATAAATACTTAGTCAAAGATAATTGTATATAAATCTGCACAAATTAATTTACTTGAAATAAATATAAGTTGAATTTAATTTATACAAACAGAACTAATGGTATAGTGATACGAAATATATAAATAAAAATCTTGTGTATTGGAAAATGATTACAAGTTGGAATAATTGATATATACAAAGTGATTTTACAAAGTGTGTACAAATAAATGAAATATACAAACAACACTTACAAAAATGAATTTATACGGATAACAAATCATGCAAACTTTATTATATACTCAGTGGGGGAAGTCACAACTCAAATTAAATATACACTTTCCATTATATAATGAAAGAATTTATAGATCAATGCATACTCAAAAAATATTTTTCATACATTAACCCATGAAACCAAACCGATACAATTAATAACCATCAGACTACATTATTTAACGAGCATAAAATTACAAAGCATCCATATTCATATAAAACTCAAAATTAAGATTCAAAAGAAAGTAACTCAAGATAGTTGAGGCTTATTCCTACATGAACACCTGTTGTAACCTGCAACTCCGCATGTACCACAAGTATTTTGTCCTTTAACATCAAGCAACTCTCTTGATTGTCTTTTACAATTTTTCTTTTTCGACCTTCCAGGAGGTCGCTTAAATACTGGAGGGAGCACTACATCATCCAGTATGTATTCTGGTATGATCCAATCAGTTGCATCAGGCAAGTGATATCTAACAATTCATATATCTTCAAGATGGTCCTTGGTTTGTTTAAACCTGAGCAATATTCATATGGATCAAGGTTTTTCCACTTCAACACAGTCCAAGCATGTTCGCGTGGTATTTCTTCATACTGAAACCTTCCATAAGTGCATATTTTTTTCTGGAGACAAACTAGAAAAATTTCTTTCATCATCATTCGCATTATGCATGTATTCAATAGCTGGCACAACCTGTTATATGCTTTAAAAAACATTTACAAACAACGTATACAAATAACTTCGATCAAAATTAGTAACCAACACATATATTTTTATACAACGTTACATGACTTTACGTATTATTCAAACATTTTTATAAATACAATACAAAATGCAACACTTAAAAGGAGAAAATACACATACAAAATGGTTTTGTATATTGCAAAGGACCCAAATATATATATATATATACAAAATGGAATTTGTATTACTGAAAAAGACCTAAAGGAGCAAACTCACTTACAAAAGGAATTTGTATATTGAAAAGGACTCAAATACATATATACAAAAGGGATTTGTATACTAAAAAGGGCCCAATACATATACCAAATTAATTTGTATACTTAAAAGGAGTAAACACACATACAAAAAGGATTTGTACTCTAAAACGGACCCAATACCTATACAAAAGAGATTTATATATTAATAAGGGCTCAATACCTATACAAAAGGGATTCGTATATTAAAAAGGACCAAACACATATACAAAGGGAGTTGTATATTGAAAATGACTCAATACATATACAAAATGGGATTTGTATATTGAAAAGACCCAATACACATACCAAAGTGATTTTTATATTAAAAAGGGACAAAATACACATACAAAAAGGAATTCGTATATTGAAAATGACTAAATACATATACAAAATGGGATTTGTATACAGAAAAGGACCCAATACATATACCAAAATGATTTGTATATTGAAAAGGAGCAACTACACATACAAAAGGGATTTGCATATGGAAAAGGACCAATTGATACCAAAGTGATTTGTATACTAAAAAAAACCCAATATGTCATGACCGACCTTTCAAGTCATGATGATACCTATTAGACCCCACGTATAGGCAAGCCAACCTTGAACTCATGGTACTTGTAAGGTCCCTCAGGTTGGGAGGTGTAAAAAGGGCTTAAGAAATGAAATCTGGAAATTTTCGAAGTACCAGTGGGTTTATGGAAGGGTTTATGGGCCATAAGTGGCCCCACGGGCTATAATTTATGTTCTGGATTGATGCCTATGCTTGGAGAAAATGATAATTTCTAAAGTTAATTATAAGATTTATCAGATGGCCCGTAGATTGACTTACGAGCCGTAAGTCCTGTCGTAGATTGAGAATTAGAGAAAGTTTCTGAGGGTCCAAAATGTTTTCAAATGAAACCCCTGACCTACGGCCCATAGACTAGATCACGGCCTGTAATCAAGGTCTCGTGGTCCTGTCCAGCAGGTTTTTAAAGAGGGTAGTTTCAACATTTTCTATTACTTTATGCATGTGCTACGTCGTTTTAACACCCAAAGGACCCTTTTCAGCCTTATACAACCCTAATAGACCCCATTCCTCTTTATTAAAAAATATTCCAAGTCCCAAATCCCTTCTAAACCCTCCCAAGTTTATCAAGTCTCTCAAGAAAAAAGTGCAACCTAGGTTTTTGGGTTACCCTTCATTTTCTACAAGGTTTTTCCATCTCCCATAACCAAGGTATGTAGGTTTGATTGTGGAAACCTTTCCTCCACAAGTTTAACCTTTTCTCTCCTTCCTCTATTTTCAAGTTATGGATATTTATGGATGATCATATGAACTCTTTTATAAGACAATATTATAAAGAGATTCATGATTTTTTACTTTTGTTCATGATTATGCATTGGGAAGCTATATGGAAATTATGGATTTTTATGAGGGTGTGATAATACCCTAGCCAAGTCTTATTATGCTTTTGGTGGGTTATTTGAATAATGTTCGATGATACCATTTTTGCTCCTCTCATGCTTTCTACTCTTGAATTTGCATGATTTTAAACTCATGAACATACACACTATGTTTTGATTAAAATGTGTTTCAAACTTCCTATGTTGACTAGGGCCTCATGGCTAGATATGTGATTATGAATATTGTGAAAGTTAAATAAACCTATGATGTACACTATGAGCCATATGAATCTGGTGAAGGTTATATATGATATGAAACCCTATCTTTGATATGATGAAGCTTTGGTTTGAAGAGATATTTTTGATAATATTGAGCTATTTATGAAAGTTTACATATTATGTCTATGACTATGTTTTGTGTATTCTTTTGGGATTGTGACCTAGCAACGAGTGGACCTTGCTAGGTAACCATTATCCCTTAACTATGTTGCCACCAGAGGTTGTGAATTGCTTAGGGCATGATTAACTGAAAAGGGGGAGTTCACGTAAGGTACATGCCACTTAATATCCAAATAAGGTGGTGATCCTATAAGGCTTTTACTTTCTACTATCCAAAAAGGGTGATGTTCCCATAAGGCTCCTATCTTATGATCAACCGAAAAGGGTGGAGTTTCCGTAAGGTGAGAAAAAAAGGGGGTCGTTCCCGTAAGGTGTTTGAGAGGCATTTTCCAAAAAAGGGAGGTTCCCATAATTCGAGTGTTTGGTTTACCCTGGCAAAGTAGACCACTCCTAGTCTAATATGGAGTGAACATCAGAATTCCAAGTAGTAGCTCACTTATTCTTATATGTTGGTTATGGTCCCTTCCCATCTATATATGATATGTTTTATGCTTTAATGATTCCTTATATACTTTGTATAAGACATTGAATACACATGACATATTGAGCTTATATCCATTGATTATAATTATGCATATTATTTAACTATGACTTATGTTTTTCGTCGCACTGCACCCCACATACTTAGTACATTTCCAAGTACTAACACATATTTTTTGCCTACATGATCCAACCATGTAGGGACCAGAGCTCCTATCCATCCTCCTCCTCTACATGGTTGGATGATTCGGTTAAATATTACTTTGGTGAGTCCTCCATTCCGAGAATAATAGCCATTACTTTCATGCTTGATTTAGACTTGTATGCTTTTGGATAGTATCTTTTAAGGGTGAGCCCGAGAAATTTCTCGGCTCCCGTTCCATTCATACTAGAGGTGTTGTTGGATATTTGATATGTAGTTTATGAGTTCAACTCTTATCATACTATGTAATATGAAAGACTCGTTTAGTCCCATGTTCCCTCTTATGTGTTAAAAGCCTGTTGAATGGATGAGGTGGAAGTCCTAAGCCCCTAATTGACTCCATAGCATGAGTTATATTGTTCCCTATTATGTGTTAAATGCTTGTTGAATGGATGAGGTGCAAGTCCGAAGCCCCTAATTGCCCCCATAGCATGAATCATACTTACCTGCCCCTTAGACTTTTTTTCTATATGATCCATGCTAATCCTCTTCCCTGCAACATCTAGACTTTTTTTGCTATGTGATCCATGCTAATCTTCTTCACTGCAATATCCCCATAGCATGAGTCCAAAGTCCCATTTCCCCTAGAAATTTTTTGTTATTTGCTTTGATTTACTTTTTCACCACCAAGGATGTGCTATGCATGCTTAAGAGGTTTGTTTGGGGTTCCTTCGTATTCCCCATTCAACGTGTCACATCTAGGCCCTAGGCTTGGGTTATGACAAATCTTGGTATCAAAGCACTAGGTTTGTAGATGGTCCTCGAAAATCCAACACAACCACATAAAGTAGAGTCTTATTCATGATTGTGAAGCCCACCACAACTATGAACGAGAGGCTATGAGGTATTTTAGGAATGATTCCCTTCTTCATATTCTGTGTTGTGCTTTAGATTTAAGTTGAGGTTTCCCTTATTCTAATGGATGGTCTTTTGCTCTTCTACATCATGCCTTAAATACGAGCGACTCAAAGAGCTCCCACTCCCGAGGGTGAACCGACCTCTCCAGCTCCACAAGTTCCCCAAGGAGAAAAAATGGTAAGTCATGCGGAATATCAAAATATCATTGCCTTGTTGGCACAAGCAGTGACCAACCAAATGAACCAAGGAGCCCAAGCTCCTCATGCTCCTACTCCAGCCTCAAGGGTGAGGGATTTTGCAAGGATGAACCCACCGGAGTTCTATGGATCCAATATGGAAGAACATCCCAAGGAATTCATTGATGATATATACAAGGTGCTTGGTATTATGAGGATTAATTCAGAGACCAAGCGGAACTTGCGGCCTATCAACTCAAAGGCCTTGCACAAATTTTGTTTACACAATGAAAGCTAGAGAGGAGGAGTGATGATCCCATCCTCTAGGAAGAATTCAAGGCCGCCTTCCTCAATTGATTTTTCCCATGGAGATAAAGGAGGCAAAGATGACGGATTCATGAACCTTAAGCAAGGTTCTATGAGTGTTAGGGAGTATTCCCTTAAGTTCAACAATCTCGCAAAGTATGCTCCTTACTTGGTTGCTGATCCTAGGGCAAGGATGCAAAGTTTGTGTTGGGAGTGTCTGACTTGATCAATGAAGAATGTTGCACCACTATGCTCATCAGAGATATGGACTTGTCTCGGCTCATGACTTACGCCGAGCAACTGAAAGGAGAGAAGCTTAGGAAAAGAAGAAGTAAAGAGTCTAAGAGGGCTTGGTATGATGGTAGTTTTCAAGGTACAAAAGGTGGTCGTTTCCAACAAGACCACAAATTCCAAGGAAAAAGGCCCTTCAATACTCAAGCTCTTGCTAATGATAGGGTACCCCACCCTAGAGCTCAAGGTTGTAATAGTGGTCAAATTGTTCCTAAGTGTGGAACGTGTGGAAAATGTCATGGTGGTAGATGTTATAGAGATGCGGATGCTTGCTTCGTGTGTTGCAAAATAGGCCACAAGATTGTGCATTGTCTAAACAAGGGTAGAGATGGTCGTCCTCAAGGACAAAGTGTTCATGGTGATGAAAGGGAATAAGGTAGTCAACAAAGGGGTGCTCCACATGACAACTGCCTTTATGCTCTTCAAGAGAGGTAAGGGGTGGATGAGGTGCCCGATGTTATTACTGGTATGTTAAATATCTACAACCTTGATGTATATGTGTTATTGGATCTGGGTTCCACTCTCTCTTTTATTACTACTCTAATTGCTAATAGACTTCATGCGTATCCCGAGTTTTTGTATGAACCCTTTGAAGTGTCTACCCCTGTTGGTAAGTCTATTGTTGCTAAAAGAGTCTATAGGGGTTGTCCCGTGTTTATATCACATAAAGTCTTGCCTTGTAATTTTGTTGAACTTGACATGGTAGATATTGATATCATTCTTGGGATGGTTTTGTTACACGCATATCATGACTCTATTGATTGTAGAAACTGCAAGGTTAGGTTCCATTTTCCTAATGAGCCCATCCTTGAGTTGATAGGTCATGATTCAGTGATTAAGGGTAGATTCATCTCTTGTCTTAAGACTTGGGAATTGATTTCTAAGGGAGTGCATATACCATCTCATAAGGGTTAGGGATGTGGAGTCTAATGTCCCTCATATTGAGTCGGTTCCGGTGGTCACTGAGTTTTTTGATGTCTTTCTCGATGAACTCCCTAGTGTCCCTCTCGAAAGGGAGGTAAATTTTGATATAGTGATGTGCTGTCAAAATACAACATTATTTAAGCTTAAAACTTGGAATTTTGTGTCTTCTTAAAGTGATGTTAGTGGATTTGATGTGTTTTTGTGTTTGTTTTTTCAAGATTATAGGCACTACAACAAATTCAATTATCAGCGACAAATAATTTTGTCACTTATAAACGATATTTCGTCACTAAAAATCTTGTGTGACGAAAAAAATTTCGTCACATCATCGTCCCTAAATGTGGGTGGCTAAAAGTATATAAAGACGACTTAGTGCTTCGTCACTAAAAAGGTTACATTAACTACAAAAAGGAAAATCGTCCCCAAATACATGAACATTTGTGACAAATCCATTTGTCATAAAAAGTGTATTTGTTTTTGTAGTTAATGGTATGATTTTGTCACTAAAAAAATTGTTACCACCGACAAAATTATGTTGTCACTAATTATTTAGTTCAATTAGTGACAACACTAATCGTCTCTAAAACTATATGCATTTCGTAGTTAAACAACGTAATTTCGTCACTAAGTGCTCCCTTTTAGATACGAAAAAAAAATTCATCGTTAAATGGAAAAATTAGGGACAAATTTATTGTTATAAAAAGGTTAATAATTTAGTAGTTGAATCTATCATTCGTCACTAAAAGTATTGGTTTTACCAACAAAATGTAATTGTCACTATAACTTATCATGGTTAGTGACAATTACAACTGTCACAAAATAAAAAAGTATTTCGTATTTAATAAGAATGAGGTATTGAGACAAATATATGTTTTGTCACTAAATGTAATCAACTTATGACAAACTTATTTATTTTGTGACAAAAATATTTGTCTTGAAAAGTTAAATTTAATTGTTGCTAAAAGTTACTTTTAGTGACAAAACAATTGATGACATTTAATTAGTTTATATTAATATTATTTTTTAAATTAGAGTTTCATAAATCAAAATTAAATAATAAAACATGCTAAATAATAATAAATCTATGATCATACAATTAAAAATAACTAAAATTATACTAAGATAATATCCATTACAAGGTCCTTGCATTAAAGTAAAGCATGTCCAATAACAAAAAAAATTCTAACTAAAATAGATGAAACAATACTCCTAAACTAAGATAAGTAGAAGTTTCTTCCATAAAGTACCAATTATATGATAACATAAGAGCTTGCAGTCATCCTTGATTCAATTCTCACCTTTTATACCTGTGAAAAAAAAGAAAGAAATTTATAAGATTTAATTTAAATTGAAATTTGTAACACGATATTTTTTCTATATGTTGAAATGCCAAATTGAATAAGCAGTAACAATCAGTTTTAAAGAAGAAAAAAATCAAATTTTTTAGGCAAAAAAAAATCCAACACCGCTTCCTAAAAACTCAAAAACTGATGAGTTGCAAACTTATCTTTCCAAATTCAGCTAAAATGCAAGCTAAAAGAACAGTATACAACTGAACAGTTGCAGAATACAAGTGCAAAGGAAAATGATAAAACATTCCGGGCCTAAAATTGATTTATTTCTAACTATGCTTAGAATGTTAAACAAACGATGTGTTTTTTTTTTCCATAGGGAAGGAACGTAATATATTGAAGACTGCTTGCAGTATCTATTAAACACAAGTAATCATCAAGATAGTTATTGTTTCATGGTATCAAAGACCCAGGTGCTCTCTAACTCCTTTTCCCAACAACAACAATAACAACAACAATGGCTATCATAGAAATTATTTCACTACTCCTCCCTACTTTTCTCTATGTCCACATGCTCTTTTGATTCTAGGTATTGCGCATATTAGTCCTTCTCCTTTTCAATGACAATAATGTTTTCAACCTACTCATACTGTGAAAGATTGTCCATTTCTTATTTCTAAAGCACTCTATTCTGATCTTCAATCTTCCTCCTTTGTACATTCATATACTCAAACAGGTAACACTCCTTGGTATGTTGACACTGGAGCCTCCTTGCACATGACATACAATCCTTCACATCTTTCTTCTGTTCAGCCTTATAATGGCACTTATCGTGTTATGGTAGGTAATAATAATCAACTCCCCATTGGTAATAATACTTTATCAACCCATTCTTCCACTTTCTCTCTAAAAAATATTTTTGTTGTTCCAACTCTTTCTTGTAATTTATTAAGTGTTCATAAATTCACTTTTGATAATGACATGGCTTTGATGCTTTTAATTTTTCAATTAAGGACTTCAAGACGAAGAGAATTCTAAGTGTAATAGTTTGGGCCCCCATTGTTCTTTCTCTCCATCAACTCCTAGGGTTGCTGCTCATCCTAGCTACTTTTGCTGCTTCTCCTACTCTCCGGCATCGTCGTCTACAACACCCTAGTATAGGTGTTCTTTCTAATCTAGTTAAGAAATAATAATTTGCAATGTTCTTTTCTGAAGCAGTTAGATTTTCTTTGTAATACTTGTGAACTTGGCAAGCATACAAAACTACCACTTAATTAAGAAGCACAAGTAATCCCCCCTCCCCCGTAGAAAAAACAGCGCCTCCCTGGATATAACTTCTATTGAAATAAAAGCTCTCTAACTTATCCACCCCAAACAAACATTGTTCTCCTATCCAAAAGAAAAAAGATAGAGAATCTGCCCCAAAATACACCAAAAGCACGGAGTAAGAGACTGAGAAGAATAACATTTGCAACTCTACAATGTTGATATCCTACTCCCACAATCTAAAAATCTACAAAACTTTTTAATAAGAAGAAATTTGCTATTTATTTCTACTTAGCTATAGACAATGCTTCCACTCTATAAGGTATTATAGTATTTTCACACTCTATCCAGTAAGCTTAGGAGGTAGCTGAAGTGTAAAGTATAGGACATGTTACACACTAAAAAAATTATGAGGTAAGGTATTAACATTTATATCATGATATAAGTAAAACGTAACAGGTATAAAATATGACTTGTTAAACATGGACTTTAAGTCGACTAAATAAAAATAAGAAAGTACCTAAAGTTGGTATTCTGGTGGAGTTCAGACTCCGCTGCATCATACAAAAAAGCATCCAAAGTTAGATACTAAATGCTACATATTTATATATTTAGTAAAATGAAACTAAACAAAACTTGTCATATAAATTTTGTGTTACTTCTAACCTTGATGGTGATGGGCGAGAAAAAAGTTGCATTTTTCTAAACAGTTCTTCTTGGCGTGCCATTACAGTATCCAATTGAGAATTCAATGCTTGTATTTGAGATTGTTGCTCTTTTATTTGACACTGCTGATCTTCTATTCGAGACTGTTGATTTTCTACCACAGTTTCAGCTGCATTTAATCTGTTCTGCAACTCATGTTGGGCACTAGCAGCTTCCTGTTTCGCCTTTTTGAGCGAATCTTCTAACTCTGCCGTTCTCCTTTGTGTAGATCTTATAGTATTAGGTTTTGGACCATAACCGAGTCCTTTTATGTACCCAGACTTTGTACCAAGTACAGTGTCCACAATTTCATCAATAGTCATGGAAGACTCTCCCGAAGTATATAGATCTTTTAAATCCATCATGTTGTTCTGCATAAAAATGTTAATATTATTTAAAAGAGAATACACAACTTCTAAAAATATTGATCAGACAAATGTAATGAGTATTTTGTTAAAGGAAA
This sequence comes from Solanum rostratum, assembly GCA_029948455.1. Lineage (NCBI taxonomy): Eukaryota > Viridiplantae > Streptophyta > Magnoliopsida > Solanales > Solanaceae > Solanum > Solanum rostratum. Next base: position 14,087,926 of record CM057055.1, read on the forward strand.
AATTGATTTTCTTACATAATGAGTCTCAGCCTCTAAAGATGACCATCCTTTCTCATTTGTGTAATGAGTATGCTTATAGAACTCGATTCGGTCAGGCTCAACTCCTTCAGGTTTACTTTCACCCTATGAAATAAGAAAATAATTGAATAATACTAAAGTTTTATTAGTAAAAACAATAAAAATGGTCTAACTTACCATTTCAGCACGAGCTGCTACAAATGCTTTTGACCCCATGAAATGATTAGATTTGAGCTTAGTTCGATTAATCTTGTTTATGTCGCATCGTCTCTACAAATAAAATACAAAATATCATAATTCATAACTTTAATAATAAGAAGAATAACCTGAATATAAATTACCTTGTGCTCTGGATTTATCCACATGTCACAAAGTCTATTCCAATTTTCTTGGGTCAACTCTGGCACTTCAATTTTACGAGCTTCTTCCTCTGAGCGTGCACTTTCAAATAGTTGTTTTAACTTATAGCGCCATTGTCGGCTTCTATTTTTCAAAATATCCTCACAGCTATCTTTCACATAATGCTCATCCAAATTAATCTCAAACCTCTCCTAAAAAGACATACAAATTTTGAAGAAACACACAGAACATTCATAATTTCTTTCATATTAAAACAATAAACAATGATAGCAGATAATCAACATGTGGGTGATTGGGTTCCTGAAAGCAGTGTTAGTCCAAATCAAAACCTCAAAAATAAGTGTCAGGAAAGGCTAAGCAAGAAGAAAAGAGATGCCATTAAGAAAAGACTCCAAAGAGATACTGGGCAACAGGTTGCAGAATGCCCTTCAAGTCAAAATAAACTTGTCTCTTCTGGTTATAAAACTGACTGCAAACTCAAAACAGTCCCTAATATTAATGATGAGTATGAGATAGTGAATTCTGAGGATGAGGTAGGACAAGATGATAAGTCCATGGATGAAAATTATGGAGTGCCTGATCCCAATTCTCATGATGAGTTTCAGCAAGAAATTCTGGAAGAAACTGAGAAGCGTTGTTTGTCACCAAGGGGTAGGAAAGATAAGAGGCAAAGCAAGAAACCACCTGTGAGGAGTACATCTGCTAATTCTAGCAGGGCCCATAGCCACCCTACCATGAAGGTGATGATGAATCCAACTTCCAGAACCACAGCAGTGCAGGGTTACCACATTCTTATCCAAGCAAACAATAATGTATATGTTTTCGAAGGGCAGTGATTGAGGATAAAAACTTAAAAGAAAGTATTGCACGTTTAGATTTTTTTAATCTAGTTGCACATTTACAGATTTCCTATATCAGCAGGTATAGGTTTGATCTGAAACCTCTAAATTCCAACATAGCCATGAGAGTTATTTCCTTAAGAGATAGCAACTGCCAAGAAAACATTATACATGTATTGAATAGCGTAAACCTACTACATGGAATCATGGACAATAGTGATCTGCAGAGTGGAACAGCAAAGTTTTATCAGACGTGTCAGGAAAGTCCCCAACCAAAGAAACGACGGAGACCAGTGGAGAATAAAAAATAATATCCATGCATGCATTATTAGAATGAAAAAGGACTAAAATCAAAATAAAGGTGGACGTTCATGGATTTCCTTCAAGAACAGAAACTGTTTCAAGACAATAATTTGCAGGAAAGTTGAAGCTAGGATATCCAGAAGAAGTTTGAATCCTGCAACGTACTATTTATCAAACAAAATAATTTAGAGAAATGTAATTTCATTCCGATCATAAGAACTCTAAGGCTGAAAATAGCGGAAAACTAATAAATGTTGTGGCACCATAGAATTTGAAAAATAATAGGTCAAAGATACTGAAATACCAGTAGCTCATGCCATGTATTAAGCTTTACCTACTCATGGACCGTTTTCCAAATCCATGAGTAGATGTTTATGATGATCAGATCAAGATGTTTATGATGATCAGATCACTTTGTTGGAATACAAGGGGTATTAACACCAGAGGCTCTCTAGAGAGGCTACAGAATCTCAAGAAAATGTACAATCTTGGTTTGATTGCTATTCTTGAACCTTTTTGCTGATAACTCTTATCATAATAGTACTAGAATCCACTTGGGGATCGATAATGCTACTAGTAATCAGAATGGTAAGATTTGATTGTTGTGGAACAGTGACTACACCTGTAATATCATAAAAACAGGTGAGCAGCACATCACTTGTAAAATTCAGAATGAAGAATTGATTGACAATTTCAGGATTTCCTTTACATATGCTAAGTGTAGGGATCACTTGAGGAGGCCTAACTTCTTTATTTTGCTACTGAGAATGTTCCCTGGTGCACTATTTTAATGTGATCACTTCACCTGAGGAAAAAAGAGGGGGCTTGATGTACAATACAACAAAAGTTTTGAATTCATCAGTGTGATTGAAGCTTGTGGGCTTACCAATCTTGGTTTTAATGGTGACTCTTTTACTTGGTGTAATCAAAGTTCTGTTGATGCTAGAATTTGGAAAAGATTGGACCAGGCTATGGTAAATGACAAATGGTTAGCTATGATGCCTCAAACCACTATTGAGCATTTGCCTTATGTGAGTTCTGATCATACACCTCTGTTGATGGAAAGGGTTAATAGACAAGAGACTCATATCAAGTACTTCAAATTCCTTCATTGTAGAGTGGAGAATGAGTATTTATTTAGATACTGTGAAAACTTGCTGGAATGGAGAAGCTGGGGGTAACCCTCTGTGGAGATTTCATCAAAAAATGAAAAGAGCAGTTGCTACACTTAGTGATTGGTCCAAGAGAGAATATGGGGATATATTTGCTACTGTGAGAGTTTTCGAAGCTAAAGTCAAGGTTGCTAAGGATCAGATCATGCAGAATAATTGCCAACCAAGTTAAAAGTACTGAACTACTAGGGGTGCCATCTTATTACCAATACTGCAAGCACCAGGGGCATTTAGTTCAGGATTGCACCATCAAAAGGAGAGATGATGAACTAAAGAGAAGAAAATAGCTTGAACTGGAAAGGCAAGGTGGGTTGAGTGATGAATCTAGGAATAAAGAAGCAGGTCTGGGATCAGAAAATGGAAAAGGGCTCTACAAGTGTTATTAATAAGGAACAAGAACAAAGAAATGACAAACAACATCAACAACCACAGTGTCAAACTCAGAGAAGGAGGCAGGGGAAACATAATTTCTTTAACCAAAGTTAAAAGGAGTCTGCAATCCATCAAACCAATGTTCTGCAGAAGGGTAACCTAGCTTTTATTTCTCCAAATTTTTACATTGATCTGGAAGTGCAGGATCAACCAAATGATGATCCGGAAGAAGAAGTCTCTGTTGAAGCTGTAAATCATCCTAATAAGGTTACTGATGCACAGAACAAAAAAAATGCTACTCCTTTGAAACAACAACAATAAGGTATATCTGAAAAACCTCCACTGCTACAATTTATAGAATGGTCTTTGCAACATAAGTTTACAATATTTGAATTGAGAGGAATTAAATTACCAACCAAGTTAAAAATACTGAACTACTAGTTCTTATCTTCTATAGATGATCCCTGAGAAAGATTTTAGGATGGAAGCATGCATGAATGAATGAATATATACCACTAGTTGTTATTTTAGTATCACGTAGTTGATCTGATGTACTAGTTGTTTGTTAGTTGTTGGTGATAAATTCTCATTATTTTTTTCAAAAGAAAACAGCGAACAAAGAAAAAGAGACCATTAGTAAACTTACTACTAGTATCGATAGAGATAGATATCGCCAAGTACTTCTCCCCAAAAAAAAATAGATGGATCAAATATAGCAATACTCAAAATAAGAACTTAATATATTCACTATCAGAATCCTTACCTGGCATCTGACTAGTGCTGCATCTTTGTCCTCCCTTGTGAGTTCTTTCCACTTGTTTGGAAGCAAAAGAAAATTTCGAGCAATTATCCCTAGTTCATTGGATAGCTTAGCTGATTGAACTGGTTTAGTTGGTCTTCCTTTACCAATTGGGATCTCTATTTTCATCTTGCATCCCAGAGCCTTCGTCATTTTCTCAAGACCTTTCCCTCTAGTCTTACCACGTCCTTTTCTTATTCTAGTAGCCTCACCTGACCAAAAAAGTTAGCTTAACATACCACATATAATCTTAAAAAATGACATATATGACAGTTTGACACAGGATGAAGACTAAAACAACTGAAAACTTTCCTTTGTTTTTTGTTGTATATTAAGTAGAAAAAATTCATCAACGAAACAAATAGAATATATGAGATCTAACAACAACCCTTTTGATCATTTCTATCATGTCCACTGATTATAAGTTCCACATATTATATAAATATTGTTGGATTCCAAATGTGTAGATTACAACACCTATTCATTCAGAAAAAAGGTTCAAATTGTGCATATGGATAGAGTAGGTACCTTTATATACCTTATTTTTATGCCATGATGAGCAAAGGAGAGTTGATTCAAACATAAATCAAGTTTAGTTACAGTGACAGATTCAACTTCATTTATCCTACTACATCGTTTGCCTAACATCATTCTCAGCTTCCTTAGTTCATCAGATACTGCACTATAGTCTATATTTTTTCATTACATGTTCAACATAAATGAATGTTTCAATGGTTAATGTTTGGGATTCCAACTTAGCCCTTAACTAAATAATCTAATCCTAATCAATATAATAACGTATTACCTGTATTCACCGTAGGAGTAAGGTTATTTGATCCATCCAATGATTGAGTATCTTGAATAGTTTCCCCTGTAAGCATAGTTTGCTTAAAGACACGTCCACCTGGTGCCATTGTTTTGCAGAATTCTACCAAAACACAAAATGTAATTTTAGAATGTTCATAAGATGTACAATTCATTGGTTAACAAAAATTGTCATAAAAACCGCCAACCATAGACAACTAAAGCAAAAACTAACAAGAACATAAATAATCAGTTTAGAAAATCTCACACATATCATTTATTATAAGAGTTCTTTATCTTTTTATTTTGATATTATAATTGAATTGTTGAAGCATCACTAGAAGATTAAAGAACTAGTATAGCATATCAAAGATATATGTACGTAGAAGATGTCCAAATATGAAGGCACAATAACTTTTCTAGAAACTTATATAAGTTAAGGTGTTAATAAGGAGTTGTAGATCTGATAAATACAAAGCCTCGTGAAGAATGCCTATTATTGATTTTTCGTATGGATAAGTGAAAATATTAGTTACACTGATGTCACACTGAAGATGCCAAACAAATTTAGGTATTAAAATATGAACAAAAAGGCCAGTGACTACGATTATCTTCATAAGAAGTGGCAATGTAATCTAGCTGATTTTGTTTAATGTTTGAACAACACAGTAGCCTGAATCTATTCAAAGTCATCTTCCCTATTAGTTTGGGGTGCCAATAGTAGCATAGTTGCTTAATCGTCCTCCTTGATATAGATTATAATATAGGTGCTTTTCATGCTGCCTTTTGCGGAAATGTACTAGACACACCTAGATGCACATGTATCACTTGGCTTTGACAGGAAACGTAATTTTGTTCACACATATTTCAACAGCTAATTGAGTCATTATCTCATAATACATAGTTGTAGTTTTTAGTTTGGGGTGCCAATAGTAGCATAGTAGCTTAGACGTCCTTCCTCGTTCAGACTACAATATAGGTGCTTTTCAAGTTGCCTTTAGAAGAAATGTACTAGACACACCTAGATGCACATGTGATCACCTGGCTTTGACAGGAAACATAATTTTGTTTAATTTATCATGTGAATTGAATAAAATCCTCACTAGTCATAGGAAACCAGTCAATAGGAGTTACAGGTGAACAAGACAGCCACTACTTGTTTCAAGTTTCTTACACACCAATACTATTAAGCACATTAAACATCTACAACACCCATAAGATATAAATAATATGCAGGGGGTGGGGAGGATCGGAAAAGGAAATTAAGAAAATCAATAACACAGCTTCGTAATGTCGCTGGACAAACATCAAAAAAGCATTCACTGTTGATTGTGTTTACAAGCTAGTGAAGTATGGTGAGTATATACCATTTTGTATATGCCGAATTGTTCTCTTACATGCCATAATGACACAACAATCCTCAGAAGAAGAAGAAAGTAAAAGTCAAAGGTATCTCCTATCCTGAAACAACTTTCTGTAAACTGTAATTGTTCTCTTTACCAATCCTACAGCCCTTCCCCCGTGTCTTCTAATCAGAGATCTTACATGGTGGTCCATTATCCACCTTCCTTACACCACCATATGTCCCTTATTTAATGTATATGCTGCATAATGCATTTTTTTTGACAGCCACACCTACAAGCCAATTGTGCTTGCTTACCAACCTACTTATTTTTGCTATGTTTCTCTGACTCTTCAAATATGTTGCAAAGTCCGTGTTGGATCCTCCAAAAGTAGTGCATTTTCTCGAGGATCCGACACAAGGGAAACAACATTTTGGGAGAGGCCCAGCAACATAACATTTCTTAAAGGTAGTGTTCCTACTTCAAAAACTTATAATTTCTTTTCCTATATTCTAATTGATTATATAAAACAGAATATGGATCGAGATGAATGGATTTGTCAAAATAATCAATCAACAATCATTCAATATAGGATTATGGCATATAACTATCTATTAATTTTGTTCAAATATAAAGCATGAACTGCTACATACCTGGCCTTCTTGTTCAGATTCAGAAATTTTGCTTCACATTTCAAATAAAACGTTTTTGTTTGTTTTCTCATATATATATTGGTTCATCTTGAAATTTTTTTGGAGCCAAAAACCTAAAAAAGTAATAATAAGCGCCAAAAGACAGTTTGTCTCCATAACCCACAAACATAGGAAGTGGAGAAGTAGATGATCAGCTTTCTTATATTTTAGGAAATAAATTTACACCCACAAAAGGCATAAATGTCCAGCAATTTTATTTAGCAAAACAAATATGAAGACAATTTTTTATATTTACAACCAGAAATAAAAATCAATTATTTTTTAACTAGAAAGAAAAATCAAGAAATGACAAAAATAAATAAAAAATCAGAATACTTAGCTGAAACTCAAAACCCTGGGCCTTGTACTTCTCGTTGATAGTCCAAAATAATTGAACCGCAACACAACCCATTTCGAAAATCAAAGGGAATCAGCCACGAGAAACACATTGGACCATTTTTCATCTTCTGTCAGATGTGATTTTGTTGTCAAACAAACTGACCGAAGCAAAAGATATGGTGAAGACATCATCGATAATATCTGAGCTAAAAAACTTCTGAAATTGGGAGTACATTAAGCAACCTAGATTTAATCCTCTGGAATCAAATCCGAACTTTAACATTTTTCACGAAATCACCCTCAATCGAACAATCTAAATCGCACAGCCCCATTTCCTCTTTCCCTCATTGGACTTCTCTTCTTCCCCAAATAGAGAAGAAAGGAGATGCAGGTAAGAGAAGACGAAGAAACTAAAAGAAGATGAAGAAGCAGATGAAGAAGCAGATGAAGATGAAGATGAAGAAGCAGATCGATGAAGAAGCGGATGAAGATGAAGAAGCAAATCTTTGAAGAAGCAGATGGAGATGATGAAGAAGCTGAAAACCTAATTAAGAGAAGATGAATAACAGGCTAATTAAGAAAATTTAAGGCATCCATCAAAATAAAATAAGTTAATATATATTAAATGTAAAAATTTTACATCTGCACTGTACACGTGGAAGACATGTGCTGATAAAAAAAAAACAGACAAAACAATTTAAAAAATTCACCAATATTTATTTAATTTTTTTTTAAAAAAACGAGGTCCGTCAAATATGAATTTGAATTAATTGGACTTCAATATGGATTCTGAATCTCGGATGAATTATTAAAAAACTGTATACTCTTATGACAATATTAAGGATTTTTAATAATTTATAGCATTCAATTTAGTAATATTGACGTGACACATACGTGCAACGCACGTACACTAAACAAGTCTAACTAAAAAAATAAATGGTTTATAATGTGAAATATCAAGTCAATAACAAAAAAACAAATGAAACTAAAAATATAACATACATTTTAAATTCAAAATAAAAAAACTAACATAAGATTTTTTATGCCAAATTTCAATATAACATTTATAAATATAATTTTTAAAAAAATATGTATATTTATAACTTTATCCAACAATGAATTCAACTTTACTTTAAATTATAATGCTAATAAAATCATGCTAAAGAAAAAAAATAAATATAAAATAAACAAATAAATAAGATAGTATAAAAAATTACATGGAATCACATGGTATATAAAGGTTGAGAGTAAGAATAAAATAAAAAATAAAGCTACTTACCAAGATAAGTTGCTTAGGGTATTTTTAATACTGTCAATAGTTCGGGAATAAAATAATAATTCGTGCCAAGTTTAGAGATGTTTTTAATAATTTTCTCTTCTTTCCTTTCAAGTGTCAAATTCATAATAATATTAGCTTGCACGACTTTTAATGATTTATATAAAAAAAATCCTTATATATTATACGAAATAAATTGTTAAAATTGAAAGTACTCTTAAAATTTGCTTTTTATTGAAATGAGATAATGTTCACGAAGTTTAATGGAAAGAAAAGCCCATCTAGACTATACGATCATGAGCATTGGATTCTCCAAAAAAGTATTGACTGTCATAAGACCAAAGTTAACCATGAATTTATGTTTGATACTACGGATGATGGTATTTTGTGTAGTCATACTGTCTCATCAATTCATACTATCTCTTTATTGCATTCTTTGTATGATCTATGATAGCCAACTTGAGACAGTTTGTAATTTTTCGTCCTATGTCATCTTTTTATTGATTGATCAATATTAGTAAGCAGTGAGAAAATATACGCTAGAACTCAAAACGGCTAGAAAAGTTGAAATTTTCAACTTTAAAGAACTAAAAAAGCAACTTTGGACCTAAACTCTCCATTTCAAGTCGAAATTAAGTTCTGCAAGTTCTCCTAGGCCAAATTCGGCATTCCGGAGCTAATGGATTCGACAGAATCGAATTCCGACGCTCAGAACTCAAAACGGCTACAAAAGTCAAATGTTTCAACTTAAAGAACTAAAAAGGCAACTTTGGACCTAAACTCTCCATTTCAAGTCGAAATTATGTTCTGCAAGTTCTCCTAGGCCAGATTCGGCATTCCGGAGCTAATGGATTCGACAGAATCAAATTCCGATGCTCAGAATTCAAAACGGCTAGAAAAGTTGAAATTTTCAACTTTAAAGAACTAAAAAGGCAACTTTGGACCTAAACTCTCCATTTCAAGTCGAAATTAAGTTCTGCAAGTTCTCCCAGGTCAGATTCGGCATTCCGGAGCTAATGGATTCAACAGAATCGAATTCCAACGCTCAGAACTCAAAACGGCTACAAAAGTCAAAATTTTCAACTTAAAGAACTAAAAAGGCATCTTTGGACCTAAAGTCTCCATTTCAAGTCGAAATTAAGTTCTGCAAGTTCTACTAGGCCAGATTCGGCATTCCGGAGCTAATGGATTTGACAGAATCGAATTCCGACGCTCAGAACTCAAAACGGCTAGAAAAGTTGAAATTTTCAACTTAAAGGACTAAAAAGGCAACTTTGGACCTAAACTCTCCATTTCAAGTCGAAATTAAGTTCTGCAAGTTCTCCTAGGCCAGATTCGGCATTCCGGAGATAATGGATTCGACAAAATCGAATTCCAACGCTCAGAATTCAAAACGGCTAGAAAAGTTGAAATTTTCAACTTTAAAGAACTAGAAAGGCAACTTTGGACCTAAACTCTCCATTTCAAGTCGAAATTAAGTTCTGCAAGTTCTCCTAGGTCAGATTCGGCATTCTGGAGCTAATGGATTCGACATAATCGAATTCCGACGCTCAGAACTCAAAATGGCTACAAAAGTCAAAATTTTCAACTTAAAGAACTAAGAAAGCAACTTTGGACCTAAACTCTCAATTTCAACTCGAAATTATATTCTGCAAGTTCTGCTAGGCCAGATTCGGCATTTCGGAGCTAAAGGATTCGACAGAATCGAATTCCGACGCTCAGAACTCAAAACGGCTAGAAAAGTTGAAATTTTCAACTTAAAGAAGTAAAAAAGCAACTTTGGACTTAAACTCTCCATTTCAACTCGAAATTAAGTTCTGCAAGCTCTCCTAGGCCAGATTCGGCATTCCGGAGCTAATGGATTCGACAGAATCGAATTCCGACGCTCAGAACTCAAAATGGCTACAAAAGTCAATTTTTTCAACTTAAAGAACTAAAAAAGCAACTTTGGACCTAAACTCTCCATTTCAACTCGAAATTATGTTCTGCAAGTTCTGCTAGGCCAGATTCGGCATTCTGGAGCTATAGGATTCGACAGAATCGAATTCCGACGCTCAGAACTCAAAACGGATAGAAAAGTTGAAATTTTCAACTTTAAAGAACTAAAAAGGCAACTTTGGACCTAAACTCTCCATTTCAAGTCGAAATTAAGTTCTGCAAGTTCTCCAAGGTCAGATTCGGCATTCCGGAGCTAATGGATTCGACAGAATCGAATTCCAACGCTCAGAACTCAAAACGGCTACAAAAGTCAAAATTTTCAACTTAAAGAACTAAAAAGACATCTTTGGACCTAAAGTCTCCATTTCAAGTCGAAATTAAGTTCTGCAAGTTCTCCTAGGCCAGATTCGGCATTCCGGAGCTAATGGATTCGACAGAATCGAATTCCGACGCTCAGAACTCAAAATGGCTAGAAAAGTTGAAATTTTCAACTTAAAGGACTAAAAAGGCAACTTCGGACCTAAAGTCTCCATTTCAAGTCGAAATTAAGTTCTGCAAGTTCTCCTAGGCCAGATTCGGCATTCCGGAGATAATGGATTCGACAAAATCGAATTCCAACGCTCAGAATTCAAAACGGCTAGAAAAGTTGAAATTTTCAACTTTAAAGAACTAAAAAGGCAACTTTGGACCTAAACTCTCCATTTCAAGTCGAAATTAAGTTCTGCAAGTTCTCCTAGGTCAGATTCGGCATTCCGGAGCTAATGGATTCGACAAAATCGAATTCCGACGCTCAGAACTCAAAATGGCTACAAAAGTCAAAATTTTCAACTTAAAGAATTAAAAAAGCAACTTTGGACCTAAACTCTCAATTTCAACTCAAAATTATGTTCTGCAAGTTCTGCTAGGCCAGATTCGGCATTCCGGAGCTAAAGGATTCAACAGAATCGAATTCCGACGTTCAGAACTCAAAACGGCTAGAAAAGTTGAAATTTTCAACTTAAAGAAGTAAAAAAGCAACTTTGGACCTAAACTCTCCATTTCAACTCGAAATTAAGTTCTGCAAGTTCTCCTAGGCCAGATTCGGCATTCCGGAGCTAATGGATTCGACAGAATCGAATTCCGACGTTCAGAACTCAAAATGGCTACAAAAGTCAAATTTTTCAACTTAAAGAACTAAAAAAGCAACTTTGGACCTAAACTCTCCATTTCTACTCGAAATTATGTTCTGCAAGGTCTGCTAGGCCAGGTTCGGCATTCCGGAGCTAAAGGATTCGACAGAATCGAATTCCGACGCTCAGAACTCAAAACGGATAGAAAAGTTGAAATTTTCAACTTTAAAGAACTAAAAAGGCAACTTTGGACCTAAACTCTCCATTTTAAGTCGAAATTAAGTTCTGCAAGTTCTCCTAGGTCAGATTCGGTATTCCGGAGCTAATGGATTTGACAGAATCGAATTCCGACGCTCAGAACTCAAAATGGCTACAAAAGTCAAATTTTTCAACTTAAAGAACTAACAAAGCAACTTTGGACCTAAACTCTCCATTTCAACTCGAAATTATGTTCTGCAAGTTCTCCTAGGTCAGATTCGGCATTCCGGAGCTAATGGATTCGACAAAATCGAATTCCGACGCTCAGAACTCAAAATGGCTACTAAAGTCAAATTTTTCAACTTAAAGAACTAAAAAAGCAACTTTGGACCTAAACTCTCCATTTCAACCCGAAATTATGATCTGCAAGTTCTCCTAGGCCAGATTCGGCATTCCGGAGCTAATGGATTCGACAGAATCGAATTCCGACGCTCAGAACTCAAAATGGCTAGAAAAGTTGAAATTTTCAACTTAAAGGACTAAAAAGGCAACTTTGGACCTAAACTCTCCATTTCAAGTCGAAATTAAGTTCTGCAAGTTCTCCTAGGCCAGATTCGGCATTCCGGAGATAATGGATTCGACAAAATCGAATTCCAACGCTCAGAATTCAAAACGGCTAGAAAAGTTGAAATTTTCAACTTTAAAGAACTAAAAAGGCAACTTTGGACCTAAACTCTCCATTTCAAGTCGAAATTAAGTTCTGCAAGTTCTCCTAGGTCAGATTCGGCATTCCGGAGCTAATGGATTTGACAGAATCGAATTCCGACGCTCAGAACTCAAAATGGCTACTAAAGTCAAATTTTTCAACTTAAAGAACTAAAAAAGCAACTTTGGACCTAAACTCTCCATTTCAACCCGAAATTATGATCTGCAAGTTCTCCTAGGCCAGATTCGGCATTCCGGAGCTAATGGATTCGACAGAATCGAATTCCGACGCTCAGAACTCAAAATGGCTAGAAAAGTTGAAATTTTCAACTTAAAGGACTAAAAAGGCAACTTTGGACCTAAACTCTCCATTTCAAGTCGAAATTAAGTTCTGCAAGTTCTCCTAGGCCAGATTCGGCATTCCGGAGATAATGGATTCGACAAAATCGAATTCCAACGCTCAGAATTCAAAACGGCTAGAAAAGTTGAAATTTTCAACTTTAAAGAACTAAAAAGGCAACTTTGGACCTAAACTCTCCATTTCAAGTCGAAATTAAGTTCTGCAAGTTCTCCTAGGTCAGATTCGGCATTCCGGAGCTAATGGATTTGACAGAATCGAATTCCGACGCTCAGAACTCAAAATGGCTACAAAAGTCAAAATTTTCAACTTAAAGAACTAAAAAATCAACTTTGGACCTAAACTCTCAATTTCAACTCGAAATTATGTTCTGCAAGTTCTGCTAGGCCAGATTCGGCATTCCAGAGCTAAAGGATTCGACAGAATCGAATTCCGACGTTCAGAACTCAAAACGACTAGAAAAGTTGAAATTTTCAACTTAAAGAAGTAAAAAAGCAACTTTGGACCTAAACTCTCCATTTCAACTCGAAATTAAGTTCTGCAAGTTCTCCTAGGCCAGATTCGGCATTCCGGAGCTAATGGATTCGACAGAATCGAATTCCGACGTTCAGAACTCAAAATGGCTACAAAAGTCAAATTTTTCAACTTAAAGAACTAAAAAAGCAACTTTGGACCTAAACTCTCCATTTCTACTCGAAATTATGTTCTGCAAGTTCTGCTAGGCCAGATTCGGCATTCCGGAGCTAAAGGATTCGACAGAATCGAATTCCAACGCTCAGAACTCAAAACGGATAGAAAAGTTGAAATTTTCAACTTTAAAGAACTAAAAAGGCAACTTTGGACCTAAACTCTCCATTTCAAGTCGAAATTATGTTCTGCAAGTTCTGCTAGGCCAGATTCGGCATTCCGGAGATAATGGATTCGACAAAATCGAATTCCAACGCTCAGAATTCAAAACGGCTAGAAAAGTTGAAATTTTCAACTTTAAAGAACTAAAAAGGCAACTTTGGACCTAAACTCTCCATTTCAAGTCGAAATTAAGTTCTGCAAGTTCTCCTAGGTCAGATTCGGCATTCTGGAGCTAATGGATTCGACAGAATCGAATTCCGACGCTCAGAACTCAAAATGGCTACAAAAGTCAAAATTTTCAACTTAAAGAACTAAAAAAGCAACTTTGGACCTAAACTCTCAATTTCAACTCGAAATTATGTTCTGCAAGTTCTGCTAGGCCAGATTCGGCATTCCGGAGCTAAAGGATTCGACAGAATCGAATTCCGACGTTCAGAACTCAAAACGGCTAGAAAAGTTGAAATTTTCAACCTAAAGAAGTAAAAAAGCAACTTTGGACCTAAACTCTCCATTTCAACTCGAAATTAAGTTCTGCAAGTTCTCCTAGGCCAGATTCGGCATTCCGGAGCTAATGGATTCGACAGAATCGAATTCCGACGTTCAGAACTCAAAATGGCAACTTAAAGAAGTAAAAAAGCAACTTTGGACCTAAACTCTCCATTTCAACTCGAAATTAAGTTCTGCAAGTTCTCCTAGGCCAGATTCGGCATTCCGGAGCTAATGGATTCGACAGAATCGAATTCCGACGCTCAGAACTCAAAATGGCTACAAAAGTCAATTTTTTCAACTTAAAGAACTAAAAAAGCAACTTTTGACCTAAACTCTCCATTTCAAGTCGAAATTAAGTTCTACAAGTTCTCCTAGGCCAGATTTGGCATTCCGGAGCTAATGGATTCGACAGAATCGAATTCCGACGCTCAGAACTCAAAACGGCTAGAAAAGTTGAAATTTTCAAATTTAAAGAACTAAAAAGGCAACTTTGGACCTAAACTCTCCATTTCAAGTCGAAATTAAATTCTGCAAGTTCTCCTAGGCCAATTCAGCATTCCGGAGCTAATGGATTCGACAGAATCGAATTCCGACGCTCAGAACTCAAAACGGCTACAAAAGTCAAATGTTTCAACTTAAAGGACTAAAAAGGCAACTTTGGACCTAAACTCTCCATTTCAAGTCGAAATTAAGTTCTGCAAGTTCTCCTAGGGCAGATTCGGCATTCCGGAGCTAATGGATTCGACAGAATCGAATTCCGACGCTCAGAACTCAAAACGGCTAGAAAAGTTGAAATTTTCAACTTTAAATAACTAAAAAGGCAACTTTGGACCTAAACTCTCCATTTCAAGTCATAATTAAGTTCTGCAGGTTCTCCTAGGCCAGATTCGGCATTCCGGAGCTAATGGATTCGACTGATGGGTCGGGTCGGGTTTCAACGGGTCGGGCATTTTAATTTACGGAAAATAAATTATTGCTGACGTGGACGTCCATGTGTCAAAATATATGACACATCAGACGCCACGTGTGAGGCCAAACGGAATTTTGGATGTGGAGGGTAGAAGTGGACCAATAGTTTGACGGTAAGGGTAATTTTGAGCCCAAAAATAGTTAAAGGGTAAATATGAGCCATTTTAAATAGTGTAAGGGTAATTTTGACCCTTTTCCCTATTATTAAAAATAGTGTAACAAAACAGTATTTTTGTTAACAAATTCATACTGCGTGCTCTCTCTCTCTAATTAGAAGACAAAAATACGCTAATTAACAAAACCCCTCTCTCTCTCTCTAAGAAGCCCTCTCTGTACGCTCTTTGTTAAGAAACGAAGAACAATATTCATACTGCGTGCTCTTTGTTGTATGTCTCTCTGCTAAGAACGAAGATTCATCTTCGCCACTGTACGTCTCTCTGCTGAACGAAGATTCATCTTCGTTGTACGTCTCTCTGCTAAGAACGAAGATTTTATCTTCGATGTATGTCTCTCTGCTAAGAACGAAAATTCATACTACTCAATCTTCGCTCTCTGTACAGGTATTTCTTCGCTCTCTGTACAGGTATTCAGAAGAGAATCTGCTATCTTTGCTCTCTGTTCTTGCCCTAAATGGTTGCTTCAAGTTTCATCATAATTCTTTTGCCCCAAATCTAAAATAGGGTCACTACAATTTACAGGTATTTCTTTAATCAACAAATAAATTAGTGATTCAATGAAAAGTAAATTCAAGTTTTTATGTTATAGGTTTATCCAATACTAGTAGTTTTGGTTCAAACTTCAGATGTTGTATATGTGTTAAAAGATGCACTAAAAGTACAGATGATTAATTGTGAACCAAGTAATTAATTAGATGAGATGTGTTAGAATTCCATACTCACACCCATAAAATTGAAATCCCAAATCCATCTCTGCTTCTGCAGGTTCATTTAGCTGCCCACCCTTAATTTCTATATTGTTATAAATCGAGGAAACTGAATCTTAGAGATATTCTGTTTGGAGAACTAGAGTAGAAATTGAAGAATGGACGGTTCCAATGAATGATGCGAATAAGTTTTGTTGCATAATTTCGTCTAAACAAGCTTCAGTCAGCTGGAACTCTAGTCCATTCAATTCAACTTATCTTTTGAAAACCTGGTTTATTTAATGTTTTTCTGGTGGTGCAGTGTCTGGTGTCTTTTAGACTACTTCGCTAGCATCTGTTCTAGTAGTCTCACACTGATTCAGTAGAGTTATTTGATATCTTTTGAATCTCAAGTATCTGAAACTTGCATTTTCTCTTTTGGTTTTCCAGAGGTTGAACAACTTTTGAGCCCAGAGGAAAGGGAAATTTTGTATCGTAATCAAACTCCAGAGCTGGATAAGATATCAACTGTAAGTGTTCTAAGGAGATTCAACTTCCTCTTTCATACCTACATTCTTATCTGATAAGTAGATTAGTAAGCAATGATGGGACTTGCTATTCGTACTGTATTAGATACCACCAACAGACTTTAGAGACCAATCCACATTATTCAAAAGAAATCCATCGATATACTAGTTAATTCCTGATACTTGTGAATGTGTGTCTAATCCAGGCAAAATGGAACCCTCTTCACACTTTTGCACTAGCAGGGCAGATAAATTTAATGGTTTTCAAGATGCTTATTCACGTACAATGGAGTTTGTTTAGAGACTTATTATAACACTTGAGTCTCCACTAGAGTTTGTTGTTCCATTGCAGAACCTTATACTATATTGTTCGAATTCCGACGCTCAGAACTCAAAACGACTAGAAAACTCAAAATTTTCAACTTTAAAGACTAAAAATGAACTTATGGACCTAAAGTCTCCAATTTAATACCAAATTCAGTTCTGCAAGTTCTCCTAGCCTAGATTCAGCATTTCGGAGCTGATGGATTCAACGGAATCGAATTCCGACGCTCAGAACTCAAAACGACTAGAAAATTCAAAATTTTCAACTTTAAAGACTAAAAATGAACTTATGGACCTAAACTCTCCAATTTAATACCAAATTTAGTTCTGCAAATTCTCCTAGCCTAGATTCAGCATTTCGGAGCTGATGGATTCAACGGAATCGAATTCCGACGCTCAGAACTCAAAACGACTAGAAAATTCAAAATTTTCAACTTTAAAGACTAAAAATGAACTTATGGACCTAAACTCTCCAATTTAATGCAAAATTCAGTTCTGCAAATCCTCCTAGCCTAGATTCAGCATTTCGGAGCTGACGGATTCGACGGAATCGAATTCCGACGCTCAGAACTCAAAACGACTAGAAAACTCAAAATTTTCAACTTTAAAGACTAAAAAAATGAACTTATGGACCTAAACTCTCCAATTTAATACCAAATTCAGTTCTGCAAGTTCTCCTAGCCTAGATTCAGCATTTCAGAGCTGATGGATTCGACGGAATCGAATTCCGACGCTCAGAACTCAAATCGACTAGAAAACTCAAAATTTTGAACTTTAAAGACTAAAAATGAACTTATGGACCTAAACTCTCCAATTTAATGCCAAATTCAGTTCTGCAAGTTCTCCTAGCCTAGATTCAGCATTTTGGAGCTGATGGATTCGACGGAATCGAATTCCGACGCTCAGAACTCAAAACGACTAGAAAACTCAAAATTTTCAACTTTAAAGACTAAAAATGAACTTATGGACCTAAAGTCTCCAATTTAATACCAAATTCAGTTCTGCAAGTTCTCCTAGCCTAGATTCAGCATTTCGGAGTTGATGGATTCAACGGAATCGAATTCCGACGCTCAGAACTCAAAACGACTAGAAAATTCAAAATTTTCAACTTTAAAGACTAAAAATGAACTTATGGACCTAAACTCTCCAATTTAATGCCAAATTAAGTTCTGCAAATCCTCCTAGCATAGATTCAGCATTTCGGAGCTGACGGATTCGACAGAATCGAATTCTGACGCTCAGAACTCAAAACGACTAGAAAACTCAAAATTTTCAACTTTAAAGACTAAAAATGAACTTATGGACCTAAACTCTCCAATTTAATACCAAATTCAGTTCTGCAAGTTCTCCTAGCCTAGATTCAGCATTTCGGAGCTGATGGATTCGACGGAATCGAATTCCGACGCTCAGAACTCAAAACGACTAGAAAACTCAAAATTTTCAACTTTAAAGACTTAAAATGAACTTATGGACCTAAACTCTCCAATTTAATGCCAAATTCAGTTCTGCAAGTTCTCCTAGCCTAGATTCAGCATTTTGGAGCTGATGGATTCGATGGAATCGAATTCCGACGCTCAGAACTCAAAAGGACTAGAAAACTCAAAATTTTCAACTTTAAAGACTAAAAATGAACTTATGGACCTAAACTCTCCAATTTAATACCAAATTCAGTTCTGCAAGTTCTCCTAGCCTAGATTCAGCATTTCGGAGCTGATGGATTTGACGGAATCGAATTCCGACGCTCAGAACTCAAAACGACTAGAAAACTCAAAATTTTCAACTTTAAAGACTAAAAATGAACTTATGGACCTAAACTCTCCAATTTAATGCCAAATTCAGTTCTGCAAGTTCTCCTAGCCTAGATTCAGCATTTTGGAGCTGATGGATTCGACGGAATCGAATTCCGACGCTCAGAACTCAAAACGACTAGAAAACTCAAAATTTTCAATTTTAAAGACTAAAAATGAACTTATGGACCTAAAGTCTCCAATTTAATACCAAATTTAGTTCTGCAAGTTCTCCTAGCCTAGATTCAGCATTTCGGAGCTGATGGATTCAACGGAATCGAATTCCGACGCTCAGAACTCAAAACGACTAGAAAATTCAAAATTTTCAACTTTAAAGACTAAAAATGAACTTATGGACCTAAACTCTCCAATTTAATGCCAAATTCAGTTCTGCAAATCCTCCTAGCCTAGATTCAGCATTTCGGAGCTGACGGATTCGACGGAATCGAATTCCGACGCTCAGAACTCAAAACGACTAGAAAACTCAAAATTTTCAACTTTAAAGACTAAAAATGAACTTATGGACCTAAACTCTCCAATTTAATACCAAATTCAGTTCTGCAACTTCTCCTAGCCTAGATTCAGCATTTCAGAGCTGATGGATTCGACGGAATCGAATTCCGACGCTCAGAACTCAAATCGACTAGAAAACTCAAAATTTTCAACTTTAAAGACTAAAAATGAACTTATGGACCTAAACTCTCCAATTTAATGCCAAATTCAGTTCTGCAAGTTCTCCTAGCCTAGATTCAGCATTTTGGAGCTGATGGATTTGACGGAATCGAATTCCGACGCTCAGAACTCAAAACGACTAGAAAACTCAAAATTTTCAACTTTAAAGACTAAAAATGAACTTATGGACCTAAAGTCTCCAATTTAATGCCAAATTCAGTTCTGCAATTTCTCCTAGCCTAGATTCAGCATTTCAGAGCTGATGGATTCGACAGAATCGAATTCCGACGCTCAGAACTCAAAACGACCAAAAAACTCAAAAATTTCAAAGACGCTTGCATGTATTTCTTCTATAATATTTATTTTTATAAGTGTTATGTTTTGCAGTTGATCATGGATAAAAGTTGGATGCATGAAGCAAAATTCTCTAAAAGATACGTTGAGGGTGTCCAATCTTTTATGCGACTTGTTCGGTCTCACTTTGATCAAAATTCTAAAATTCGATGCCCATGTCAAGATTGTTTAAATGTATATTTTCAAACACAAGAAATTGTGTATGACCACCTATTGATCAAGGGAATTATGGAAAGTTACGTGCAATGGATATTCCATGGAGAACAATCACAAATGAGATGTAACAATGAAGCGATTAACAATGAAGATGAAAATGAAGAGCTTGACAATGATGATGGAATTCAGACTATGTTAGAAGAGGTTAGTAAAAGATCGTTTGCCAATTTTTCAGAGGAAACAATAACTGATAACAATGTGTGCGGTAATATGAGTGAGAAGGAAGCTAAAAAGTTTGACAAATTGCTAGAAGAAGCTGAACATGAATTATATCCGGGATGTAAGAAATTCTCAAAGCTTTCATTTCTAGTGAAGTTGCTACACCTGAAAGTGTACAATCAATGGAGTAATAAATCATTTGATATGTTGATAGAGTTACTAAAAGAGGCATTTCCTACTGGCGAGACACTTCCTAAGTCATATTATGATGCTAAAAACATGTTGCAAGGTTTGGGATTAGGATACATTTCGATTCATGCTTGCAAAAATGATTGTGTGTTATACTGGGCTGAACACAAAAACAGACAAGATTGTCCACATTGTGGTACTTCGAGGTGGAAAATTAATAATGGAAAGAACAAAAAAATTCCTCATAAAGTGTTGCGATATTTTCCTTTGAAGCCGAGACTTCAAAGGTTGTTTATGTCTAGTAAAACAAGTGGAGACATGAGGTGGCATAAGGAAAAACATCTTGATGAGTCAAATGTGTTAAGGCATCCGGCAGATTCTGAAGCATGGAAAGAGTTTGACAAGAATCACCAGTGGTTTGCACAAGAACCTCGTAATATTAGACTCGGTCTTACAACAGATGGTTTTAACCCATTTGGCAACATGAGCACATCGTATAGTATGTGGCCTGTCATTCTCACTCCTTATAATCTTCCTCCTTGGAAATGTTTTAAGGACCCATTTATGATAATGTCATTGCTTATTCCTGGTCCTCAAGCACCAGGAAAGGATATTGATGTTTATTTACGCCCTTTGATTGATGAGTTGAAAGAGTTATGGAGTGATGGTGTAGAGACATTTGATGCATCAACTAGGAAGAACTTCAAGATGCATGCTGCTGTTTTGTGGACCATAAATGACTTTCCAGCCTATGGTAAGTTCTTAAATTACTTACTTTTTTAATTGTTTGATAATTTATACTATTTGTGTGTTGAACTACTAATATAATATTGAAAAAGCACTCAAGAGAACTTAATTGCGCACCATGAGGTCCTAGGAGACAAGCATGAGAGAAGTATCCCAGCCAGGAGTATAACAACAACAACAAACTTTGGGGTCATGACCAAAACCAGTGATCTTCTTGTTTGTGGGTAACTTACCTCTCAAAGCTCTCCACAAAACAAAGGAGCATTTTGAAAGGAATGTTCTTCTGCCATGTGAGTCTGATAAGTTTAGTCTTAGGTCTTTGAGTTCTGATAATATTCCATGCAGAAGCAGCAGTGAAAGTACCTTCAGCATTCAAACTCCATATAGGTTTATCAGGTACTCCCTGTTGGATCTGTAATTGAGTGTTAAGGATAGCATCAACATATTGAGAAGGGGCAATGTCATTAATCTTCTCCACATCCACTGTCCATTGTGAATAAATGCAGCAACTCTTGTGTTGTCAAGTCTGCTACTAGCCTCTCGGAACTGAGCAAGAGGGCCCACACCTAACCAGTTGTCCCACCAAAAGAAACAAGTACCAGAATTGATTTTCCAGTGAATGTGCTGCTCCAACTGTTTTCCATATAATCCATACTCTTCTGTTAGTGGCATGTTGATAATTCTGGAGCATCTCCCACCATGGCAAAGTTTGTTGCTTGATTTTCATAGATTTGTGTTTGTTCATCCTTGTTTCTAGTAATTCGACTAATTTGATCTTATTAACATTCGACTGAGGGCGCTGCTCTGAATTGAGCACCTCTTATTAATATTAAACCGAGGACACTACTATAGATGTTCACTTTAGAGTTATTGCTTTTTAGGACATAATCTCAATATTTAATCTATACTATAGAGAATCTTGTTCTGCATGTTGTTTGTTATAGTATATGTTATAATCTACTACTGAACATATATTGTTTTTCTATGAATTAGGTAATTTATCTGGATGGAGCACAAAGGGATACATGGCATGTCCTACATGCAATAAGGATGCGTCTTCACAAAAGGTACGAAGTAAAATTTGTTACATGGGTCACCGCCGGTATCTTGAACCTAATCACTCATGGAGAAGAAGCAAGAAATTTAATGGAAAGAAAGAAAATAGATCAAAGCCAAAAGAGCTCTCGGGGGATGAAGTCTTAGAACAGTTGGATTTACTAAGTACTTATAGTGTAGGAAAATACTCAAATTATAAGAGAAAGAAACGTCGTCCTGAAGAGTTGAATTGGGTGAGGAGAAGTATTTTATTTGAGTTACCATACTGGAAGAGCTTGAAGTTGCGGCATAATTTAGATGTCATGCACATAGAAAAAAATATTTGTGAGAGTATTTTGGGGACATTATTAGATATTGATGGGAAAACTAAGGACACATATAAAGCAAGACAAGATCTTAAGGATATGAACATAAGAAAAGAGCTATGGTTGCAACATGATGGTTCCAATTATATAATGCCAGCTGCTTGTTATGTTATGTCAAAAAAAGAGAAAAAAGAGTTTTGGAAATTTTTAAAATCTGTTAAATTTCCTGATGGTTATGCTTCAAATATCTCAGGGTGTGTAAGTGTGGATGATGGTAAGATAACAAGACTCAAAAGTCATGACTATCATGTTTTGTTACAACGAGTTCTGCCTATTGCTCTTCGTGGATTTGTAAATAAAGATGTCTCTTTAGCATTAATTGAGTTAGGTCATTTCTTCCAACGATTATGTTGTAAGACATTGAGAAGAGATGACTTAGAACAACTTGAAAGGGATATAATTATTATATTATGTAAGCTAGAGATGATCTTTCCACCAGCTTTTTTTGATGTTATGGTACATTTGGCTGTGCATTTACCTCGAGAGGCTATGTATGGGGGACCAGTACAATATCGTTGGATGTACAAAATTGAGAGGTTCTTGTGCAAGCTTAAGCGTTATGTACGAAACAAGGCACACCCAGAAGGTTCTATTGCAGAAGGCTATATTATTGATGAATGTTTGACATTTTGCTCTATGTATCTTACTAATATTGAGACTAGATTTAATCGTGAACATCGAAATGATGATGGATTTAGCAGAAAAGATGAATATGTTCTTGACATATTTTCAAAGAGTTGTAGACCATATAGAGATGGAATATATGATGCCATACCAAAGAGAGATTTTGATATGGCTCGATGGTACGTGTTTAATAATTGCGAAGAAGCAGAGCCTTTTCTTCAGTAAGTAATTTCTTTTAATATATCTAGGTTGATATTTTATTATTTTGAATTATTTTTAAATAATTTATTTTTCATGCAGAGAGCATAAAGAAGAGCTGTCAAAACAAGCTGTTGTGAATATAGATGATAAACATCGAGAACAGTTTCCTTTATGGTTCAAAAATAAAGTAAGTAGTTTTAAGATAACATAAGCAAGTTTTTATGTTTAAATCATCATTTTTCCTTTACTAATTGAATGCAATAATTTTTTTGTTGTAGATTATGCAATTATATAATAAGGAAAAGTCAATGTCTATCCGGAAATTATATCCTTTGGCAATTGGACCTGATGTGCGTGGAAGAACACATACGGGTTGTATTATAAATGGCATCAGGTATCATGCTCAACGACGCGATGAATTACGTAAAAGTCAAAATTGCGGTATAGTTGTTGCAGGCTATCATGAAAATGAGTTGATTGACTTTTATGGTATTATAGTTGACATCCTTGAGTTAGAGTATGTTGAGGAAAATCGAGTTCTCTTATTTAAATGCAAGTGGTTTGACCTTCGCAAGAAAATAGGAATGCAAAAAGATAATAATTTTACAAGCATTTGTGTTAAAAGATTTTGGTACGAACGTGATCCTTTTGTACTTGCTACTCAAGCAAAACAAGTGTTTTATATTGATGACCCAAAATTGGGAGAAAATTGGCGAATTGTGCTCAAATTTCAAGATAGACACTTATATGATGTGCCGGAGAAGGAAAACTCAGAGGCAGAAAGTGATGAGTTGCATATTACAAATGATGAAGTGTACCAGGATACTTCAATTAAAAATAATTCAATTGTCAATGATTCGGAGTATATACTGAGTCAACTACATAGAGATGATGTAGATTCAATTACCTTAAATGAAAATGTAATTGAAATGGAGGCTCAAACAGAAAATGAAGTTGAAATTGACTATAGCGAAGATTCTGATAAAGAGGATGACACTATGCTAGAGTACATCAGTGATCATGAAGAGAATGAAGGTAATAATAATGGTAATGATGATGAAGCTGATGGCCTAGGTGATGACGATGACATTGGCTTGTGATGTAACCTCATAAGAGTAAGGTCAATTACTTGTTAAAAGTTCTTCTAAATTATGTATATCTTATTTGAACTCTGCAAAATGAAGTGTCCTTATTACTACCACAAAAATCATTTTCGTAAAAATTAAATAACTCATTTAAAGAGCGATTGGATTGGCTTTTATTAAGTGACTCATAAGTTAAATGCCATAAAATATAAGTTGGAACCCCCAATTTTTGGCTTTTGGCTTTTGATTCCTTTTCTTTTACTTTAAAAAAAGTGTTTTTAAACATTTTTTTATGTACCCAAACTCTTTCACTTTAGGCAAGTGTCTTTTTTCATACTTCTTTTTAGGTAATTACTTTTTTTATTAATCATCTGTATATTAATATTTATTGAGCTAATGACTACCTTTTCACTATATTATATTTTTTTTACAGAGATCACAGGTGACATCGATGAGGCTTTCATAGCTAGAGTGCATGATTTGACAAATTTCTAGTGAGCAGACATTTCTTTGGGTGAACAAGAAGTCACTTATTTACTATCGTCCTATTCTTTTAAACCTAGAGTCGCCTTGTTAGTCATTTCACTAGTGTCATGAGTTTTCTTTCGTTATTAGTGATTTGTGATAGTTTTAGACTTCTTTTCGTATTTGGAGATGAATTTAGTATTATAATATGTCTAATAGATTGTTGATGAATATTATGACTTGTTTTGGCGATGTTGGTTGGATATGTTATTGTTTTTTGAAACAGGAAATTTTTTGATAGGCCCAAAAACAGAGGAAACTCTGCCCAATTTTTTGTAAACTTTCATTAAAGCTTGCCTTTGGGATCCCACTTTTAGTCCTAGTCCTAAATTGAATTGTAACACAAATAATGTAGGTAATGAATTCATGTATATCATCTATGGATACAAAGGTCACTTGTGGAAGGTAATCTTTCTGAAATTATTAAAATTTCTTGTGGATTAGATATTATCACAATGTGATTGCGTGGTTAAAAAAGATAGAATGGTTAGAGTGATTATTATGTTTGAATTTAGTTTGTAAGATTAATGATATTGGTTTATGATGATATATTTATATTGTTAAAATATGTTGATATTTTTATAGTCAATGTGTTTTTTTAATTTGATTGTGAGATTTACATGTTAATTCTAGCAGTTGCTAAACAAAAGCAACAAATTAATTGTGGTTATGCTAATTGTGGGAGTTCTATGAACTGTTGTGATAATAAGTTGTGCGTGTTACTATTCATCGCTAATTAATAACTTTTTAATTTATTGTAAAAAATTTCGTTTTTTCATCTTATTTATTGTAATACAACTTAGAAATATACATATGACTTTTATTAACTATAATAGTTTGAAAGGACACATGATTATAGAATATTTGAAAACTTGTTGAGACTATTGATAGTTTTATATTAGAAGTTTTTTTTTTAATTCAAACTATTTTAATGATGTTTAAGTATTCAAACTATTTTAATTCAAACTTGTTGTCACTAATGTATCAATTATTTTTTGTGACAAAAAATTTTCGTGTACAAAAAGTTAATTAATTTAAGGACAAAAAATGATTTGTCACTAATATATCAATATACGTTTTGCGACAAAAAATTTTTGTATCCAAAATTTAACTAAATTAGGGACGAAAAATTTTTTGTCACTGACTGGGAACATCATTAGTGACAAAATATTAAGGTCACAATTAAATATAAAATTTTGTGGCTAAAACTTACAACATTTAAATACGAACTGTAATTTGTCGCTATTGCAGTAACTTATTTTTAGTGACGAAATTTCTTCGTGCCTGAAATTATACCTAATTTAAGACAAATAATAGTTTGTCATAAATTTTATGCATTATTACAGACAAAATAATGTGTCATTGATAATTTAAAATTCGTCACTAATGGTACTTAATAAATGGCGCCAAATTATTTTTTGGTGGGAAATTTTAATGGACAAAACTTAGCTACGAAATTATATGTTTTGTCACTAAAAGAATTTTTCTCATGTATTTAAACACGAAATGTTATTTTTGTCACAAAAAGTGAATAATTAGTGACGAATTTTGATTCGTACTTAATAATTTCGTAGCTGAATATCACATTTCTTGTAGTGAGGATTTGGCAAGATTTTGGGCTAAGTATGTAGTTGTTGCAGTCTTTGCTGATCTATGACACCTTTTATAGGCCATGGAAGTATCCACGAGCTTTAGAGTGGGACTCGTAAGTGAGATCCAGTGAAGGGGTGATTTTTTGAAGTTGTATTTACAAGTTGTCAAACGACCCGTAGAAATTTATATGAGTCATGGATGAGGTTTTGTATCCTGCAAATCAGAAGTTGGGATTTTTTGAAAAGTCATTAGATGAAACCCTGTATGGGTTGTACGTCTGAATACGGCCCATAGAAAGGCCTCATAGAAGCTGTAGATTTGAAGAGTGAAGTCCACGGGCCCCGATACGGGCGATAAATCTTAGTACGGCCCGTAAGTCTACTCGTATTGCCTGCCGAATTTAGTTTTCCTATTTTTCTTTTGGACTTGTATTTTAAGTACTATAAATAGATTTTTTTAGTTTATTTTTAGGAGAGAAGAGAGGAGAACGACCAGAAACATTGAGAGAAGCACTTGGAATACTATTTTGTGATTTTAATTCGTACATTGTGATTTCCGTTGAAGAGTTTGGGTTCTTTGTTCTTAAATTCATCCTTGTAAGTCTCAATTATGTTATTCTATATCATGATTCTTACATCTATAATAATTATGCATAGATAAATCCACAACTAGGGTTGTGAGAACCATGAGGAACTAACAAGGTAAAATCAGATAACTCATAATTCTTGGAAAGTGTGCATGAATGTATTAATTAATTCTCTTTGTTTTGATTGCTTTTTAACGGTGGCCAATGTTAGAACTCGCCTAGTTGTTACTGACTGGATCAAGGTAGTAATAAATGGTAAAATAGATTAATTAATAGGATTCGATCATTTTTTCTCGTCTAATCAATCAAACTGAATCAAGGGGAGGTTGTACTAGCACAATAGGTGGTTAGTAATGTCACAATACGGGGATGGATCAAATCACATAATAAAATTTACCTCTCATCTGGATCAAAGGTTTTGATAAACTTAACTTATCGTTCTGCATGCAATACACTAGAAAAGAATGTGATTACCTGGTAATACCAAGTTAGGGAATCATGGGGAACATAATACCCTAGTTACTCTTCTTACTGATTTCACAACATTTGTTATAGTTTAAGATTACTTTCTGCAAATTACAACACCCCACCCCTTCAGGAGAATGAACTCGAAAAGCTTGAAATTACTCTGAGTCTACCATATTCCATGTGGCTTCGACCCTAACCTTGGTTAGGTTATATATCATGACAACGACCGTTTTAACCTTCTCAAAGGAGGTGTAGCTTGGATGACATCAAGATTTTAGCATCGTTTCTAGGAATAGGGCTAAACTAGTTCAATTTGAGTAATTTGAGAATTAATCCTTATTTTCCTTATTTTATGTTTTTTGTTATTTTGTTTTGTTTTAGCATGCAGGTGTGGTGCATGCACAACACTCAAAGTTGAGGCATACCCTTGACTTTGTTTGACCCTGAGATCCACAAGATGCTGAGAAGAATGGAACAGAACAATGTGAACAACATTGCAACCAATGCAGTGAATGCAACACTGAACCTGAATAATAATGAGAACAATAATAACCCATACCTCCACTTGAGGATATTAACCCACCGCCACAGGATCTTCAAGCGCAACTCACATATGGAATTAATATCAGCTTGACCCTATGACGATGGACGTCACGAGAGCTAATGTGTTACCCTCACTACCGGATGACACAAAGTTCATTCTTTTGAGTGGGTTACTTCAAATATTGTAGAATCGTGGGTTGTTCGCAGGCCTACCATAAGAGGATCCAAATAACCATATACACAATGTTGTTTTTGTTTGTAAGAGTATGACGGAAAGCTAGAATTTGTCTATGGATGTCGTTGGGATCCGTGTCTTACTATTGTCTCTAATAGGCAATGCAACACTATGGTTATCCGAGCTCTCAGAGAGTTCGATCACTAGCTGGGCTGAACTACAGAAGGCCTTTTTGGAGAGGTTCTTTCTAAGGTTGAAGAAGCTGAAGGTGAAGGACCAAATCAAAACCTTTGAGCAACTGTTGGTGATTTGATCAGTACCATGTGGGAGAGGTTCACAAAGTGCCTAGGGAGTGTCCTAACCACAAGATCGTGGAAGATGCTTTAGTGGAGATCTTTTATCAAGCCCTGGATGAGAATAGCCAAGCTATTGCTGACACTGTCATAGGAAGCTTATTTCTAGATCCTCTATTTTCGGTGATTGCTGAAATGTTAGAGAAAGTGGTCAAGACAAATCATGCATGGGGATGAGAGATAAGTCAACAACAAAGAGCTCATTCACAGCCAGTACTAATTCGGCGCAAGCAAAAATAAATGTGGACATGATGCAAGAGCTTACTTGAATTAGTACTAGTGTGGAGTTGTTGATAAAGTAGAACCAAGAACGTGTGAATGCAGTGGCTCATCAGCCTTCACGAGAACCCATGTACGAGGAGCCCTACTATGAGGAGGATACTTGCTTCATCACTGATCAAATGGCGGGTTTCCAAACTAACGCCCAAGGGTCCAATTAGGACTATTGGCGCCAAGGTCAAGAAAACCAAGGTCGGAACTATAACAAGGATTGCGCCTTTAGAGACAACAACAGAGGAGGCTACTATGACAGAAACAGGGGCTAGGATAGAGATGTTGATTGGAAACACAGAGATGGTTATAGGAAAGGTCCATTTATGCCACCACATAATCGAGATTCAGGTGCTAGTAGCTCTAGAGTTGAGGAGGTGTTTGATCACCTGTGAAGAAGGCTGACACTCAGGATAAGACCTTGAAGGGGATGAAATCTAACATTTCCAGTATTAATCAGAAAATCGAGTCCCATTCTGTGTGTATCAAGCAGTTGGAGCAACAATTCAATCAGATGTCGACTCAATTAAACCAGTGCCCAAAAGGTACATTTTCCAGCAATATAGTTTGGAATCCAAAGAATGAGGGGTAGTGTATGGTGGTGACTACTTGTGGTGACAAACAATCCATTAACCCCCCCCTCCCCCAATGTCGGTTGATGATAATGATGTTCATGAGGAGATAGTTGAGAGAAAAGATGCAGAGATCGGAGATGTTCATGCTAAGGATAGGTTGAGTGATGCTACAGTGACGCCACAGAAATTGAACCCCGTTCCTAGATTGCCTCCCATTTTCCCTCAGAGAATCAAAAAGAAGGAGGAGGAAGGTAAATTCAAGCACTTCCTCTCCATGCTTAAACAACTCTTCATTGACATCCCTCTCATTGAGGCATTGGAGAAGATGTCTAGGTATGCAAAGTTCATAAAGGACTTGGTCAAAGAGAAATGGACTGTAAGCCAGGAGCTCTCTCAAGAGCTTCGACATTGCAGTTTGATAGCTACAAGTTCCTTGGTGCAGAAGCGAGAAGATCCCGGAGCATTCACCATACCCTACTCCATCAGAGATATTGAGTTCACAAGGGCATTATGTGATCTAGGTGCCAGTATAAACCCGATGCCCCTTGTGGTCTTCCAGAAGCTAGGATTAAGAGCCCCCTACTCCTACAAGCATGCGATTATTAATGGTTAAACAAACAGTGAAGAAGCCTGTAGGGATCTATATGACGTCCTTGTCAAAGTAGACAAATTCATATTCCCAGCGGACTTTGTGATCCTTGATTGTGAAGTCGACTTCAAAGTCCCAATCATCTTGGGAAGGTTTTTCCTAGCCATTGGCGAGCACTAGTGGATATGAAATTTGGCCAACTCAAGCTTCTATTGAACGATAAAGAAGTCGTCTTCAACATCTGTCAATCGATGAAGAGGCTTGATGAATTGAAGATGGAATTTGGGAATTTGGTAAAGTCTGAGTAACCAAGTTGTCCAAGTCGTGCCACGACAATAAATCAGGCGCTACTTGGGAGGAAACCCAAGATATTTGATGTAATAGTAGTAGTTTTGTTTTGTTTTTAGGTTTTGGACTTGAAGGTAGTTCCATTTTTAGCATTTTAGTTGTAATTCTTAGACTGTGAACTGATGGCATATAGGGTAATAGTGTGTTTTATGAAGGATATGCAGGTATAAGACCAAGTCAGCTATCTGCGGCTGAATAAGCAACAAAAAGTGCTTCTACGACTAGTTCTCGTGGATCACACCACAACTTGTACACTGACTCGTAGAACACTTCTAGTGAGAAAAATAATGTGCACTTCAGTCCATGAGCCAACTTTACGGCCTATAGATAAAACTATGGGTCGTGAACGGGGCTCGTGGACTCCAGGTAAGTTCTCTAATGTGTCTAAGTGTTGGATGCTTCTACTACCAACTCTATGAGACGTACTTCTACATACGGCCCATAGATGGGTCTGTGAAACCAATTTTCCAAACTAGGGATTTGTTATTCCATAAGAATATGGACTGTAGAAAACTCTGCGATCCTTAATTGGAGTTTCGTAGAGCTTGGGCCTAATTTTTCACCCAACTTGGTCAACGTATAAAAAGGGGTTAAATAACTTTTACCATTCATTCTCAAATAATTTTCGGGTATCACTCCGGCCTACTCTCCTACCTAACGCTCCAATCACCGTCCGGCCACTATCAAAATTTTTGGGTATCACTCTAGCGACCTAGGGTTTTACCTCCTTCGGATTCCTCTTTCAATTCTTCATCCTTGTGCACTAATTTTACTAAGTTCTTGGCCATAAAACCCTTGTATTGTTGGAATCAATGTCATTAGGTTGAAATTATTGACGGGTATGGTAGTCCAAACTTGATGGGGACAAATTAGTGGTTGGTTGCCTTGTATGTGATGTGTGTTTAACCTTGATTTGAGTTGTTACCGTTTGTTTTGAATAATGACAATGCTGGAATATGTGTTTGGCCGTGTCTTCTTTGAATTTTCTTACGTGAAATCATATCATCACATGTCGTTCGAATTGCATGGAAATCATTGCTTGAAAAATAACGTGTGATTGCATATGTGTGCTCAATTTCTAACTTTCAAACAAGTGTTGGTCTGTGGTGTAAACGTCAAATGAAAATCGATGGGGTAGTATAAAATTATTGCATGTGAGGTATTGGGGAATTTGTTGGATCATGTGGGTGCCTAATATTCTTGCTTATGTGTTGACTTAAATAATTATGGTATGATAATGTCATTTTGGGACCCGTTTGATAGACTTAGAAAACCAAGTCACTAGAAATTTTACACCACGAGGGTCTTCTACGGACCATGGAAAATTCCACGAGCCGTAGTTTCTCCTCGTATGAAGATCCAGTAGCGTGGTGGTTCTGAGACCCTATCTAAAGAGACCTTCTACAAAGCCATAATTTATTCTACGGCACGTAGATAGGTCTCACAGGGCCATGTCTAAAATTAATTCAAGTCTGGAACCACACCTATGACTCGTAGAATGTTTTACAAGTAATACCTGGTCTCATAGATGCAGTTCTAGTAGCTAAGTTACCTACACCCTGCCATCTACGAGGGCTTTTTACAGCTCATAGTTTTCACTACGACCCATAAACGAGCCTTCATAGACTCATCTAGCACTAGTTCTAATATGTTATTGTTTTTCACTCCTATATGTGTGGGGCTAATTATGATGTTAAATGTGTACATTTCAGGTACCATGGCCCTAAAAGCAAGGAAGAATGACATATGGTCCTTATAGCGATGGTTACGAGATGAGCCCTCAGGGGATAAGGACAACTCCGAGGCCAATGGATCTTTAAAGGAGCTCGATGTGTAGCCTAATGTTTGCGCTAAGCGACCACAGACACGGGTTGCTACTAGATAGTTAGGGCAGCCCCAGACCCAAGCCATCGTGGTCCGCCCTCCCTAGTTTGATGAGGTAGGTGATAGAGACAGAAGTTCTATACAAATGACTTCCTCTGGAGAGGGATCTAAGTTTGGATCTGAAGAGGAGTCAGAGTTTGAGTCTTCAGCTTCACCCCACACACTACTCTCACCTCCAGATGCATTATCTAACTGGTGAAGCATGCAGGGTACGCAAACTATCTACCAAGATGACATATAGAAGGACGCGGGGGGTCGACTAGCTCGTTCCATATTCGAGGAGTCCCGGATTATGACCTCAGGGATAGATAGTGTCCCCAATCTCTAGAACACCATGCTTGATACAGGCTCCAATGGCTGGCAGCATCATCGGGGAG
This sequence comes from Solanum rostratum, assembly GCA_029948455.1. NCBI lineage: Eukaryota > Viridiplantae > Streptophyta > Magnoliopsida > Solanales > Solanaceae > Solanum > Solanum rostratum. Next base: position 14,120,312 of record CM057055.1, read on the forward strand.
TACTCGCCGCCTATGGTTCGTGCGTTTTTTGCATCCTACACCACCACAGTCCTTGGTTCTCTCCCCAAGGGGAAGAGATGCCTCCCTCAGCCCCGGTTGACACATACGAGGGTGAGAGGTGTGCAGATTGATATCTTAGAGGCCACCATCTGCCACATGTTATTTGGTTGTGAGTACTAGGACCACAACAGAGTTCGACTACAGATCGGGGCAGACTCGGGAGAAGGTTCTGATGAGAGATCCAGCCCGCAAGGCCGATTTGATAAGATGGGTAACCGAACATATTGTTGAGCAGGGACAAAACCTTGAGTAGGTGTCTACTTCATCAGAGCCCATTGTGAAGGCATCCCTCAGCTTCACCGGTAAATTTTGGTGGGCTATGGTGAGATTGTGGATTTGGCCCACAAATGCAGATAATACCCTGACATCGGACTATGCAGTATTGGTTGCCAGCATCTTGGTTGGCTATGACATAGACTGGACCCGCCTGATTGTAGAGCAGATATATGAGGCGACCCTAAAAAGGTCCACCTCAATCCCCTTCACATGCCTAATATATCGACTCCGTATAGAGGTGGGTGGGAGATCCTTTATCATTTGGGCTCTCGGATCGAGGTTTAAAGGACTTTAGATGCCAGCTTGATAAAGGGTGATGAGAACCCGATGGCCCTCCAGTGAGCATCACGCCCACCTGTGCAGATGCCAGATATGTTTGTTATAGTTCCACTACCTGAGCCTCCATCTTCTTCCACCACTGCTGCTCCCACTGCTGAGGGACCCCCATAGATAGAGACTAATGTAGAGAGGGGTCCCACGATGACCACTACCGTACCAGAGGTCGTGACCGCATCCGAAGCACCCACTGGCATGGTTTATGTATCATTGGCATCAATTTATGTCATGGCACAGAGGCAGGCTTGAACTAAGTACCAATTGACTCAGTCACTATAGCAGATTCAGCCTTGGGTTTGCCAGACCATCTCAAAGACTGAGGCGTGTTTACAGGCATACACTATGGTTCCTATTCAGGAGAGACTCACACCAGTTGATAGTTGAATTGATGCATTTGAAAGGCAAGTAGAGCAGAGCCTCAGCTTAGCACAGCCTACAGACTTGGCGGCCATTTAGACAGAGATCTACCAACTTAGGTCCGAGATGAGAGCAGCACTAGCAGTACCGATTGTGGTTTCACAGGACGATCCAACTGATGTGGTGGTAGATTTATTTTCTCGGAAGGAGACACCACTCCCTTTCCTTGGGAAGCAGCCCCATATTAATGATCTTGATATCGCGAGGCAAGCGACGAGGATGACAATGGAGTAGTAATTGTAGCTTGCTAGGCTACGGTCCATGCAGGATGAGGAGGAACGGCGAGCATGCAAGATAGAGAGGATGAGGGGTGCTGGAACTCCGGACATGCTCCTACTACTGAGGAAAGCACCAGGCAGGTTGAGGGTGGTCAGACTTAGAGATCGGTGCTTAGGCACCTAGGTTTTTTTTACCCCCTATTATTTGATTCTATGATATTTTGTGTATTGAGGGCAATGAAAATTCTTTTCGATGGGGTGTGGGTAGTTATAGGCCTTGGTGAAGTCTACATAACCTTAGCCTATAACTATCTCAAATTTTGAATCGGAGGGGTTTTCTTGCATATGTTCTTTTTCTCCAAGGATATTTTTATTTTATTGAGTCAGTATGTTTAGGATGTGTAGGTAGTATTAGTAGGATGTAGTACTGAAATCTATGATATATGTTAGTTTTTGTGTGAAAAATGATACCCATCAAAATTTTGTTAGTTATTCTTGATAGCAACCATGCATGTTTGATTGATTTGCAGTGCTTGTTCTGATAAGTGAGGCTTAATTGTGATGAAAAGCATGATCTGAGAGTCTACATTAATATTGTAATCAGTGCCATTTGTGTATGAGCATTCTTTGCTAAATTCTTATAGTGTGTTTCAATTCAAAATTTGCCCTATTACTTTGACTTAGACTGTAGGTTAGCTGGTTAGGAGAGGATCTTAGGCCATTGTTCATATTGTTTCACTTAGCCTAAATATGTATCCCTTGATCCCAATGTTTGAGCCTAGCATGTACCCTTTTCCCTGTAAAACCCTAAGTAACCTAGCCTTGTAGAATCTAAAATCCTGAAATTGGCCCTGGTCTTTCATTGAATATTGTGCACCTTGACTGAGGCAAATAGCTTAGGTTGAGGGTGGCTATCAAAAGTGGCCCTGGTTCATAGGTTAGATATTGTGTACCTCGACTCAGGCCAAAAGTTTAAGTTGAGGGTGGCTGGTATAAGGGTAATGACATAAAATGGGGTGGAAGCTAGGGAGACATGGAAAAAGGAATAAAAATGTGCTATGGGTACAAGAAAAATTAATAGATGTCTAATCAATGAGCTAAAAAGAAAAGTGATGTGAAAACAAAAGACAATGAGCTAAAATGAGAGTAAGGTATCCAAATAAGCTTGAAATAGGAGAAAGGGAGAATGAGTTGACAACTGACAATGTTAGTAGGGCAAAAGTGTAGAATAATGCAGTGTCAAGGAGGCCCATTAGTCACCATGTTCCCAAAACATCATACCAAAGCCCCCCTGAGTCTATGTTACAAGCCAAGACAGTCCTATGGTGATCCTAGTCCAAGTAGTCAAAGTCATAGTTGTGAGTATAGGGACAGGCATATGGTATTGATCATGGTATTTGAATGTCTGTTGTGAGAGTGAGTAATTTTGTTTATAACCAAGCACTGAATCTGAAAATACTATCATGAGTGGGATATGAGACTTCTTTTTGTGAGGGCAATTGCATTGCACTGTTAATCTTAGACTAATTCAGTGATTGTTGCTTATCTGTGGTTACCTTGCTTATCATAGTTGCGCTGTCACATGTATTGATTTTTATTTATTTGTTTTATTACTATCTGATATGCGTTGATGAGTAGTGTGGGTATCTATACTTGGTTTTGAAGTGATGTGTGCCATTAGATTGAGGTTTATGTGTTACTGTACTATTTATGTAGATTGAGTCCATCTCTTGAGGACAAGCAATAATTTTAAGTTGAGGGCGTTGATGTGCTATCAAAATACAACACTTTTGATGCTTAAAACTTGGAATCTTGTGTGCTTTCAAAGCGATGTTAGTGGATTTGATGTGTTTTTGTATTTGTTTTTCAGGATTTGGCAAGATTTTGGGCTAAGTGTGTGGTTGTTATAGTTTTTGCTGATCTACGACACCCTTTACGGGTCGTGGAAGTTTCCATAAGCCATAGAGTGGGTATTGTAAGTGAGATCCAGTGAAAGGGTGATTTTCTAAAGTTGTATTCACGAGTTATCAAATGAGTCGTAGAAACTTATATGTGTCATGGATGAGGTTTCGTACCTAAGGATTAGAAGTTGGGATTTTCTGAAAAGTCATCAGACGAAACCCCATATGGGCCGTAAGTTTAAATGCGTCCCGTAGAAAGGTCTCGCAATAGTTGTGCCAGATTTGAAGAGTGAAGTCCACGAAGCCACGATACGGACCGTAAAACTTAGACGGTAAGTCTGTTCGTATTGCCTGCCGAATCCAGTGTTCTTATTTTGTTTTGGACTTGTATTTTAAGTACTATAAATAGATTTTTTGAGTTATTTTCAGGAGAGAAGAGAGGAAAACGACCAGAAACATTGAGAGAAGCACTTGAAATATGATTTTGTGATATTAATTTATACTTTGTGATATCCATTGAAGAGTGGGGATTTCTTGTTCTTAAATTTATCCTTGTAGGTTCTTAATTGTGTTATTCTACATCATGATTCTTCCATCTACAATGATTATACATAGCTAAATCTACAACTAGGGTTGTGGGAACCATGAAGAATTAACAAGGTAAAACCAGATAACTCATAATTCTTGAAAAAAGTGTGCATAATGTATTAATTAATTCTCTTCATTTTGATTGCTTTTAATCGGTAGCCAACGTTAGAATCGCCTAGTTGTTACTTACTGGATCAAGGTAATGGTAAATGGGAAAAGAAATTAATTAACAAGATTTGATCAATTTCGTCTCGTCTAATCAACCAAACTGAATTAAGGGGAGGTTGTACTGGAAAAATAGGTAAGGGTTAGTAATGTCACACTGTGAGGATGGATCAAATCATTTAGTGAAATTTACCTCTCGTCTGGATCAAAGAGTTTGGTAAATTTAACCTACCGTTCTGCATGCAACATACTAGAAAAAAATGTGGTTATCTGGTAATAACAAGTTAGGAAACCCTGGGAAACACAATACCCTAGTTACTCTTCTTACTTATTTCACAACACTTGTTCTAGTTTAGGATTACATTCTGCAAATTACAACCCCTCCCCCTTTTGGAAGATAAGTAGGTTAATTAATTCGAATTGCTTAAAATTACTCTGAGTCTACCATATTCCTTGTGGGTTCAACCCTAACCTTAGTTAGGTTATATATCTTGATAATGACCATTTTAACCTTCAAAGATAAGGTGTAGCTTGGGCGACATTATATAGATGTCCTCCCCGGTACACAACCCATTTCTATTCCCCCTTACCGCATGGCCCTAGTGGAGTTGAGGGAGTTGAAGGACCAATTGAAAGATTTGTTGTAAAAGGGCTTCATAACGCCTAGAAAGTCACCTTAGGGTGTGTCAGTGTTCTTTGTGAGGAAGAAAGACGGTGCTCTTAGAATGTGCATCGATTATCGACAACTTAACAAGGTCATAAGTAAAGAACAAGTATCCCTTCCCAAGGATAAATGACCTATTTGATCAACTTCAAGGGGCTAGCCACTTCACATAGATTGACCTTCGGTTTGGGTATTGTCAATTGAGGGTAAAGAAGTATGACATTCCCAAAATGGCGTTCTAAATGAGGTATGGGCATTTTGAGTTCGTGGTGATATCCTTCGGCCTAACTAATAATCTGGCAATATTTATTGATCTCATGAATAGGTTCTTTAAACCCTACCTTGATATGTTTGTGATGGTCTTCGTTGATGATATTTTGATCTACTCCCGGAGTGAAGAGGAACATGTAAAACATTTGAGGGTAGTTTTGCGAACGTTGAGGGAAGAAAGATTGTTTATTAAGTTCGTCAAATGTGGATTTTGGTTGAAGTAAGTTTCCTTCCTAGGGAATATGGTGTCAGGTGAAGGGATTAAAGTAGATCCAAAAAAGATGGAGATGGTAAGGAATTAGCCTAGACCCTTGACTCCAATGGATATTAGGCGTTTCTTGGGTTTGGCAGGGTACTACCAAAGATTTATTGAGGGTTTCTCTTAAATTGCCTCTCCCGTGACAAAGTTGACACAAAAGAAGGCTAAATTTGTATGGACCGATGAATGTAAAAGAAGTTTTCAAACCTTGAAAGACATGCTTACATTCACTCCTATTTTGGCTCTACTAGAAGGGTAGGATTTGTGGTGTATTGTGATGCTTCAAGAGTTGGCTTGGGGTGTATATTGATGCAAAACGGCAAATTCACTGACTATGTTTCTAGGCAACTAAAGGTGAATAAGCACAATTACCCCACCCATGATCTTGAATTAGTGTCGTGGTGTTCATTAAAGATATGGCATCATTACTTATATGGGGTTCATGTAGATGTGTTCACCAACCAAAAGAGTCTCCAATACATGTTCATCCAAAAGGATCTAAATCTAAGTCAAAAGAGGTGGTTGGAACTCCTAAAAGATTATGACATGAGTGTGTACTATCATCTGGGCAAAGAGAATGTTTTTACCGATGCCCTAAATTGGGTGTCCATGGGGAGTACGGCTCATGTTAATGATGGCAAGAAAGAATAAGCAAGAGAAGTTCACCGGTTGGCTAGATAGTGAGTTGGGTTGGGTGAGGCCGAGAATGGAGGTGTGGAGGTTGTGGATAGTTCTAAGTCTTCCTTGATTGAAGAAGTCAAATCCAAACAATACCTTGACCCCGCATTGTTAGAATTAAAAGCTTTAGTGAAGGATGGCAAAGTGGAAGTTTTCTCCCAAGGGAGAGATGGTGTCGTTATGTACCAAGGTAGATTATGTGTGCCCAATATCAATGGCTTAAGATACTTGATCTTGAATGAGGGTCATAATTCATCTTATTCCATTCACCCCAGTTCTACCAAGATGTATAGGGATTTTAGGGAAGTGGATTGGTGGGCAGTATGAAGAGAGATATTGCCAAGTTTGTAGCCGGTTGTCATAATTGCCAATGAGTCAAAGTTGAACACCAAAGGTCGGGTGTCCTAGCCCAAGATATAGAGATTCCTACTTAGAAGTGGGAAGAAATCAACATGTATTTTGTGATTGGCTTTCCTAACACTATGAGGCATTTGACTCTATTTGGGTTATTATTGATAGAATCACGAAGTTGGCCCACTTCCTACCCGTTAAGATGACCTACAGTGTCAAAGATTATGACAAGTTATACATTCATGATTTGGTTAGATTTCATGGGGTCCCATTGGACATTATCTCGAATCATGGTCTTAGTTTACTTCGCACTTCTAGAGGTCTTTTCAAAAGGGCCTAGGTACTAAAGTCAAGCTTAGCACAGCGTTTCACCCCCAAACGGATGGTCAAGGTGAAAGGATCATTCAAACTCTTGAGGATATGCTTAAAGCTTGTGTCTTGGGGTTTAAATGTGGTTGGTTTGAGCATCTTCCGCTCATAAATTTTGCCAATAAAAATAGCTATCACTCTAGCATTGGAATGGCTCCCTTTGAAGCTCTATATGGGAGATGTTGTAGATCTCCACTAGGTTGGTTTGAAGTGGAAGAGATAGCTCTATTAGGTCTGGATTTAGTTGTGGAAGCTTTGGATAAGGAGAGATTAATAAAGGAAAGGTTGAAGACGGCTCAAAGTAGGCAAAACTCCTACTCCGATATGAGGAGAAGGGATCTTAAGTTTGGTATTGATGATTTGAAGGTCTCGCCCATGAAGGGTGTTGTCCAGCTTGGCAAGAAGGGTAAATTAAGCCCAAGGTATGTAGGGCCTTATCGAATCTTTAGGTGTGTTGGTAAAGTTGCATATGAGTTGGAGTTGCCTATGGAGATGAGTATGATTCATCCAGTCTTCCATGTCTCTATGTTGAGGAAGTGTGTGGGAGACCCAAATTCCATTGTGCTCTTAGAGGTGGTGAATGTTAAAGAGAATTTGACTTATGAGGATATTCCGGTGGAAATCTTGGATAGGCAAGTGAAAAGGTTGAGAAATAAAGATGTTGCATCCCTCAAAGTCCGTTAGAGGAACCAAAAAGTGGAGAGAGCTACTTAGGAAGCCGAAGTCGATATGAAGAAGTGATAATCATATCTTTTCCAATCTAATCAAGCTTGAGGTACTATGATTTTTCCAGTTTCAGAACCTCCCCATCCTTGCATGTCATTTTCATGTCATTTATGCCTACTTATGTAATTTTGAGGTTTGCATTGTACATGTAATTTGAAGAAAGGTTTGAAAATAAATTCATGATGTATATGTTGTATTTTTGCATATGATGCATGTATCCTATTCCTTATAGCTTACCTTTAGCACATTCAGAGACGAATCTCGAGGGGGAGATATTTTAAGGTCCCTCGGGTTAGGAGGTGTAAAAAGGGCCTAAGAAATGAAATCTGAAAATTATGCAAGTACCAGTGGGCTTAAGGAAGGGCTTACAAGCTATAAATGGCCCCACGGGCCGTAACTTATGCTTGTGGATTAATGGCCAGGCTTGGTGAAAATGATGATTTCTGAAGTTGATTATACGATTTATTAGATGACCCATAGATTGACTTACGAGCAGTAAGTCTTGTCGTATATTGAGGATCAGAGAAAGTTTCTAAGGGTCCAAAATGTTACCAGACGAAAACCCCTCACCTACGGCCCGTAGACTAGACCATGGCCCATAATCAAGCTCTTCTGGTCCTGTCCGGCAGATTTTTAAAGAGAGTAGTTTTGACCTTTCCTATTACTTTATCCCTATGATACATTATTTTAACACCCAAAGAACCCCTTTTCAGTCCTATGCAACCCTAATAGACCCCATTCCTCTTTGTTCAACAACATTCTAAGTCCCAAATCCCAACTAAACTCTCCCGAGTTCTTCAAGGGTCTCAAGCAAGACGTGCAACCTAGGGTTTTGGGTTTCTCTTCATTTTACATGAGGTTTTCCCATCTCTCCATCACCAAGGTACGTGGGTTTGATTGTGGAAGCATTTCCTCCACAAGTTCAACCTTTTCTCTCCCTTATCTATTTTCAACTTATGGATATTTATGGATGATCTTATGAACTCTTTTATAAAGACAATATTGTGAAGAGATTTATGATGTTTTACCTTTGTACATTATTATGCATTGGAAAGACATGTGGAATTTATGGATTTTTATGAGGGTTTGATGATACCCTAGCCAAGTATTATTATTCTTTTGGTGGGTTATTTGAATAATGTTCAATAATTCCTTTTTTGCTCCTCTCATGCTTTCTACTCTTGAATTTACATGATTTTAAACTCATGAACATACCCACCATGTTTTCATTAAATATGTGTTTCAAGCTTCCTGTGTTGACAAAGGCCTTATGGCAGGATACGTGATTATGAATATCATGAAAGTTAAAAAGGGCTATTATGTATATTTTGATCCATATGAATATTGTGAAGGTTATATATGATATGAAGCCCTATCATTGATATGATGAAGCTTTGGTTTGAAGAGATACTTTTTGATAATATTGAGCTATTATGAGAGTTCGCATATTATATCTATGACTATGTTATGAGTATTTGGGGATTTGTGACCTAGCACTGAGTGGACCTTGGTAGCTAGCCATTGTTTCTTAACCATGTTGCCACCATAGGTTGTGAACTGCTTAGGGCAATACCTAACCAAAAGGGAGGACTTCCCGTAAGGTACATGACACTTAATATCCAAAAAAGTGGATGATCTCGTAAGGCATCTACTTTTTATTATTTGAAAAGGATGATGTTCCTGTAAGGCTCTTATCTTATAATCAACTAAAAAGGGTGGAGTTCCTCTAAGGTGACCAAAAAGGGTGTCGTTATCGTAAGGTGTTTAAGAGTCACTTTCCAAAAAAGGGAGGTTCCCGTAAGGTGAGTATTTGGTTTACCCTGAAAAAGTAAACCACTCTTAGTTCAATGTGGAGTGAACATCGGAATTCCAAGTAGTAGATCACTTGGTATTACATGTCGGTTATGGTCCCTTCCCATCTATATATGATATATTTTATGATTTGATGATTTCTCATGCATATTTTGAATAAGGCAATGAGCATACATGACATATTGAGCTTATATCCATTGATTATAATTATGCATATTATTTAATTATGACTTACGTTCTTTGTCGCGTTGCCCCGCATACTTAGTACATTGCAAGTACTAATGAATACTTTTTGCCTATATAATCTAACCATGTAGGGACCGGAGCTCCTATCTATCATCCTCCTCCACATGGCTAGACAATTCGATTGAAGATTACTTTGGTGAGTCCTCCATTCTGGGGACAATAGCCATTACTTACATGATTTAGACTTGTATGCTTTTGGATACTATCTTTTGAGGGTGAGCCCAAGACATGTCTTGGCCCCCATTCTATTCGTGTTAGAGGTGTTGTTGGATATTTGGATATGTAGGTTATGAGTTCGACTCTTATCATGCTATGTAATATGAAAGACTCCTTTTGTCCCTTGTTCCCTCTTATGTGTTAAATACTTGTTGAATGAATAAGGTGGAAGTCCTATTTGATATGTGATCCATGTTAATCCTCTTCCCTTTAACATCCCTATAGTGTGAGTCCAAAGTCCCATTTCCCTAGAAATTTTGTATTATTTTCTTTGATTTATGTTTCCGCCACCAAGGATATGCTATGCATGCTTAAAAGGCTTGTTTGGGGTTCCTTCGGATTCCCCATTCATTGTGTCACGTCTAGACCCTAGACTTAGGTCGTGATAGTACTTGTCTTGAATCACTGATCATAACACATACTAGAAACAAAACCAAAAACCAATCGCAACCTACCTAGAACCTGGAAGTCACTTGTCAAAGCTATTATAGACTCAAAATAAAACATATACATAGCCATATACATAACCACGAGAACTCCTACATAAACAGGCCAAAACTATAACTATATAGGGCTAGTGTATGAATACAAAAGATGACCTGGAAAACAAAAGGAGACTGTAGAATATCCAAAGTTGTTGATGCTCACCAAAGTCTCTTGAAGTGTCTACAAGCCCCTCCCCCAAAATCAACAGTTATGGCTCATACCTGAACTTGCACCACAAGTAGATGCAGAAACGTAAGGGTGAGTATCGATGAAAAACACCTTGTAGGCATCATCGGCTGCCTGAGTGAAATATAGTAAATATGGTAAGAACAAAAGTAATGAAATATAGCAGTGGTAGCTATCTGAACCACGGGTTAAAGGATAAGCATGTTTGGAGAACTACAGAACCCCACTAAACGAATCCAAGCAATGTGCAGTGATATCGATTAACAAAACCCAAAGATCAAATGTCAACCATCTTGTAGCATAAGGAGAATCCAACTAGTAATGGCAGTATATATCTCGGAACGTGGCACCCGAACCCATACTATCGTGTATTGCATAACTGGGCAGGACCAGGAGGATCCAACTAAGCAAAATAAGACAGTGTATACGAAACAAACTAACAAAACCCAAACAGAACCATATTACAATTGTCACACGGTCGGGATATAGTATTTTACATGGGTGTAAGGCCCTAGTGTCTATGCTTGTACGCTAACTGGGCCCCCATAAGCCGAGAAGGTACACCCATGCACAATTAGGGTATGTGTATAGGTGTGGGGGTACATAGATCGATAATAAATGATATGAGATCTCAATTAGTACAGGATACAATATCACATGGGGACTTGAACCCCTAACTATCACCCGAGTCCTCAAACCTCTATACAGTAGTAGGGGCCTCGAACCTCCTTCTCGACTTGGCCTCCGACGGAGGAAGTCAGCTCGGGCCAAGTGGTTTGACAATAAACTGGGCCTCAAACCCAGGAAAAATCAACTGGACCTTGAGCCCAGTAACAACCATCAAAGTATCGAACCCCAAAATAGTCATCTACTTAGCTGATGTACTAGGATCCATGCCTCTCAAGTCACATTGTGTATACATGTAACAATACAGGCTCTGAACAATGCAAGTATAGGGCGGTACTAGCTTAAGCCATGCTAAGGACCAAATGAAAGTAGATAACTAGAGGTATCACAAGTATCCAGAGCAATAGTAACCTATCCCTCTAATACGTATTTCGTAGCCAGGACAACAACATATACGTAAGCTGGCAAACAAATATAATAAGTTCCCAAAACAAAAAAAAAAAAAAGCAAGCCAGCTGGTAAATTCAAAATTTATCCTGAATAACAACGGACAATCTAGTTAAGTCCTAGAGTGTGACACATATCTCAAAATTAGGATCACAACCCCATCACTGAGTAACTAGGGATCTAGTAATATCCCAACAAGAGAACCACCATGCATAGCCAGACATACAACTGGGCAACCATTTCCCTAGAACATAGCATATCCCTTAGTATCAGACACTCAAACAAGTGTGCAGGTAGCCAAATAGGCTGACGTGACAACAAAAGTAGTATAGGTTTGAGTCTAACCATAGGCAGGTTTATTACAATCTGACGTAGTTTACCGACATCCAAAATAACCATAGACAACCCAATAGCTAAATACGACAGGTATCCAGAACAATCAATATCAATAGAATTATATGAACAGAGTCTAATATATAGCATGGGATATGGCTAATAATCAGCCCCAAAGTATACATATTTGCTAGTGCCAGACCACTTCCATAGGTATACAAGTGTCAAGCTAGGTATATGTACTAATCACATGGCATTAATTCACATTTAACCTTCAACACGCTTAGTCACAATCAATAGTGCTAAAATTTATCTAGAATAATAGATACAACTATCATAGAGCCCACACAGTTATCACAAGTTCAACGTATCAAGTATAGCCCATACTAGGTAAATCTCATTAACATACAAAACACATATATAATTCAACTCAGTCTAGGGGAAGGAGAGCCTTAAGCTGGACATAATCATATCATGAGTATCAAGCAACTAAAACTATACTGAATATACCACAGGTATAAGTATTAGTAGGCCCAACAGGGTAAATCAACACTTAACTGGACAAACATATGAACGCAGGTAGCACGATAGTTAACTTACCTCAGTCGTACTCTATCTCACTTTCAAAACCCTTGCCAGAAGCATTTACAGTCCACACAACATCAACACTAGCTCACATAACAGATACAGGTAATACAAAATCCAAATGATAGTTTCAATCTCCACAACATATATACTATCTTACTCGAGACTTCCAGCAAAAAATAGGTTCCTATTATACATATATGTCAACTCGGTCTAGGGATAAGGAAAGCCTAGCCTACTTGGAAGGCGACTTCACGTGCTCTGGATTAGTTCACACAAGCTTTACCCTGTCTCATCGCCTCTAAATACTGCTCAGCTGTCAAAATATGTATCCCAATATAATTACAACTATTTTGGTTGTAATATCTCATGAAATGGGGAAAGATATGTCAATTAAGACTAAAATGGAGAAAAATTGTGTAACACCCGGCAAAATTATCAAAATACCCTTAGAAGAGAGATGTGTGCATAACGCGTCTTCCCATGCTCAGATGGCAAATCCAAGATCAGATACACGATCAGCATGAGAAATTGAGTAGAAAAATTATCTCGGTTGATTTTTAGAGTAATCGGATCAAAAGATAATTTTTTGGTGCGAGAACGCGAACCAGTGTAGGTGTGCGACAGGGCCGGAACGCGCCACCATCGCGGACCAACACTTGGTTTTATCCTATGGGATTAGAAACCTGGTTCAGAGAATTTTTGGTGAAAATACCAAAAATAAACCCAGTTCCCGTCGCGGACTCCATGTCCCGAGACGGGCTTTTTTCGAATTTTGTGAAGGGCATTCTAGAAATTTTCAAACCCCTCTTGGACTTAATATGTGACCAAAATAGGTCATTTTAGGTATAAAAAAGGTTATAAACCCTAATCTAAGTCCTTCAAAACCTTTAACAAAAAGAACTAGGGCTAAAGTGAAGAGAGAAGAGCGAGGATACGAGGAATTCAAGCCATATTCGTGCCAAGTTGATCATCTACCTTCATCCCAGGTATGTAAGCCTAAACTAAAAGCATGAGATTGTTCTCTCATGTGCCCCATAAATGGTCATAGAAGAGTTGAAAGTCTAAAGAGTCTACATATATGATTCTTGATTATTTTCTTGAAAATTATGCCTATTACATGTATTTCATATGTTGATGGTCATCATAAACTTGCTTTCTTGATTTGAATACTTTTCATGAGATATTGTATAAACTCTATATGTTAATTTGTTAAAGCATGCATAATAAACTTAGGGATGGAGTGTAGAGCCTTGGTTTGAGTATGTTGAGTGAAGTCTTTATGTGAGTATCAGGTTGAGTTAATTGAGCTTGATGATCCTATGAGTCTTCACAATTGAGTTTTAAAGTTTTGACTAAATGATTTCTTCTAATTGATGATTTAAGTCCTTAAGTTCTTAAATGAGAATTGAGTTAACCAAGATGAGTTGAGTTAAAGTCCCTAAAATAACAAAGGACCCTTGAGTTTGAGTTAATGAGAAAATGAGAGTCTTTACGAGGCTAATTTGAGATAATTGAGTTGAGATGAGGAGTCTTATGAGCATTGAGTCTTGGGAGGAGTATCGAGCACCGAAATAAATAAAAATAAGAGCATGTCCGACTCGCACTCATTTAACTACTTCGCCAAGCCTAGGAGTAGACTAAGTCATTAGAGTCGGACAAGTTCCTATTCTTGAGGGCTAAGTCCATTAAAGTCGGACAAGTTCTCACCTTGAGGGATAAGTTTCGTTAGAGTCGGACAAGTTCTAATCCTATGGATTAAGTTCCGTTGGAGTCAGAAAAGTCCTCACCTTATTGTCCTAAAACAATAGGACTTGATTGGTTAATTGTCCGGATCCATTATAGATTTAAGTTGTCCTTTACCCCAGCAAGGTACTGGATGGGTGTGGCAATGACATCGCTTCATTATACAATCACTGGCACATAAGTGATTGTTGTCGGATAAGAGAAACTCCCAAAAAGTTCCTACCTTGAGTACTCTGAGTTGAGTTGAGTTGATTGATGGGGTTGATTGCTTGATAGGTCACTTGTCTAATCTTTACTCTTTCTTTAGATAGACATGTGACATTCTAATTTAGTCAGTATTCTGAGTTGATGTTATTTCCATATTATTCTACATGTTTCCGTTTCATTCAATAATTTTACATACCATTCATTCCACGTACAGACGCCACTAGGCGTTACATCATTTCATGACACAGATATATGATTTAAAGATCGTCAACAGGCGCATCGTTGGAGATCTATCGCAATCAATAGAGTTGGTAAGCCTCCTTTACTTCAAAGGACAATCATGTACTTTCATCTAGCTATTAGAGTCAGCTTTTAGAGTAGCTTTACTATTCCTTGAGTTGAGGTAGCCATGGGTCTGTCTTTGGCACCACTTGATAGTGATAGAGGTTTCATAGACTAGAGTCAAATGTTGATGATTAGACTTGTTGAGCTAGTTTCTTTCCACTAGCCTTTTATTTATAATATTATTTTGAGACTAGGTGAGATGTGCCCATTAGTCTCCTTTTCTCTTCCGTTGATTGTCTTGAATTATTGATTGAATGAATGTGATGAGGTCAAGTGGTTCGCATGGAGACTACTAATAGTCTCTACACGCCGATCATGCCTAGGGTACCCTCCCAGGGCATGACAAACTTGGTATTAGAGCACGAGGTCAAGTGTCCTAGGGAGTCTATGAAGCCGTGTCTAGTAGAGTCTTGTTTATAGGGGTGTTGTCGACCAGACTTCATTAGCAGGAGGCTATAGGACATTAGGAATTGTTACACTTCTTTCTTATTCTGAATTCGTGCGATAGAGTTAAACTCTAAGAAATCTCTCTTCTAATTCGTGCTCTACGCATTGCAGAGTTGCGATCATGCCTCCAAGAAGAGCTGTTAGATGAAGAGGGCGTGCTGCTAGATGAAATGCTAACCAATCTGAGCCCCAGGATCATGACGAACACATAGGCCCAGCTATCCCTGCTAAGCAGTCTCCACAAGCTGAAGTCTCGAATGCAAAGCTTCGCTAGGCTATCTAGACTTTAGCACAAGCTGTGACAGCACCTCATACTAGACAAGGAGTGGGTACACAAGATGCTCTAACTACATCCAGGGTCCGTGAGTTCTTGAAGATTAACCCACCTGAGTTCACAAGGCCTACACCAAATGAGGGCCCAGAGAACTATATTGAAAAGCTTCTGAAGGTGTTCCAGGTGACGCATGTGGATGGTGCTGATAGAGTTGAACTGGCTGCATACCAACTAAGGGCGTGACCAGAATATAGTTTAACCAATAGAAGAAAGGTAGAGGTGAGGAAGCCCCGTTGCTGGCTTGGGCAGTGTGATACGCCCAAATTTACACTCCAAAAGAAAGAGTAAAGTGGTCATTGGTCAAATATAGAACTCAACCAGAGTTGAGATCGATCCCACAGGGGAAGCGTGAGAATGATTCTATTAGCACCCTCTTTCAGATGTAAATTCTTTTCCCAAAATAAAGTTGCATAAAGTAATGGGGGGTTGCGATGTTTCGATTAAGTTCCTATTGTAAAGTGACTAATGAGGATGTTGATACTGCATTTCAAACAATTAATGAGAGGCTAGGGTTGTGTTCCCCATGACATCTAATACGATAACCAAACTGGCACGGTAAACTTATTCGTGACTGCGCATACAAGATCAAACAAAGTAGATAATACCTAGTTCACCTTCCGATCTTTCCTAGCTATATTTCAGTCATCTCCTTTCGGTCTTATAATGTATGCAATTTCAACCTTTGTTCTCGATCTTAGAATACTCTCACCTTTCGGTCTTAAGTACTTAGATTAGGTTAAAAACCCCAAATTTTCGTTGTAAAACTCTTTTCCTAATTATTTCATCCCTCCCGGGCATGTAGCAAATACGGGCTTACCCTAATGCGTCTAATCATTAGGGAGAAGTTAAAGTGAAGAATGCTACAATGCATGCGATGATCTATCCCACGAATTTACCCCAGTTTGTGTTATCTTATTGAATTTTCATGGTTCCCGCAACCCTAGTTGTGGGTTTAGCCTAGCATGTTCAATACACTTCGCCCACAACAATACAAAGAATTCATAATAACTGACTTACGATTGATATAATGATGAATCCACAAGTTACAATGTTCAAGAAAATGATCAAAACACAAGAATTCGATGTTAAGTAATAGCATAATATTGTTCTCTGCTTGTTTTCTAACTCCAGCGTTCAACAACATAAAAAAGGAATAAAAATGAATATATATATATATATATATATAAGGAAAAACTAATCCAATTAAAAATAGGAAAATAGACTTTGGCATGGGTACGGGTCTTCACACGGGTCGTGTGGGTCCAAATGGACCATCACACGGTCCATGAGTCTTTACTTATTCTGCTTCTTACGCCCACTGGCACGGCCTGTGTGGGGGTTCACGGACCGTTAAACGGCCCGTGAAACTTTCCTTGAGCAAATTCTGATCGACGTCTAGACATTCCATCGGTACGGCCCATGCCATGGTCTGTGGTTGATCACACGATCCATGACGAGCCCCGTCTTCCTTCACTTGTATGATTTCGATTATTTTTTATGGTGATCTTGCCAATTCACATCAACCTCATAGCGTGTGATGCGGCCCGTGTCAACTTCGATGGTCCATGTAAGTTCCTTTTGAGTGTTGCCTTAGCTTCGTTCCAGCTCCACACCAAGTGTAAAGTCACGGTAGGGTGCACGGCTCGTGTACCATGACATGGTCCATGAAGACCCTCGCGGTCCCTCACTTGGCTCAATTCCTAGCTTTTTTCATTGGGTCCCTATATGCACCTTCCCACGGTCCGTGTGATGTTACACGGTCCATGAGAGGCTCCGTATATCACTACTACATCTATTTTTCATTCCTTTTCTCACAATTCACCCGCCATTCCATGCCTTCATCATTTTCCTGCAAAATACCAAAACACACATATTAAACCAACATATTTGCTTGAGAACGTGCAAAATTCCTTTGCTCAAAGCGTCATAAGAGTCGTATTTCTATGACTCATCACAGTGTTCAAGGAAGCTTTCTTGGGGAGCTTCTTTCCAAGAGAACGAAGGAAGGCCAAGGTAAGAGAGTTCTTGAATCTGAAATAAGGCTCCATGACTGTGCAAGAGTATGGATTTAAGTTCACCCAGCCATCTCGTTATGCAACGGATATGGTTGCTGACATCAGGGGGAGAATGGTGATGTATGTTGATGGGCTAAACAGACGGCCAAGGAAGGATGGGAGAGGAGCATTGCTGGTGAGTGACATGGACATCGGGAGGTTGATGACTTATGTGCAACAAGTTGATAAGGAGAGGCAGCATGATAGAGAAGAGTTTAGAAATAAAAAAGCAAAGACATCTAGTCACGAGGTTGGTAAGAGAGAGAATAGAAACGGGAGTCGCCTTCAAACGGGGTCTTCATCTACTAGTGCGCCCGCACCTAGAAATGGATAGGGATCTCATAATTTTAGAGCTCAGGGATCTCAGTCACAAGCAAGTGTGGCCCGACCTTCCCAAGGTAAGAGATGCTGTGGAACGTGTGGCGAGTTTCACTTGGGAGAATATCGTGGAGGAAATACCGGATGTTACAAGTGTGGCCAAATGGGTCACATACAGAGGGAATGTCCAATATGGTCCTACAAAGCCCAATCATCTGTGCCAACACCACCAGATGATGTCACTGGTATGTTTGAGTCCCTATTATAACTATGATTGGTTTGATTTAGGTGTCGTATCTTTTGTGACCCTCCCCTCATTAATGAGTTTATCTTAATTAAGTGAGCCGCCAACCACTGCACCGTTCCCATCCACCATAGAGGTACCATAGTGGATTTGTTTGAGTTGAGTGTGAATGATTCCGTTGACATCTTATGCATGAGCTGGCCATAGGCTTGTTATGCCATTGTGGATGGTAGGATTGAGAGTATCAAGTTTCAGATGTATAATCGTGCTTATTCTTGTGTGGCGAGGTAATAAATGTAGGTTTTTCCTAAGGGGGAGATGAGACATTATGATATACAACAGATAGGTAAGAGTATGTTGGAGTGTCTTTGAGTGGGAGCTCATTGAATGGCGAAGGTAGAAGTGCTTAGTAGGCTTGAAATTTCTCAGAGGCAGTTGAAATGGTTAGATTGATAGGCTTGAATGTGTGGTTGCTATTATGCGAGTATTGATGATAGACTGTTGAAGACTTCTTGATGAGGGTTTCAAAAAAGGACAGTGGGGTAGTGAAGAGGACTAGTGATCTTTTAGAGAAAGTCCCTGTAAGAGTATAGGGATTGAGTATTGAGGGTTAGCCTTGTATGGATATGATCATCTTGACAATAGCACCGTGAGGCTCAGAAGTAGGCTTGAATGAAATAAGAGGATGTGGATAGGTAGGGAGTTGAATAGGAACTATAAGTTTAACTTGATGGAGTAGATTGCCATGAAAGGGAGCACAATTGAAGTGGAGAGTTGAGCTTGAGAATGCCCGTAAAGTCCTGTGTATCATGATTGTCCCTTTTCTCGATTAGTGTTGATGACTTCCTTCTTAAGTTCAAAGAACTGATTAACGAAGTGTTTAAATAGTTCGACTTGATTAAGTTTTGATGTTCTATTCATGCCTGATGATGAGAATGTTAAAGGTAATGTTCTTACCTTTGATTTAATTGATGTTTCTATCCTTGAGTTGATACGTCCATTCTTGAGTCTGAATAGAGTTGATTGAGATTGATGAGGAGTCCGTAGTTTGATTAATGCACGTGAATATTGAGATAAGTCTTGAGTCTATTCATGTCTTGATATCCACCTTTACTCATCACTCAAGGATGAATGATCCCAAGGGGGAGATAATGTAACACCCGGCAAAATTATCAAAATACCCATAAAAGAGAGATGTCCACATAACGTGTCTTCCCATGCTCAAATGAAAAATCTAAGACCGGATATACGATCAACATGAAAAATTGAGTGGGAAAATAGTCTCGATTGATATTTAGAGCAATCGGATCAAAAGATAATTTTTTTATGTGAAAACGTGAAGGTGTCCAATAGGGCTACGATGTGCCACCATCGTGGACCAACACTTGATTTTATCCAAAAAATTTCTACGGGATTAGAAACCTCGTTTGAAGAATTTTTGGTGAAAAATACTAAAAATAAATGAGTCCTCGTCGCAAACCCCATGTCCCGAGATGGACTTTTTTTCAAATTTCATGAGGAGCATTCTAGACCTTTCCAAAACCCTCCTTGTAAGGACCCGGATTTTTGAACGACTTTATCGGACATCATAATTTTGTCCCCAGAGAAAATTTGACCACGTGTCACTCCATGGGAGGCCCACATAGCTAGTGTGAAGCCACACGGACCGTGTGGCCTCCAGTGAAGAGGTACTTGGCCATAATTTTAATTACGGGGATTCGATAGAGAGTTTCAATCTAAGTGTGGGCACACGGCCACCCATAGGTCCGTGTGCCCCCTCCCCCATTTAGCTCGTGATATGAAATTTTTCTAAGTATGAAATTACCATCTCGTAACTTTTTCGTGCAAGATTTTTCTAGGTGTCGTCTCACAGCCCTTGACACGATTCGTGTAGTGTCACACGGGCCATGTAGTCGTCCGTATGGCACCTCTTTGCTTCAGAAAATTCTAAGTGTTGAACATTGCAAAAAATTTGTTCAAGTGTCACCTCACGGTCATTGTTCACGGGCCATGTAGCCGTCCGTATGGCACCCCTTTGCTTCAGAAAATTCTAAGTGTTGAATATTGCAAAAAATTTGTTTAAGTTTCACCTCACGGTCATTGTTCACGGGCCATGTCCCACGGACTATGTAGGTGCAAGTGAAGCTGTGACGGCCCATTTTCCATCTGTTTCATTAATGGCTTTTATGTAAATAGAACTTATTTTAATTGTGTTTTATGATCTTGTCCCTATCCTAGACCCGTAAATCAGCTGATATCCTCCCATTCTAATTCATTCTCATTGAAAACACTCTCACCCTAAAATCATTCCTAAAGATCCGCCTTAAGCACCCTTCTCAAGACTCAAGCTAGGGTTCAATTGAGATTCAACTTCAAGCTAGATTCTTCTCATTGTTAGCCTCTCAATCAAGGTATGCGGGATTGATTCTTGGTCCCTTTCAACCAAGAAGACCCAAACTCTTTTCAATTAATTTACATGAAATTAAGCTTACTTTAAATGTGGGTTTTCATTATGTGATTTTATTTAATTCAATTGATGTATGGGATGTACTTTTTTTATGATTTTAAGTTATCTTAAGCCCTTATGATGATTTGCATTGAGGTTATGAAGTTATGAAGATGCATGTCCCCTTTAAAGCTTGATTTATGCATATGTGATTTATATTATGATTTAAATGTGGATTTGATTATGGATTACTTCAATTTCATATTATAATGTTGATTGTAGCTTGAATATATATTACTCATGCTATTCTCACATCGTGTATTGCATTTGCATTAATGAACATTGATTTTTATGGAAATTATGAAGTGGGTTAAGCCCAATTATGTTTTATAAAATGATTTTGATAAGATTATGGTTATGAAAAGAATGTGATCACATAAATATCTTATGACTATGGCTCTTTGAGCATTCTGGGTGCGTGTACCATTCCGTATTTGTAATCGAGCTAGTCCTATGCATGAATATTATAACTACAAGCTATGATTTGGCATTTGAGCCTAAATGTGTATTGATCGGATTTGAAATGACTGCCTTTTTGAAAGTATGTATGTATATATATACTATATGAATTCTTGTGGGATGTTGACTTAGCACCGATGGATTGGGGGCGTCAGGGCTATCCCCAAGGGTCCTCTCCCTTTCCTCGAACTATGTGCCTAGCATATGTTATGAGAGTCCTATCCAAAATGGGTGATGTTCCTGTTAGGAAGGTTACTTCATACGAAATGGGTGATGTTCCCATAAGGTGAAGTATTATGTTATGATATGAAAATCTTTTTCGAAATACGTGATGTTCCCGTAACGGGGTTGCTCCATACAAAATGGGTGATGTTCTCGTAAGGTGAAATGTTGTTTACCTTTGGCAAGTAGACCACCTCTGTACCAGTGAGGGGATTTCATCAGGATTCCAAGTACTTGCTCATTTGGTCTTACTCATATCGGTTGAGGTCACATCCCCGCTATATATGAATATCATTTTATTCATGCATCACGAATTTCATGGCATATCGTATACTACTCTTCCTTGGATATATAATTCTTTCTATATTATGTGCCCTTGTCATCTAACATTGAAATGCAGGTTGATAAGTCATATGCAATGCATGCCCGCATACTTAATTCATTCAAACGCACTAAAGCATACTCTATACCTACATGATTTTACCATTTAGGGACCGAGTGCTACGACTATCCACCACTTGACAAGTAGCCCAATTCCGAAAGTTGAACTTGTGGTGAGTCCCATCCTCTGAGAACAAGCCATGTTCCTTCTATCTATGTTATCCTATGTCTTTTCTACTTTCTTATTTGAGGGTGAGCCCGGGACATGTCTTGGCCCCCGTTCCATCTTATGACTAGAAGCGTCGTTAGACATCTTGTAGACTCTCATGGATTTATATGTCATGTGTTGTATTTGGCTTATGATTTCGGTTACCTATTGTATATGGCCATTATGGATTAATTAGGGAAAATTATGATATATATGCATGTTAGGTGTGGAAATGTGGAAGGTCCTAAGTCCCGTTTGCCCCCATAGAGTGAGTCCTACTTACCCGCCCCTTAGTTCTTATATGCTATGTGTAATGTGAATCCATGTAAATCCATTTCCCCTCGATGTCCCCATAGTGTGAGTCCTACTTACAAATCCCTTAGTATTATGTGTTTATTATTTGAATGCGCTTCCGAACCGATGATGTGGATTTGGATACTTCGAGGCTTGTTTGGGGACTCTCGGGTTCCCATTCGCCGTGTCACCTCTAGGCCCTAGTCTCGGGTCGTGACACTCCTAGACTTAACATAGGACCAAAACATGTCATTTTAAGTATAAAAATAGTTATAAACCCTATTCTAAGTCCTTCAAAACCTTTTAACATGTCATTTTAAGTATAAAAATAGTTATAAACCCTATTCTAAGTCCTTCAAAACCTTTTAACAAAAAGACCTAGGGCTAAAGAGAAGAGAGAAGAGCGAGGATTCGAGGAATTCAAGCCATATTCGTGCCACATTGATCTTCTACCTTCATCCCAGGTATGTAAGTCTAAACTAAAAGCATGAGATTATTCTCTCATGTGCCCTATAGATGGTCATAGAAGAGTTGAAAGTCTAAAGAGTCTACATACATGATTCTTGATTATTTTCTTGAAAATTATGCCTACTACATGTATTTTCATATGTTGATGATCATCATAAACTTATTTTCTTGATTTGAATACTTTTCATGAGATATTGTATAAACTCTATATGTTAATTTGTTAAAGCATGCATAATAAACTTAGGGATGGAGTGTAGAGCCTTGGTTTAAGTATGTTGAGTGAAGTCTTGATGTGAGTATGAGGTTGAGTTAATTGAGCTTGATGATCCTATGAGTCTTCATAATTAAGTTTTTGAGTTCTGACTAAACGACTTCTTCTAATTGATGATTTGAGTCCTTGAGTTCTTAAATGAGAATTGAGTTAACTGAGATGAGTTGAGTTAAAGTCCCTGAAATAATAGAGGACCCTTGAGTTTGAGTTAATGAGATAATGAGAGTCTCTACTAGGCTAATTTGAGATAATTGAGTTGAGATGAGGAGTCTTATGAGCATTGAGTCTTGGGAGGAGTATCGAGCATCGAAATGAGTAAGAGTAAGAGCAAGTCCATCTCGCACTCATTAACTAAGTCGCCAAGTGTAGGAGTATACCATGGCGTAGGTATCAAAAAGTACTACAGCTTAAACCCAAATTTCACTCAATTCCGATAAGAAACAATTGAGATATTCCATTCCAAATTTTTTCCAAAAAATCACAACATAAACAACAAGAAAAATCGTATTTTTGCGCCAAAAGAGCTCTATCGATTAATTTCGGCATTAACACGGCATGTGCCTCGCCAAAACACACAAAATAAACTCAAATTTTACCAAAATCCAACTTAAAATGGATAAGAAATCGCATATTGAAGTTTCAAAAAATATTTCCAATAACTAGTCAGAAAAACATCAAAAGTTACCTCAAAGGATGTGCCGAAATCAAGTTCTGACACTTCCATGATGTTTCTCTCAAAAATATACACAAGTTAGTCTTTTCAATCACCAAAATCGAACCCCAAATGAGAGAGAAATTGTTGTTCAAATTTTCCCTACTCAATTTTTCACGTTCTTGAAAAATTTCCAGATATATATACCCTTTTTCCTTTTTTAAATTTTTTGTCGCCTTTCCATGTGGCAGCCTGTGATTGGGTCACATCATTCATCGCCTTTACTTTTTCAACAACTGTTCAAACTTCATTTTCGTGTTCTGACCTCATCTAAAGTCCAAAAAATGCAAAATCCATATATGAAATATGATCGGAACACCATTTTAGACTTAACGATGTAGTCAAAATTCTCGTCGGAGTTCGTTTTGTTCCAATGCAGGTCCCACTTCTCAATATCAAAATCTACCGAATGGGCCAGAGCGCACCTAGAAGCCTCGAGAATTGAATGAAAGGTCCTCCTAGACCAAACTCGATATTTATGAAGCTAACCATGCTATCAAAATTTCCATTTGGGCACATTTACCAAGGACATTGACCAAAGTCAACTATTGAAACTCGATATGATATTTGACGGTTTGTAGGTCAATAATTGCTGATGAAACCGTCAAAAGTTTGCTCCTAGGCCGTTTACTAGAATTTTACTTGAAAATTCATTTTACAGATTATAACCTCTCATTTAACTCAAAAAGCTGCATAAACCTCAACTAATTAACCCAACAACTGAACCAACAATATCAATACATCACAAATGGCCCGAGATCACTATGCAAAGGCTCACATTGATAAGATATTCGCGGAAACACCGAAATGTCCTGGAGGATCATTACACAATATCTATACAAAAGGGATTTGTATATTGAAAAGGTTCCAATACCTATACAAAATGGGATTTGTATATTGAAAAGGACCCAATACATATACCAAAGTGATTTGTATACTGAAAAAGACCAAAATACACATACAAAAGGAGTTTGTATATTGAAAAGCACCCAAGACCAAAGTGATTTGTATACTGAAAAAGGACCCAATACCTATACTAAAGGAATTTGTATATTTGAAAACCTATGCAAAAGGGATTTATGTTGTGAACTAACATAAACAGATCTTGGATATCGAGACATTTGCAAAAAAAGAAATTAGTTTTGGTTAATTGAACATTCTCGAACCATTTATTTTTAGGAAACAAAAAGATTTATTCCAAAATAACAGATGGAAAAAAACAGAAGTCCTTGGATACATAATACATCTTCAAGTATTATTTCTAAATCTCTCTGACCAAATCAGCCTACATTAGGATTAATCATTAATGGATGATTCAAATTGGACAAAAACATCCTTGGACACATAATACATCTTGAAGTATTAATTCTGAATCTCTTTGACCAAATCTGCCAACATTAGGATTAATCGTTAATGGATGATTAAAATTTGATAAAAACAATAAGGTTTGATGAGGGAGAGATATTATCCAACACTTGACGTCCAGCCGAAACATCTAAAAATTGTATTGCTACTCTTGTTACCGCCAATATAAATCTAAATCCTTTGCATGTTCCACCATACGTATATTGAATATTTTAATAAGTGAACATCCTTCTTAGCAGCAATGTCCGAGGAAAAAATAGGGAAGGTTACACAATTTGAGGTTGTATACATTGACGCTTTTTACCAAAGAAATTATATATCCTCTGATACCTAGATACAATGATATTACAAACTGATTATACAACTGAAATACTTATGCAATGAGAGCGAATTATATAAGTAAAATCTAACAGATAAATTGGTATGTAGTGTGCAACGATCTGACCTAAGGTCTAGTCATCACACGGCGAATGAGATACTCGAAAGCACCTCACTCAAGCCATCTTTTGTATCTCAAGCATTCATAGGCATAAAACTAAACATTTGCAGAATGTAAAACGAGAAAAGGGTCTATGGGGTCATATTATAACAATGAAGCAACATATAAAAGGAAACATCAACATATATCCACAAAGCATACCGACTAAACCATAAATGGACGGAACCAGTAACGGTCAGTTTCCATTAAATAGAAAAGACTTCATACATAAATAACATAGAATGTAAAAGCCTCAAAAGGCTAACATATACAGCAATATCTCAGGTACAAAGCAAGAATGAAAAATAGTGGAGATCGAACTAAGGGATCACCACGAAAGTACTAGTTTCAAACGCCTGAAAACTAGCCACGGGCCGATGGAGGAGCACTTGTCCCTACCTGGTTAAACCATGTAGGAAAAATATGTGTTAGTACTTTTGGAATGTACTAACTATGTGAGATGCAATGCAAACATGAAATTGTAATGCCATCATTCATAAGTAAAACATATGGATATACTAAGGACGGTAAAAGTACATAAACATGAGCTCAAGCATGCACAAGGAATATCGCTCAATATGAATGAGAATCAATGCATAAAAGATCACATGTGATGGAACCATATCATAGAGTCATAAACTTGTGGGAGTAGACCTTAACCGATATATAAGACCATGTGAGCTACTAGATGGAATCCAACACAACCCCTACGTTGGCACGGGGAGAACACTTGTCGGGTGGAGCTTTGTCACTTTCCATGCATCTTTATATAACATAAATGGCCTATGTGGATCCCCTAGCCAAACCTACAAGGGCTCCTATGGTGGCACATAGTTAATGGGGAAAAGGGTTGTTTCTTCGGTTCCCTTACCGAACCCCACCATGATGTCTCATTTGGTGCTAAGTCATCCCACAAAATCCTTTATAACATATACTTAGTCAATTTATGGCACTTTAGAATCATAAGTAGCAAGTCTTAAGAGTAGCTCGAACTTAGGGAACCACCAAGTGAGTATTGTTCTCTCATCGTGGGGACCTTCTTAAACATCTTTAAGGCAATTGTCAACATGTTTATATCTTTGACAAAACATAACTTTAAAACTTTTCTTAAATACCCTAATCATCATCATATATCATGTAAAGCTTACTTGAAACTTAGTGGGCTAACCTCTTAAGTTGAAACATTCATAAATCATGCATAATCATGGAAAAACATGCTCATTCAAAACATGGTGAAACATCCCATGCTTCAATACATAAACCCACATCATTGGGGTCATCATCATTAACTTGAAAACATGTAAATGCTTAGTAAAGTGTCATTGGATATCATTGAGGACATTTAATAACATAATATATCATGAAATCATCATTAGCATGCATGGTAACTTAAAGAAACTTAAAGAAAAGTTAAAAAGACATTATGTAGGACTTTGTGGGTGAAAGGAGACCCACAAATCAAACTTACATACCTTGGTAAGCTTTAGGAAGAAGGACTTTGTTGTTGGTGAAGGAACCCCTTGAAACCCTAGCCTCCTTAGCTTGTTCTTCTTCTCTAGGGAGTGTTTCTTGCCTTATGAATTTTAGGAATTGAAGAATGAAAGAAAGGATGAGGGTTTTAGGGCTTTAAGGTCTGATTTAGGCCTAAAAGATCACCAAAAAACCATAACTGAGGATTAGAATTGGCGAAAATGACCAAACTGCCCTTCATTTGTTGGAAGAAATCTGTGGAAGCCCCAGATTGAACCACGGACAATAGTCCTGTTCGTCCAGTTCTCCTTTTTCATCTTCAAAAATTGTTTTGTCTACCCAATCATGAAACCTTTTTCTACAGACCATCCGTTGACTTACGACTCATGGTTGGACTCGTAGAGTCCTTCCACACTTAGCAAATTTTCTCACTTTCCTGGATCTCATCTACGAAGGGTTATAAGACTCTTTTTACAGAGAGCAAAAAATCAACACCACTATATTTGTAATTTCAGACGTTGCTACATGCTTGTAATCATGAGATGAATAGTATTGGAATAGCATTCGTGATGCTTTAGCCTTTAGGTGATTTTGAAGGTTGTATTACAGAGAGTTGGAAAAAGGGACATTTCTTCCTCTAAATCAAGTTAATTTCATACGTTCCTCTAAAGAAACAAAAATCAAATCGTTAAATGTGTACTATATTTGTTTTGAATTAATTATAATTAATAATTAACTGAATCAATATGATTTTAGTTTAATTCAAAATATATTGAACAATCCTACTCAAAAGGATCACACAAAAAATTGATCGCGAAACTACAACTAATTGAATCGAGCCAATACCCTCAAAAACCTACCTTATCAAACTTCTGAATATCTAAGCATTCCAAATTATGTCACAAAATGCTACATGAAATACTCAAAATGCTTTGGAAGAAGATAAAGGATAAAAGATGGCAGAACAAATAAAAGTCCATTTGTCAAAAAAAAGAATGTCTTATTCTAGTAGTAGTTAGCTTGCAAGCTGTCATTTCAGTAACGTGAAGTTATGTCCTAATTTCTAAGGATAGTAATAGTATTGTATTTAAACTCTATGAAATCTGTGTAGAAGAACTATCCAATTTTTGAGTACTTTTAACTCAATTTTTGAAATTCACGTTAACTCTGATTTTGTCTTACGACTAAATCTATTTACCTAGACTCAAATTTGTCTCAAAACTTTGAAGGAGACATGGAAGAAGCGAATCAACGGAAGAGAAAATGAAGACACCAGCTTAACTCTATTGACAACCATCAAAAATCCAAAAATTGGGTTTGTTTGGATTGAGTTCAGTTGCAAATTAGTGATTGGTGCTTGCCCAAAAAATTGCCCTCAATACATTCATCCAAAGGCAAAAAAAAAGAATGCGCTAAGGGCTGATCCCTAATGCAACCTCACGCGATCACTAAGTCACCTCCCGGTTCCATGGTACATGGAGATCACCAAAGTTATTTTCTTAGAATTTGAACACAACTAAACATGAGAAAATTGAATAGTAAATGCAGATTAACAGTGACGCCGCAGCTACTTCCAAATCTTTACTTCCATATGTAATCATCAAACTAAGATTTCCCTCTCTTGCTTGAGCCAAGAGTACTAATGAAGTCTGTACTAGTGAGCCTTGCAAAAAGCATGCAAAATGATGTACTTACTTTGTGGACAGCTCATTCTGTACCTTACTTACGAGTTCATATTAGTTTTTCAACTTCTAACGGAAAGTATAGCTTCGATTCCCTGAAGCTGGAAAAGCTTGACGTCTTCTGCCTTGCTGGAAATCTGCTGCCTCTTCAATCTTTGGTGGCTGACCGAGGAGTAAATCCTTCTTATTACCTTTATCATTCCTACTCCTTCGAGACTCATCACCTT
This sequence comes from Solanum rostratum, assembly GCA_029948455.1. NCBI lineage: Eukaryota > Viridiplantae > Streptophyta > Magnoliopsida > Solanales > Solanaceae > Solanum > Solanum rostratum. The sequence goes on from CM057055.1 coordinate 14,148,966, forward strand.
CTCTTTCTGGCTGTTGTTTACCTGGATCTTCTCCAAATACCACTTGCTTCCTTGCCACGTCATAGTCAAAAGCCTGAACCTTCAACTGACTTTCATCTGTTTGTGATTTCTCTGCAAGCTTCCACTTACTTTTTTTATTTATCGACACGGGCATATTCTCACCCCCTTCATCGACAGAAACTGCATTTTTGTTTTCCCCATGCTCAGGCTGATCGTTGGTAACTTCTGAGACATCTTGGCCTGATTCCTCATTATCCGAATCAGTTTCCAGTAAGATAACATCTTCTAATTTTGAAGTAGCTACCGGCATGGCAGAGGAGTTTTCCTGTTCTCCAGCTGATGGATCACCTTTCACTGAGTCCCCATCATCTGAATCAGTCTCCACAGTTATAATGTCTAATTTGGAATTAGTGGCAACAGCTTCCTCTCCATGGTTAATTTCCAATGGTTTAGCAGGCCCTGCTGCAGCTTGCTGTATCTGCTCAATACTACCTGAAAATGCATGGAATGGAAGGCTCACCGAAGACTTGATCTGCTGCACTTGGATCTCTTCTGGCTTATTTTTATCAGGATGCTTCTTCTTTGCTGAACTCCCTAGTAACATCCCAATACCACGGCTTGGTTTCTCAATTGCCTGAATAGTTACTTCCACTTGTCCTGAAGAAGTAGCCTTTAAACCACCATATTCATCACGACGTTCAGAGGTGTCATCATGTGAACTACAAACATTTGAAGTTTTTATCCCTGTTGTTGCTTTTAGAGCCTCAGTTATTTCAACAGACATTTCAGCACCCTCAGTCGCCACAATGTTTTCTTCAGCTTGTACTTCTAAGCGCCTTTCCTTTAGATATTCTGCGGCTGCTTCATATGCAGCTGAATTTTGAACAGAGGCCCTAATGATGCTGACAACAGAACCAAGATTACGCTCAACATACGGATGCTTTGATTTCATCATTCCCTTTAATTTGCTTGGGGTAAGAGGCATCTGCTTAGCAATTTCAGTAAGTATTTTGTTTGGCAAAACATAGCCAGTACTTTCATCTTCTGCTCGGGCAATAACATCCCTCCAACCATGCAACCCAGCAACAACTGCAAGCTGCTGCGCATTGAAGCCAGCTCCCTGTAATCCATATATGTGCTGATACGACGTATCAGTCAAAAGTTCTTTTTCATACATCTGCATACATATATCATAACTGCGTTTGTACACCTCTACTAGAGGAGCATCAAGAGATCCATCCTCAGCATCTAATGATAGCAATTTCATCCTCATAACATCATAAATGTACAAGAGATAGTGTGTATCTTCTCTAGCATATTTCATCATATCTGAAGGAAGCGGGCGTAATCTCCAATCTGCATTCTGATATTCCTTGTTGGCGGTAACTCCACAAAAATGTTGTAGCAGATACTCCAGACTGTTTCTTTCCAGTTTCAAAACCCTCGAGGCCTGGCCAGTATCGAACATATTGCACACATATATGCCAAAATCACGCTGAAGCCACACAATATCTCGATCAGCACCATGCATCACCTTTTTCTTCTTATGATCCTTAAAAACATCTCTCAGATAAGGGCCAATGTGAACACGAAGCTTTAAAGTGTCAACAACAAAATCTTCATCTCTAGTTGATATTTGCATCAAACATGTCAATCCTTGAAAAGATCTATATTGATTATGTTCCAAATCAACCGCAAACTCATCGACAGAGCGCAACTTGTTTGCCAACAGCTTCAGATCTTTAACCTCCTCCACAAGCTTGAATGGGGTACTCTCTAATGGAGGAGGTTTGACAGGGTCAATAATGCCACCATCACTCTCAACAAAGTCCGAGGGCGTGAACTTCTCGAGAGGATGCATAAATCTAGAACCATCCTCAGTTCTCTGCAACCAAACATGCTCAAATGGCTGATTTGTGTTGTTGACAATGATTTTATATACATCTTGCGGCTTGGGGATAGTGGGTATATGAAATGGAACCTTTGGCTTCGGTTTGGCAGCCACTTCCACTTTCTTATTCTTCTTCCGAGAAACCACTTGAAACCCACTTTCAGAATCATCATCCATCTTCACTCCAGTCTCCTCTTCTTTCTTTCTCAACAACTTAAACTCATCCAACGACGAAGCCAGTTTCTCCAAGACATCGTCATTTATGTTCACCAGCCATTCTTGGCTCTCCTCCTCATCTGGATCCTCTGGACACGATATGGGTTTTCCCCATAGTTGCGATAACGCCCCGACTTTGTCCAAGATCACCTTGGATTTCTTGTCGATTTGTGAAATGGGCGTCCTGAATTCGCTGAAATTGTTGTAGAAATGGAAGTCTTTATCGTTGGGGATTCCTCTTGAGGAACCAGAGAGCTTTGCAATCGTGGATGGCAACGGACCACTTGTGACTTTGCTTAACGTATCCTCTTCAGATGAATCCATCTCCATTGATGAGATTCGCCAAAGAGAGGTTTTTGGCTTTAGGGTTAGGGTTTTAGTGTGTGCGCATCAAATTGGGGAAGTTCAGCATGGTGGCTGCTATTCTAGTGTGGGTGTAGGCTGTAGCAACCTTCATATAACAAAACGATATTCTTAGTTTAATAGTTTGATTTAAAAATAATTTTATCTTTCATAAATTTAATTTTTTATTATTATTATTATTTTCAATAAATATATTATTGCATTATTTTCTGATGATAATTGTTTTACTAAAAATATTTACTTGAAAATAAATAAGAAATACATATATTTTCTATTTCATTAAAACAAAAACTATCGTTATCAGAATGAAATTAATGATGGAGTTACAGTAATCTTATATATATATAACATATAATGTCAATTAAAAAAATACATGTAATTATTCTATATTATGACTAGTACATTTTACCCTCTCCAAAAAACAGTTTTTCTACCTCTATGAGTAGTGATAAGGTCTGCATGTATTTTATCCTCTCTAGACCCCACTTGTGAAATTCCACTAGGTATGTTATTGTTGTTGTGTTATGACAATAATAATATACCTAGTAAAATTTAGCAAATAAATCAGTATATGAAGCCTTGACTCAAGTGTGTCCCAAAATTACAAAGAGAAAGCAAAAACATTGTAGAAAAACATAACAATTGTTGTGCAAAAAATAAAAAAAGGAACAAGAACAACAAAATAATGTGATAATGATAGCATACTCCTTTCGTCTCATTTTGACTTAATTGTAAGGCAATAAAAATATATTAAGAAAAACTTAAAGACAAAATTTAAGCCATACTTATTGTTCTTTGTGAAGTGATAAATATGTAGTGTAATTTATCTTCTAGAAAAAATAAACTTTCAATAAATGAAAGGGTAAATATAGAAAAGAATTCAAACATTCATCTTGAACTTTGAACAATTCAACTATTTTAAACATTAAAATAAACTTTAAAAATTAAATTAATTTGGGACAGGGGAATAGTAGACAACAAATGATACTGGAAATTATATATATATATATATATATATATATATATATATATATATAATAGTAATGCAAGTACAATGACAAACACCACATATCCTAAATCCTTGAAGAGTAAAACAACCATTCACTACATACTAAGTTTCTACCAAATAGGCATCCTTTACACTCTTCTGTCTAAGGTCATGTCCCTCAGTTACTTGAAGATGCATCATGTCATACCTAATCACCTCTTTTAAATATTTCTTCGGCCTATATTTACCTATCCTCGTACGTATGATAACCAACCTCTTGCACCTCCTTACTAAGGGTGTCTACACATCTCCTCTTCATGTGTCCACACAATTTCATTCTCGCTTTCCTCATCTTGTTTACAGGGGACACTTCCATCTTATCCCGAATATTTTTATTCTTAATCTTGTTTTATATATTAATTTAAAAAATGAAATCAAGAAGAGAAAAAAGAAAGATGAATAGAGTTCTTTAAAAGTAATATTTTTATTAGAAATAAATTATATCTATACTATATTAAAAGTGTGAAGATCCTTAGAAATGTTTTTTGAACTCTTAACCCTTCGTTAAAAGATTCTCCTTTAGACAAAATTATTTTTTCACTATTTTTTTAATTTCTTAATATTTACTCTTTTATTTATTTTATTTCAAGATACATTTTTGAATTAGGATTTCTGTATATTTAGAATTCACTCTTGATTTGGCACTATTCTACATAAATAATTGTCTAGACTGCGAAGGAATGGAAAAATATTACTATTATCCTTTAATATTTAATACTTTGAAATTAATTAAAATTTTGATTATCAAATATTTTATTAATAAAAATATGTGATATTAACAAATTTAAAAAAGAAAAAGAGTAATTAAAATTACGTTGGAAACATTAAACTACTCTTTTTATATTTAAGAGTCTTTTTTTAAAATTAAATTTTGATCAATTAATTATTTAACTCCTAACTATTCAACTCCAGATTATTACTTTTGTATTCATAATCTATTAATAAATCTATATTATAAGTAATTGAATTGATTATCTCATCTTTACCAGGAGTTAATAGATTAAACTATTGCATCAAATTAATATTATTTCTTTAATTTTATTTATATAAATATTGTATTTATTTTAATAACAAATACTACTTATATATAATTTTTAAATTGATAAGACATATGTTACACTAAACTAGTATATATGTGTTTGTGTAAAAAAAATGATTTTTGACCTATGAAATAATAATAGAAAGGATGTTAAGTATGAATTGTAAAAAGGGGAAGTCAACAATTGTGGTTCTGTATTTTGTTCAGCTCTCAAGCTTTGGTAGTCCACATTGGTGGCTACCATTGCTATATATATATGTATCAACTTCTGAATGTTGAGGCACATTAGTAAAAAAAAAAAAAAGGAAAAGAGATGCACTGCAATATATTATTCTCTCTTCTCCTCAGTTTCTAAATTTTAATTCTCATTGTATTTATTCTAGTAAATTTTAGATTTATTTTATAACACGTTATCAGCACGAAGCTCTCCCCATTTCAACCTATTGTAAATAGGTAAAACGGGTAAAAACTCATTTTATCAAAATGTCTAACATTTCAAAAGTTGAATTTACTGTACTTAATATTTCTGGATCTAATTATTCATCATGGGCACTAAACGCTGAACTGCATTTAGAATCAATGGGTCTGGCATACACCATTAAAGATGACAATAAGGCATCCAGTCAAAACCGTGTCAAAGCTTTATTTTTGGTCCGCCACCATCTTGACGAGGGACTAAAATTACAATATTTGACAATAAAAGATCCCTGAAATTGTGGAAGAATCTAAAAGATAGATACGACCACCTGAAGTTGGTCGTCCTTCCACAAGCGCATCATGATTGGTTAAATCTAAGATTATTAAGATTTTAAAAATATAACTGAGTATAATTCAGCAATGTTTAGAATTATATCTCAGCTAAATTTATGCGGAGAAGAAATAACTGAACAAGATAAGCTTGAAAAGACATACTCCACATTTTCACCCGCGAATATGCTCCTGCAGCAGCAATATCACAGTATGGGATTTACAAAATATTCTGAATTACTTTCACACCTTCTTATTGCTGAAAGGCATAATGAATTATTGATGAAAAATCCTGATAGTCGGCCCGTTGGTTCTTCGCCACTCCCTGAAGTGAATTGGGTGAATTATAAACAACGAGAAAGAAATTATGGCCCCAGAAGTGGTCGTGGCCGTGGCCGAGGTCAAAGAAGAAATCATGATAGTCGTGTCCCAAAGAGGCACAGCCAACAATTTAAAAGGGAGGAAGAAAAGCCAGAAGCTTTTCCAAAGAAAAATTCAGAAAGTATATGTCACAGATGTGGAGGCAAAGGGCACTGGTCAAGGACATGCCGGTCATCTAAACGCCTTGTTCAACTATATCAGGCATCATTAAAAAGAGCCAAAAATTTAAAGACAATTTTTTGTCTGAAAATAATATGGAACATATGTATCTGGATGTAGCGGACTACTTAAATTTCCCAAAAGAAAATTTAAATATTAATGAAAAATGAACGATGATGAGCCTGATAATATATAAAATAATTTTCGTTATTTATATGTGTTCTTATGTTTTTATATCTCATGAAGATGAAAATAATAATAATAATAATAATAATAATAATAATAATAATAATAATAATAATAATAATAATAATAATAATAATAATAATAATAATAATAATAATAATTTGTATCTTGTCTTCCATATTCTTATATATTTAACTTATGCAAGATTTTTTATTAAATACACATGAGGTCCAAGTAAATATTTACTTTATTATTTTTCTCTTTGAAGAATGGATATGTCTCAAATTTTGTTTGGATCAATAATCAATCGCGAAGATATTTGTGTTATTGACAGTGAAACGACTCATGCAATTTTTAAAGACGAGAAATATTTTTCTTCTTTACTTAAAAGAAAGACAACTGTTACTACAATATCTAATAGTACAAAAATAATTGAAGGCTCCGGAAGAGCTATTATATTTCTGCCTCAGGGGACAAAAATCGTTATAGAAAATGCATTGTTCTCTTCTAAATCCCCAAGAAATCTGCTAAGTTTTAAAGATATCCGCAGAAATGGATATCATGTCGAGACATTAAATGAAATGAATATTGAATACCTTGGTATAACCAAGAATGTCTCGGGCCAGAAATATATTTTAGAAAAATTATCAACTTTATAATATGGCCTATATTATGCAGAATTAGTGCAATTGAAGCACATTCGATCGTAAACCAGAAGTTTACTGATCCAAAAATTTTTGTGTTATGGCATGATGGATCAATAATGATGAGACGAATTCTTGAAAATTCAATTGGTCATCCATTAAAGAACCTGAAAATTCTTATGAATGACGAATTTTCATGTGTTGCTTGTCATCAAGGCAAATTAATTGCCAGACCATCGACCTTAAAGGTTGGCATTGAATCCCCAAAATTTTTGGAACATATACATGGGGACATATGTGGACCTATTCACCCACCTAGTGGAGTGTTTAGATATTTTATGGTCTCAATAGATGCATCATCAAGATGGTCTCACGTGTGCCTTTTATCATCCCGCAACCTGGCGTTTGCAAGGATACTGGCACAAATAATAAGATTAAGGGCGCAATTCTCAGATTATCCAATTAAATCCATTCGTCTGGATAATGCTGGAGAATTTACATTCCAAGCTTTTGATGATTATTGCATATTAATTGGGATAAAAATTGAACATCCGGTATCTCATGTTCATACTCAAAATGGCCTTGCAAAGTCATTTATTAAGCGTCTGCAATTGATAGCTAGACCACTGCTCATGAAATCAAGATTACCCATTGACGTGTAGGGTCATGCTATCTTACATGCAGCAGTACTTGTACGTCTCAGACTGACTAATTATCATGAATACTCCCCATCACAATTGGTATTTGGTCATGAACCTAATATAGCTCATCTACGAATTTTTGGCTGTGCAGTATACGTGTCTGTAGCACCACCGCAATGCACTAAGTTGGGCCCTCAACGAAGCTTAGGTATAAATGTTGGGTTTGACTCACCCTCCATAATTCGCTACCTTGAACCGTTGACAGGAGATTTATTTACTGCCAGATTTGCAGATTGTCGGTTTGATAAAACAATTTTCCCCCAATTATGGGGAGAGAAAAAGGAACCCTAGAGAGAAGTTGGAGAAATTGCATGAAAAGTTTTATCACTATCTCATTTTGATCCACGAACACGCACATGTGAACAGGAGGTCTAGAAGATCATCCATTTGCAGACAATAGAGAATTAAATGTCAAATGCATTTACTGATTTGAAATGGATAACTAAGTCACATATCCCTACAGTGAATGTGTCTATCCGAATCGAAGTCCCAAAGGAACCATCTGCTAGTATCACAGCTTCTGAATTCCAAACACGCCTGAAGCGTGGTAGACCAGTGGGTTCAAAGGATAAAAATTCTAGAAAATGAAGCGTAAGGAATAATAAAGATGATACTACAAAAGGACTTCATGAAGAAGATCCAGACTTGAGAAATCCTAATATTCCTGAAGAAATCAGTGAACCCGAGACTCAAGTGAATAAAGAACTTACAATAAGCTCTACTGGTGATGAGATAGATTTAGATCGATCAAAAATTACAGCGAATAACGTTTTTGCATATAATGTTTTACTTAGCCTCATGCAAGATAATGAAAGTCTTGAGCCTAAATCCGTTGAAGAATGTAGACGCAAAGATGATTGGCCAAAATGGAAAGAAGCAATTCAATCTGAATTGAATTCACTTTCTAATCGTGAGGTATTTGGACCTGTAGTCCAAACCCCTGATGGTGTAAGACCAGTTGGCTATAAATGGGTTTTTGTGCGAAAGCGAAATGAGAGAAATGATATTGTAAGATACAAGGCACGCCTTGTTGCACAAGAATTCTCTCAGAAGCTCGATGTTAACTATGAGGAAACATATTCACCTGTTATGGATGGAATAACCTTTCGATATCTCATCAGTTTAGTTGTGCATGAAAATCTAAAAATACATCTAATGGATGTAGTTACAGCTTACCTCTATGGTTCACTTGACAGTGAAATTTACATGAAAATCCCAGAAGGATTCAAATTGCCCGAAGCATGTACTAAGTCTTAGGAAATATTCTCAGTTAAATTACAAAGATCATTATATGGTCTGAAACAATCAGCGCGTATGTGGTATAATCACCTTAGTGAGTACTTGATAAATAAAGGATATACAAATAATGTCATTTGTCCATGTGTTTTCATTAAGAAAACAAGATCGGAGTTTGTAATACTCACAGTTTATGTTGATGATATAAATCTCATTGGAACTCCTGAAGAGGTCCAAAAGGCAATTAAATATTTAAAGAAAGAATTTGAGATGAAAGATCTTGGAAGGAAAAAACTTTGTCTGGGTCTACAAATTGAACATTTAGCAGCCGGGATCTTTGTTCATCAATCTGCCTATACTGAGAAAATCTTAAAGCGATTCTATATAGGCAAAACACATCCGTTAAGTACTCCTATGGTTGTTAGATCACTTGAAGTGAATAAAGATTCATTCCGTCCCCCAGAAGAAGATGAAGAACTTCTTGGTCCAGAAGTATCATACCGCAGTGCCATTGGTGCACTTATGTATCTTGCTAACTCAACCAGACCTGATATAACATTTTCTGTTAATCTGCTAGCAAGGTATAGTTTTTCCCCAACGCAAAGACATTGGAACGGTATCAAGCATATTTTGCGATACCTGAAAGGTACAATTGATATGGGTTTGTTTTATACTAGCAAAGGCTGTGCAGACCTTGTTGGTCATGCAGATGCAGGTTATTTATCAGATCCACATAAAACCCGATCTCAAACAGGCTATCTGTTTGCATATGGAGGAACTGCTATATCATGGCGATCTATAAAGCAGTCAGTTGTTGCTACATCTTCAAATCATGCTGAAATAATTACAATTCATGAAGCAAGTAGAGAATGTGTGTGGCTGAGATCAGTGATACATTTCATCGAAGAAAAATGTGGACTGAAAAATGATGTCATAGTACCCACGGTCATATTTGAAGACAATTATCGCGTGCATAGGTCAATTAAGTATGAATTGTAAAAAGGGAAAGTCAACAATTGTGGTTTTGTATTTTGTTTCGCTCTCAAGCTTTGGTAGTCCATATTGGTGGCTACCATTGCTATATATATGCCTTAACTTCTGAATGTTGAGGCACATTAGTTAAAAAAAAAAGGAAAAGAGATGCATTGCAATATATTATTCTCTCTTCTCCTCAGTTTCTAAGTTTTTAATTCTCGTTGCATTTATTCTAGTAAATTCTAAATTTATTTTATAACAAAGGATATTTTATTTAATGTCACGTATTTTTGACATTTTGCGGCTTCATACACAGCGTAAGCAAAGGCTCCGGCAAAATTGGAGTAAACTTTGTTTAATTGAAAAATGCGGTAAAGACGTGACCTTCAGTCTGACGCTCTCTAGTGTGATCAAATAATATTTAGTGCTTGGTGGTTTAACATTATATTACTTGTTTCAACTGCAACTACTTCCTTTATTTCAACTTATATCATTTTATTTGGATATTAAGATTCAAATTTTAAAAACAAATTATAACAGCTTATTCGTAACTCTTTCTAATATTTAAAATTATTAATTCTTATGATTTATATTATTATTTTTATATAGTAACTAAAAGTGAAAATTATTTTTTTAAAACCTTAAAGACTGTACGTTCAAATTCGTCGTCAAAATAAAATAATATCAACCCAAAAAATTCATAAACACTAGTACTATTATTTTTTTTAAAAAAAAAAACATATTTTCTAAAAAACAATTCATGAAAATGACATTTAATGTACTAATAAGAGTATTAAATGAGCGAGTAAATATCTAGACTATCCCATAAATTTCTAATTACCCCTAAACATTAGTCATTTCTTGAATTTTTTGACAAAATTAATAAGAGGACAAATTAGAGTTGAATTATATAATATAAAGGTGTAGTTGGATACAAACACTCTAGGAGATAAACTATAAATATGAATTATAATAGAATGAAACTATTACCGCTCTATTATAATGTTCTGACATAATGAATTACAGTACGAGATCTTTATTCATAATTTACTAAATATCTAAAGAAAATTAGATATTCGTACTATTTTTTTCCATAAATATCACGATTATTAGTAAAAATCAAAATGAATTAAAAATCCATATCGTAATAGAAAAAGAAGAAGATAAAATTAGCATATCAAAATAGCTTTACCAAAATATAACCCAATAAACTCTATCAGATACTTCATCCCCCCCCCCCCCCCCCCCTTAATAATAATTAAGGTGGCGCATTCGATCATTTCATTTGATTTTTCAATTTTCGGTTTAAGAAAAATATAAATCGAAATTGAACTGAAATAAATTTGGTTCAGTTCGATTTTTGCAATTTCGATTCGGTTTATTTCAATTTAATTTTTCGGACTCTTTTTTTCGCTGAAAAATAATTGATTACACACAAGAAGACATTACTACAACTCTATAAAAATAAGCTACTCTATATTAGTAACCAATTAATGAGACCATTATTTAAAAATGTGGACCTCAAGTCTTAATATAAATCAGCAGGCAGCAACATTTGATGTTAGCCAAAACAAGGCTTAAATCCACATTCTCATCAGCAGGCAGCAACAATTCAAAACAAGAACCAACATCCAGCAATACAAAATAAGAACAAGCATCGACATTTAGAATAAAAAGCAATAGTTCTAAGAATCAACAATTCAATCTTCCGGCTTTCACAAAAAAGCTGGCATTTGGAGAGTAGATGCTGAGATTAATAGAAAGAAGAGAAATATGTTTCTTGACTTTTGTCTGTCAATTTCTTGCTGGACCTCTAAGTTTACCATAGCTGCATTAAGAAGAAAATTAACAATTAAGAGCAACATAAATATTACAACTTATTGTGAAAAGATAGAAGTTTTTACTTACCAGTTACCACATCTATGCATCACGCAACTATACATCCACGATTCTAGATTCATTTCTATTATGAGTCATATCTTAAAAGAATTTAAAAGAACTTGTTAGATATAACTTATAAGCAATATAAATAAGAATTTATCTTTGATATAATGAATACAAAATGTAAAATTCTTACCAAGTTCAAGTTGCTCAAGATACTTTAAATCGTCTTCAACATTAATTGGGATAGGTTCACTTCTAAGCCAATCTTGAAGACAAATAAATGATTGCACTAATTTAGGAGTCAATGAACTCCTAAAGGGATCAAGAATGTGACCTATGCTAAATGCGCATTCAGATGCGAATGGCTAACACATCACGAGCTATCTCCACAAAAATAGGAAATCTTGGCTCATTAAGTTTCCACCACTTCAATATATCAAAATCATCTGATTCTAGCTCAATATCTTCAGCAAGATATCTACCCAACTTTGATTTACTGCCTGAACTTTCACTTTCTTCTTTATGCCTCACAAATTGTTGTTTTATTCTCATTGATCCTCCTTTGAAAGTTGCATCACTACTCACAGTAGATGCACATGATGAGTTCCCAGATAAAGTAGGCGAAGATGATGAAGGGACTTTTGATGATCTCTTAACATAATGTTCAAATAAATCTCGGTATCAATAAGAGAGTCCCCAATTTCTTTCCCAAACATATCCACAATTGCAAGTGGAACATATTTAAGCTTGTTACGGGGATCCAACACAGATGATATAAAGATCATCTTGTTCATTTTATGTGGATCACCCCAATATTTTCTAAACTTTTCTCTCATACTTTCTGCCATATTTTTCAGACAAGGATCTTCATTTTCCATCATCTCTTTCAAAATAAGATCAAGCTCAGCAATTTCCACAAAGTGCACATTATTTGTGACGTATTTTGAACCAGAGACCTTCAAAGTAAGTATATAAAAAGTTTCAAGAAACTTAACCATTGCTCTTACTTTTTCATATCATCACTATTGAGGACTCCTACACTAGTTCCATCTTCACAAGGATGGGTACGGAGATAATCAAGGAATCTAATACCATAAAAACTATATCTTTCAAATGCAAGTTCAAAGTGTTGTGCCGTATCAAGCATCAAGTATGTAGAGTTCCACCGAGTAGGAATATCTAAACATAATAATTTCTTACAAGTTATCAATTGAAATTCACGACATTCTTTAAACTTTTTAAGTCTTGCGGGAGATTGTTTGATGTATTTCACGGCTTGTCTTACTCGCTTGACTGATTGGATAATTTCTTTTAATCCATCTTGCACAATAAGATTGAGAATATGTGTCATACACCTCAAATGAGGGTGTTGACCCTCTAATATGTTAGTTCCCCAATTAATCAACTGTTTAGATATTTCTTTCATGATAACACAGTTGAACTATAACATTATCAACTGTGATAGAAAACACATAGTCTAAGCCCCAATCAAGCAAACAACTAGTAATGGAAGCAGCCATATCATGACCTCTATGACTAGAAATAGGACAAAAATTTATAATTCTTTTATGCAAAATCCAATTTCTATCTATAAAGTGGGTTGTTAGACACATATAGTTGATTCTTTGAATAGATGTCCAAGTATCTGACAAACTTTTGGACGTACTTCTTTGAAAGTCTTCTTCAAGAGTTGTCTATGTTCACTATAAAGTTGATAACAATCTCTTGTCAAAGTTCTACGAGAAGGAATCTGAAATTGTGGTACCGTGATTTTCATGAAATTTTTAAAACCTTTCTTCTCAACAAAACTAAACGGCAACTCATCAACAATTACCATTTGAGCTAAAGCTCTTCTACTTTGTTCTTGTTCAAATTTCCAAGAGCTAAACACTCCTTCCTTTCCTCCAGTTGAAGATGGTAGAAAATTTATTAGTTTTTTACCATCCATATGAGAAAAATTAGGACACTTATTATTTAAATGATTATTCATAGATGACGTACCATTACACTTTGTAGCAACCGCATAAGTTTTTCCACAGTAGTTACACCTTGCTTTAGGAATTCCATTTTCATCGATGGACTTCTCAAAATGCTTCCAACAACATGGCTTTTCTTTTCTTTGGAGCTTCAACCTCATTTGGAGAAGAAATATTAGGTATTTCATTTGAAACCTCATCTTCACTTACCCTACTTTCAAATTCTGTCATTTGTGAAACTGAAAATAAATTTAAACTTAGAAAATTGTAATGTCCAATTCTCCATCCTCAAATCCTTCTAAGTTCTAATTCTTTTATTATCCATACAAAAGATTGAAAGAGTTAAAAAAAAAAACTTACCACAATGGTCAGTGAATGATAATGGAAGATTGGAAGTTGAAACGAACAACAATGGAAGATTCGAAGTTGAAACGAACAAATTGTGTCGCCGCGACAGTCATCCGTCGCGGCGTCGCCGCCTCGCCCTCACGAGCTACTATGCGATAGTAGCAGACTGATTAGTGCTGACTGTCCGTCGACCTTCGCCGACTCGCCGCCTCGTGTTTTCCACTTTTCCTCGAGTTGTCCAGACTCCAGCCGTCCATCGAGCAACGACAAGTGGACCAGCAAGCAGTAGCGGCAAAGTCACAACAGCCATTCGTGGACAACACTCACAGAGTCACAGCAGCCAGCAGACCAGCACACAGCAACGACAACACAACGCCCCTAAGTCTTTTTCAGTTTTAAAATTTAGAATAAATTCCAGCACAACGCCCGTAGGTCTTTTTCAGGCACCAAATAAATTTTGATTTATGAATTTAGAAATTATGATTTTGGCCATTTGAATTTGGGTTTGAGAATTGGGAGATTGGACTATGGATATTTAAATTTGAATTTGGGTCATATGTTGTTATATTGGACAATTAGACTAGGATCTTTGTCTGACTATTGATATAAATTATAATGGTATAAAATAAATTTGATTTTCCAGTTAACTGAAAATAATTATTTTAAAACTAAAAATCGAACCGAATTATTAAATTTTTAAAATTTCAAACCGAAACTGACTGAAATAACCAAAAAACCGAAATTGAAATTAAAAAAAATTTAGTTCGGTCGATTTTTTCGATTTGAACCAAATTATGCTCAGCCTTAATAATAATTCAAATATTATTTTAACTACCCACCTAATCCTCCACTTTCATTTTTTTTCATTTTTAGAAAATTATTTTTTTACTTGCCGCAATTTTTTTTTAAAATACAATTTTTTATTTCTCTTATATTTGCTACACAAGTAGGAAAAAATATATTTTTAAAAATATATTCTATCTATCTATCTATCTACCTATTAGAGGTGTACATGGACTGGGTTGGTTCGAATTTTTTAAATATCAAACCAAACCATTTGTATCAGGTTTTTTTAATATATAGATCAAACCAAACCAATAAAACTCGAATTTTTCAACCTCGAATTTTTTCGGGTTTCTTGGATTTTTTGGGGTTTTTCGAATTTTTAAATTTTTTTCGAAATTCTCGTGTTTTTGTGTTTTTTGGATATTTTTTATGAAGTATTTTTTATAAAAACATATAATCAACTTATGATTCAAACATTTCTTTAGCCCACCAAAATACAAAAATCCAGGATGTTTTTAAGAAAAACACAAAATATCATATTAGTTAAGACATAAAAATATTCAACAAAAAATAATAATAAGATCACATAAAAAATGTAAGTCATAAATGAAGATGATCCTAATTTTAAAGTATTAAATCAGCTAAAATAAGCCATAATGAATCATGCTAAAATAAGTGTGATAAGTGCTTATTAATTACATGTGTAAACATTAAAGAAAAATTAAAATTAAGTTATGTATTTTAATTATCTAAAGCAATGTAAAACTAAATAAAAATATTTATTATTATTATTATCACTCTTAGTGTTGAATTAATTTTTTTTCCTGCTAGTATTAGTATTGATTTGATTTTTGGTTTGTGCTTTAGAATTATTAATTAGGAGAACTTACCTAAATATATCATATTTAAAAATTATTTATCATTTATAGCTATATAAATTTATCTTAATACATGTATAATTCACTTTAATATATAATTTAGATTTTTTATCAAAATAAGTTTAATACATTTTCAAACACTTACAATACATCTATATCGCGTGCAAATTCATTTATATACATAGTATAATATATCTATATTACATGCATAATTCGTTTTTGGCACATAATGCAATTTGTTTTACCCAAATAAATATAATACATTTAATATATATACATACATACACACACACACACACACACACACACACACACACACACACACATATATATATATATATATATACACACACATAAATTCATTTTTAATGCATAAGACAGTTGCAATAAATGATAAGTATTTTTTAAATATGATATTACTAGATAATAAATAAAAAACATATTAAAAATAGTATATATTTTATTAAAAAAAACTCATAAAGGTAATTATCCATACTAATATATATGAACTATAGCCTTTATTAGATCATCCAAAATTCTAAGTCAAATTTAAAATAATATGTTAAAAGGTGAATATTATAATATCGGATTGGTTTAATCTCGAATTGATTTTTTAAAGCTAAAATCAAACCAAACCGAATAGAGTTGTTTTTTTTTCAATACCTAACCAAGTCTAACTAAACCATTAATCAGGTTTTTTTATTTCTCTCGGGTTGACTCCATTTGCAATTTAGTTCAGTTTTCAGTTTGGTTTTGTTCATCCCTACTCTCTCTCTCGATCTATCTACTATCTATCTATATCTATCTATCTATCTATCTATCTATCTATCTATCTATCTATCTATCTATATATATATATATATATATATATATATATATATATATATATATATTGTTGACATCCTGAATCATGGCAACTTGTAAAAAATAATTAAATAAATATAAAAGAAATTTTAGAAAAAATATAATTCAATTTGGGAGTTTTGGAGCCGCCACTTAATTTTAAAGATAATTAGAAAACCAATTGATTATTTATAAAATAGTTTGCAAACCAAAAATTCCAAGTAAGGGTTCAAGTTATTCCGAAGGGAAGGTATTAGCACCTTTCAAAATCCACAATTGTGGATCCCAGCTGAACTCATTTTTTTCAAATTAAGTAGATAAACAATATAACACAAGTATTAAAACCAGGAAATATACAAAAAGAATAAACTAAATAATAATATGAGGAACGGCCTAATATTTGCCTAACGTCAATAATATACACAATAATGAATAAATAAATAATAAACTAAGATTGTTCCATCTTTTAAATGAGGAGGCCTTGAAATCTGACACGGATAATATTGGTTAGTTTAACAAATAACAAACTTAAACTAATAAATTTGAATTAAGTAGATAAACAACTGTGGATCCCAGCTGAACTCATTTTTTTCAAATTAAGTAGATAAACAATATAACACAAGTATTAAAACCAGGAAATATACAAAAAGAATAAACTAAATAATAATATGAGGAACGGCCTAATATTTGCCTAACGTCAATAATATACATAATAATGAATAAATAAATAATAAACTAAGATTGTTCCATCTTTTAAATGGGGAGGCCTTGAAATCTGACACGGATAATATTGGTTAGTTTAACAAATAACAAACTTAAACTAATAAATTTGAATTTTAACATGTAACAAATATGAATATAAATTATTTTTTTATCTTTTTAAAATTTAACGGATAAATTCGTCATTGGCCAAAACAATGTGTAACTATTAATAGATAAAAATGGTGAATAGCAACATGAGACCACATGAATAATGAGATAGAAACAATCAAACCAATAACTCAATCAACGACTGTAACAACTAATAAAAGTTTAGCAAAAAGAGATGTACAAGTAATCATAAAAAATAATTAACAATAATTAAAGCAACTTAAACAATAACAACCAAAACATGTCACCCCTCTTTGGAACATTAAAAACCAACAAATTTTATTCAGTAAAAGTAATTAAGTTCCTATAGCAACATTAACAAAATTAAGAGGAAAAAACGGTAAAATAAATACCAACACATGAAACAAATTAGTACAAAGACGGGACGGTTAACTGATGAAAAATTCACAGTAACATAAAAATCAGTCAAGAATCAAAGCAACAATGATGATAGAAATGTCAAAATAAGATGAAGAAAAAACGATTCTAATAAAATAACTATAACAATGGCCGAAATTTGAACTTTTTGGCCAGATCCTAAACACAGAAAATAAACAAGGCAAAATAGCAGAAAATACATATATAAACGATTACCGTTTTGCCAGAGTTAAGCTCGGAGTTGCTGTGGTCTAATTTTATTGGTAATTTGGAGCTTGCGGGAAATAGCTTCTCAGCAACATGTTCGCTGGTTTGGAGTTTTCCGGTGGAGTTTTGAGCTGCGTTTTGGACTGAGAATGGAGTTGAATCAGTGGGGTTTTGGGGTAAAGCTATGGTAGTTGTTTGTCCGGTTGTTGTTGTTGCGATTCTCCGCTGAAATAGGGGTCGTTTTGGTGTTGTTTCGCAGTGGTTTCGGATGGGTTTCTGGTGGTTTTCCGATGGGGTTTTGGGTCGAGTTTTTGGTCGTTTAAGGTGGTTTTGGAGATGTTTTGATGGAGATTTGGCGGCTGATTCGGGTGTTTTTAGGGCTGGTTTTAGGGGGATTTTGTGGCTGAAATGGGCGGAGGAAGGTGGCTGATTTTTGGTTGTGTTTTGGGGTGTTTTGCCGGCGAGTTTTGCTGCTGGTTTAAGGCTGAAATGGGGTGGTTTTGGGGCTGTATTTGGGCTGTCATAGTGGTGGTCTGGTGTAATGGTATTGTGTGGGTGCATTTTGGTGGAGGAGAAAGGAAGAGGAAGAATGTAGAATGAAGGTCGCCAGAATTTTCACCGGATTCCGGCGAGGAGTGCCGGAAAAATAAGAAAGAAAGAGGAGATAGTTTTTAGGATTTTTTAAATTAAAATACATATTCTATTTAACTATTGTAAAGGTTATATACCCAATTTAAAATTTAATGGGCCAAAATCACGGGGCTAAATTGTGGGTCAATTAAACATGTTTGCGTATAATTTTATCTGGACACAAAAATAAATAAATTTATTACACTATTTTAAAAATGTTAAAATGAATAAAATGAATATGACGTTAAATAAATAAATAATAACTAAATAAAATAAACAAAAATATGAAATTTAACATAAAATAATAATTTAAAAAGAACTAAAAATAATAATATAAAAGTATGAATGTTTTAAGAAGTTAGGCTGAAATTGAGTGTCAACACACACACATAAGATAAAAATAAATTAGGAACAGAGGGTTAGATAAAGGTGAGATAGAATTTTATTTTGATTTTAAAAATAAATATTATATCATTTTTTTAGAAATAAGTGGAGGAAGGAGTGAAGTTTGAAGTTTTTAAAAATATTTTATAAAAGAAATTTGATAAAATAAAGGCTGGAGATCGTTGGGGGATGAGGGTGGAGGGGCTACGCGGGGTGGGTAGGTAAGAAAAATATTTTTAATTTTTTTTAAAAAATAATTACTTTTTTAAAAAAATATTTCTTTTGAGAGAACATTGATACTTTAATTTTTAATTTTAAACTAATATTAATAATTATTTAATTTTTGTCAAGATGAAATATTTTATTAATGTGACATGTCATGTGATGTGGCAAGATTTTCTTCAGTAAAAGAGAGTGTATTACATACACAATTCAAGTGCATTTCTCAAATAGTTTAGATATGAAACGGACATTCTCAATGATTTAAATATGAAACTAAAAAAAAGAAGATAATTTAAATATATTTTTAACACTTATCTCTTTAAATTTATCATCTATTAGGTGTTCAATACAAAAAATAATTTAAATTTAAAGTAATCAAATAAAAGTTCAATAAAGTGGAGAGCGTTGTTTAACAAAATGTGTGCTTAAACAAGATTGGATGAACAAAAATGTACTTACAAGAAGTAACGGGGAAGGTCATCTACTTATAAGAACAAAATGTACTTTCAATTTAATAGAGATAGGTCATCTATTTTTAAAATTAAAAAGATAGTAAACAATTGTAAAAAAGAATAAATCATCTATATTTACATATAAAAAGTTGCAAATTATAGTTTTAATATGGAGTTTATATCTTAAAAGGTTACTCAACTATGAGAATTTATCTTGCATAGTCATTGCACTTTGTTTTGTATCAATGAAACCACTTAATTAGACTTTTGTATCAATAAAATCACTCAACTAACTTAATTATATAAAAAAATTGACATGGCAAAATATGTTTTTGTATATTATATAAATATAAACCCACAAATAAATAAAATTCAAAAATTTGACATGGCAAATTTATTAATTATTTATATTATGCAAATATGAACGCGCAAATAAATAAAATTTGTAAGCTAATTTATTTAAATAAATTTACTAGTACAAAATTAAAAATATGAAACATAAAATAAAGAAAATAAAAAAAATGTAAAGAATTTGAGTGATATTTTTGTCTTCACATATCTAATTCCATGGTATTAAAATAGAAAGTATTAGCTAATACCACCAAATGAAAAGTATCAATTAATATCGTGTAGGGTGTTTTAACTAGTACATGTATTAGTTATACACAAACATAAAATCCTACCAAACATAGTATTAAATAATACCACATATAATGCATAAATTATTTTGTCTAATACCTCCTAGTAAACGACCACTTGGTGTTTTGCTTATATAAAGTGCAAACTAAAAGCTATGTATAAATATTATTGTAACAATAACGATGGAAACTAAAAGTACAAGCAAATAGATAATGAAATGATTTTAAATCATAGCCTAAAGTTATTACCTTCATTTAATATGCCAAAGGTGTCTCAATGGCATATATCAAGGCGATTAAGAACATGTATGACGGAATCAAAACTCGGGTAAGAATGATGGGAGGAGACTCAGAATATTTTCCTGTAGAGATGGGACTTCATCAGGGATCTATGTTGAGCCCTTTCCTATTTGCCCTAATGATGGATAAGCTGACGCAATCTATCCAGGAGGAGGTTCCATGGTGTATGTTATTTGCAGATGACATAGTATTAATTGATGAGACCGGGACTAAAGTTAATAATAGGTTGGAGGCGTAGAGACACACTTTGGAGTCCAAAGGATTCAAATTGAGCAGAACCAAAACAGAATACTTGGAGTGCAAATTTAGTGTTGCGAGGGATGTAGCAGACATTGATGTGAGGCTTGCCACTCAACCTATCCCCAAGAGGGAAAACGTTAAGTATCTCGGGTCCATCATTTAGAGTAGTGGCGAAATCGACGATGATGTCACACATTGTATTGGGGCAGCATGGTCTAGATGGAGGCTTGCCTCTAGAGTATTGTGTGACAAGAAGATACCACCTAAACTCAAAGGTAAGTTTTACAGAAGGTGGTTAAACCATCTTTGTTGTATGGGGTGAAGTGTTGGCCAATAAAAAATGCACATGTTTAGAAGATGCATGTCGCAGATATGAGGATGTTGAGATGGATATGTGCGCACACAAGGAGAAATAAGATTAGGAATGAGACTATTCGGGAGAAGCTAGAGATGGCCCCGGTGGCTGATAAAATGAGGAAAGTGAGACTACGATGGTTTGAACATGTGCAGAGAAGAGATATCAATACTCTTGTAAGGAGGTGCGAGAATTTGGATTTAGGAGTCATAGGAGAAGAAAAGGTAGACCGAAGAAGTATTGGGGAGAGATGATTAGACAGGATATGACGAAACTTGATCTCACCGAGGACATGACCTTAGATAGGAAGGAGTGGAGGTTGCGAATTAGAGTAGAAGGTTAATAGGTTAGCAAGGTTAGGTTGATGTCTAACCTTGGGGTATTGTAGGGTAGTAGGTGTTGTCGAATCTGTATAGCATGGGTATACATAATATGTGTTAAATTTATCGTATTACATAATATCATGTGTTTTTCATTTAGTAGGTGTTATCGCTTTTCCTATCCCTATCCCTATCCCTATCCTTTTCTTATCTCTTTCTTTTCCTTTCCTTTTTGTCATATCTAGTTTATTCTGCTTATGGGTTGTTGAGACGAGGGTTCACAAGAAACAACCTCTCTACTTCTATAAGGTTGTTGTAAGATCTGCGTACATTCTACCCTCCACAAACCCCACTTATAAAATTCCACTGAGTATATTATTGTAATATTCACTACATAATGCATCGACATGCAAGTTCATATTGGATAGTGGAAGAGACAGAGGCTATTAATTATGACTCCACTAATGTTAATTGCTCAACTTGACATATTTGCACCGGTAATAAATTAGGATAGACAACGTTAGATATTATCCTACTCAGCTATATCACACATATTAAGAAAAAAATAAAGATAAAATTTAATTATGTTATTCCATTTTTATCCTTTTCTAACTCCAAGCACTCTTTTAATAAAGTAAGAAATTTTCAAAAAAATAAGTCTTAGAAATCAACTTTAGAAACTCAATTAATGAAGGGTGAAATTGGAAAAAATTCCCCACATATTTCTTGAAAAGTGAACAATTCACTTATTTTGAAAACTCAAAAATTCCCCAACAATTCACTTAATTTGAAATAGAGGGAGCATAATACCAGAGTAAGTTAATATTATGTACAAGAAATGAATGTGCTCAATTAGATATGAGAGATGTAGGACGCATGGAACATTTTCTCTCAAACCAAATATAACTTGTCAAATATTAGTAGAAAAAAAATTCTAGTCTTGTTCTAATATAAAACACTTTAACCACAATGATAGTCTAGAAAATAAAGGTGTTTCTTCATAAATTTATAACCGTTGTCATCCCTAAAAATAGTTAAAACTTAAAAACACATTTTATTGTCACATGGCTTCACTTCCTGTAACTACCCAATTCCAACAACATACCTAATATAGTCCAGCAAATGGGCTCGAAAGAGGATAGAGTGCACACAAACCTTACCCTTCCTTACCTTAGCATGACAAGTAAAAGAGGTTGTTTCTGATAGAGGCACCCAATTCTCAATTTGAATAATCTTTCGAGTCCACAAGAGGCATTCAAGATAACCATTAAAGTAGACACTAAACGAGAGCCATGCTGACGAGTGATGACAGAAGACTCTCCTTTTTCAAATTAGCTAATTACTCTCCCATCCATAGCTCAACGTGACTAAGAGAAAAGATACTGGCTTTGCCTTAAACGTTATGAATCCCAGAGAAAGTCTCACGGATAGAGTCACATTATGATAAAATATATCCTAGTCAAAACTGAATGTGAAGAAGAATTCAAAGAAAGTATGATACCCTTCCTTTTAGGATTGGCTAGAAAAGATCTCTTCAAAGAAGTGGAGCAGATCACCTTTCAGAGCATCGAAGGCTAGCAACTTCTCCACTGCATCCTGCATCCGATTTGCAAATGATGGATTGAAATTGATACAACTATTGTTGTTTAGAATGATATTATACCTTGTACTGCTGATCCTGAGCTATTATGTTCTCACTCCCAAGTCTCTCAACTTGGTTGTCATTCTTGAGAGTATCCAATATTAATGCTGCTCGCACTAGAACTTCTTGAGGTAATCCTGCAGGAACAAGTACACTTGAATTATGAAATGAAACTTTTTGATCATAAAGGAAGCACAAAATCTCTACGGTGACAAAACACTAAAGTGCAAAGGCAGTTTAGTTACACTACAGGACTGTTACCAGAAATCTGATTATTATATGCCGTGTCCTAAATTGTTGTCCATTTATTTCTCAATGCATATGTTCATACCAATGCTTCTGCTAGTATGAGAAAGATGATCAAAATATACATGCAAGAGAACCCTTAGAGGTTGGCCTAGTGGCAATTGACTTGGGGTTTGCTCCCTTCCAAGGTCCCAAGTTCGAAATCCACTTTTAAAGCATCTTCCATATATAGTTTGAACCAAATACCTCCCTTCTTTCTTAACCAAATGCAAAGATATGATAAGATTAAGCTACTACAGAAGTAATCAACACCATTAAGAACGTTACAAACATCACTAAGAATCATATTTACTGCCCTATCAACATGTGGAACTTCTCAAGCAATGTTTTAACTTACCAGCTAGCTGAGCACAATGCAACCCTGTAGAATAAAAGAGTCCATTAGAAGTTTATAATTTCCATGTTCCTGCGAGGTATGAAGGTTGCACTTACCATAGCTAAGGAGTGCACATCCAGGGACCAACCTGACATGGCATACAAGAGTAGGTGATAATATCTTCCCCGGAGAAGAAATAACAACAGCGAAAAATTAAATCTAACATGGTAAAAGTTGAAAGATCATCAAACAATGCGTGTAACCCTTAATGTACTAAAATGAATGACAGAACAGTCAATGGTAAGTTAGGCAATGCCAGGAACCTAAACTCAGAAGTTTCACTTAGGTTGAACGTAAAATACTATGAGAACGACAATAACATACCTAGGATAATTTCACACGTGGGGTATGGGGAGGGTGGTGTATACGCAACCTTACCCCTACCTTACGAAGGTAAAAAGGTTGTTTCCAATAGGATGTAAAATACTAACACTGAAATGTTGGCTAATGACATCTAAGTCTACCCATTAGAACATTCACTTCTCCTTAAGTGGGTAAATACAAGTTGCATAAATCAAACTTGCTACATATAGCTAGTTGGGGGACTGGTAATGAACTTGGTGAATATATTTGCAAACTAATCATTACAGAACTTGAAATAGTGCTCCAATAGTGCTCCTGGGACATCATTTCTAGTTTTCACGTCTGAGTCTATTTTTGTGTTATTAGCCTTGAATGAAGTATTGAGCTCAATACAATATGAAGTATATGTTGATTACACAAATTTAATCCAACCAATCTCTCAAAACTTTGATTCTTTGAGTAATTATTTTATTTTTATGAATTCATTATTAGGCACCTCCACAAACGGTAATTCAACTGCAGCAACAAATTTTACAATCACATTTTTCCCTTTCTCTTCTAAGACACCAATATTTTCTCCAACTAGAACACTATCCAAAAATACATCATTCATCAGAAAGTAACTTTCCCTAATTTATGTTGTATACCGAACAATCTACCCGTATAAAACCCTGGTGAATTAAGCCTTTCCCCAGAGTAGATTTCACATGAAGAATCCAAACACTAAGTTACAGTACTCAACTAGAAGACAAACAGTTCAAAAGTACCAGTCAGACAGTTCAACTAGTCAATCAACCTCCTTGATCTTTTGCAATCACTAATAGCATCCCAATAAGAGCTTAACATTTGGATCCAGGAAAGCATCATTACATGTACAATCTATCATCCTTGTCCTCTCAAAGACGTCGAGGATATACGTATGTCCTAAATTGACAAAGGCAGATCAATATTGAGCTAGCTCAATGCCTAGGAGACATCACAACTCATTTAGATCCTTGATCTGAAAATGTTTAAATGTGTTATAACTCATATAAAAACTTAAGTTGTTAGAGAGCATACTTTTATTTGCTTAAGTATATCAACTCAACACACACCAAGCATGTGAAAATTCTTTTTTGATAATGGGTGATCGTGAGACTCGAATCTGAGACCTATGCTTACTCTGACACCATTGAATTAGGACTGACTTCTTTTCTTTTTTGGTTTTCAGCCTGGTACCCGCTTCGAAACAACTAATTCGGAGTCACGCTGAGAGGTCCCACTTTGAGGGGTTAACCACTCCCTAAGGGAAGTTTGTGTCTTATTCATGATGTGCAAAGTACTTTCAGTACAAGAGATGGACTATGATTGACAGTTACTCTGCATCAAGGTTGTGCCATTGACACCCTGCATTAATCATTTGTCTATTGCCATGGTCATCTATGACAATCAAGTCATGAAAAACACTATTGAATAGTTAGTTTCACCAAAAAAAATTTGATGGCTTCGGAATAATGAACCACTTACCCAATCTTGATTATTATTTTGTTGGGTAAACCAACATGGATAGTGAGGACTTTGTTATCGCTAGAAAAGACTAAGTAGATACCTTGTCATTCAGTGATACTCCTGGGTGGAGTCTGTAAAAGGGAAAAGATTGGCTTCTCCTTTTTGCACAATATATAGTACAGTGCTAAAATACATATATGATCATATCATACAGTACCCAAGGAGAGCACAGGTACAAGACCTGATGAAATAGATCAACATAAATCTCTACTATTGAAAACTAAGCATACTTCTATTTTCTTCAAAAATAAATAAGAAGAAGAAACAGGGAAGGAGAGATAGTAATTGATGCTTCAATGGGCCCAAATTAATGAATTAATTTTCAGTTTACAAGGGTTAACTTGGTCTTATCAAGCTACTATCTGTCGCTAACTTTTAAAATTAGAGATACGTATGAATAGATTATATAAAAGTGTCACCGATACTTGATTGCAGGATTGAAAAAGAAAAAAAACAAATTTTAAGAGAGCATAGTCAAAAACAATTTGTTTCAAGTCTGTAGGATCAAATAAAAGGTAAACAGGGAATAACGCACATTGTCTTGCAGTAGTTAACTTTTACAGGGAATCAGGTAAAAAAGTGCAGCATGAGCATACCTATAGAGAAATACAATGTCTTCAACATCGGCACAATCTTTATCGGGGCTTAGCACACTCATAGTGTAACACTTGATTCTGTCTGACTGAAATTTATCAAAATACAGATCTTCTTGGTTGCAACAACTTGGAAAGCTTTAAAATGACTTCAAATAAGAAACATCAGGCAAAATCATTAACATATACCTCCAGTAAACAACTATTATCAAATAACTCCGTCAAATGAGTACAAACCAGGACCTGCAAAAAGAAACATTATGATTACAGGCTTCCTTTAATATAATAGTACACAAGTTCCAGACATGTACTGAGGCACAAGTTTTACCAAGAAATTAGGATACTGTGTTCCCGAGAACCTTTGATGTCTAAGCTTATCACTAGGCCTGAAGCAAAATATGTAAAGTGGCTACTAAAATCAAGCTTCAAGCTCCCGAGAATTGGTGGCTGTTACTCACCACTTCAATAAAAAATTATGTCTCATCACCACTTTGGCTGTGTATCATTTGTGGTGGACATACTGGTTGGTGTGAGGGGATAGACTGGTTGAGGTGCTGCTGGGAATTTACTGGGAGATGGCTTAAGCCAGAAATAGCAGTTTTTCCAGTGCAAGAGGGAGGAAGAAAAGGCATGCTCCATTTGAAGAGTAAGTCAAATTTGACAACTAAAATAGGATAGGTACAGTGTCAAAAGGTTCCGGGTCAGCAAATTATATTTTGTTGCTTTTCAAGGATTGAGCATTTGGTCCTAATCATCCATAACAAAACCAGCTTCAAGAAAATTTCATACAACGCTGACTGGTTTCCCCAGCAGAAAAGAAGCACGTTAAAGGAAGCAGAGACAGTATCTCAAAAAAAAAGGGAAGCAGAGACATTGCTGCTCTTTAAAATCAGTATGAGATTGTACTATTCTAAGACCAAAAGGGCCTGATGACATAGGGGCTAACCAGAAAAGGGATGTATGAGTGTGTTAACTATTAAACTATAACACAAGCAAACTATACAGTTTTCAGAAAGTAATAAAGAACAAGGCTGTGGTCCCTTCAGTTCTGTCAATACAATATCCATGCAGATGATGATATATGGTCATTCTTTTCAATTCTCATATTATTTGTTGTACCTAAAAATGCTAACAATGCTTAACCATTACCATCATAATTCTTACGAACAACAGGAAAATCACTTACACTCATCCATCCTATCTAAATAAAGGGCAGTAATACCAGACCTTTGGGGGGTCATAGCATGATACAAAGTGATTTATGGTTCCACCAAGGAGACCGATACCATCTGAAAGGAAATAACAAAGATGACTGAGATAACCAACAAAAATGGAAATACTGTTGTGCTAAACGAATTCTACTATTTTATTTGGTTGTTCAATCTTTTTACAAGAGAAGAAAAAAACTCAAGTCGTTACCCACTGGTGCATGAGAAAGGACAAATTAGAACACTACATAATTGGTATGTATATGTCTGTGAAAGTCAGTATGGAACAGCTGAATATCAGCATGAACCAGCACATCAATTCAATCAGTATTTAGGTTAGTATCATGTTTCGAAAGATTTCCACATTTCCATATCCAAGTACAGTATAAATGAAAGATATAGAAACAGAGACAGAAACACCAGATATTTGGAAGACCAACCTTCTGTAAGAGTGCCTTTACCAAATTCATCCATTAAGCATAAGGATCGAGGACTTGCATGCCTGAAAATGATTTTACGTGAAATTAAATACAGATTATTTATGTGATCTGTACATGTATATATATCACGCATATGTGTGGTTTCCTTTTATATACTTGTATTATACCATGCTATCAGAAAACATACTGTTGATAATAAACATAGATACATAACTCAGTATTCTGAATTTAGAATTGCTAATCAACCATGGTTCTATGTTCAGATGAAATAATTGCAACCCTTCAATAAGCAAAATTTCTGAAAGCATACCTTAACATAATTCCCACTTGATGGAGATCAATCATAAATGTTGACTGCTCTGCAGTCATAAATTTACTCCCCATGGCACAAAATATCCTGTTTGTCAAGTGGTATTATCACTCTGTCACACATTAGACAATAAGCAGATGACCTAGATATAACCAATGCAAAGTTGACACTCCATGGAAATTATGTCCATGTGTTGAAGAATGCAGTTGAATATAATTCTTTTACAGACAAATGGTGCTGCATCAAAATAAATTGATCTAAAAGCAGTAGAAGAAGTGCAGAAACCTGTCAGTTAACCCCACTGTGGCAGCATCTGCTGGTACATAACTTCCAATGTGGGAAAGGAAAACTATCAACGCAACCTAAGATAATTATTGAAATGAAATGCTTAAGTGGATGCAAATATTGGAATTGCATTCATTAGAATGTAAGTATTTTTTTAGATGAAAATGGTAAACACTGAGGATAGATAACCTGTTTCATTGGTGTTTACATGATTATGAGTTTTGAGATAAGTTAACACCAGTATATTAGTGTTACCTTTTAAAAATAACAGGAAAAATTCAACACCAATGAGGGAACCATATCCTTTGGCTGATTCCATCCATTAAAATGGAATATGTTTAAGGAGATATAATATTCCAAAGTATAACATCTTGCATCAGAGAATTATAGTTAATAAAGAATTAAATTCTATACTACTTGAAAACTAGGACAAGATAAAGTATCAAGAAAAAGTCTTTTGGTGGGTAAAGAAAACAATTTACACCTAATATATATATTTCCATATATATAAGAAGTGGTTATAAATGTGAGGACTAAGAAGTTGCATAGCAGTTTCTAATACCCATGGGTTTACAAGTCTGTCTTCAATTTGTCCTTGCTTATCCTAGTTATGTAAGGGCTAATCAAATAGTCCAAAATACGAGTTTCCATTTGTCTTTTATGCGTATATGATATTGAATTAATTGATGAAACTAGGTAAGAAGTCAACCAAAAGATGGAACACTACAGAAATATTCTAGTGGGTAAGTTCTAGGATAAGTAGAAATAAGACAGAATATATGCATTGAATGTTTGGCATCATAAGAAGAAAAAAGTAAAGTAAAATCAGATAGAATTATGGTGGCTTATAAAAGACAACTAAGATCTGTAATCTCAGTCTTCCAGAAAAATAGGCATGACAGATGAAGATAATAAAAAAGAATAGTTGAAATGGAAGAGTTTTACGAGAGTATCCAAGCGATGGATACCTAATAAGACGAAAATAAAGTTGAATAGGATGGTTACCAAGATCAGGACTATAATATGGGAAGATGTTGAGCCTAATGCCTAACATACCCACAGGATGAAGATTGTAGAAACACTGCTTTTCTTGTTATGACCATCCAGTATCCGAAACCCACTGGACCAAGTAAATTCAAAAAGGGAATAGCGGTCCCTACCAGGGTTCTCCAATCCCAAGGCTCAAAACCAAGACCTTTGGTTAAGGGTACAAAAATCCCAACCACACTCTTGGTGGTAAAGTTGTAGAAATATGAATGTTAAGATGGATATTGAATAATATATGATTGGACAGATTATAGAAATAATTACATTTGACGGATGATGCAAGTAGCATAGTTATAGGATAAAATGAGTCATTTGTGATGAGTTGGTCATATTGATGTAAGCCATCCAATTAATCAGTTGATAGGTGTGACCAGCGAGAGTGTCAACCAAAAGCTTGAACTATGGAAAACCCTGTATAGTGAGGGTTTAAGTTTACTAGAAGTAAGATTGAATATATGTGGTGTAAGTTTTGCCAACACAAGAAAAGTGAAGTATAAGCGAGAGTGGACAAGATTGCGGTGCCTAAAACAGTTCACATACCTCAGCTTGGTGTTCAGATAAAATGGCACATAGAATCAAAAAGGATAATTGAAATGAAGAAGTAGTGGAGTGTTATTCAATAGGAGGACACCTACCAAAGTAAAATGTAAATTTTATAGAACGTCTTTAAACCGACAATGTTATATGGGAGTAAATGTTGAACCTCAAAAGTCCATCATATCCATAAAGTGAATGTTTTAAAAATGTCTATGCTAAGATATATTACAGTCATACAAGATCAGACAAAATTAGAAATATGACCACATTCGATAGAAGGTACAAGTAGCATACATAGAGAATAAAGTGAGAGAAGGTCGCTTGAGATGGTTCGCTCACATCCTACTTTGACTTTCAGATGCACCAGGTCATGTGTGTGAAACCATAATCAATAGAAGTGTTAAAAAAAGAGGCCAGATAAACTTAAAATCACAAAAAGGAAGCTGTCTTGAGGGATCTATAGTCTCTTCAAATCCATGCACACTTGGTGCAATGCAGGGTACACTGGTAGAAAATCATATAGGCGATGTTGTTGGAGATTTGTATGCCAATAGAAAAATGTAGATGATTTCTAATGCCAAAGAACCTAAACTTTCAGTTATTAGACTGATACAGTCTAAAATGGTGCGACAAGGCTAGACATGTTTCATAGAGTTGACTCAACGAGTTTGGAATTGAGAGCATAGCTGTTGTCACTTGTTGTGTTTACCCTAAAGTAAAAACTATAATTAGAGGACATAGTGGTGAAAAATAGCATAATGAAGAAAGATTTGTAACTATAACTGATTAGCAAGTTCTTAGTCAGTCTTAGGAGGACAAACATTGCAAAGCGCCACATTAATGTTGTGTAGTGAGTGAGTGAGTGAGAGAGATAGAGAGAGAGAGAGAGTTCTACCTGCTTGATGTAGATGCTTTTTCCTGAATAATTAGGGCCAGTGATGATATTAATCCTTCCTGGAGAACACATAACGTGCAGCCACAATATATAGTGCTTGATAAGAATGGGTGAGCTCCAAATATTTTCTTGAATGGACATTCCTCTTTACCTTCATGGGTAATTTTTGTGTCATTGGGAATAAATGTGTCTGCAGTCATCTCCTGCAAAACATGTCTGGAAAAGAAATTTATAAAACAGAATCCCTTAGCAGATGCCCTAATGGTAAACCAAACTGCATTGCAATAAAATGGAGAGTCTCAGTTATTAGTATGTTTCTTACCTTCCATTGCTTATATCAAGCAAATCTTCTGCAGTCAAATTTGGCCTTACATAGTTGTTCTGACGTGCAACCAAGGCTAATGCTAAAATGCTACACGAGGCAGAAAATAAATGTTAAGTGTAATAGAAGAGAACACGGAAGAGCGTTTTGTCAAAATGCTCACCAGTCAAGCTCAGCTGCAAAATTAACAGCCTTGTGCACATGCACTGAAAATTGAAGAATATGAGATACTAGGTCTCTTGTTATAGCTCTCTCCATATCTTCAAAAAAGTTCATAAGAGTAATAAAGAAAGAGGAAAATAAAACAAAATACACTACGAAAGAAACTCTTATCAAATCTGAATCTAAATATTCAGGCCATGAAAAAGTTTGTGCTTGGCAATGAAAAGTTTCCCGGTTTTGGCTATCACAAACAGTGATTGCTGGCAGCACTCAAACTTTTCTCTGTTACTATTGAACCTTGTCAGAACAAAACATATTTCATTTTGCTATTCTTTTTTAGGGGAATAAGAAGTCACAAGTTTTTGAGAAGTATAATTGTGAAAGCTAAGGACAAGAATCAAGGAACACATACCCAGGATTTTATGATATATATCTCCAAGAAGATTATCCAATTCTTTTGTCTTTGCAGTATGATAAAAGAACCTCCTATGTTCTCCCTCCTCATCAGCAAACTAGACATTTGATAAGCCATTACTAATATAGATCAGAAGAAGTCTAGTGATACCATACACTATACAATGACATACCGCAAACTCATAGTCCTGAAGACTCTCTAGCATTTCTTCACCGAGTTTTTCATTGAAAATGCACATTAAGTAACCTGTAAGTGGAAAAGCACAGATATTGATCACAACTATAGATGCACAGTTTAATCATAGGTTTAATAGTTGTGACAAATAAGATAGCATGTAGAAACTATCTGAAACTGGCAGGAATGATGCCAACATCGGCTCCGCTGTGAGACTAGATGCATGACATCTCTCAGAACTGGCAAATAATGCAGAACACTTTTTACTTTCAGGCAGTTTCTACTTTTTCATCTAGCTCTGAATCTTTAGTAGGTTTCTATACCTCAGTAGATTTCAGCAGTTTATATTGGAACCATAATTGCACCCAAATGGTGTTGGTCTTGTGGTCAATGAAGTGGATTGAGGACCCTGAGGTCTCAAGTTCAGATCCTAGCAAAGACAAAAACACAAGGTGATTTCCTCCCATCTGACCTGGCCTTAGTGCGAGGGTTCCCAGGAGACAGCCTCTCTACCTCTATGTGATAGTGGTAAGGTTTGCGTATATCTTACCCTCCTTAGACCCCACTTGTGGGATTTCACTGGGTATGTTGTTATTGTTGTTGTTGTTGCCCTGGCCTTAGTGGACAAAATTACATGGTACCTATTGTTGGTGACAGGTGGAAGGTATCCCATGAAATTATTCTAAGTGCGAGAAAGCTGGCCAGACTACGGTGATAAAAAAGAGAAAAAATATAGGTATCACAATAGCAGACCAGAAATATGCAATTGGTTATCATTGCTTCAGGTCAATTGACTTCTTTCAGGTACAGCCCGTGACAAGTATAAAAAAAGAACATTGGATACTGAATGAATATGTCCCTAATCAACAGTCAGCTATCTAGCTTACTGTAAAGATGGTATGCTAGATTAAATTATCATTTACCTGTTCAGACTGATTCATAGGTATCCAAAATTGAGATCTATCGTTTACATCTATTGTGATTACTTAAGTACGATTTCAAAAAGAAAAAATGATTTTTGTTTTGTACATTAAGCTGTTTAGATAGTTTATATACATACATACTCATATATATATATATACACACACACACACACTTGGTGTCCACACTGGAAAATATGTATTCTCCCAATCCCATTTTATGTGGCACCCTTTGCTTTTTAATTCGTCCCAAAAAGAATGTCACCTTACTACAATTAGAAACACTTTAACTTTAAAATTCCCCTTTTGCCCTTAATGAAATGAATCTCAGCCACACAAATATCTAAGAATTGTTCTAGATCGCAAGTTTCAAAAGTTCTCTTTTTTTTTCCTTAAACACCATGCCAAGTCAAAGGGTGCCACTTAAAATAAGATGGAGAGAGTATTATGCATTGTGCAAAGTTTAAATATAAATAGGGCTCAATGTAAGACCATAGTTAACATGCATCTCGATAACATTTTATCCTGTGCCTTTATTTCTCATAGCAATAAAGTATCTTCCATGTCATATTAACTACCTCAATAAAAGCAAATAGCTGTCAACATTTTTAAGGTACGGCCAAGTTCCTACAGAAGGGAAAAGGGCTTAAAAGCTAGATCCACCTTAATATACAAGTGAGATTGATATCTGAAAAGGGAAGCATCCCAAGGATCTATTTGGGTATTAGTAGTTACCAGTGTAAAAGCTGAATTACCTATGTAGCTTCAAAGCTATCATAACTATGAAACATTAAAGGGTGAACAGACCTATCTGATGTATGTAAATGATAGAAGGAACCCCCTTATCTTCATACAAGCAAGGAAGTCGTGCAAGTTCCAAGGCTGAAACCTGCAACGCACTGCTAATATCAAATTCAATAGCAAGTGGTTTAGTTGAAGAAAATCAGAAGTTATAAAACCTCTTCCAGAAATTCTGGCAATCCCTCATATATCTGCCTCAGTTCATCCAGCTAGACAAACAAGATTACACTCATAATGCCATAAAAAAAAAGAAGATACCAAAAACCAATGCAGAGAAGATATTTTAAACCATAAGTAACTGCAGCTGATTATCCTACCTCATCACAGAAACCCTCTTTTATTATTGTCTCATAACCCTTCTCTTTACTTCTATCAACATCAATGACACCAATCACCTGCATATTACAGGCACATACACATGTGAAAAAGCTCTTGCTGGTGTACTAATGGTACGATTACCACCCACGAGAAATTAGACGTGTCTTTATGACAGAAATGAGGACTATGGGTGAAAACCTAAGATCATTTTGGCTTGATCATGATTCAAGCTCCAATATATATTACTCTGATTGAAGAAGTTTCCAGAATACGAGTGGCCAGATTCCCTTACCTAAAACAGAAAATAAATGCATTCTTGGGCAGGGATAGAGGTCAAAATTTTGGAGATCTTCTTGAAGAAAAACAAGGCTCATTTGTCTTTCTGGCTTCTGTAGAGTATCAAGTTGACAATTTTGGATGATAGAAACCAAAAGATTTTTCTACATAGGTTTCAAACATCTAGTTGTGAAGCTGTTCCTATCCAATCAAGTCACAGTGTGAGAGCCTTACATATTGTAACTAGTATTACACCGATAACAATACTAACCAATTCACAGACGTAGGCTAGATCAACTGAAATGAAAAATCCAGCCTGCATAAAGAGAAAACTGAGCATGGAGATAAGCATGCATGTAATATAAAAATTATAGTGGACCATAAAAATTATGGTGAAGTTTAACGTTAATTTGATACCCGCTCAATAATATCCAAGTTCAAATACTTCACTTCTTCTAGCAGAGATCCAGAAATGCCAACTTCAAATATTTTACTGATATGCAGGAGAGCACATATACTCTGCATGAAATTGAATTCTCAAATCTGGGCAAAACATACTAATGGGGACTATGAAGCAAGCAATAATCTAGATTTAGAAGCAAAAAGTTTTTCCCCAAAGGGTATATCGGAAACGAGAATGACACTCCTATCTCATTTGATGTGTTGGTTTGAGGTCAAAGACTTAAGTAGATATTTGGACATGCGATTTGGGATCATGATTTCAAATCAACATTTGGACATACGATTTGCGACCATGATTTCAGATTTCAAATTCCAAATTCTCAAAAAAAAAACCAAGATTTGGGATTCCAAACTGTGATTTCAAATATTTTTAAAATGTAAAACTTGACCCATTAGTTTATATTTTGTAAAAAAAGACTCATAATTTAAAAGTTTGTCAAAAGAGACTCATGCTAGGCATGAAAAGATTGTCCGTACCATATGAAAGGATTACTAATTAACAATAACTAGTTATTAGTATTGCTGACTAGTGGGCCCTTTATAAAATTGTGTATTTGGAAGTTTACATGGGATATACGATTTATCAACGAGGCACCTTAGGATATTCTGTTATCTTGTTTATGAACTAGGGTTTGCTCATTTTAGTAAGATTATATAAGAATTGGGGAAATTTTGATAGTTTTAACAACTTGTAGGTTTTCATGTTTATTAGCAAGAATATAACTTAAGAAATCCAAATTGCACGTCTAGACAAATCTTCAACTTCAAACCAGCCTAATTTCAAATCACTAGCTTCAAATCGTGAACAAGGCTTAATTATAGTACATTGAAAATAACTAGTGATAAAATGCTTAGTGAGGATAAACTGCTCAAATTCAGATAAATGATGAAGAGTAAGAAAAATGCAATGCTACTTTTCTTGTCTAAACAAAAGAGAAATGAAACCTTTATAGGTTAACTTCAAAGAGGAGTAGACATGGCACTGCCATGACCCAGCATGCATCTATGTTTGTTCCTAAATATTGTGCTACTTTAGCTCATGGCATGTAACTATAGACTTCAAATACTTTAAAGTGGAAATCTTGATGGATGAGAAGCTAGAGAAAAAAGCCTTATGTAAAGATATCTTAGCCCCGCATCGACCCACCCACCCCAACAGAAGTGCACACAACAATAAGAAGTAAAATTTGATTGGCAGCATGTTCAATCAAACGAGTGATTTTCTCTTTGACTGCGGGTCCGGATTGAATGGGTTAATAAAGTATTACTGAAGGAGCGGGCATATCTACCTTCAGAAAAGATGTCCAGTCTGCACTTGTAGATATAGAACTTGGGGAGTTGAATTTCTGCGGAAGCAAGGAAAGGAGAAAAATAATAAGAAACAAGAAGAAAAGAGAATGAAAGCTAATAAGGATACAATGTTTTCAGAACAAAGAGAGTAGAGCTTGCATCAAACAGACAATCAGCTTATATTCAGGCTTGAGGTATGCACAAAAAGGCAATCTTGTTGATATTTTATGCACGTACAAATTTAAGACATAGATTGTCGTTTAGCTTGATTTACTTTTATACATTTGGACTAAGAAAATAGTTCAAAATTTGAACAAACTGTAGAAGGCTTCACCCCTTACGTATTCCATCCTCTTAATTATTCTGAAAGACTGTTTCTTTGAGTAACACTACAAGGAAATAAATGGAAAAACTTGAAAAATAAGTATAAGGAAGAGGAAAAAGACAAAGGAGATATGAACCTTGAGAATGCTGGGAATATCTTTTACAGACTTCAGCGTTTCACGTAAAGAGATCGAAATTTCTTCAGCCAACAAGAAGAACGATATCTTCAAAAGTCATGGGAGAAAATTCATTTTCATGTCTTTTATGAATATAAAATCAATTTCACAGGAGGTCACAATGTTTCATGGTTATGGGTGTTTCAAGTTCTGAGAGAACTCACACAAAAAAATCTAACCCTCGTCTATTCAGATCCTGAAGTGATGTAAAAAAAACTTTTCAGCTGCAGTACTGAAAATAGACAAAGTTTCCATGTCAAAAAGTATGGTAAGGATACAGTATCAAGACGCCGATTCAGGTTATCAAGATCCAATATAGGCCTCAGAAACCAGTTCCTGGTGAAAGATGAACTATTAGACCAGAAGGCATCGAGTAAACTTTATCTTAGCAGAAACCACATCAAACTGTTTCAAACAAAACTAACCTCAAGAGACGTCTACCCATTGGTGTTACACACTGAGAAAAGTAAGCAAATATTAGTCCAATGTCATTTCACAGCTTCTTAAGAACCACCAAAAGCAAATGGCAACAGATTTGAAAGTGTCATCCTCCTCAAACCTTATTCATCATCCCAAATACGGAGAACCTACATAAAATTTTTGATTAGTCAAAACTTCCATGGTTTACTAAACACAGAGAGTGTGGTGCGTCATTGACCCTTCTTTTGCTCTGCCTATCCCCATATGGCTAGGATGCTTGTCTATTTGGAATATTTGTAATGCTTCATGAGCAGCTGAATCAACTTTGAGAAATTTGTCACTAATGTGATAGTCAAGGAACACATCATTGCACAAATGTTATGCCTGATGCAAACCAGAGATATGTGAATGAGGAGAAAAATGAATTGAAAAGCGATAACCCATTCCAGGAAACATATAGCTTAGAAGATACAGAGAAATTTCACAGATGCAGTCAATTGCAATTGATGCACTCCCACATTCATTTAGTTCGAGGGTGTCTATTAGCCGCTCATTTTCCAGCACAGCTAACAGACCTCCACTTGCACGAACTTGAACATCGCTGCTGATGTCCATCATAGACCTTAGCTGCAATTTTGGAAAGAGACAAATCTTTAGGCTAATATTTGTTGAAACAGAAATCCAACCTCCTACAAGACCAAACAACAAGAATAAAGCAAGCAATTAAACCATCATCATTGTTTGCAAGCATATTTAACGCATAGCAAGAAAAAAAATTAGTAAAGGCTTATGCCTAACTAAAGTAAAAGATATTGCTAAGTAAAAGATATTGCACCAGAGAAAAGCATATTATAAACACTTGCAAACCTGAATAACCTAGATATCAAGCTTGAGTCTCCGACCATGAGATCAAGCAACTAAACTACCATTGATTTGGAGTTAAAGAAGATGAGAAAATGCTACTAAAGCAAAACTGAAAACGAGGACATCAGTTAAGTGGAAGTAAAGCATGTTTGTTAACATTACATATTAATAGTGTTGTACTTGAAAGCAATGATTGGGATGATAGCGGAAAAGAAGGAGTTTCTATAGCGATAATCTAAGATGAAGGATATTGGTGAAGTCTATTTGTTATGAGCATAAAAATTTGCTAAGATAAAGCCCAGAGTTCTAGGTTTATCTCACATGGCTACAGTCCAAATGAAGTCAATTGTTAGTTTTGATTAACTCTGCAGTTCCTGATATTCTTTTTCCAAAATTTCAGTTAACAATATAATTTACTATTTCTAGTTAATGATTTGTGAAACTTCTTACTGCCTTCAACATCTATATAAATGGATTCCTACATTATAATATAAACGAACTTTTATTTTGGAGAAATCATTTAAGAGAATAGAACGATAGATGAAGATGTTACTCATAAGATTAAAGTCGGATTGTTGAAATGGAGAAGTTCTATCGGAGTGTTATGTGATAGGAAGATGCCTACAAAGTGAAAGGTAAGTTCTCTAGAACAGCTATAAGACGAGCAATGTTATATGGTAGTGAATGATGGTATGCTAAAGTCCAACATATCCACAAGATGAGTGTTGCAAAGATGGAATGATAAGATTGATGTGCGGTCATAGCGTCATACCAGATTAGATAAGATTAAAAATAACCACATTAGCAGAAGGTGCAAGTAGCACATATTGAGGCTAAATGCGAGAAGATCGCC
Organism: Solanum rostratum; assembly: GCA_029948455.1. Taxonomy (NCBI): domain Eukaryota; kingdom Viridiplantae; phylum Streptophyta; class Magnoliopsida; order Solanales; family Solanaceae; genus Solanum; species Solanum rostratum. The sequence continues at coordinate 14,187,530 of CM057055.1, forward strand.
TGAGATGATTTGGACATTCTGCATCAGAAGTAGAAATGCAACAGTCTATAGGTGTGAAAATATGATAAATGAAGGTGTTAAAAGGGGACAAAGTAGAGCTAAAACCACATGGAAGGAAGTTGCTTCAAAAGATCTGCATATGCTTGGCATCAATGCAGACTTAGCTAAGGATAGGCACAATGAGAGAAAAATATCAATATAAGTGATTGCGGGTAATCCTTTTGCTTGTGTTTCACAGTTTAGTCCTCTTGGACCATGGGTTATGGACTCAGGCGCTTCTGATCATATTTCTGGTAACAAAACACTTTTGTCTGATCTTGTTTACTCATAATCCCTTCCTGCTATTACTTTGGCCAATGGGATCCAGACCAAACCTAAAGGGATTGGAAAAGCCCAACCTTTACCTTCTGTCCCCTTAGATTTTGTTCTTTATGTTCCTGGTTCTCCTTTTAATTTGGCATCTATTATTGTGGCATTTATTTTTTTGATGATTTTTTCCTTATACAGGACCGCAGTACGGGACAGACGATTGGCACAGGACATGAATCACAAGGCCTTTACAATCTTACCTCTTCCAATTCCTTCACAGCATGCTCCGTCACAGATACTCCAGACCTAATTCACAAACGTTTGGGACATCCTAGTCTATCTAAACTGCAAAGGATGGTGCCTAGTTTGTCTAATTTATCCTCATTAGATTGTGAGTCGTGTCAACTTGGGAAACACACTCGTGCTACATTTTCACGTAGTACTGAGGGTCATTCTGAGTCTATTTTTTCTTTAATTCATTCTGATATTTGGGGTCCCAGTCGAGTTAGTTCAACCTTAGGATTTCGTTATTTTGTTAGTTTCATTGATGACTATTCAAGATGTACTTGGGTTTTTTTAATGAAAGATCGTTCATAGTTATTTTCTATATTTAAAAGTTTTTTTTCTAAAATACAAAACCAGTTTGGTGTTTCTATTCGTACTCTTCGTAGTGATAATGCATTAGAATACATGTCCTCCCAATTTCAGGAGTTTGTGACTCACCAAGGAATTATTCACCAGACATCTTGTCCATACACCCCTCAGCAGAATGGTGTAGCAGAACGAAAGAATAGGCATCTTATTGAAACTGCTCGCATTCTTCTCATTGAGTCCCATGTTCCGCTGCGTTTTTGGGGCGATGCTGTTCTTGCCTCTTGTTATTTAATTAATAGAATGCCCTTATCTTCTATTCAGAATCAGGTTCCACATTCCATACTGTTCCCTTTGTCACATCTCCATTCTATACCTCCTCGTGTCTTCGGGAGCACATGCTTTGTTCATAACTTAGCTCCAGGGAAAGATAAATTAGCCCCTCGTGCTCTCAAATGTGTCTTTTTTGGTTCCTCTCGCGTTCAAAAAGGGTATCGTTGTTATTCCCCTGACCTTAATCGATATCTTATGTCAGCTGATGTCACATTCTTTGAATCTCAACCGTACTATACATCATCTGATGGTCCTAATATCTCTGAGGTCTTACCTCTACCTCAGGTCCTACCTGTACTGACTTTTGAGGAAACTCCAATGATAGTGCCACCTCTAACAAAACCCATCACACCTCCACCTCTCTTGACTTATCATCGTCGTCCATGCCCAACACCGATTCTAAATGATTCATGTCATGCGCCAGACCCTGCACCTACTGCGGCCTTGCCTACTCCTAGCCAACTGAGTGCACTTAAAAAAGGTATACGGTCCACTCGAAATGCTAACCCACATTATACTTTCTTGAGTTATCATCGTCTCACATCATCCTATCATGCTTTTGTATCGTCTTTGTCCTCTATTTCCATTCCTAAGACTACACGTGAAGCACTTTCTCATTCGGGATGGAGGCAGGCTATGGTTGATGAGATGTCTGCTTTACATACGAGTGGTACTTGGGAACTTGTCCCCCTTCCTGCAGGTAAATCCACTGTTGGTTGCCGTTGGGTTTATGCAGTGAAAGTTGGTCCGGATGGTCAGGTTGATCGACTTAAGGCTCGCCTTGTTGCCAAAGGATTCACTCAGATATTTGGGCTCGATTTCAGTGATACGTTTGCTCCTGTGGCTAAAATGGCATCTGTCCGTGTTCTTCTATCTATGGCTGCCATTCGTCGTTGGCCTCTTCATCAGTTGGACGTTAAGAATGCTTTTTTACATGGTGATCTTGCGGAAGAAGTCTATATGGAGCAACCACCTGGTTTTGTTGCTCAGGGGGAGTCTAGTAGACTTGTATGCCGATTGCGCAAGTCACTCTATGGTCTGAAACAGTCTCCTCGAGCCTGGTTTGGAAAGTTCAGCACAGTAATTCAGGGGTTCGGCATGACTCGCAGTGAAGCTGATCATTTTGTATTTTATCAGCATTCTGCAGCAAATTTATGTATTTATTTGGTTGTTTATGTCGATGATATTGTTATCACTGGCAATGATGAAGATGGTATTACTAGTTTGAAGCAACATCTCTTTAAGCATTTCCAAACTAAAGACCTTGGCAGGTTAAAGTATTTTCTAGGTATTGAGGTTGCTCAGTCTGGATCAGGTATTGTTATTTGTCAACGCAAATATGCTTTAGACATTCTTGAGGAGACAGAGATGATGGGATGTAGACCCATTGACACTCCTATGGATCCGAATGTAAAACTGCTTCCAGGACAGGGGGAGCCACTCAGTAATCCTGAAAGGTATAGACGACTAGTGGGAAAGTTAAATTATCTCACAATGACTAGACCTGACATTTCGTTCCCTGTGAGTGTTGTAAGTCAGTTTATGACTTCCCCTTGTGATAGTCATTGCGATGCAGTTGTTCGTATTCTGCGATATATAAAGTCAGCCTGGGAAAGGACTACTCTTCGAAGATCGAGGACATGAGCATATCACGGGATATACAGATGCTGATTGGGCAGGATCACCCTCTGATAGACGGTCTACATCCAGATATTGTGTTTAGTAGGAGGTAATTTGGTGACGTGGAAGAGCAAGAAACAGAGTGTGGTTGCTCGGTCGAGTGCAGAGGCAGAATATCGAGCAATGGCTACAGCAACTTGCGAGCTTATCTGGGTCATACAGTTGTTGAGGGAGCTAAAGTTTGGTGAGGTTGATCAGATGAAACTTGTGTGTGATAATCAAGCAGCCCTTCATATTGCATCAAATCCAGTGTTTCATGAAAGGACCAAGCACATTGAGATTGATTGTCATTTTGTCAGAGAAAAACTACTCTCAAAAGATAGTGTTACAAAGTTTGTGAAGTCAAGTGATCAGCTTGCAGATGTCTTCACCAAGTCCCTCACTAGTCCTCGTATTAATTATATCTGTAACAAGCTAGATGTTTATGATTTGTATGCACCAGCTTGAGGGGGAGTGTTAGAGTTAGAATAGGAGTAGGATTACACAATCCTAGTTGAATTTGGATTAGATTGTAGTGTCTATAAATAGGGTCTTTATGTAACAATGTAAATACACAATTCAATAATATATTTTCCCCATATTTCTCACAGCTACTAGTTGAGGATAGGTTTTACATTGATAGAGAAATTCTAATACAACTATAACTATTATTATTATCGGTAGTAGTAATAGTAGTAGCAACAGCGGTAGTATAAAGATGATGTAAATGAGCTTGAATGGAAGTACGGATTCATATAGCCAATCCCAACTTGTTTAGGACCGAGGTATTGTTGTTGTTGCTGTTGTATTTTATTGCATTAACAATCAGAAAGAAAATCTCATTGCACATGCATGCAAGTATTGGAGTTGTTAAGTATTAAAGCATCCAAAGTTGGCAGAGACAAAAGTATGTTGTATCATAAGATTGTTGTATGGACTTCTGGACTAAAAATTGAGTATGTCACCTGTTCTTCATAGAACCTCATCCACAATGCAGTTCAAAACTTCAAATCATAATACTTTCAAATGGTACAATTCCCTCACCATGGAGCCAATAACTCCAGATAACATTGAGAAGTTCTAGCAGATCAGCAAAAACTAATTGGAAGTACATCTAGTTCTATTCGGTTGATGAGAATAGGTGACAAAGTTGAGGGCACCTGTGTACCAAGGGTCTTACCCGAGTGTAAATCAACATTTTGAAAGTTGGAAATATTTAATATTTGACAGGCGATTCTAGCAATTCCAATAATCAACTATGTTTTCTTACAATTCAATGAACCCTTGTCATTTTAATCCATGTATCAATGGCAACCAATACAACTGTATTACCAAAGAAGATATGATTTGCTACAGTTTTTATCAGATAGCAAGGACACTAAAGCATATGCTGAAGATAAAGATGCTTTCTGATAAACATTCTCCAAGGGATAATTCTTCACTTGTCTTCAGTGTTATTTTATTTTGGCTAAGAACTTCTATTTTAAATGAAAGCTGTAATTGATAATTGATGACATGGTTCTGGAAATCCATATGACCATCCTGCTTATATCCAAGTCATGTTTCCTCCGAGAGCTACCTTCTCCTTTTATTTCTCTTTCTGAGGCATGTATCCTTTACAAGGGGAGATTTTGGGCAATGACAAACAAGGCAGTGTTTTTCCAAACATCACAGACCAAGTCAACAAGAAGAAAAGAAGGCAGAGATTACTATGTGTTCTCATTCTTTCTTGACTTTAATTATTGAAGTAAATACCTAACTTCCACAAATGCTCTTACCAAATATGGATCTGAAAGTAACCTTGTGAATGTGTTACTACGCGTCTTTCTTTACAAGTGTAATGAGTTACTGTGCATCTTAGCACTCCCCTTCCATTAAAAGTCTCAATCAAATGCTTTCCCTACTTTGCTAAAAGATAGACTGGAGAACCCATATCCCATGATCATTCACTTGAAGAAGCTAATATGTATACACACACATATGTATGTGGGTTCTTATAAACAAACACATATGTATGTGGGTTCTTAAATATGATTTTCAGTTGTAATTGTTACAGATTGTAAGGAGAATTTTTTTTCTCAGGAAGTTCTCAAACCAAGGTCGTAACCATAGGACACCATATTTGGGAGAAACAACAAAATAGCACCTAGTGTAACTACTCATGTCAATAAGAAGAAACACGTATTCAGAGAATATAAAGATGCATACTCAATTAAGGCAGTATTCAAAGAATATAAAGATGCATATTGAATTAAGGCAGTAACCCATGACTCACAAAAGCAGTTCTCTCTTTTATGCTCAAACCATCATCCATCCCTGTGACTTGAAGGTACATCAATCTGTGATCCAAAAACAGCTTCCACAGAAAAATTACTCAAAAAGAAACTCTGAGAAACAGGTCAATCATCAAATCACAATGCTAACCTATAAGTTGATATAGCAAATTAGAAAAAATAAATATGGCATGCATTGATTCTCTCTTCCATAATAATAATCTACCTATAGAACTCTATATGCAAGATAAAATATTAACTCCTAAGGCTGCACCTCCCCTGTGAAGAAAATAGAAATCCTACAGTCCACTATTATCCACTACCACATATGTTCCTAAGGTACTTTACTCTCCAATGAACAACTGAAAAGAGCACTGAGGTAGTTTGTGTCACTATGTCAGTCAGGTATAAACATTTATAAAGACATCTGAATCTCATATGCTTTACCAGATAGATACTGCTTTTGATGCACAAAGGACTTTCCATGCCAGAACTATATTCGACTTGGACAAGCAAACAAAATGACAGGGAAATAAAGAAAATGAAACTCGCTGCTATATTTTTCCACTGTTTCATACCTGTGCCATGCTTGCTCATGGCTGAATAATGAACTTTTCACAAGCTTTACAGAAGGAGCATCACTGGTACCATCTGTGTCACATCAGAGAGAAGATAGTGCTTCCACAAGTAGAAAGATCAACATGCCAATGATAATCTGAACACATACCACTTCTCTGTAAGGCTGCCAAAAATGATTCCTCACTTTTAGTACTGGTATAGATTGTTCCAGGTTTAGCCTGATATTTAACTGAAAAGGAATCCAACTTTAAGTGAATGTCATATAAAATGCATAAAACAAGAAATCAAGTTTGCTCTAGAGTAGTTTCTCTTGAATATTTTGTGGATGCTCTAATGCTTCCTCAAGAATGTAAAAGAAGAGCTCATACCCATATCAATCAAGGAAAATTCATGAATTCCATCCTCCCAGATTTCCAATACATGGAGTTGGCGTGTAGTGGCATCATAATAGGAAACTCCAATCCTTGAAGAATAGTTTAATTGTTAGTCAATTACTAATTTCAGCGTTCGACTCTATTGCTAGCATCTCTTTTTTGTTTCCACATCCTACAAGCATTTTTTTTTCTATAATTAATCTGAAGAGAAAGATTTTCCTTTCCTTCTATTGACTTTTTTCCCCTCTTGTTTTTACTCAAATATCAATGTACAAGTTAAATTATCAGATTGAGTCTTGTTTTTAAAGACATGTATAGCATATGAAGATGGTGTATATCATTATTATCATTGTTTCTTTTCCTTAAGTGCATTCACTCAAGAAGGTCCCAAAGCAATTGCCGACATTCTAATAGAATCGTAAACATTACCAATTACCTGTGTCCGTGCATAACACATGCCATATAAACCTGCATTATAAGCCACAATAGCAAAAGTTATAAACATCAGGTCACTTGTAATTGTATATCAATTAGATTGAATGTAAGAAAGAGAACTGGGTTTTTTCAAGTAAAGCTTCAAGAAGTGAAATAGCAACATTTTGTGCCTGTGAGTGTAGCAAGTACCAATATTTTTGCTCCAAAACATAATTAGAATAATTCGTGTGAACAGCAAGAAAATCATTACCACCATGGAAAGACTTGAAAATGAATAGACAGAAGACAATGAGTTTCAACTTGCCAAAGTGAATGGTAAACGAAAAATTACATCATATCCATTAAGATTATCTTCTAAAATCAATTGACTAGAAACTTCTCAGTCCTCAATTAAACAGGCAATGGAAGTAAAAACTTATCGTGCAATGTCCTGACAAGAATTTTCAAATGCTTTGGTTCATTTAGCAACATAAATTGGACGATCCACAGGGCTAAAATTTCTCAGATATCAAATTAACATAGATCATGAGCTTATAATAAAGCCTCATTTATTGATTCAAACAACATTTGATTATTTGAATATATCAATTTCTGGACAAACAGAGAGAATAACAATCTTCAGATATTAAGACCAATCCAATGTCTGCTTCCTCAGGCACATTTCTGAATCTACTTGCTGAACAGATGCTCACTTACACATAATGCAATCTAATTTCAGTACACTAATCAGCTAGTTGAGGACTAATTTTAATTTACTTATCCGAGTACCCTATGCACAACCAAACACACAACTACAAGCTAAAAAACACCGATCACAAATTTGTCTTAGAAAATGTATTAGATTACTATATCTCAATTGATGACTAAGAGCGAAATGTCTTACATTCTGCTTTCTGCAAAGCAATTTTCACAATGAAATAGGTTATGAACTCCAAACAAGCTTGTTGTACTTACCGTAGACTCTTCCTCTTCTGTCAATTCAGGCATAGATGATCTTATCTGGGATTGCTCGTTACCATCTTCTCACATGACAGTTCAATTATTTGATCCGATTTTCAGAAACACAAAAACGAGTTACATAAAAAAATGCAAGTAGACAATTGAACAAACTTCATTCTGAGTGTGCAAGTGCAGTAGATGATTATTTGGTACCTCGATCATGTGCAAACGACGCCTCCATCTGTGGCACCGTAGGTTAAGCAGGAAAGCGAGTAGAATGCAGGAGCGAAACTTCACTTGGAAGAGAGAAGCTGAGGAAATGGCGGGACTGCATAAATGGAACGAGTTTGTGACGATATGGGATTTGAATTTATAGAGAGAAGGGCATACATATAGTTGGCAACGGGTAATCACTCCCTTGGTGCAGTTTGGATGGATTTTGGGATTAAAATTAAAATTAAGTCAATTTAATGAATTGTTAATTATTAAAAGTAAAAAAAAAAACATATATGAAGTTCATCATTTGACTATTGGCAATTTTTAAGAAATATAATGACATTACTCTCTTTTAATTTTTTTCCCATGATTAGAAAAACAAATTCCAACTTATAATCTGTTACCAACTTATTTTATGGTCAGCTGGTTGTTTTAATTTTTTAAATTATGAAGAAATATTTTTAATATCTATAAGTTTTAATAAAGTTGATAAGAAATATAAAAAAAAATTATATTGTTAACCTCTTTCTTGTTTCTTTGAATAAATGAGTTTTGATTCATGACTTTCTTTTAATAAATGAGCTTGATTGTAAAGTACATAAAACTATTAGAGATAATTTCATGAAATAATATACCTTTTAAAATTATTTATAAAACATAATATATTGCATATATATAATTACAAAATTTGTGAATATAGTTTATCAGCTCAATTTGATTTTATTTTTATTTTTAATGTGATTAAATAAAAATTGATTTATTTAAATAATTAGGTTTGATTTTCAATTTGGATCGATTTTTAATCAAACCATGAACACCCAGACCTTTAAGCATTGAAAGTTGATCATCCAACTTGTTAGTTTTACTTTTTTGATTATGTCATTAGATCTTTCCCAACAATTGGTACCATTATCGATGACAAGTAGACAGTTTAAGTTAAAATTCAGGTCAATAAAATTGGCAAATTAATTAGTAGGTCAAGACCCGATCAACTCGTCTAAAATTTACTTGAATCAACATAAAAATTAATATGAACTAAATATTGAGGCTTAATTTAACTCAGTTAATCTTTATAGATAATAATATAGCCAAAAAAGAACAAATTTAACCCAAAAAAATGAAAAATAATTATTATAAATTTTTGTATTAATACATGAAATTAAGTCTTAAGATGATTTTAAGTCAAAGTAATATATATTTGAAAATAATTCTAAATTTGTTAAGTTAGATTGGGAAAAGAAATAGAGGAATTTTCATAAATAGTTTAGGCATGAATCTTAATGTATAAATTATATAAATATCATACTGTTTAGAGATAATTTCTAAAAATCCCGACTCTTTCTTAAATTACTAAAAATCCCTACTTTTATACCTGGATTTCGTGTTGTGATACATAGAGAAATCCTATTGTACATTTAAGTCTGTTGCAATAAATATGGGAAAAAAATTGAGTGTTTGATTGCAACTCCATAAATTGTGCTATAACATTCAAGTAGGTATAATCAATCCTAATAACTACGCAACAGATTATTAGTTTCAAAATTCAAATATTTTGAAGCATCTTTTTCAACTGAGCATGCTGAATTTTGGAAAAAAAGATCCAGGTCAATAATAATTTTTGGTAGAATATAAATGTAATAATCTTGATTCATCGACAGGTGTGTCTCCTTTTTCCTTGGTTCAAAAGTTTTTCCCCAAAATTGAGTTCGTCCTTGATGATCTATTGAGAACCTAATCAAATAATTTCAATTATTGACGATCATATTTAGAACCTAATCAAACAAAATTGTAAAGTTATACTTCCAATAATATTCCCTACCTTGGAAAAAGATGCTACAGACCGCTGGAATCAGACAACGCAAAGCTTGACATTAAATGTCTGTAAGATTTTCTGTGATATTGATTATGAACTCTTTGAAGAGTGTTTGCAGAAATTCGAAGAAGACCAGACCCAAGAAGAGGCGTCTCCATTGAAGAAGATTTACTAGTTGATACATGAATAAAGATTTTCATGTTTTTAGAAATGATAGATACTTGATACTAAAGTGTTAGTAATTGTACTTGATCCTCATAGTTTGATAAGCACAAGCACTCCTTCTTAAAGTATCAAATACCTAAAGCCAGCATTTAATTTTAAGTATCAAGTATCTATTTTCAAACATGAATCTCCATTTTCAAACTTTAAAGGCCCAATCACATTAGCATCTTGTTGTGATACCTCAGCACAAACAATCGACCCATTAATACCATCAAACATCTGCGTATCAAGGTTTTCTTGGTATCAAGTTTCATTGTATCAAGTTGCAAACTTTTAGATTTTCTTGTATCAAGTTCAACTTTATACTTCTAATTTTATTTTATCAAGTTTGATTCTTTTTATCAAAATTTTTTTAATCAAGTTTCATTATATCAAGTCGTAAACTTTCGGATTTTCTTATATCAAGTTCAATTTTATACTTCTAGTCTTCTTGTATCAAGTTTTATTGTTATTCAAATTCAAATTATACTCAAAAAAATGTTTGATATCAACCAAATGATGCCATCAAAAAATATAAAATATCATTTGATATATAGATTTTAAAACATATACTTGATACGTGAAAATTAACAAACTGTTGACAAAAACGTATGGAAATTCATGTAAATTCTCTGAACCTTTAACTTCAAATCAACCTATAATTAAATTCTAGAGTGCATCAAATCTTTTTGAAATAGGAGAAAAGTAAATATTCATCTGTATTGGTCGCCACATAACCACTTGTCTTATTTAGCAAAGAAACCATTATAGTCTTGAATTAATTATAGTAAGCCCATTTTGGAATTTGAGGGATTGCTTATAAGGAAAAAAATAAAGGGTTTCCTGATTTCTCTTTCTCCCTAAATAAAGGTTAACTTTAATTTGAAATTAGTTATGGATAATTGACTATTGCATAATGATTGACAACTAATTGGAATCCAAAACTGAAAATAGCGTAATAATAAGCTAGTAAAAAATTAAGTGGAAAAGTTAATGGTAAGTATCAAATGGGAAGAGAAAGAATGTAAAAAATGGAAATTTTGTAATTTTTTTAAATGGTAGGGAATTTTGGAGATTATGCTAAGATAAGTTGTGTATTATAGTCAAATAGTTATATTTTACATAATTATACGACATAACCTTAGCTATGTGACCTGGAGGGGAGGAGAGCGGCAAGCGAGATCGAGAGAGGGAGGAGAGATACGAATTGTTTATATATATATATATATGTGTGTGTGTGTGTGTGTGTGTGTGTGTGTGTGTGTGTATGCGTATCCGTCAAATAATTGTATATATGTAACTAATATACATATGTATTTGTATATCTGGCAAGAGAGATTGGGAGAGAAAAGAGAAAGGCGAGCGAGATCGAGAGGGAAAGAGAGAGGCGAGCGAGAGAGGGCAGAGGGTGGAGAGAGGCGAATTGTATATGTATATCTATCGAATTAACTATGTATATTTGTCAAAATGATTATATATATGCAGCTGGTAAATATATTTAATTGTATATCTGACAAGAACACACAGAGTGAGAGGAGAGAGGCGAGAGAGAGGAAGAGAGGAGAGAGAAAATAACAACAAAACCCTAACTATAGCTAGAAATTGTATTTTTTAAAACTATAGTGGTATACTGTAAATACATATCATATATTTGCGTAGTTACGTAATTTTTCCAAAAGAAAATGACAAGTGATGCCAAAAATATTTAATAGTTAGTCCTCTAATTAAACGTCAATAAAATTAAGCAATTTGAAATCGCAAAAAATAATAGGCACATGTAATAATAGAAATTATTGCAATCCTCGATACATTGTTATCAATATTAGTGAAATGTGAATATGAAATAAAATAGTCCAAACTGACCCATCATATAGCCCAAGTCAACTTGGCAAAGTGTGGGTCAGTTTTGGTTGAGCCCAGACTGAACTTATGAACATATTATCTCCTGGCACAACTCAATTAGAATTTATTAAATTGGACTGAAATGAATTTGGGTTGAATTGCCACTTCTAAGTATTAGAGCCATAGTTAGATTTTTACTTTTCTACACATAATCTAAGGCTAGGATGTCTTCATCATCTTTAATAAAATTTAAAGTTAATTTTTTTGTGGAAGGTCTCTCACGATCCAAGCCTAGAGCTTAGAAGCGACATGGCGAATGGGAATCCAAGGATAATCCAAACAAGCCTCTTAGTATCTATACACACATCATCAGTTAAGAAGTGCAAATCAAACATCATAAAGTAGTACTAAGGAATTAGGGGTTTAGGACGCAATCTATGAGATAAGGGACATGGGACTTACTTGTGTTTGGGGTGAGCTAAGATCTGTTCTATACCCCCCTTCACAGTTACAGAGGAATGATTACACAAAGCTTAAAGTATAATCTTGCTTATTCAGGAATTCGATTGCTTTTACTAGCACCTAGACGTTTATGGTTTGAGATTTTACTTCCGTATCCTTTTGTATTTCACTACTTTTACTTACCTTTTGTATGTGATGAATGCTAAGAGGTTTGGTTGGAGCCCTTGAGGTTTAATCGCCATGCCACATAAAGGTCGTAGCTTGGGGCGTAACACTAAGAGATTCCTAAAGCTTGTTTTGAGGTAGGAGATGATTTTAATTTTCCGTCTATACTATGTGTGCCTATTAATTACATTGTTAGTATGAATATAAATAGAGATAGACAGAATGAACCTAAAGAGATGATTATACGTGATCAGTTGCATTCAATGAACCCGTTACTTGATATTGTAATTGTGTATCATTCATTGTAACTGTAATTGTGATTGATTGTGATCATTGGATTGGGTATCATGTTTCGATACATATTGGATCGGGTGTCATGTTACGACCCATATTAAATCAGGTGTCACATTTTTTATATGTATTGAATTGGGTACCACGTCGATGAACTAATTATTAAATGGGATGTCACGCCGGCACACTAACAATTTGGATATGGATTCCATAAGAGAACCATCTTTGACTATTGCATCGGGATGAACATTGTGAAATTGTATACTAAACAAAAATAAAAACTTGATAATGTGTACTCGTATCTATGAGGATTATCATATTGTGATTGCATGTATATCTTGCATTTTTTGAAATAGCCGTGTGATCCTACTAATACATCATTATTATGTGTACTAATACTGCACTTGCTTTTTTTTTTATTGAGTACATGACATCTTCAGGCAGCTACTGATACACCTCAGTTAGGATATTGTTGAATTTAGGATTCAATGATGAGCTAGTTCTGTTTGACTACCATGGATTTATCTTGATTCTTAGATCACTTCCTATGGACTAAAATTTTTTAGATATTAATTAATTATTTTTTTTTATGTGGTTGCATCCCTTTTATTTAGACTATTGGATAGAGTATCAGTATAATGACTTTCAAGTTCTAAGTGAGTTGATTGCCGGAAACTCAACTTATAAATTCTTTTTAAAATGTACACGTTGTCCATATTTCTAGATCTTGAAATATGTTCTCACACATAATCTAGCAATTTTTTACTTCGTTGTTATATAAATTTCTTTGTTTTCTACTTTTCCTAGTCGGATGTAATAGTGTTATTGTATTCTATCAACTTTTGAAGACCATTTGTGCATTAATATATGCTTCCTCCGTTCTAATTTAGTAGTCAACATTATTAAAAATAATTGTCCCAAATTAGTTATCAATTTAAAGAATCAAGAAAAAATTAATTATTTTATTCCAATTCTACCCTTAGTCATTACTACGCTTAAATATGAAAACTCTATTAATTAGGGTATAATTTTTTAAAAATACAACATTTATTAGATTATTTTAGTCAAATTACATACCTTACTAATTTTTTCTTAAAGAATGTGTCAATTTTTATCCTCGGGGCGGAGGCAATTATTAGGTTGTTTGTTGTAAAAATAAATAAATTATTCATTTCATTAAATAACACTTTCATTTTTCAATTGCTGAACTAGTCTTCCACATATTTGGTCACAAGTAAACTTGAACACACTTCATGTATTTTTTTTTTCATTTTTATTTCTAAAAAGCTAGCAATTTATAGAAGAATTTCAAGGACAAAAGTATCTAAATTTCACAGTGAACTCAGTTTTTTTTTCATTTTTAAAAGAAAATAATTAACATTGTAAAGTCTAAACTATAACCTATTAAATGATAGGAAATTGGCTAGAGTTTGGGGTGTTGATAGTCCGATTTGGATCGATTATTAGTTAAAATTATAATCAAATCAATTTACTCAATTTTTTAAATTTCTAAAATCAAACCAAATAAATAATTGTCAGCTTATTATTGTCAAATTGGTTAATAATAAAGTTAAAGGTTTAAGTTAATTAAAATCTAACAAAATATATATATAAAAAATATACATAATTATAAAATTTATAGATATATAGTTTTTCAATTTGATTTGGCTATTTCTGCGTTTTTTAAAAGTAAAATCAAACATTATCAGTTTTTAAAATTTGAAAAAAACCAAATCAAATTAAGCATCGATTGTTTTATCAATTTAATTTATTTTTTTTAACAATGACCATGAATAACCCTAACTAGAGTTATAAAATGGGGCTACTTAGCTAGTACGGGAGTATTATTTTTTGTTCTTGTTTGAAGGAATGGGGAGGGGTGACCACCGACAAGGGACAAAAGAAAAAGAATACTAATTCACTTTATTTTTTAAGAATTTAAGTTATTTAATTATTATTTTTAAATTTTGATACTCTATTCATTTAAAAAAGAATGATATATATTTTTAGTTCGGCTAAAAAAGAATAATTCATTTCTTTTTACAATACTTTAATTTTAACTTTTCACATGACATGTTTAACGCCACAAGATTAAAGGATATTTTGGTGTACTTGATATAACGTATGGAGTATTATTTAATGCTAGACCATTCTTTTTTAAACGTATGGAGTATTATTTAATTTACTAAATAGCTTAATTGGATATTACTATTTTTATTAAGTTTATTAATTAATTACTTCCTCCATTTCATTTATTTGACACGATATTAAAGGAAAAAAAAGGAACGCTTTTAAAATTAATGTCTTAAATAATTCTTAAAGAGAAAAGGAAAAATTTAATGTTAAATTATTTCGAGTTATAGTAAAATAACATTCTTTTTTAGAAAGAGGGAAAAAAGAGTGCCACATTAATGAGAATTTGTAATTTCTTTTGAGTAACTAGTCTAATGTATGTGTTTTGCACGTATGTTTCATGTAAATAAAAAAATTATATATAAATAGTACTTGTCGTTAAAATAAATACAATATTTATATAAATAAATGCTATTAATTTGATGCAATAGTTTAATTTATTATGAATGTGCAAAGATGAAAAAATCAATTCAATCACTTATAACATAAAGATATGTTAATAGTTTATGAATATGTAAAGTAATAATTTGGAGTTGAATAATTAGAAGTTAAATAATTAATTGATTAAAATTTAATTTTAAAAAATCAAAATTTTAATTAATTTAAAAGTCTTAAATATTAAAAAAATAATATTTTTTCTTTTTTCTTCATAATCTAGATAATTATTCATATAGAATAATGCTAAATCAAGCGTAAATTGTGAATATACAAAAATTCTAAGTAAATAAAAGGTAAAAGAATAATTATCTAAAAATGTTCACACTATAAATGCAAACTAACAGAAATAAAAATAATATAGTATGGTTACTCATGTGAGTGATTAAATGATCACATGACAGAGGAGGCAAAGGAGAGTGCTCCTCTGCCATTGTTCCTTCCTCTTTCATTATTTTTTCTATTTCTTAGATCTTGATTTCTTTAACTACAATTAAGAAATTGGAGTCATACTATTATTGTTAAATATATATTCAAATTATAAATTCCAAAGAAATTCACATCAAGAAATGGGGAATCTTGATATTATAATTGGGACCACTCATGTGTTACCTACGTATCCCTTGCCGATATATATTGCAATATTAAAGCTTTATCTATGTCAATATCTTGGTAACAGCACCTTAATCCATATATTACTCATTATGGAACAACTAAATAAATTGACATTTACCTAAAATTATTTTATCAAAACACTCTTTATAAACCTTGGAATTACGCATTAATAATTAATAGTTAGTCAAATGAATATCATCTATTACATACTTTTAAAGGTAAAATACAGTTTTATGAATTTCTTTTACATCATAAAATTTGAAGAATTGAAAAAACTAAATTAAGAAATTTATTGAGACTTAGAAGCAAGGTGGAGCTAGTAAAGGCTCAAAGGGTTCACCAGAACCTTTTTTGTTTAGAATTTTTTTCTTAGTTTTTTGATCTATTTAAAAAAGAAAGATTTTTTTTTTTCAAAATTTTAATTTCAATTTTTCAAGTGGCATGTTTAGAGCCACAAGATTAATATACATCGTGATATATTTAACGTAACTTTGATTTAAAATGATAAGATTAAAAAGTCTTCTTTATTTTCTTAAATTCCGTGCCATGAAAAATCAGATCATTTTTTTGTAAAACGGAGAGAGTACTTATTGTTTATATATAGTTAAAAATAGTTATTTTTTTATATATATAACAGATATTGAAGCTTTTTAACTTTTTGATATATATATTTATTTTTTCATACTTTAAATTACTTTAATAAAAATTCTAATTTCGTAACTCCTCGAAAGCGAACATGTTAGCATTCTGAAAAATTGCAGTGGTCACACCATCTTCCCGGCCCAATCGCACATGACTTCAATAATGCACTAAAATAATAGTTGTAGTTAGTAATACGCTGTGTTTTCTGCGATTTGGCTATCCCCCTTCACATCGCACAATCTTTTCTTCATCTAGGTATTCTCATAATCAATATCATAATTATTTAAGTCACTCAACTAATAATTTTTATATTAAAAATATAAAAATACGATATATGAATCTAACTCAATTCCAAAGTAAGTTTAAAAGGAGGAGGATTGCTCAATCTATATGAGGTTACTATCTTTTTCTCACCCCATCGATACAAGACTTAACATCCCCGCCTCACATTCAGAGGACTAGACATCTAGTGCATGAATAATGTTTAATATGGGGTACAACATTAGTGCTTGACTCTAATATCATGTAAAAATATGATATATGAGCTTAACCTTACTTCAAAAGGTAGCTCAAAAAGAGAAGGATTACTCAAAATCATACGAGAAGATCATTCTGTCTTAACAAAAAAGTCATTTAATTTTTTCTAATACAAAAATTACTCAATCAATAATAATTATCTTAAAAAATCACTCAACTTTATTTGTAACAAAGGGGAAAAAATCAATTATTATTATTATTTCACTTACAAAGTTACTCAACCTAAGTTAGTTCATAGAATTTAAATTCTTGCGCAAGACTCGAAGAGAAAGACGCGAAAAGAACACAGGTAAGACTCGTGATTCTCTCACGTTAGATATGCAAACCTAATTTAGTCTCCCCCACCACACCCCACACCTTCTGGTCTTCCTTCACTTGCAAATATTTAAGTGCTGTATGAATCAACGTAACCCTTTACTTAATTCACTCACACACTCTTTGTCTAGTGAGAGGAATAATATAATTCCCCAGCTCAAATATACCAAAACTTCAAACTAAACGAGCATAAATTTTGTGTGTATACAATTAAAACTTTTGCAGTAATGGATGTCTACGGACGGACAACACCAGAAGTGTTTCGGATTGATGATCTTCTTGATTTCTCCAATGAAGAGATCTTCTCCTCCTCTAAAACCACCGTCGACTTTGACCTCAATCACCATTACCAACCACCTCCTACAGACAACATTGCGGCCAGTTACTATGATGCTTTCCCCAATTCCGACGACTTCACCGACAAACTCTGCCTTCCTGTAAGTATGCATCTTCCAGCTTAAGTAATTATTTTAAGAAAATGTCTTACTAGTCCAACACTTAAGGATTTTAAATCAAATGAGCAAAAATTATGTATCATTGCCCATTCGTGGATATAAATTATTCATTGCAAACATAATTAGGAGCTAACGTAACATTCTTGTAAGCGTTCAACAATTTTCTGACTAGTCATTTGAATAAGTTTATTTTCGTGAAGAAACTGTCATCCCATGCTTGAATAGGCTCCACTAACACAAAGTGATTTAGATTTTTTTTTTAATCTATCACTTATTTTAGATCACATATTTTTAAATTTTTTCTTAAATTTTGTATCAAATTAAATTAATTCATACAAAATAAGATGGGATAGAGTAATTTTTTTAAAATTGATTTTAAAAAACCAGTGAATCATATTATAAATAGGGGCACATGGAGTATTATTGGGATTATGATATCGTGATTTGCTAAAAAAAAATGTGAACTTTATAACTTATATATTGATGTTAAGAAGTTATAAGTTTAAACTAATTTATTACTCTCTTCTTTTTTTTTTAAAAAAAAAATCTACTTTTTTTTTAAAGTCTATTTCAGAAAAAAAAAGATTTTTTTTCTTTTTTTTGTAACATTTTAGTTTTAACTTTCCACGCAACATATTTAAGATCATGCACAAGATTAAAAAATATTTTGATATATTTGATATAATTTTAATTTAGAATAACAAAGAAAGAAGTACTAAAAAAACACTCGAACTTGTCACGAATTATTAGTTTCATCCCTAAACTATTGATAAACTTAAAAACACCCCTCAACGTGACGAACTACACTTAAATATACCCTCGAACTTGACACGAATTATTAATTTCGTCCCTAAACTATTGATAAGCTTAAAAACACCCCCAACTTGGCGAACTGGACTTAAACACACCCATTCCAGGCCACATGACATAACAAGTGAGTACAATTTATTTAAAACACGTGAAAGGTTAAAAAAAGACCACATCAGCCCTAATTTTTTCTTTTTTTTTAAAAAAAAGAAAAAGAAAATTTTCCTTCAACTTTTAATTATCAACTACTAGAATGCCTTCTTCTTCTTCCCATGTAACCTTTCCTCCATTAATGGTGACCTCAAAGTAAGATCTATTTTTTTCATTCTCTTTTGTAATTGCTTGATTCTCTTTCTTTTCCTATTTTATTTATGATTATTTTTTTTGATGTGGACTTCTGGCAACTTTAAAAATTTCATGGTTGGATGACAATCTCATAAGAAGATTTTGGGATTATAAAAATATGGTAACAAATGAAGCTCTACAAAATTTCAAATCAAAATTTAATAAGTTAATAGAAACATGAAGTTGAATGGTGTTTTTAAGCCTATCAATAGTATAATGATGAAACTAATAATTCGTGTCAAGTGCGAAGGTGTATTTAAGCTAAGTTTGCCAAGTTAATGAGTGTTTTTAAGTATATGAAATAGTTTAGGGACAAAACTAATAATTAGTAAAGGTGTTTTTATTAAATTTAGTGGTAAGTCAAAGTTTTTTAAAGTGGGGGAGTAACTGGTGTTGGTGTAATTTGTGAAGAGTGATGATGTAGCGGAGTTGGAGTGGCTATCGAACTTCGTGGAAGACTCATCCAATAATTTCCCTTCAAGCTCGTTAACACAAACCATGTACACCAATGATAGTACTACTACTACTACAACAACATTGCACAGCAAATCAAGAAGCAAACGTTCGCGTTCAAACACTAGCTGGACTAGTTCCTCACTCCAACACAAACCCACACACCAAAACTCCACTTCATCATCTTCAAAGTCAGAGACTATTATACCCAGAAAATGCACCCATTGTGCATCAGAGAAAACACCGCAATGGCGGACTGGCCCTTTGGGACCAAAAACACTGTGCAATGCCTGTGGCGTTAGGTACAAATCAGGGCGGCTCGTCCCCGAATATCGTCCGGCTGCAAGTCCAACTTTCGTATTCACACAGCATTCCAATTCTCACCGGAAAGTCATGGAACTTCGGCGACAGAAACAGGTTCTTGATCAACAGCAGCAGGGAATGTATGGACATCACTATCAGGTCTGCTGATGTTATCTCCATGCCACCATCATTCTAACGTGGATCTCTTTCTTCTATTTTTTCTAAAACACCTTTATCGTATTTTTCAATATTTTCTTTTGTTGCCTATTTAGAGGTATTTTGGACGATCTGCTTTCACTATAGATGCAGTGGTCCATGTCTTATGTGTTAAAAAAAATTAGAGTTACTAAAACGAGTCAGTCCAACCTTGAGGGACAAAAAATTTGAAGGGCTGATCCTTAATTTGTAAGGACTTTGAAATGGACAAAACCAATTCAATCCTAGAAGGATGGTGGGTTAGCCCTTCATTTTTTATTTTTTTTGTAATTTGCTTTTCTCCTCGATCTAAATTAGAACTTAAATGTTTGCTTGGTTTATGGTCATGTGTTTGCTTGGTTTCTAGTGTATAAGTCTTTAAACTAAAATATGAGGTCAAATATTGCATATTTTTAAGTTTACATGCTCAACAAATATTATCAAAAGCATTCTGTCATTTACCATTGATTTGCTTATTTTACTAGTATTGCATTGTCTCATTGTATCACGTCAAATTGTTATAGAAGTCACATATTTATTTTATGAACATTTTTGTATTGGGTAAATCGAAAACCGAACTGTTAAGAATAAAAAAATGATAAACTGATAAAAATATCTTATTGATTTAGCACATTTAACAATAGAAAAGAACCGTTAATATATAAAACTAAACTGAATCAATCGATGCACACCCCTAACATATATTCCACAAAGAGATGGTGTAAGCAGATGGGAAGGTGCAACAGTTAGCAATTGACCTGATCTGACTCCCCATCCAACTGCCTTGGCGTATGTTTCCAAATCAAATTGCATTGTAAGCTGTCAATAGTATTATTATTAGATATTATCGATTTTGATTCAAATTAGTGGTCTTTCAAAATATAACCTCATACCTAAAATATATAAAATCAGAAAAATGGAAAAATTTTAAAATCAAATATAACAAACAATAATGTGGTTTGGGTAGTAGTGACTTGCTCTTCCATGTTATCCCCGAAAGGGGTGCCGAGTGAAATGGACAGCTTGGCCAAATTTCGCATGCTTGCCATTTTTCTTCAAGTTCTAAAATCTTCCGCTTCGATCTCAATACCAGGTCGGTGGAGTGAGCCCCTCTATCGGAGTTCTCATTGCTGCTGTTGTCATCTACCATCTTACCTTTCTTCTTGTTGTTCAGACTTTGAAGTGGTAGAGAAGGAGGAAGAGGAGGAGTCCCTTTTGATCCGGTGTAATAGGCCAGAATGTGCGAAAAGATCAACCTTAGGAAGGGAAAAAACAAAACCAACAAAACCTTGTTAAAGATTAGGATAATAACTATGATAAACACGTATTTCAACAAAACAATAGTCTTAAAATGCAAGGGACCTCATTGAGTCAGAGGTAGGCCTAATATGACAATCAAGTGGTACATGATAGTTAATCCAAGCCTTAAATTGTCAATTGGAATTTAGAGTTAGAGATAAAATAAAGTAAACAAATTATTTTATTTAAAGAACCATTACATCATAGGAAATAAATTTTTGAAAAATAAAACCTAAGGGGGAAAGGGATAACAAGAGGGGAATATAACTAGAACAAAGCAAAATCTTCAAATGTAAAGGCCTCCATATGTTGGGATGATCTGCTCTCTTATCTCTGGAGTGATATTGTAATCCTTGTTCAATAATTTTCAAGCCTGGACTCTCTCCTCCAGATCCTCGTACCCAGGTCGTCCTCCTTGATCCAGATCTACTCTCTCGGCATCTTCCAAAACCCACACATAGTACTCGGGGGTGCAATAAGGGCGATCTTCTTGGATGACGAGGGTCAATACTCTGTCCCACCTTCTACACATGTTATGCACTTGTGGGATCTCCTCTCCAAACTCATACTCAGCCAGGCTTATATTGGATCGCGATGGAATCACTTGAATCTGGACGAATTGTCTAAGAAAATAACAAAGAGGCGTAAGACTGGACTCTCTTCAAGCCGATGAGCTCAATGTAGTAAAGCTCATCTCCCCTACCTATCGCCCGTGAGGGGTTCAACCAGTAGTATTTCCACTGGATGTTGTAACCAGATAGACCTCTCATGAATCCAAACCACTCCTCAGCACCTATTGGCATGGTGAATCTACACATTCTTAATGGGTGGGTGTGATTCTGTTTTTCACTCCATCAAGAACGTCTATCAGGTTTCCTTTTTTGTAAAAGTGCTCGGCTGCCCACAGTTGTAACAGGAAATTGCATCCTTCAAAGAACCTCTTATCCCGAACATATTTAGATAATGCCCTAGTCATTTCTGCTAATATCATAGGCACGAAGGTGTTCCCTCAAACATTTCTTCCCTTATCTAAAGTGCGCACAATGTAGATTAGGCAGGTATCTATATTTCTGTCTTCTCTGGGGAAGACTAGAGTGCCCAATAGTGCGACCGCAAAGGCATTCACATGATGCACCTCCCACTTCCCACTTTGCTGCCGAATAGGAAAAGTCACTTTTAAAGTTTTCATAACTATCTTGATGACTGAATTGAGCATACAAGTAATCCAATATCCATTCAAGATCCAGGCAAGCCAGCTTAGGTTTATAAACTAGGCCCAAATTCTTCATGAATTTCTTTGGAGTTTGTCTATGCGGAATGATCATGCTCCTATCCCAGTAAGGCATGTCTATGAACTCACTAATCTCCTCAATCGTGGGGGTTAACTCAAAGTCACGAAATTTGAATACGATCCTGGCAGGTCCCAAAATTTTAGCAGTGCCTTGGTCAAATAGCGGTCTGGAATAACATATATCAGATATGTGAACCCTCCTAAAAGTTGAACAACCTCTATGGCATGATCCCTTTTAATTGTCACGCCCCGGGAGGGTACCCTTAGCATGGTTGGTACTCAGAGACTATTGCTAGTCCCCAAGTGAACCACTTGGCCTCATCGTCACCTCATACTCAACAGCGGAAGGAACATCCTCAAGGAAAAGACTGTAATATAATTAAAGTAATCAAGTATTTATATAAAAAGTTAATTTTCAATAAATAAGAGTTGAAATTTTTTTTATACATAACATCATCTACTCAATGTCTATGAACGCCTCTAACTCAAATATCTAGATGGAACCATGACAGGCCATGGTTACCCAATTCAAGGAAAATAAAGTACTACTCAAGCTAGATGATAATAATATGAAAATTCTCCAAAAACAAGAAGGTCTCACCGATCAGCTGAATGTGAATAGATACTCAACGAAGCGCCTGTCGATGATCTCTAATACTTGCCTCTGCATCATAAAATGATGCAGTCCCAGAAGGGGACATCAGTACATGGAATATACTAGTATGTAAAATAGCTGAATGGAACGGAAACATGTAGAATAATATAGGAATAACATCAAGTCAACCTCATACTCCATCAGAATGTCAAATATCTACCTAAAGAAAGAATAAAGAGTAGACAAATGACCCATCAACGTCTCATCAATACATTAGACTCATCTCAAGGAAACTCGACTCAACTCAAGGAAACTCGACTCAACTCAAGGGAACTCGACTCAACTCAAGGGAACTCGACTCATACCATCACATTAACATCAACATCAGAGTACTAGCAAGTAAGACCTCACAGGGAGTTTCTCTAACCAACAACCATCACCTATGAGTCAGTGATGATACAACAAAGCGATATTGTTGCCATATCCATCTAGTACCCTGGCCGGGGTAAAGGACATCAACCTCAGTGGATCCACAAGAAAAAAATCTCAGTCCTCTTTTGGGACAAGAAAGGAGCCATCTGCATTGCGATTCAATCCTCTATTCCTACGCGGGCCACGTACTTAATGGGTTCAAGTGGGACTCACTCGCACCCACTTCGGTGCTCAATACTCCTCCGAGAACTCGACGTGCTCATAAAACATCATCATCATCAGTCCCATAGGGACATAATACATCATCATCAGTCTCATAGGGACATGGTACCTCAACATCAACATCAACTCAGCTCATCAACATCAAGGACTCAAAACATTCTTTTTAGAATTTAGTTTCAAGTTTTAAGACTCATGAACATCATTCTCATCAACATCATCATCAAGACTCTCATCAATTTGAAACACAATCACAACATCACAGACATCATCATCGTCAAGGCTCTAGACTCATCCCCCTAAGTTCATTATGCATGCTTTTCAAATAATCATGTAGGGTTATACAAAATCTCATGAAAAATGTTTACTTCAAGAAAACAATTAGTATGATGATCATCAACAAAGAAAACATGTAATTTCAAATCAATTTTTCAATGAAAATCCTCAAGTATTCATACATATAGACTCTTCAACCACCAACTCATCTATGACCTATGTGGGGCACATGAGAGAATAATCACATGCTTTTAGTTTAGCCTTATATACCTGGAAAGTTGATATTACAATCGAAATTTGATGAATACTCAATTTCTTGGAGAAAATCCTCGATCTTGGTAGTTCTTTTAGAGTGGAAGAACTTGGAAAGACATTGTTTGAAGTTCTTCTCTTTAATGCTTGAATTCTTGACTTAGAATCTTTAGAGTTCTTGATGAATAACCCTAATTCATGAAAAGAAGAATCAAGAAATCCTTTTTTTGGGATTCTTGAATTCGTTTCTTGAAATCCTAGGTTAGGATTTGAGATTCTATTAGGGATTCATGAATAGATAAAGAAATTTAGGTTGGGTAGCTTAAAATTCCTGAAGAATAACTCACCTCGATAATGAATCTTGAAAGTTAATCCTAACTTGATGACTTTCTTGATGATTCTTGAGCGTTTATGTTTAGGAGTGAAGGAGAGGATTTTAATTATGAAAACCGACGTTGATGCATTTTGGGATCTTAAATAGACCCTCAAAGATTTTAGGATATAAGTACACTTGATATAAAGTAAAAAGACACCGTTTAGCTTATCTAGAAAGGGTTCGCGATAGGATCGCGATAGGTGCGCGTCGCAGACCTTTAGATAGCTATGCAGGTCTCCAGTAAAATAGTCAGAACCTTCTACTCCAAACTCTGATTAAGGCGAAATAAAATGCGTTGGAAAGCTAATTCAAAGATCTTTAACTTGATATATTATGGGTCACCTAACTCATTATAGTTTAGGAGATATGGGCATTTGAAGTTGACCCTTCTATCAACTTATACGAAACTTAGTTGGTAAAAATTCTTTGGACTTGAATTGATGTAAAAGATCCTTTTGTCATCTCCAATTTTATTCCCACTCTAAGAAATTAACTTTAACATCTATGCTCAATTAGGAATTATCAATTAAGATCGCATATAAATTGGGGTGTTACATTATTTCCCCCGTGGGATCATTCGTCCTCGAATGATGAGTAAGGGTAGACATCAAGGCAAGAATAAGATTCAGAACTCTTCTCAAAACTCACTCAATCAATCTCGACTCCTCATCAATATCAAACTATCTCTACTCAGACTTAGGAATTGACACATCAACTCAGGAAATAGACAACTCAATTTAAATCAAGAGTAAGGAAATTACATCCTACATTCTCTTCATCAGGCACGAATGGAACGTCGAAACTCAATAAATTTGAATCATTTGAACACCTCCATAATCAGTCTTTCGAACTCAGGAAGGAAGCCATCAACTCTAATCGAGAATAGGACAATCGTATAAACAAGACTTTGAGGACACTCTCATGCTCAAGTCCCCACCTTAATTATGGTTATTTTCATGACACTTTACTCCATTAATGCAAGCTCATAGCTCTTATTCAAACCTCCACCTAACCATCTCTTCTTCTTCCCTTCAAGCCTAGTTCTAAGCCTTAAGGTGCTACTCTTAAGATGATAATATTCATGCAAAGCTAATCCTCAATACTCAGCTCTATGTTCGAAACCCTTATTATGAAGTCTTCAATAGTCTATCATCCATACTCACACAATTACAACCACACATTCAAGCCTATCACCCTAACCACTTTAAATATGTCTTAGAATTTTTCAAGCTTACTTGTCACTTCTACCTCCACCATTCAATAATCTCTCACTCAAAATCACATAAACATACTCTTACCTATCTATTACGCATCATACGATCTCATCTCTTATCTCCTCCCTAGCTCTATCCCTATATGACACTAGTTTAACACCGATATCATAATAAAGATACATTCACTTCTCATCTACCCTCACTCTCAGTCTACTATCATCAACATCACTATTTGGACGTAGAGAAACTCGTCATCTCCCCCTTTGACGAAACCCCTAAACCAAACTACTACCTCTCCATGCAGAATAAGCATGATTATACTCTCTAAATCTTGATACTCTGCATCCTACCATCAATAATGGCATAATAAACCAAAGTTCAGTGCACGCGTAAGATGACATCAAAATCACCAACTCTCACTCCATAGTAACTTGTACTTAGAGAATACTGCTCGTCCTCATCTCTCTAATACACTTGCATAATAGCAACCACATATTTTAGCCTACCATAGCAGCTTACACTCTCTATCGTATGAACTCTTACCGTGGGGGATACTAAAATGGTTTTACCTATTTATTAGACTTCTCACGACTTCTCTAACTCCTCTTCCTCATCTGTAACCTTAAAAGGAAATGACATCACATCATCATCAGAATTAAAAGCTCTCATTCCATCTTGAATTCTTCCATCTCAGGCTCTTCTCCTCTTCTCTCAAGCCCTAGTCTTGTTCCACTATTAGAAAAAGACTTCGAATGAGGTTTTAGACCCTTTCATATTAAAACGACTTATATTAGTCGTATAGGGAGTTTAAAAGGTGTTAGGAATGAACAAAAATGCCCCTCAAAAAATTTAGAAACTTCCAGCCTCGAAGTGACTCAGTCTGCGACGCGGACTGATCGCGAACAGTGCGTTTTCTACAAAGATTTTCTAAACGAGTTTTCCTAATTCCGTCAAAAAGTGTTGAAAAAAATGTAAGTCCCTCTTCGCGATAGGCCCGCAACGCAGCTTTGTCGCGAACCTTCACTGTTTTTTATTTCGGAACAAAAAATTATCTTTTCACGCGGTCGCTCTAAAAAACGACTGAAGCCCTTTTCCCACTCAATTTTTTGTGTTGATCACATATCTGGCCTCGGATTTTCCATTTGAGCATCGAAAGACGTGTTATGTGCACATCTCTCCTCTAGGAGTATTTTGGTAATTTTATCGGGCGTTACATCAACTCTCCTTAGCTCTCAAGGTCATTACTCTAAGTTTGTAAATTGATTTCCTCTACTAGGCTATAAGCATATACCTCCACATGGTCAAGGAATCACTATCCACAAGAATATCTTAAACTCTTCTGTTATGCTATAGTCACATACATATAACTACTCACTCAGACTCTTTTTGATGTTATCACTCTTAGCTCCTTCCAGTTTGATGAGTCATGAGAATACGACTTTTACGACGCTTACGACATAGAATTATTGTGCGTTCTTGAGCGTTGTTGTTAGTTTAATAGGTATGTTTTGATATTGTGCAGGAAAATAGCAAAGGCATGGGAAATTGAGGAAAGCACAAGGAACGAGTGAAAAACAAGGCCAAGTGTTGGACCACGTGAGGCCCACACGGGCCGTCTCACGCCAGACGGTCCGTGTGACCGATTGTGGCACGACACTTAACAACTCGCGCCAAGTCATGTCACACGGCCAGTCCACACAACCCGTCTGACTCCAGACGGACCGTGTCACGGGCCGTGTAACTGACGTAGCTCGGAAGGCAACTCGTCGAAAATTAAGGAAATCATGCAAGGAAATCCACACGGACCAATCACACGGACCGTCTGATACCAGACGGGCCGTGTCGTGTACCGTGTAAGTGACGTAACTCAAAAGGACCTCCGTAAAAAATATCAGAATTTGTACAAGTGGAGCCACACGAAGGAGCACACGGCCCGTCTCACGCCACATGGGCCGTGTCAAGTGTCGTGCCAAGGCAACAGTTGAACCAGACGGTCCGTTAGACGAGCCGTCTGGCCTCAGACGGTCCGTGTAACGGACCGTGTCCCATGCCGAGTATATTTTTCCTCAATTGTATCGACTTAGTTTTACTTAGTATAAATAGTACATTATTGTATTTTATTAGACACTTCGTTTTTTACGGCAGAAACACGAGAGAACAAGCAGAAAACATTAGTTTGATTTTGTAATTGGTGAGAATCGTGTTTGTGATCATTGTTCGAAGCTTGTAACACAGATCTTGCTCTTCAATTGTAAGTCAATCTTTATGTCTTCTTCTAATATTTGTGGGTAAGTTATCAATACTATGCTAAGCTAAACCCACAACTAGGGTTGTGGGAACCATGACGACTCAATAAGATAACACAAGCTGGAGTGATTCCTTCGAATAAACATTGCATGTATTGTTAAATTCTTCGCTTTAACTTCTCCTTAATGAGTCGACGCGTTAGGGTAGGCCTGTATTTGTTACATGCCCGAGAGGGATGCAGTGATTGGGAAAAGAGTTTAACAACAGAGATTCAGGGTCATGAACCTAGTCTAAGTGCCTGAGACTGAAAGGTGAAGGTATTCTGAGATCAAAAACAACGGTTAGAATTGCATACACTTTGAGACCGAAAGGAGATGAGTGAAATATAACTAGGAAGGACCGAAAGGTGACCTAGATATTAGTTAAGTTGTTAGATTTTGCATGCATCATTAAGAACGAGTTTACAAATCCAGTTTAGTTGTCGCAATTGTAAGTCATGGGGAACACAACCCTAGCCTCTTTCTATCTGTCTAAAAATCGGAACAACGTTTTCATTAATTACTTTGCACAATCATTTAAATTAAATAACGCAAACCCCCAGTTACTTTATGTACGGTTATATTGGGAATAGCATTTACAACTGAAAGCCGATACTAATAGAATAATTCTTACGTGTTCCCTGTGGGATCGACCTCAACTCCGGTTGAGTTCTATATTTGACCAACGACCGCTTTACTCTTCGATTTGGAGTGTAATTGTCAAATTTTGGCGCCGTTGCCGGGGAACGCGGCAAAGAACTAGTCTATTAGTTGCTACTTTCAGCTTGTAAGTCTAGTCCTTGATTTTACTTTGTTTCTTGTTTTTGTCCTCGTAGGGGTTCAGCATTGCATGCCAAGCACCCGAAGCAAGGGTGTAACACGTATTCCCTACGATCTAGAGCTTACTAAATCAATTCGCAGAATGAACGCCCAGGACCGTGAAGCAGCAAGGCAGAGGGAGTTGGCAGTGAATCCTGCGGATAGAGGTCAGGATGGGTTGGGAATGGATGATCTCGCTGGTAATGTGGTACCACCAACGGCACCACTTCGCCAGGTACCACTTGTACCACCCCAGCAACACCAACCCCTGGTGAGACCTCAAGGCCCTCAGTACCCACCAGCAGCGCATGATGATGATGATGGTGCTGGGACTACTGGGGCAATAGTACTACCACCTCTGCCTGCTGGGATCAAATTCACGATCACCAGCACCATGCTGCAGATGTTGCAGTTGAAGGGGTTGCTCACTGGAGCTGCCACAGAGGATGCAAATCAACACCTGCTGAATTTCTTAGCTACCTGTCAGTCGTCCGAAATTCCAGGAGTTAGTCAGCAAGCGTTGAGGCTGAGGTTATTTCCACTATCTCTGTCTGGGGAGGCAATAAGGTGGCTGAACGAGCTCCCCCATGATTCCATCCGCACATGGGGAGAACTAAAGGAGGCCTTTCTGGAACGATTCTTCCCTGCTTCACGGCAACTGAAGCTCAAAGATGAGATCGGATCTCATAAACAAATGCCGAATGAAGCATTGTATCAGTATTGGGAGAGATTCAGACAAAAGCTTAAACAGTGCCCAAACCATCATCTCACTGATGAACACTTGAAGGCAGTCTTCTACAGGTCCTGCAACTTCGTTACCAAGCCCATCATTGATGCAGCTTGTGGAGGGTCATATATGTCCAGGACTTTCCCGGACATAGTGGTCATCTTAGATCAAGTGGCAAAGAACAACAGGGCATGGTATACTAGAGAGGCAGACTACTCAGGGATGGTATTTGAGATGAGCGAGGAGCAGCGCAAGAAGGAGGAAGAACGGGACCAGGACATGGCCCATATGCGGACACAAATTGATTTGCTGTCGAAAAGGTTCCTTGGTGGGGGCACTGAGAAAGTCAAAGCAATGGAAGCACTACCCAGGTATGATGATCAAGGCAGCGACTACGATGAGGAAGCTCAGTTTCTTGGTAGTCAGGGGGGTTACCGGGGTTTCAACTCCGGTAACCAAGGTCGGAACTACAATCGGGATAATTACCAAGGGAACTGGCAGAATAGGGATGGCTACAGAAACCGTGACCGCCAAAACGAAGGTGGCAGCAACTCTAAGCTAGAGGACATGATGACAAAAGTCCTAAGCAAAGTGGAGGCCACTGAGGCAGGGGTGCGGGATGTAAAGAGAGAAATATCTAATGTCAAGCCGCTGGTAGACTCGCACTCCACCTCAATCAAGCAGTTAGAGCAGCAGATGGGGCAGCTTTCGGCGACATTTAACCAGAGGAAAGCTGGGTCACTCCCGAGTGACACAGTCCAAAACCCGAAGAACGATGGCCACTGCATGGCGATCACCACGAGAAGTGGTAAGGTCCTTGCTAACCCAGTTGTTGCTAATGGTGCAGGTCAGGTGAAAGCAGATGACAAGATGCATAGCCCCATAGAGGGTCGGGTTGACATGGGGAGTGATGGACCTGAGGCTGCGACAGCAGAGCCAGAGTCGACCAAGCAGGCAGTAGTGATAGACACCTCCAATTGCCCAAATCTGCCAACCATCCCGAAACCGAGGCCGCCATTCCCCCAAAGGCTACAAAAGAAGGCGAAGGATGGCAAATTCCAGAAGTTCTTGCCCATGTTAAAGGAGCTGTCTGTGAACATACCTCTGGTGGAAGCACTTGAACAAATGCCTGGCTACGCTAAGTTTATGAAGGACTTAGTTACTAAGAAGAGGACAACCACGATTGAGCTAGTCGATAATTTACACCACTGTAGCGCCATCGCTACGAGGTCTTTGGTAGAAAAAAAGGGAGATCCAGGGGCTTTCACCATCCCGTGCACCATTGGTGCATATGACTTTGCACGGGCTCTTTGTGACCTTGGTGCCAGCATTAACTTGATGCCGTTGGCAGTATACCAGCAGTTGGGCTTAGGGGCCCCCACACCACGACCATGCGGCTATTGATGGCAGATAGATCAGTAAAGTGGCCCGTGGGAATCCTGTATGATGTTCTAGTTCGGGTTGGCAGGTTCATCTTCCCTGCCGATTTTGTCATCCTCGACTGTAAAGTGGACTTTGAGGTACCAATCATCCTCGGAAGGCCGTTTTTGGCAACAGGCAGGGCACTGGTGGACGTCGAGCGAGGTGAACTCACATTCCGGTTAAACACCGAAGAGGCAAAATTCAGTGTGTGCGCTGCCATGAAAAGGCCTAAGGAGTTAGCTGTGATGTCCGTCATGGATATTGATGACGACAACGTTTCTGAGGCCTCGTTGGAGGAAAAAATGACTGTCGACACACTAGCGGCAGTTCTGATGAACTTCCCAAAAGATGGTGTTGAGGGGTACAACGATGCCATCTATGCCCTGCAGGGCATGGGAACCAGACCATTCGTGCCTAGGAAGTTGGACTTGGATTTGCAAAATAGGCCAACACCACCGGCGAAACCCTCTATCGAGGAACCGCCCATTCTGGAGCTCAAGGAGTTGCCGCAACACCTCAGGTATGCATTTTTAGGTACTAACAACACTCTTCCTGTGATTGTGGCTGCAGATCTTCAGGAACACCAGGTGAAGGCGTTATTGGGGGTCCTCCAAAAGTTCAAGCGAGCTATTGGATGGACCATTGCTGACATAATTGGCATTCCTCCAGGCATCTGCACTCATAAAATCAAACTGGAGGATGACTGTGTGCCCAGCATTGAGCATCAGAGAAGGCTTAACCCACCCATGCAGGAGGTGGTGAAAAAGGAGATCATTAAGTGGCTGGATGCTGGGGTGGTGCATCCAATCTCGGACAGCAAGTGGGTAAGCCCAGTGCAGTGCGTCCCAAAAAAGGGGGGCATGACGGTGGTAGCCAATGATAAGAACGAGCTTGTCCCGCTGAGACCTGTCACCAGATGGCGAGTGTGCATGGACTACCAGAAATTGAATAAATGGACCCTAAAGGACCACTTCCCCATGCCGTTCATGGATCAGATGCTCGACAGGCTAGCAGGGCGAGGATGGTATTGCTTCCTCGACGGATACTCGGGCTACAACCAGATATCAATAGCCCCAGAAGATCAGGAGAAGACCACCTTCACGTGCCCCTATGGGACATTTGCTTTCAGAAGGATGCCATTTGGACTTTGCAATGCCCCAGCCACTTTCCAGCGCTGCATGATGTCCATCTTTTCAGACATGGTCGAAGACACCCTTGAGGTATTTATGGATGATTTTTCGGTAGTGGGTGATTCTTTTGATGATTGTCTGCAGAATCTAAGCAAGGCACTGCAGCGCTGTGAAGAGGCCCAGTTGGTCCTAAATTAGGAGAAGCGTCATTTCATGGTTAAGGAGGGCATCGTCCTTGGCCATAAGGTGTCAGATAAGGGGATTGAGGTGGACAAGGCAAAGATTGAGGTCATTGAAAAGTTGCCACCTCCTATCTCGGTCAAAGGGGTCCGGAGTTTTCTGGGGCATGCTGGGTTCTATCGCAGATTCATCAAGGACTTCTCCAAGATTGCACACCCATTGTGCAAACTGTTGGAGAAGGATGCCAAGTTCCACTTTGATGATGCATGCCGGCAAACGTTTGAGACCTTGAAGCAGAAGCTCACCTCGGCGCCTGTCGTGGTTGCACCAGATTGGGGCGCTCCATTTGAGGTAATGTGTGACGCGAGTGGAGTTGCCGTGGGTGTTGTGCTGGGGCAGAAGTGGAACAAAATCTTCCATCTTATCTACTACGCCAGCAAGACGCTAAATGAGGCTCAAAGGAATTACACTGTCACAAAGCAGGAGTTGCTAGCCGTGGTGTATGCCTTCGACAAGTTTCGAGCATATCTACTGGGCACGAGGGTGATCGTACACACTGACCACGCCGCACTCCGGTACCTCATGTCTAAGAAGGATGCTAAGCCTCGCTTAATCAGATAGGTGCTCTTGCTACAAGAGTTCAACTTTGAGGTCTGGGATCGTAAAGGCACGGAGAACCAAGTGGCAGACCATCTATCCAGGTTAGAGGACGCAGCCCGCGCCAATGAGTGGTTGAACATCAATGATTCATTTTCGATGAGCAGGTATTAGCCGCTTCTGCGGACTTAGTCCCTTGGTATGCTGATTTTGCTAACTTCCTGGTGAGCGATATTATGCCGGAAGGCCTTAACCCTCGCCAGAGAAAAAAGTTTTTTCATGATGTGCGCAGGTACTTTTGGGATGATCCATATTTATTTAGAACATGCGCAGATGGGGTCATCTGAAGATGTGTCCCAGAGGCAGAGATGTTGAGCATCCTGGAAGCCTGCCACTCCTCTCCAGTAGGGGGACATCATGGTGGTGCCAGAACTGCCAAAAAGATCCTGCAGTGTGGGTACTACTGGCCCACCATCTATAAAGATGCCCATGACTTGGTGCAGGGGTGCGACCAGTGCCAGCGCCAAGGGAACATTTCAAGGCGTCAAGAGTTACCTATGACCCCCATTTTGGAGATTGAGCTGTTTGATGTACGGGGCATTGACTTCATGGGCCCGTTCATGAGCTCTTATGGGATGAAGTATATCCTGGTGGCTGTGGACTACGTCTCTAAATGGGTGGATGCAACAGCGCTGTCTAACAATGAGAGCAAGAGTGTGGTACAGTTCCTGAGGCGGAACATCTTTGTTAGATTTAGGACACCCAGAACTATCATTAGTGATGGGGGCTCCCACTTCTGCAACAAGTCCTTTCGGGCTGTACTGGCTAAATATGGAGTACGACAACACAAGGTTGCCACGCCCTATCATCCGCAGACAAGTGGGCAGGTTGAGGTATCCAACAGGGAAATCAAGGAGATCCTGACCAAATCTGTGAATGCCACACGAACGGACTGGGCGAGGAAATTAGATGATGCACTGTGGGCCTATAGGACAGCTTACAAGACACCCATTGGTATGTCCCCATATCAGTTGGTGTTTGGTAAGGCCTGCCATCTGCCAATTGAGTTGGAGCACAAGGCACTATGGGCTCTCAAGGCCCTGAATATGAATTGGAAGGAGGCAGCCAACATGAGGACGGACCAGTTGAATGAGCTGGATGAGTTTCGTCTACAGGCCTACGAGAGTGCTGCTCTGTACAAAAATAAGATGAAGGCTTATCATGATAAGCTGATTGCACCAAGAAGCTTTGAGGTTGGTGACAGAGTGCTGCTCTACAACTCCAGATTGAGGCTATTTCAAAAGAAGCTGAAATCAAGGTGGTCTGGCCCGTACAAGATCACACAAGTATTTACTAATGGAGCAGTTGAGTTAGAGACGGATGACGGGCACCGGTTCAAGGTTAATAGGCAGCGCGTGAAAAAGTACTTGGGAGTTGCAGAGGAAACCTCGGTGATAGAGGTTCTCCATCTTGACGAAGTCTGAGTAGTCAAGACTACCACGTCGAGCCGTGACGTTAAACCAAGCGCTTAATGGGAGGCAACCCATCAATCAAAAAAAAAAAAAGAGAGAGAGAGAGAAAAACACTGACTGATGTTTTATATTGGTTTATATTTTGTCTCAGGGAAGGATGCACATGGTGACAGGAAGGCCAATCAGGCGTGCGGGCAAAAGAAAGGACAAAATTCCACAAAGGGGCATCCCACGGACCGATCACACGGCCCGTCTGAAGCTAGACGGACCGTGTACCGGTCCGTTGAAGCGTGCCCTGGGTAAGAGCGAAAAGGCAGCCCAAGGCAAACCACACAGTCCGACCACACGGTCTGTGTGACATCGAACGGACCGTGCGGCGGACCGTTTTGTGGGCATGCCCAGGTAAGTATTTTCTCGTCGCTAAGGCAAGGCACATGGTCCGTTCACACGGTCCGTGTGAGTTTGAACGGTCCGTGTAACAGACCGTTTGAGCTCTCCTTAGGTAATTTGCATGCCGCACGGAAAGCCACACGGGTCGTTCCACGTGTAACGGACTGTTTGGGCGTGCGCCTCGGGAACACGCTTCTGCCGCCCACGGCACGTGACAGGGAACGTGCCACGTGGCACAGCCTGTTTCCCCACACGTCTTGGGCCACGGATTTTTGGGTATTTATACCCTCTTTCCAAATATTATTTTCCTCACATTCATTCTCTCTCTCTAAACCCCCCACACGCCACCACTCTCTTCCTCACACCACCAAATCTTCATCTCTTCTCACACGGTTTGTGCACTCCACTCACGATCCGTCACACTTTCCTTAGGCAAATTTTCGAGTTTCAAGTCTACTTCTCTCTTTCAAGTAAGTTTTTTTTATATTTTTATTTTGGGTTAGTTGTTCTTTAGTATGTTTCTTGAAATTTTGCTTTTAGTTTTGTTCCTTTGTATGAGTTTATGCATATCTTTGTTGATTTTGAAGTCTATAACTCTCTAGGGCACGATTCCTTAAAGATTTGGTAATGGGTAGTCCTAACCACCATTGTTGCTTCCTTGAACTCTTGAACCATAGGGTATTTGTGAGTTTAGGATGGTTAAAATAGGATTTGTATGGTAGAAAGTGTGGTTTGCATAGTTTAGATGCCCGATCTGGAGATTGTGATGCATTATTTTGTGTGTGAGCATCGATTTTAAGACATTGGGGACGCTTGGGGCCGACAACCGTGTCACGGGCCGTCCGGCTCGCGGCCCATAAGTCACGCAAGGCACGCCACACGGTCCATTTGCACGGACCATCTGGCCCTACACGGGCCGTGTGGCGGCCCGTCCCGCACCACTTGGCATCTGCCCCCTTCCAGGCCCTCACACGGGCCTCTACACGACCCGTGTATCCTTACACGGCCCGTGTGGGGCCACCGTACTATGTCACTTATTTTCTATAGACTTCACTGTATTTACTTTCATTGATTCTCAAATGCATTTTTCGTGCGAATTTCCCTATGATAGATCGGGTGACACCACTCTTAAGGGTTTTTGTCACTACATTTACACAGGGGAAGTCTGAGTACCTGTTAGTGTGTCGTCCCAAGCATCCCGGCATAACTAATTTCTTTTCCTTGTGATGGTTGCAGGATTACTATGGCGCCACGTCTAAGACCTCGCCAACGCAGAGACGAGTATGAGTCACGTCTCCGGGATTCGATCACCGAATCCTCCAGTCAAAATCCGGGGAGTGACTCAGGTAATGACTCCGACGGCGGGTCAGCTGTGCCCTCCCACCCCCCTCGCACTGCCCACTCCCGTCCAGTGAGACGCTACATAGCTTCAGATTCTGAGGAGGAAGCTCCAAAGGTGGGGGTGGAGGGGGAAGCTGCAGCCCCAGAGCAGGAGGATGAGGCTGGGACTCCAGTCACCGCAGAGCACGATGTTAGAGGTGAGGAGGATATTCTGCTTCTCCGCGACAGTGATTGAGGCCACTCAGCAGGCGGTTGCCCGGACTTCTGACCCAGAAACCGCCAAGTGGCTTCTGGTCTTCTTACGCAGGAGGTGGTCAGTCCCCGGGGCAAAGGAGATTTATGTTAATGGCATCACCAAAGGCACCGGGGGCTATCAGGGGAGGCCGATTATCCCGGAGATGCGAGTCCTCGTGGACAAATTGGATTCCATCCCAGAGATACGAAACGCTTTTGCAGCGTACCAGTTTAGATGGATGGCCAGCCCTCCTGGATATTATGGCCCGGACATGATCGCAGAGTTCTATTCTAGCTATGCCGCCAGTCTACTTCCCTCCATAGAAGGCAACCTGCCCAAACGATCGAAGAAGCGGCTTGCTGCCAAATTGTCCCACCGGGACTATGTCACCATCCGGGAGACTCAGGTCGACATCTCGGCAGAGACGATCAACAGATTTTTATTTGGCGCAGACTACCGTGCCCCACCGGATGAGTTATTCATTACTCGGTATGTGAATGTTACTAATGAGGTCCGCATCTTAGACCCTTCTATCCGGGCCAAGGAGTTGCAGTGGATTGCGGAGCAGATTGCGCTCCAAGGAGCGGAGGCACCTTGGGTGACTAACCCCAAGATTCCTATTACAAAGGCCTCCCTTACATTTGTCGCAAAGTTTTGGTGGTCGGTGGTGCGGGCCCGACTTCAACCCACGATGAACGACAACACGCTCCAACTCTCTCATGCTTCGTTGGTAGCGTGTTTGGTGACCGACTTGGTATTAATGTGGGTCGCGTTATTGCCATGGAGATCAAGGACCGCGCCCTCTCGGAACGCGTGGGTATGTCATTTCCATGTCTAATTCGGGCACTTTGCAGGCAGGCCCGTGTCCCCACCACCCACTACTTGGACAGGAAGATAGCTCCGACGGGTGTGGTCAACATTGCGATGATTAAGGATATCGACAACCCGTTGTATTACAGCAGATCCCGCCGGCTTGGGGTTCCGATACAGCTTCCTAGGGCTCCTCCACAACAGCCCTTGTCATTTGAGGAGCCCCCCACGGCCCCCCAGACCGGTGCAGATTCTGAGCAGCCCGGGGGCAGTGGCACAGCACCTCAGGCGCATCCGGGATACACTTATGTCCCTTATGACCTTCTCGCCCTCATGGTAACAGAACAGCGATAGACTCGGGCACTTGTTGACCAAATGGTGGTCAGGGTGCCCCAGGTGGTGCAGGCTCATGTGCAGCTGGCTGAGGACCGTCTCCGTGCAGAACTAGTGGGCCAAATACAGAGTCTACAAGAGCAGGTCAACACGTTGGAGGGCTACTTCCATCGTATGTTTGGATGTTTGTCGGATGACGAGAGGGCGCACTTGGTACAGACGATGCAGGATATGAGGGAGAAGATTACAGAGTTGTACGCCCAGTATCACACTACGGCGCCAGCCCCGGTTCCGCCGCTAGATTCGTTGATCTCATTGTTCAGTGCCCCGGTGGAATCGAGCCTGACCGAGGGCTGGGGTGTACCAGTCGTACCTCCTACTGCCCACGTACCTGCTCCAACGGCTTCCGGTCATAAGGACAAAGGTAAGCGCCACAGCCAGCGCACGAGCCCCCCGGAAGATCCGCAACGTGAGGAAGCCAGGCGGCTGCGAAAAGCATTGAGGGCACAGCGACGAGAGGCAGCTGCCCAGGAGGAGCAGGCGCGCCTAGCATATGAGGCTGCCGGACAGGTGCGTCCGGAAGTGTCATGGGGCCGGAAGATGATGTTGCCTGCCCAGACCCGCCAGTTGGTTCGGGCCATGATAACCCGCCTGACGCCTAGGGCGTCCCAGGTATGT
Source organism: Solanum rostratum (assembly GCA_029948455.1). Lineage (NCBI taxonomy): Eukaryota > Viridiplantae > Streptophyta > Magnoliopsida > Solanales > Solanaceae > Solanum > Solanum rostratum. Next base: position 14,225,623 of record CM057055.1, read on the forward strand.
CCCACTCCTATTTTTGCTTTAATATGCATTCTGGTGCAATGGGGACATTGCACTGTCTTTTGTTGGGGGTGGGGCGTCCTACCCTGACGAGTTTTTCTTGCCATGTTTCTTTTCTCTGAAGGGGTAGTATCTAGTAGAACTGGCATGTTTAGGTTTATTTTGTTTGTTTTGTATGTGTAAAGACAAGTGTTCATAGGAGTTTATAGTAACCCCAAAATGAAAATCCACGAAACTTGTGTAAGCATGCATCCCATACTGACTGATTTTGTGATCCTCTTAAAGCACGTTGTACATTATCTAGTTGGTACCTTGAATAATGAAAGCTTGACTGTGTTGTGTAGTGATGAATAGTGGGGGATATGTGCCATATGTGAAGGAGTGGACTTGCTTGAATTCAATTGACACACTTGTAAACTAGAACTTGCCTGGTTGGTCCCACTGAAACGATTGAATGAGTGGATTAGGATAGGATCTTAGGCCATTGTTGTTGAGAAGTCACTAAGCCTAAAATGAATTAACCAAATGAAGTTTCTCCCTTTGAACCAAATAATCGAGCCTTAATAGACCTTTTCTTTCTTATTACCCAATTCATGTTTCCAATCTATCTGCAGACCGTACTCAAGCCCTGGTCCCTTTAAGGATATTGTGAACCTCAACCCAGGCCAAAGGCCTAAGTTGAGGGTGGCTTATATTGGCCCTGGTCCTTGAAAAGACATTGTGAACCTCAACTCAGGCTAAAATCCTAAATTGAGGGTGGCTAGTGTAAGAGAAGCAGAAGAATATGGATGGAAAGGAGTCGAGTGATGAGAAGAAAACAAAAAAAAATGGTAACAAAGCGAAGAAGGCAAGGAGTGGTAATATAGGGAAAACAAAGATTTTGGAGAGCCGAAAGGAGTGGCTGAGTCAAAGCAGGGTCTTGGAACGAAAAGCTAGTCACTTTGATCCTAAATATATCTCACCCAAGCCCGAGCCTACGTTACAAGCCTTAAAAGTCCTAAAGTGATCCTAAAAAGGTCATTCAAGAGTCAAGGTGGTGAAAATAAAGGCAAGCATATGGTCTGTCATTCAAGAGTCAAGGTGGTGAAAATAAAGGCAAGCATATGGTCTATACTTGTGTGTCGGTTGGAAATTCTTTCTGAGTGTGAGTGTCTACGTTCCAGTCTCTGTGCTACATTGTTACATTGTGTGTGAGACTTCTTTGTAGTGAGGGGCACTATCACCGCACTAGTTGGTGGCTATACTAAGCAGCTCATCTTTATTCTCGGACTTAAGTAGGGCCAACGGGATATAGTATAGTGCTTAGGTTGATCCAACAAGAAGTCCATTGGGGTATGAGCATTCGCAGGTGTATTTTTTAACATGAATTTGATGATCAAGGGGTCTCTATTTACTTCTTGTTAAGCACTTGTCTTTGTGTGTCGTATGTGTTTTTGGTCATCGCTTGAGGACAAGCAATGGTTCTAAGTTGAGGGTGTTGATGAGTCATGAAAATACGACTTTTACGACGCTTACGACATAGAATTATTGTGCGTTCTTGAGCGTTGTTGTTGGTTTAATAGGTATGTTTTGATATTGTGCAGGAAAATAGCAAAGGCATGGGAAATTGAGGAAAGCACAAGGAACGAGTGAAAAACAAGGCCAAGTGTTGGACCACGGGAGGCCCACACGGGCCGTCTCACGCCAGACGGTCCGTGTGACCGATCGTGGCACGACACTTAACAACTCGCGCCAAGTCGTGTCACAAGGCCAGTCCACACGGCCCGTCTGACTCTAGACGGACCGTGTCACGGGCTGTGTAACTGACGTAGCTCGGAAGGCAACTCGTCAAAAATTAAGGAAATCGTGCAAGGAAATCCACACGGACCAATCACACGGACATTCTGATACCAGACGGGCCGTGTCGTGTACCGTGTAAGTGATGTAACTCAAAAGGACCTCCGTCGAAAATATCAGAATTCGTACAAGTGGAGCCACACGGAGGAGCACACGGCCCGTCTCACGCCACACGGGCCGTGTCAAGTGTTGTGCCAAGGCAGCAGTTGAACCAGACGGTCCGTTAGACGAGCCGTCTGGCCTCAGACGGTCCGTGTAACGGACCGTGTCCCGTGCCGAGTCTATTTTTCCTAAATTGTATCGACTTAGTTTTACTTAGTATAAATAGTACATTATTGTATTTTATTAGACACTTTGTTTTTGACGGCAGAAACATGAGAGAACAAGCAGAAAACATTAGTTTGATTTTGTAATTGGTGAGATATCGTGTTTGTGATCATTGTTCGAAGCTTGTAACACAGATTCTTGCTCTTCAATTGTAAGTCAGTCTGTATGTCTTCTTCTAATTGTTGTGGGCAAGTTATCAATACTATGCTAGGCTAAACCCACAACTAGGGTTGTGGGAACTATGACGACTCAATAAGATAACACAAGCTGGAGTGATTCGTTCGAATAAACATTGCATGTATTGTTAAATTCTTCGCTTTAACTTCTCCTTAATGAGTCGACGCGTTAAGGTAGGCCTGTATTCGTTACATGCCCGAGAGGGATGCAGTGGTTGGGAAAAGAGTTTAACAACAGAGATTCGGGGTCATGAACCTAGTCTAAGTGCCTGAGACTGAAAGGTGAAGGTATTCTGAGATAAAAAACAACGGTTAGAATTGCATACACTCTGAGACCGAAAAGAGATGAGTGAAATATAACTAGGAAGGACCGAAAGGTGACCTAGATATTAGTTAAGTTGTTAGATTTTGCATGCATCATTAAGAACGAGTTTACAAATCCAGTTTAGTTGTCGCAATTGTAAGTCATGGGGAACACAACCCTAGCCTCTTTCTATCTGTCTAAAAATCGGAACAACGTTTTCATTAATTACTTTGCACAATTATTTAAGTTAAATAACGCAAACCCCCAGTTACTTTATGTACGGTTATCTTGGGAATAGCGTTTACAACTGAAAGCCGATACTAATAGAATAATTCTTACGTGTTCCCTGTGGGATCGACCTCAACTCCGGTTGAGTTCTATATTTGACCAACGACCGCTTTACTCTTCGATTTGGAGTGTAATTTGGGCGTATCACAGTTCTATGGAAATCTCTCTATATTTTCTATTCTTATGGCGTACATAACCACTTCCCACAACTCTTAAACCTCTTCTTTTTCCTGCTAACGCTCAACTTCTGTGCTCCCATAAATTTAATTGCATAAGAATTAGTCTATCATGGAAAACTTGTCATCATCTATCAATAAGACCCAAATCAGTTTAGCTACTCGCAATGATTAAGATTACTTACATCAACCTACTCCACATTGACAACTCAAATATACTATCTAGATTCTTAAAGCAGTCATAACTTAGAGTTTCTCACATCTTTACACAATCACGGATACATATCTCAAGCCTCTTCTTATTTATTGAGTTATCCTCGTGTTACTCGTCTTACTCATCTTACCTAAGGGGCACTTGTACCTCGCCCATAGCATCACTTCCTCACAAATCAACACCTTCTTCTCGAACATACACTATGGAAAGCCTCTTAGAGAAAATCTCCAACTAAGAATATCATTCTCACGATGTTGTCTCCTCTTTAACATTACTCCTCAAAATTCAAGCTTAGGGTCTAGCACAACATGTACATCACACACCTCTCTAATGCTAACTTATAACTACTAGGTAAAAATCTAGAGAACATAAGCCCACTAATATCTCATAATGAGTATTCAATCAACATATCCCTTCCTCATAACTCAGTACCACTCACCTATTCAATCATATCTCCTTATCTGACTAGGCTCATAACTCGATGAGTCTCATGAACTCTCAATTAAAAATTAGAAGCCTAATTTAGATCTATCACATTGAAAGCACTCTTTCCCCTATTCAACATCTGCACTTCACCCTCAATAGTATGAATACTACAACACATCAACATAACTTCCTTCTAGTTTGAGCATGCTCTACCACATTCTAACAACAACTTTTCCTCTACACCTGATCATAAAAATCATAGGATACTTACGACTCTTTCATTAAACTTATGGCAATCGACTCACCACCTCATTACTTACCTAATAAATACACAATTCTAACTACAAGTCTCAATCAGCCATCACTTTTGCTATCTCGCCTCTTTCTTTCCATCATTATCCTTCTAAATCTGGGATGATTCGATTCAACTCAGGGTTTATAAGACTCACATCTCACTCTAAGGTGGTAACATTAAGCTCTTTAGAGGCATAAGTTCCTCTCTTATGGGTCACATCGAAAGCAAGTTTTGAAAAAAAGAGGGTCTGGGTACATCTAGAGTTAACTCAAATGCACGATTCATATGAGTAATAGTGCACTCTTTCTAGTCAATCAACTTTGGACACCAGTCCGCTTCTCTCAAGCCTGGTGCAGTCTCTCTACCATTTTTATTACTTTATCTCAGAGGATCTCATCTGTAAGAGTTTGAGCATTAATGTCTCTATCGCCTCATGGACGAAGCATAGTCAAAAGGTTTAGAGCAACACACGAATCATCGTAGATTTCTTAGGAAATAGCTCTATCGCACGATCAAAATCTAAAAGAAAGAAACTTTCCCTAATGTCCTATAGCCTCCAAGTTATGGATGTGGCGCGCTTCACACTAATAATAAGGACTCTACTAGACACAACTTTATAAACTCCTTAGGACACTTGAACTCTGTGCTCTGATACCAAGTTTGTCACGCCCCGGAGGGTACCCTTAGCATGGTTGGTACTCAGAGATTATTGCTAGTCCCCAAATGAACCACTTGGCCTCATCGTCACCTCATACTCAACAGCGGAAGGAACATCCTCAAGGAAAAGACTGTAATATAATTAAAGTAATCAAGTATTTATATAAAAAGTTAATTTCCAATAAATAAGAGTTGAAAATTTTTTTATACATAACATCATCTACTCAATGTCTATGAACGCCTCTAACTCAAACATCTAGATGGTACCATGACAGGCCATGGTTACCCAACTCAAGAAAAATAAAGTACTACTCAAGCTAGATGATAATAATATGAAAATCCTCTAAAAACAAGAAGGTCTCACCGATCAGCTGAATGCGAATAGATCCTCAACGAAGCGCCTGTCGATGATCTCTAATACCTGCCTCTGCATTATAAAACGATGCAGTCCCAGAAGGGGACATCAGTACGTGGAATATACTGGTATGTAAAATAGCTGAATGGAATAGAAACAGGTAGAATAATATAAGAATAACATCAACTCAACCTCATACTCCATCAGAATGTCAAATGTCTATCTAAAGAAAGAATAAAGACAAATGACCCATCAACATCTCATCAATATATCAGACTCATCTCAAGGAAACTCGACTCAAGGAAACTCAAGGGAACTCGACTCAAACCATCACATCAACATCAACATCAGAGTACTAGCAAGTAAGACCTCACAAGGAGTTTCTCTAACCAACAACCATCACCTATGAGTCAGTGATGATACAACATAGCGATGTCGTCGCCACATCCATCTAGTACCCTGCCCGGGGTAAAGGACATCAACCTCAGTGGATCCACAAGAAAAAAATCTCAGTCCTCTTTTGGGACAAGAAAGGAGCCATCTGCATTGCGGTTCAATCCTCTCTTCCTACGCGGGCCACGTACTTAATGGGTTCAAGTGGGACTCACTCGCACCCATTTCTGGTGCTCAATAACCCTCCCAGAACTCGACATGCTCATAAAACATCATCATTATCAGTCCCATAGGGACATAATACATCATCATCAGTCTCATAGGGACATAGTACCTTAACATCAACATCAATTTATCTCATCAACGTCAACATCATAGACTCGAAACATTCTTTTTAGAATTTAGTTTCAAGTTTTAAGACTCATGAACATCATTCTCATCAACATCATCATCAAGACTCTCATCAATTTGAAACACAATCACAACATCACAGACATCATCATCGTCAAGGCTCTAGACTCATGCCCCTGAGTTCATTATGCATGCTTTTTCAAATAATCATGTAGGGTTATGCAAAATCTCATGGAAAATGTTAACTTCAAGAAAACAATTAGTATGATGATCATCAACATAGAAAACATGTAATTTCAAATCAAGTTTTCAATGAAAACCCTCAAGTATTCATGCATATAGACTCTTCAACCATCAACTCATCTATGACCTATGTGGGGCACATGAGAGAACAATCGCATGCTTTTAGTTTAGCTGTACATACCTGAAAAGTTGATATTACAATTGCATGCTTTTAGTTTAGCCGTACATACTTGAAAAGTTGATATTATAATCGAAATTTGATGAATACTCAATTTTTTGGAGAAAATCCTCGATCTCGGTAGTTCTTTTAGAGTGGAAGAACTTGGAGAGATATTGTTTGAAGTGCTTCTCTTTGATGCTTGAATTCTTGACTTAGAATCTTTAGAGTTCTTGATGAAAAACCCTAATTCATGAAAACAAGAATCAAGAAATCTTTTTTTTTTTTTGGATTCTTCAATTTGTTTCTTGAAATCCTAGGTTAGGATTTGAGATTCTATTAGGGATTCATGAATAGATAAAGAAATTTATGTTGGGTAGCTTAAAATTCCTGAAGAATAGCCCACCTTGATAATGAATCTTGAAAGTTAATCCTAACTTGATGACTCTCTTGATGATTCTTGAGCGTTTATGTTTAGGAGTGAAGGCTAGGGTTTTAATTATGAAAACTGACGTTTATGCATTTTGGGATCTTAAATAGACCCTCAAATATTTTAGGATAAAAGTACCCTTGAAATAAAATAAAAAGACGCCGTTTAGCTTATCCATAAAGGGTTCGCGATAGGTTCACGATAGGTCCGCGTCGCGGACCTTCAAATAGCTCTGCAGGTCTATAGTAAAATAGTCAGAACTTTCTACTTCAAGCTCTGATTAAGGCGAAATAAATTGCGTTGGAAAGCTAATTCAAAGATCTTTAATTTGATATATTATGGATCACCCAACTCATTATAGTTTAGGAGATATGGTCATTTGAAGTTGACCATTTTATCAACTTATACGAAAGCTTAGTCGGTAAAAATTCTTTGGATTTGACTTGATGTAAAAGATCCTTTTGTCATCTCCAATTCTATTCTCACTTTAAGAAATTAACTTTAACATCTATGCTCAATTAGGAATCATCAATTAAGATCGCATATAATATGAAGGATGACTCAATCTTAGTAAAAAAAAAGTTGGAGTGTTACATTAATGTTCTCCCACTATCTCTTGAGTCTGTGATCTACACCACCATCTGAGTCTCGGAAAAGTTTGGGAAGCCATTTAGTTCTTTCTGCACATACAAAAAAGAAAAGTTCTAAATTCAATATAAATAATATTTAGGCTTGGATTAAACTATTATGACTACATAGACACATAATATGTAGTATTACGTTTTGGAGGGTGATTGGGCCCTCTATACTTAACAAGGTGGCTACTATTATGTAGATTGACTCCATAAGGCCGAACTACCTAGGGTTTATGCACACATGATCTTAACTTTGAGGTGGATAACTCTATCCTAGATTTCTAAAAAGTGGGGTTAGACATAAACTAGGTATTCCTCTGCGAGAAGCATGTGGTCCAACGTAGTAAGACTATTCGTCGTTCACCACATATGCGCTTACGCTCTAACATTTGGATTTGAAAAGAAGGCGGGAGAAGTGCAAAGGCACGACATCACCTTAAAAGGAAAAAGAAGAGAGGGTTACAAGTGGGGGAATATATGAACGGTATGTCAATTAATTAAAATAATAAACAATTAGCACTTAAGGTAGTTAATTAAAGCAGTAAACAAGTAGGGGGGAGGGAGGGGGTTAGATTAGCGGGAATAAGGAAGGGGAGTTAAAGGGATAAGGGAAATGGAGTTAAAGGGAGATTAAGAGAAAAAGGAAAAAGAAAACAAGTTAGTAAGGATAAACAACAATGATAAAGCAATATAAGGAAAGTAGAAAACCTACATAAAAGAGACACGTAATGGTTAGAACCTAGAAGTCTCCAGCGGAGTTGCCATTCTATCGCATTTATGTGTGTGTGGGTGGGGGGTTACAAATAGGGTCTCATACTTCAGGAAAACTATCCTAATTAGATCTAAGTGATCAAAAGAAATATAAGCATAACGTAAGATTAAAAATCTAACTACCCCAATCATTTAAAGGTGCGTAATAAGAAAGGAAAGGAAAGAACTAAGCGATTTTTATTTGTCACTCAGATTAGTTTACTCGCCTTTTTATTTTGGAAGACAAAATAAGATTTTTGTCAAATTAGCTTCACAAGGCTTATTAAGCCCAAGGACAAAAACCAAAGTTTTGTCCTATTTAAAGTTCGAGTTTTAGTCATCATATTTGAAGGTCCTATATACCCCTACCCCTCCTAGGTTGATTTATTTATTTAACTTAAAAGCGCACCAAAAGAAAAAATCTAACGCTTCCTAAAATGCTTAACGTCCCTCCTAATGTCTAAGAGGCATTGGACTTCTATTTTGGGGTGGTTCTAGACTAAAAGGGAATATAGGTTTCTTAAAGGACCTCACATCAAAAAATGAAAGACGAACAATTAGCAAGCAAAGTCTCAAGTACGCCGCTCAAACAAGAGTAGCATGCTTCAAACACAAACAAAAGTGAAACTAGATTTTACTAAGTGTGTGCTTTCATAACAAATATATTATCATCCTAGATTAACACTAAAAAAAATCCTAAAGGCATGCTTCTAACATATATAAAAAATATTAAATCCTAAAAAAACATGATTTCTAGGTAAAACAATTAAAATATGAGGCAAGATGACTTAATCTTTTAAGAGATGAAAATATTAAAAAAAATTTAAGCATGGTACTATGAGCATAATATTTATTGCTTAAACATGTTTTAAGACAAAACAAACTTATTAGAATCATATAGGCATGGTTCTAATGATAAAAAATATTGAATAACCTAAGAACATGATTTCTAATTCCATTATATTGTGAAAACTCATTTAAGACTAAAATATCATCTCTAATAATTTTGAGAAGAAAGAAAAAAAAAGCATTTAAACCTAAAGCACATGATATTGAGAAAAAATTACTTAAACATAAAAGCATGATTTATAATATTAAAAGCATGATTTCTAATATTGTGAAAAATATTTGAACCTATAGACATGATATCATTTTTTTCTTTTTTGAACATGCTTGAAACAAATAAGTTAAAATCTATAGGTATGCTATCGAAAAAAAAAGAGACTAAAATCGTATAGGCATGGTACCTAAAATACATATTGTAAACAAGACATATATTGTGAAACGAAAAATCCTAAGCATGACATCCAACATATACATGATCGATTTAATTATCTTTTCATGCTATGCACGCTTAAAACACTTAATGCACATAAAAATTATTTTAAACAATTAAATTCGAAAATTAAGATTGCCTAAGACCATTAGTCAAAACAACACAGAAAAATAAAGAAAAAAAAATAAAAGAAAAATGAAAAAGCAATTAGCACGTAATTTCCCTTCCCCCTTCTAACTAAACCCTCTGTTTCACTATTTTATCATTACATCACTTTGCGAAAGTAAAATGCAACACACAAATCAAAGTAGAAAATAAAAGAAATCTTCAATCCTCTATTCGAACTCTCCCGGTCCCCAGGTGACTTTACATACTCTTGACTGTCAAAAGAAATTTACAGGGTCCTGCAACACTTACAAAAAGGACAACTAGCAGTACCAATAAAATAATAACTTAAAATAAAATAACGAATTCAAGAATATATGATTTAAAAGAAGAGAGTAGAAACTTGCCAATTAATCCACTAAATGATTAAAACCAAGCTTGACCTTGAGAGTAAACATGCTAGATATTGCAAACAGTAATAGTGATGACAATAATTTTATGTTTAACAGAGAAAAAATATGGGAGAGAGTTTTTTTTTTGGAAATGTTCTTCTTTTGTCGACTGAGTGTATAAAAAACCTTGTCTGCGAATGAAGAGGGAGTCCTCTTTTTATAGTGGAAAAGAAGAATCAAAAGGAGAGAAAAAGGTAAGAAAATCAGTAATTAACCAAAATTAACTCCATAAATAACATGACAGATCAATTAACTTGATATAATCATAAGTTTACCATAAATCAAAAATAACATATCCGATTAGTTAACAATTTACACACATAATAGATACTTTTAATAAGTCAAATATTCTTTCCAAAAGTAAATCAACCACAAAGGATTAGTGCCAGATTTTGAGGATTGTAATGTGAAATATACTTAGAGAAATGAATTAATTAAGGGAGGAGAAACAATTGCATATAATGATATTTTCATATTACCAAGCAATTTGCCATAATAAAACTGAGTAAAAATCTAATAATTTCTACTTAAGGCAAGAGTAGTCAAGTCAGTGAATCAAATTAAAAAAAAAAGAAATACGTCACAATAATATCTAAATCAAAGAAATAAAAAAACTAGACAAACTTCAAATCACAAAAATCATGTATATGCATATCAAAATTTACCAACTATTTGAAGCAATCATTAGGAACTAATAATGAAAATCAACAGGATAACATCAAAATCAGCAGTCAATAAAAGATAAGCAGTAACATTAAAATAAACCAAACCAAATTTGTTTTGATTTTGACTGAAAATGTTGTCGCATAGAGATTTTCCGTCGGGTGAGAAGGGATTTTTGGGGGTTGTTTGACGAGACAGGAAAGGGGGGTCAATTTGGTGGCTATTCCTGGCGGAATTTTGCCAGGAAAGAGAGGAAACGAGGAAAGGGGTTGGAAAATGGAGGGGACAAGAGGGAGTGGGTGGCGGCGCTGGATTCTTTTGGGTCGTTGGTGTTGTTTTCAGCGAGACTTCGCTGAGCCTTGGAGAGGAGGCGGATGCATGGGGTTCTCCGGCGGGTTTGAGGATTGTTGGGTGGGGTTCTAAGGTGGTTGAGGAGAGGAAGAGGGTACCGAGATGGGGCACTATTTTTCGCCAGGAAAGGGGCCGGCGACAGCGGGCATGTAGGGTGCCATTAGTGGCTGTGGTGCGGTGACAGTGGGAAGGAGAGAAGGTGGCGGGCATGAAGGTTTTTTTTTTTTTGGCAAAAGGGGGAGAAGAGGAGGTGGCGTCGAAGAGGGGAAGGTGGCGCCGACAACGGCGCCGATGGGAAAACATAGAGGGAGAGAGAGCATTCTTGGTTGTTGGGGGGAAAATGAAGATGGATTTAGGGTTTTGGGGTGTTAGGTTAAACAAATGGAAAGAAAAACAAGAGTTACTCTCAACCATTAGATGAATACAAAAATGAACAGACGAGATTAAAATTTACAAAAGTGGGTCGGATCCGGATTGAAAATGGGTTATCTGGATGAGATTTAAATTGAAAGTGAATTTGAGGATTTAAAATTAAGCCATAAATTGCCTCAGTTTAGGCTAAAATGGAAAGAAATTGACTGAGTTGAAATAAATTATAGAGAAAGGGACCAGAATTGAAATGAATTGGATCGAAAAGGCTATGAATTAAATAAATTGGGATAAAATTGAATTGTCATTCAATTAATAATTATACTACACACATGAATATACAATATTTTGAAGTAATAAATTTCATGTAAAGAAAACGTACACAATATATATTAAAATAGCGGTGTAAAATATTTGAACGTATTATTTTAAAAAATGTAAGATGGTAAACATTATATTTAAAATATGACACTAAATAAATAAAATAATAATAAATATCATAAGTAACAATAAATGATAAATAATAATAATGAATATTATACTAAATAATAACAAATATAATAATAACTTAGAATGACAAAATAAATTTAAATGATAGCAAAAATGATTAACGCACCAATTTGAAAGTTTTTTTTTTTTAAAAAAAAGTTGCATTGAAACACATGGTTATTTGGAAAAACTAAAAATAAACCCAAAAATTTAAAAACACATATTTTAATCAAATGAAAACCTAAAATGGACTATAAATAGGTTAAAATTGAGTGTCAATAAATAATCATTAAATACCTTTTTTTGAGAAAAAATACACTCCAACAATCAAATATTATTTATAAAATTATCTTCAAACATAACTTCAACTTCAAAAGTTTCAAAATAAAGTAAAACAGATATTTACAATAGTATGTAATAGTATCTATTTGAGATATTACCTTTTTTTAATGTAAATTTGACTATATGTTTCATTTAAATTAGTCAAGTTCTATGGTTCTAGTTTTTAAAAATGGGTGAAAATCATTTTCATTCCTTAACTTTCTTTTTAAAATCAAACTTTCTCCTCAATTTTGAACAATAATCAAACTCTTTCCTTTATCCTAATTAAATCTTTAAAATGCCTATTATACCCTTTCATTATCAATTTTTTTAAAATCATGATATTTTTATTTTTTAATTCTTGCAATAAATTTTTCGTAAAAACATAAATATTATCTTTTGGACGAATTGAGTTATTAGCTAACGATATTCTATAATAAAGAAAATTAGCATAGTGAGAAAATTAATTTGATTAATAATGATCAAAATCCTAGTGCTCCTATTTATTTTTGCTAATAATTATTAACAAAATTAGTTCTCTCATTATGCTAATTTACTTTATTATAAGAAAATTATCATTAACTTTTATATTTAATTAGTACTTCTCACTTTTTTCGTCTAAGAGATAATGTTTATGCTTTTATAAAAAAAATTTATCGTATGAATTTAAAAAGTTAAAAATATTATGATTTTAGAAAAAAAGTGAAAAAATTGATATTGAAAAGGTATACTAGATATTTTAAATATTTAATTAGGATAAAAAGGGAGTTTAACTATTGTTCAAAATTGAGGGAAAGGGTGGAGAGTTTGATTTTAAAAGCAGAATGGGTGGCGTAAACGATTTTCACCCTTTTAAAATTTAAGGATATCAAACATATTCAATTTTTTTTTTAAATTCTATTTTTTTTTACAAAAAATTATAACCAAACAAAATTTCAACTTCAAATTCAAAAGATTTCTTTTTCAATTTTGAAAATCGATCGGTGCCCAATCTTATACTATACTCTTATATGAATATCAATGTACCCCTCCATTTACTTTTCATTGTTCAAAGCTTTTTCATTTGGCTTTTATTTGATAAATTAAGATAAGATAATTTTTGTTTTCTATTATACCCTTAATCATCAAATTACTATCTTTAAAAAAAATATAATAAATGGATCCTATTAATTAATATAAATAAAATAATAAATTTTTAATAAGAATGCCAACTCAAAAGTGGAGGGAGGAGTAGGAAAGATAAAAAAGCAGAGGTTCTGAACCGCCACTTGTAAAGCAAAAATGTCAACCTGCTACTCTCTTCCCGCCACTCCAATTTCCTTCATGCATCTTCCTTGTAATCCCAAATCCCACAAAAGGCCCATCCATTGTTCTTCCCTCATATCTCAATCCCAAATCCCACAAAAGAACCATCTTCTCAACCTAATTTCTGACCAAGAACGTGGCCTCACCACTCAATCCGATCCTCAAAAGCTCTCTCTAATAACACAGGCAATTGACGATTTGACTTCCATTGGACGTGACACTGTAACCACTGGAAGTTCCCTTTCGGCCACCTGGCGGTTGCTTTGGACTACGGAGAAAGAACAGCTATATATTATCAAGAATGCCCCCTTTTTCGGTACTAAAGCTGGTGATGTTCTTCAGGTTATTGATGTTGAAAAAAGAACACTTAACAATGTTATTACTTTCCCACCTGATGGGGTTTTCTTTGTTCGCTCCACTATTGAAGTTGCATCGTCTCAGCGTGTGAATTTCAGGTCACTATCACTCTCTTGTTGAAAAAAATAATGAGGATATTAACAGAGTTAAGGCTTTATTTGTTAGGGATTTGATTGTATATTTTATACTTTGGTTTCTTTGTAAACAAGGAAACTCTTAGGTGCAAAATTATAGAAAAGATACATTCAAACACAGTGCTATATACTTTTTTTCTGAAAAGAAAATTACTTCCTCAGTGCTATACGTACTCTTGTATACAGTAGACAGCTACCCATCTTATATTCTCCATGCTCTACATGTACAATTGTGGACTTGCGTCATACATAAGGGGGAATGGGAGTTATGTGACTCCGTTGAAGGACGATTATCATCTTATGAGCTAGTTTTTGAGGTTGAGTTTGTCCCAATCTCATGTTCTTATCAGTGGATGGTAATGCCAAGAAGAACATCTAATCAACAAACTAGACATTAGAGTAGATAATAAAAGAAGAGATAAATGGTTTGGATGTGAAAAACTGGTTAGAGGCACACTGTGTCAATCTTCTAGGTGTGCTCAGATAGATTTCAATTAAGAGTGAATAAAGAAAAGGGACTTTTAAATAGAACGCCAAGATGAAGAATTCTGCCATATTTACAATAGCAAATTATAATCAAATCTGCCTGCTTAATTGTGGAGCAGATTATAGTCATATCTGCCAGCTCATTGATGGAGCAGATTATGGCGAAATCTGCCAACTCATTTGACACTCCCCATCAAGTTGGCATATAAATATAAAACATGCTTGACTTGTTCACAAAGGACTCAAAAATAGTTCCGAAAAGACCTTTAATGAAAATATCTGCAACTTGTTAAGTTGTTGGAACAAAAGGAATGCACACACTTCCATCTTCCATCTTCTCTTTAATGAAGTGCCTGTCTACTTCAGTGTGCTCGGTTTTATCGTGTTGGACTGGATTATGAGCAATGCTTATGGCAGTCTTATTGTCACAATACAATTTCATTGGAAAATTCATAGGTCTTCTTAGTTCTTCCGAAAATCTCTTGAGCCATAAAATTTCACAAATTCCCTGTGCCATGGATCGACACTCAGCCTCAGCACTACTTCGAGCCACGACATTTTGTTTTTTACTTCTCCATGTCACTAAATTTTCCCAAACAAACGTACAATATCCAGATGTACACCTTCTCTCGATAGATGAACCAGCCTAGTCTGCTTCTGTATAAGCCTGAACACTTCTTTGCTCATTCTTTTTGCAGAACAACCCCTTCCCAAGAGAACTCTTTAGATACCTGAGGATTTGATACACAACTTCTTGGTGTTCTTCTCGTGGAGAATGCAAAAATTGAATGACTAGGCTCACAATAAAGGAAATATCAGGTCTAGTGTGTGATAAGTAAATCAACTTGCCTACCAATCTCTGATATTGGCCCCTATCAATCAATTTTCCTTCCTTTACAAACTTTACGTTTGGATCAATTGGAGTTTTAGTTGGTCTACAACCACTCATTCCTGTTTCTTTTAATAGATCAAGAACATCGTTGATCATATGGCAGAGGTGGGTCGGCTTATGTGTTGAAGGCGGTCCAGTGACTTACTTCATTTGTGACACTATAATTCCTTTCTTCAATCATGCAACCTCCATGCCGAGAAAGTACTTCAGCAGGAGTAGGTCCTTTATCTCAAATTCTGAGGCAAGACGTTCCTTTAGATTTTTATTTCAACCACATCATCTCCCGTGAGAATGATATCATCAACATATGCTATAAGGACTGTTGTTTTTCCTTCTAGTGAATGTCGAGTAAACATTGTGTGATCTACTTGTCCTTGAACATAGCCTTGCTTCTTCACAAATTTAGTAAACCTTTCAAACCAAGCTCTTGGAGATTGTTTTAGACCATATAGAGATCTTCTAAGCATGCATATCCTTGGCTTGTAGTTTCCCTTAAAACCTGGTGGGAGATCCATATAGACTTCTTTCTCTTGGTGCCCATTCAAGAAAGCATTCTTCACATCTAATTGTTGAAGAGACCAGTCAAGATTTACTGCGATTGTCAACAAATTGAGTTTAGCTTAGCTACCAGAGCAAATGTCTCAAGATAGTCAATCCCATATGTCTGCGTGAATCCCTTAGCTACTAAGCGGGCCTTATACCTTTCCAAAGATCCATCTGATTTGAATTTAGTGGTGAAATCTATTGAAGGAGCTCTACCCTATGATATTCTCTATTGCCTCCAAACCTGATTCCACTGTTTCACAAAATTGGGATGGGCATACTTGGTGCCAAGACTGCAAATGAACCTGAATGATTGGGGGTTTGAAGAACTTGCCACACTTATGGGAGGATCATAGTCTACAGCTGTCAACCATGAAAAATGACATGCGGAAATGGGGTAAGAACATGGATGATTCATACTTGGTCAAAGTCAATTACCAACTTTTGAGTTCCAGCAAAACTCTAATTGATCTGTGGCCATGGAAGTTACTATGGAAGGTCGAATTGCTCCCCAATATTAGTGCTTTTTGCTGGATAGTTCTGAACAATTCATGTTTCAGTCTCACTTTAGACAATCTCAACAGAAGAGGATTGAGCTGAGCCAACAGATACTACATGTGCTTAAACAGTTTATAATGATCAACCACCTATTTTTGCACTGCCTTGTTGCTGTAGATATCTGGTCATTGTTCTTCTCCCTTTTTGGTCTACAGTGGTTTATGCCTAATAGTCTCAGAGAAGTTTTTGTCAACTGGGGCAACTGGAAAGTTGAGAACTCCATCAGGATATTGTGGTCTATGGTTCCAGTTGTTGTTTAGGGCTTATGGACAGAGAGAAATCAAAGATGTTTTTAGGGCGTCACAACTAACAGCTCCAATTTCAAGGGCCCAGATGCTTAGACTCACTTTTAAGTTGGGTTAACCTTACTCCTTTGTGTAACCCTGAACAATTCTTGGATTTTGTCAGCTCTCTTGTATTATGATAGGTTTTCTTTTTTCCCTTTCTAGAGCTGACTATCCCTACTTTTGTAAATTTTGCATTGTCTGGATCCTTTGTTATTAATACTCTTCTTACTTCATCAAAAAAACAAAAAAAAAAAAAAAAGAAAAAGAAAAAGAGAAGATGTTTACAGGGTTCTCTGTCTTGGTGTAGAGATAGAGAATTGGAAAATGTGAACCAGTTCTTTGATTTTTTTTAGACTATGAATTTGACGTAGTTTTTGAGAAAGTATGACTTTTCACCTTTTTCGTGCTCTTGCAGTTCCTTCTTGGTACTCATTATTAAAACTTATTTTAGTTAATTAAATGTTAAGTCTATATTACAGTAATTTAACTTGGATTGCTGCATTTCATCGCAATGATCTTTTCTGGATGTGGATAAAGATGTTAGTCGTTCTCATATTGGGATGAGAGTGCCAAATAGAGATGATGTACATTGAAGGTCCATTTGGGGTAAAGGCGTTGTTGTTTGTTTATGTATGCTTATAAACCTCTCTTGAACAGATTTTAGAGGTTAGTTGGGTCACCTAAAAATTAGTAAATTTACTTCTAGTTAGGGGTGAAACATTTCTTTAAACATTAGAGAACACTGATAATAGGATAGAGATAGTATTTCCCTGTCTTGCAACTGTTATTATAGTTTGTTCATTGTGATGGTGTATTGACAATTGCTGCTATGTTGTAGATTCACAAGTGCAGTTCTGCGTGGAAAAGGTTGGGAATTTCCTCTACCACCATTTGGACAAGGGTGGTAAGTGTTTGTCTTCTTTTATTGTCTCAATTAACAGCATTCATAATCCACCAAGTGATACATGGTATATGAGTAGTTCTCCATCTATCTGATTGAAAGGTCAAGTATAGTGCTTTAGGAAGTCGAAATGCCTTTCTAAGTACTTAATCTCAAAATATTTGCTTCGCCCCTTTTTGTCATTCTTTCACACCTCTCCTCAATTTTATTGCTTGAGTTAGGATGTGTGTTCAGATTCTTTTGCTTCGGTCAATGATGGTTTTAATAACCTTTGTGTAGGTTTGAGACTGTGTACCTTGATGATGAGATTCGAGTAGTCAAAGATATCAGGCAAGACTACCTGATTGTCGAACGTGCTCCTTATACTTGGAAAGAATGATTTTTAGATTTTCTTTCACTATCTCTGTACATAAATTCTACTGTAAGTTCCCTTCGTTGAACTCTCATCTTCATGCTGATATAACTGGCCAGACTATGTTTCCTATATTTATGAATGTAAAGGTGCTGCACCATCCTCTTTGTAACCATGATTTTTGTAATGTCAAGCCGAGACATTTGATTTATTGTCACAAGACTGAGTCACTATGAGGCAGAATTTGTCCATTTATGTGAAATATGCAAATAAATTTATTCAGTTTTACCTCTATGTTGACGGTACCACTTGTTCTTTTACTGATTTGGTTGTGTATCCTGCTTAGTTTTGCATGATTAGTTTATCTCCATTATACAATTGTCGGGTTTTCTAACATTGCTAAATCAACTAAGTAGCTTGTCTGGTATGACTCGGCAATCTTTTTCGAAATGTTTTGTAAATATATAAAGACAAAAACACCAGTTTTGTAAGTCCATGTAGGAATAAGTGTGGGCTAAGTTGCTCGGACTAGGGTGTGGGTGTCTGATAAGGGTGGGGATTTAGAGGTTAGATCCTTCATGATCTACTTCTTAAGATGCGGGGATATGGATCCATGTATGGATATGGGTGCAGGGATTTGCCTAAAAGTAATTAAAATATCTAGCAATAGAGTGACAAAACTTAAATTATGAGATATAATGTGGAAAACTTGAGGAGAATTCTGGAAGGAGATTAAAGTAAAACGAGTGACATAGAAATTTCTATATAAGAGGTATTCCATTTTCTTCAGTTTCACCTTAGCTTTTTGTATTGGTTGCAGAAATCATTAAAACTGTCTAGATTTTCCTCATCGATTTTGGGCAAAGTACCCGAAACCAGTTGACCAAATCGGACATGGATCCTACACCCACACCCACACCCACACCCACATCGTGTCGACACGGTTGCGGCACCAAAGTGAAGAGTCTGAGCAACTTAAAGTGTGAGAGTTAGAGGACCTTTAGCTGTGTTTCAACCTCAAGAGGATTCCTTTTAATTTCATTTTGAGAAAATAGTTTCATTTTCACTACAGCAGTAACTAAGTTACCAACCCAAGAGAAGGATTCCTTTTATTTTTGGTTAATAGTTTTGTATGTGCTAAGGAAGAAACATACTGGTGCATTCCTTTTTGATTTTAAGAAATGGTTTCGCACTAAAGCAGTAGCATACTTAGTTTGTTTCCCTTTTCATTTTCAGAACTGGTTTCATTCATGTTAAAACAGAAACTTACTTGATCTGTATGGGCATTCTGGGCAGGTTGCAACAAGTTGCTAGTCGAAGGTTTAGACCAATCAGAATTCATTACTATCTTGTCTGCTTCTAATTGATGACTGGCTAGATATATACTTAATTGTCCCTATGTTTATAAAGGGATAATCTCGTACTTAGTTTCACCTACCAAACATGGGAGAGCTGTAACATAGTCTGGCTCTTAGTACCTCATTGACTTTCCAAGTTGATAATAGGTTCCTCTTTGTAACTACCATCCAAACTACTACTTGGTAATTTGGTCGTGGTGATGTGGTTGGTTTTCCATTTACTTCTCTAAACATAGACAATCGCAGAAGATTATTATATTATGTTTGTTCATCTGAACATGACAACACCTTTACATACGTCAAGAGTTTTGTTATGCATTCCTTTTAGGCAAAGGAATAAAAAGAACATTTCTATATTGTGTAGATTGAAATGTGAAGATGGCCATGTACAATAAGATCTTCATTTGCGCATTTTGTATACTCGTCATGATTGTAGCACTTTGTTAAAGTGAATTAGTGCAAGAGCTTTTCCACCTTATGGCCAACTTTAATTGGATTTCTTCTTACAATCATAAGTATTATGTGTTGTTTTATTTTATAGTGTAAATTCTGAACGTGAAGGCAGATTTATTTTGATTGTATTCTTATGAGTTGTGATTGAGAATTCATGTATGTCGTGCCAAAGTTTGAATAACATTTTTGGTCTCTATAGTTTTTAGCGCCTTTTGTCCGTTGGTTATCCAAATTTATCAAAACTGTATTCTCACATTTCCCATTAAATGTAAGGGAAACGAGGCATTTCAAATAAAATTATCCACTTTTCTAGTTTTCATCTAGTTGACATTTATTTGAAATTACAAAGTAAGTATAAAAAATTGTGCTTAAGTTGATTATTAAGAGGTTTCTGTTTGCGTTGGTTGTCAAGGATATTCTGGTTTAAATTTAAAGGAAAAATGAGTAAATCTAGAACAAAGTGGTTTAGGTTTAGGTGGGTGATGAATAATGCAAGTTTTAAAGGTGGAGAGAGGAGGATGTGGATGTCCAACAAATAAGCATTTTTAGGCTAGACGGGGAGTGGGATGGATGACTTGAGCAAAGGGTTTGTAAATATAGGAGTTGGTGTATGGGCAGTGGGAGGTACAAGGTGCCACTAGATAAGGGTGGGGGCACATTAGCATTTAACGTAAGGGCAGAAGAGACATGCTCTAGGGCCTCCTGTAATGGGGAGGAGGCACAGATATAATGGAGTGAGATGGTTAGGTTATGGATGAACAATGCAATTCTTGGAGATAGGCTGAGAAAGTGATCAATTAATCTAGTATTGGGAACATTAGCATTTCTAGGCCATCCGGTAAGGTAGCGGCGGGACTTGGTAAACAAGCAATAGTAGACGAGGTAAATGATACTCAAACACATGTTTGTCGCCAAATATCATTTTCCTTTTCAAGAAAGGTATTCTCATGATTATTTTGCCTTTTGCCTTCTTTCTACTTTTGCTTCTTCCTCATCCTTCTGGTGAAAATCCATCCTATACTAGTCCTTTCTTTCGGGTAGACAAATTCTACCTCCCCAATTGGGATCTACTCTGTATCATCAGTGTTCAGTGGAAAGACCTGTACGAGGTTCTCAGCTGGTGCATCATCAGTTTTCTAAACAACCTGTGATAGCTGATAGATGTTCAAATCAACTACCAGAAGCACACCTTTTGCTTAATGATTTCTGTTGACAGACTATTTGACTAGAACTGAAGTCTTCCTGAGAAGTCTCTTCTGTATTATCTTCCTGTTCCTGTCCAGTCTGTTGTTTACAATCATTCTCCTCAATGTCACTGGATTCCTGTACCTCCTTCTTTGAAGTAGAAACATTAGTTGTTCCTTTAGCTTCTATTGTAACCTCCTTACTTTTTTCATTTGCAAATGTCCCCACTTGATCATTTTGAAGTGAATGGTTCTGGTTCTTCTGTGTATGTTGACTTTCACCTGATTCAGAATGCTCTACTTGGATTTGTTTGGTAGTGTGGGTGGACAATCTCCTACTGCTTTCTTATGATTGAACGGGCTTAAAAACATCTTTATTACTCTATTTGGTGTCTTCTTGAATTTTTTTTTCTTCTTTTTGTACTTCTTACTCACTCTTTTAGTCACTGTGGGATTGTCTATGAGTTTGATTTGATTATAGTTGTGAGATTGTTCCCCTTCTACATCGTGCTGCTTCTTTTCCAAATTACACTCCCCTTATCCTACCCATATAGTTTCAGTCTGGGGTTTAACCAAATCTACTTCTTACCCTTACTTTGGCCATGCTAGGTTGTGTCCTGCTTCTAGTTGCAGCATCGGGAGTAAATGGGTGCCCACAATACTCAAAACTTGTTTCAAATAATGACATGTATGCATGTGAAATGGAAAACCAGGGACCCACACTGGAAACAACGGGGAAGTCCTCTTCTAGCTCAAAATCTGATGTCCATTTTTTGAGCAACATTTGCATTCATTCAATCTTGATTGTGAGCCATGCTAGCTTGAAGTCAACTTCATTTGTGAAGTCAAGATACACATTATAGTTTTCGCATACAACTTTGTCCGAGCCTTTGCTGGAATAAGTTCGTTGATGTAAGATGTGGCCCTTCTTTGGTTTTATTAATTAATTAAATATATGTTTAAATCCTAATTTAGATGGGGAAGTTGCCAACTGGTATTATAACTGCCCACTGCTTCACACCTATCTGTTGATGGAAGGTGAGAAATAACCATCTTAGAACTCTAAAAGTTAAAGGGTCCTATCTATGCCTTTGGAAGTGAATAGCATATTCCCATCACTGTTATTCAGAAAAGAAAGAAAGGAAAAGGGAGAGAAATACTTTCTGAAGAAGAACAACAATGAAGGCTTTAGCTCAAGATTATCAAGAAAATGCGTCAGGGATTCAAGTAAGTTTTCTTGGATAAAGTATTGTTATTTTATATTCTATGAAAATCATACAGTTTCACGATCTTGGAATTATTGATAAGATTTCTTGTTAGATTATCTATAATTGTGAAAGATCCTTGCATTATAAACTATACCTAATATTCTCAGTTAGTTGTCGAGTTTTGGGGAATTTACAAACTATTGTTCTCTTGCATTCATCCACCATTGCTCCATAACAGTCTTTAGCTTTTGAAATCACAATGAGCATCCGGATCACGACTCATGTTCATGGTGAAAAAGATTCACAGATGAACTAGTTAATCCGTCTACACTCCACAGTGGCGGTATACACATGGTTTTCTACGAATCCCTCCTGCAGATAGATTCACCCCAACTGGGGGATCATTTTGGATGTGCTGGAATGGTGTCGTTCTGCAGCTCCATCAGCAGGAGTGTCAAAAGATGTGCTGAGAATTACACATATAAAGGAGGAGAGGAAAGAGAGAAATATTAACTTGTTCTCTGATACCTTTATCTCACTGAATATTACTGATAATAATAAAATAATAACCAAAATGATGAAATTTTTAACAAAAATAATTGATAATAGCTTGAGTAATTGTGTTGTCAATGTAAAAATTCTAAAATGATAATTATAATGATGATGTTGATACAATTGCATACGTGATTCTGATAATTTTGGTAAGTTTTGAAAAATTTGCCATTTCTTCATAGCTGATCACTTTTTCTTTTTCAAAAAATATATGGACAGAGTTGCCTGCAGCCAGGCTGGTTCTTAATACATTTCTTGATATGAAGTATCTCAAACAGTTCTTATTGTAAATATTGGAAAACATGCATATATTAACTTGTTCTTGTTTTCTCCTCTATCTATTTCATTTTAACTAGACTTGAGAAAAGTAAGACCCTGGGCGTAATTGTAATTGTTTTATTGATCCGCAATCAGTTATGCACATCTTTGAACACTAACATTGAAACTCAAAAGTGGAAATCCAGGGCATGCAATAAGGTTAAGCATATCAAGATCTCAACCCTAGGTAGGGTTAGGGTCTCATTTGGCAACCAGCTAATAGAGAAGGAAAAAGGGTGTCTGTATCAACATTTGTGTCTCTTGTGCATGCATGGTTCAATTATATTTAGTCTTTCATATGCCCCTTCTGATGTCCCCCTTGCAGATTCGTGTATCCCGAAATGAATATGCATGCCACACGCAAAGGCCTAACGTTTCACATGTAGACTCTTTCCAAATACGCGGGATGAGATAAGCAAAGATATCTAATGAGATTATTTTATCCTACCTTCTATTGGGATAGTAATTTCACCATTATGTACAAAATAATTCCAGGATTAGTTAATATCTTAAAACAAATATGGAGATAAAATTAATCCCAATTTATATGAGATTATTAACTTATCCACGTACCAAACCTGCTCCTAGGAATAAGATAGTATCCTCGTGTCCTGCGCTCTTCTAGCGTGTCACTGTATGGGGCCCTCCTCTTCTGTCATAAATTACAACTAAAATTAGTTTAAATAGCAGTTTGTAAGATGCAGGTGGTAAAATGAGTAAATTATTTGGATATCTATATAGCTTTATTTAATTCATAAAGTCAACTATTTTTTTTGGGAGGGATGGGGTAGGGTTATGTTCAAAAATGCCCCATAAGAGGTGGTGTTGATAATTTGCTCCTCGTAAAAAATGTCTTACAAAAATGCCACTCCATAAGAGGTGTAGTTTGATTCAACTTGGAATGAAAAAAGAACATTTTTGTAAGACTTTTCTTGTGGAGGACAAAAGACCAAGATCACTATATTTGGTGGGCATTTTATATAATT
Source organism: Solanum rostratum (assembly GCA_029948455.1). NCBI lineage: Eukaryota > Viridiplantae > Streptophyta > Magnoliopsida > Solanales > Solanaceae > Solanum > Solanum rostratum. Next base: position 14,249,533 of record CM057055.1, read on the forward strand.
TTTTGGGTGGGGTAGGTGGAGGTAAACAACAAATTATTTTGAATTTTCTAAAAAGTAAATTAACTTTTTATTGGGAGGGGTTGGAAACGGTAGAGGGAGGTAAAAATATTTAAGAATATTTTTTAACAATGGGGGTGGAGAGAAAGGGGGGGGGGGGAGGTTGTTGTAAAAAAATTAAGATTAAATTTTTTTTTGGGTAGGGTGGGTGGTGCTCAGGGGGTAGGGGTAAATAAATTAAGATTTTTTTAAAATAATTTTTTTTCTGGGTCGGTGGGGAGGGGAACTGGGAGCTTGGTGGTGGTGGTGGTGGTGGCGGGGGGAGGGGGGGGGGGTTAAAAATTTAATTTTGATAAAAGTTAAATTTTCTTTTACATTTTATTTTGGATAAGAGGGCGTTCGAGGGTGGAGGGATAAGGGGTAAGGGGTGAGAATTGACAAAAAAGATTGATTTTTGAAAATTTTAACATGATTCCTATTATAATATGGATATTCATATTTACCCATATTATCTATTGGGCAACTTATTTTTATTCATTTAAAATATGAGTCGGATTGGATATTTTATCCATTTTTATTTAACTCGTATTTGATCGACTAATATTCGACATAAAGAGGCTTTCAAATCGTCAGTTTAGTTTCAACTTATGTTTATTAAGTTATTTGTCTATTTGATCTTAATAGACTATTATAGTTTTAGCTCTTTGTACTGCAGTCATCTTCATGTGTTTACTGTCGTTTCATGCCATATCATGAGGTTAGCTTGGTATCATCTGTGACTCTAAGCACCGTGTCGCGTCTAGAGATAGCCTTGAGTAATGACATACCCCGATACAAAAATTAAACATTGTGACTAATGATGATTAAGGGTATAAACCTAAGGACATTTCCCATAGTTATGCGAAGGAAGATCAATATACTAATCATTAGGTAGGGAGTTTTCGTCAAGACTCTCAGTGATTTAATCAACGACCTTGCTGATAAGGACAAAGAAATTAAGGTTTGGACCGAGGAAAAAAAACAAGTTTGAAAGATGAAACTAAGAAATTAGGATTAAGGCTTCAACCACAAGAGTGCAAAGTCATATATGCCACTCTGATATTGGCAACAAAATATGAACAAATCATCTCTAAGTGCCTCCATAATATGTAAAATGAAAAAGATACCGTCTGACGTACTCAAATAGTAAAAATCATGATGATCATCAAACTTGAAAATAACTCATGAAAAGTATTTAAATAGTAAAAATCGAATTTATGATGATCATCAACATATGAAAATACATAGAATATATACAATTTACAAGAAAACGTTCAGGGAAAGAATACATATAGGTCAACACTTTCACAATCTCTCTATTACCATCAATAGGGGCACATGGAAGAACATTCCCATGTTTTCGTTTAGCCACATACCTGGGATGAAGAAAAGACTCAACCTTGTACTCGAAAACCCTTGCTCCTTCTCTTTCTCCTTCAAGAATTCTAACCTAGCTGTGCGTTTGGAGGCTTTACAATGATGTTTAGAAACCCTTCTTCGACTAAAAACGCCTTATTAAATCGTGATTTACGTTTATGAGGGGTTGAGAAATGTCTAGAATTTCCCTTACGAATTAAAAAAAAAATCTCAACCTGAAAATACCTAGTTCGCATCGCGGACTGGGCGCATTGTAGTGCATTTTTCCAAATAAATTTTTTCGATCTCCGTCGAAAAAATTGAAAAAATACAAGTGCGGGTCCGCGTCTAGGGCACGACGCGGCCCTAATGTGCACCGACACCGTTTTCGAATTCGCATTGAAAAATTATATTTGATCCGGTCACTCTAAAAATTATCTGAGACCATTTTTTCACTTAATTTTTCATGCTGATCGTAAATCCGATCTCAGATTTTCCATCTGAGCATGGGAAGACACGCTATTCACACCTCTCTCCTCTAGGGGTATTTCGATAATTTCACCAAATATTACATTATAGAGGTGGTATTATGGCACGAAAAGACTCAAGACTCATCTCAATACTCATTCTACAACTCAAACTCTCAACTCTTCATCAACCTCGATAAACTCTACTCAGATTTCAAGAATGGACGCACCACCTCAAGAACAGAAACATCAATTAAGTCAAGGATAGGAACAATACCTTCAACATTTTCCTCATTGGGCATGAAAAGGTGCGGGTACTTGGCTCTCATATCTTCCTCAGCTTCCCACGTGACTTTCTCAACGAATTGATTTTCCACAGGACTTCGACTGAGGCGATCTCTTTAGTTCTCAACTTGCGAACTTGACCGATCAAGGATTTGGATTGGAATCTCCTTATAGGACAAGCTATCCTTTACTCCAATACTCTTAACGGGGATCACCAAGGTAGGATCTCACAAACTTCTTTAACATCGAAACGTGGAACACCACATAAATTGCGTCTAACTTAGTAGGCAACTCTAACTCATAAGCAACTTTTCCAATGCTTCTCACAATCTGATAAGGGCCAATATAGCGAGGACTCAATTTCCCCTTCTTCCCAAACCTCATGACATCCTTCATAGGTGACACCTTCAAGTACATTCAATCACTTACCTCAAATTCTAAGTCTCTTCGTCTCACATCAGTGTAAGATTTTTGGCGGCTCTATGCAGTTTTCAACCTCTCTTTAATAACCTTATCCTTCTCTATTGATTAGTGAACAAGATCAGGTCTAATCAACATAGATTCTCCGACCTCGAACCACCCAATTGGTGATCTATATCTCCTCCCATACAAGGCCTCATAGGGGGCCATTTGAACGGTTGCATGATAAATATTGTTATATGCAAATTCAATCAATGGTAGATGGTCATCCCAATTTCCTTTGAAGTCAAGAACACAGACTCTCAACATATCTTCTAATGTCTGAATGGTGCGCGCTGCCTGGCCATATGTCTGTGGATGAAAGGCTGTACTCAAATTTATCTTGGTACCTAATCCCTTTTGGAAAGATCTTCGAGATTGGGAGGTGAATTGAGCTTCTTTGTCCGAGATGATGGACAAGGGAACTCCATGCAACCTCACAATCTCCTGAATGTACAACTTGGCATACTCCTCCCCAGTATTAGTCATCTTGACTGCCAAGAAGTGACCTAATTTAGTCATCTCGGCCACAATCACCCATATTGAATCATGCTGCCTTTGGGATCTCAGTAGACCAATAATGAAGTCCATATTAATCATCTCCCGCTTCCATTCCGGAATCTCAAAGCTCTGTGCTAATCCGCAAGGCTTTTGATGCTCAACTTTGACTTGTTCGCAATTCGGGCACTTGGAAACAAACTCAGTGATATCCCTCTTCATTCCACTCCACCAATAGACTTCCCTCAAGTCATGGTACATCTTAGTAGAGCCATGATGAATGAAATACCTAGAGTTATGAGCTTCAACCATGATTTTCTCTCGAACATCATCAACATCGGGGACACATAACCTATTCTGGTATCTCAATACCCCATCTCCCCCTTTGGAGAAGACCATCACTTTCTGTTTGTGGACAACCTCCTTCAATTGGAGTATGATAGGATCTCGATCTTTCTTCTCTTTTACCTCTGCTACTAGGGATGATGCAGACCCACTCTGAGCATTGACTCCTCCCTCGTCATTCTCCTCGAGTTGAACTCCCAATCGAGCCATTCTATGCATTTCCTTCACTATATCTTTCTTTCCTTTCTCAACATGGGCCCTGTCACGACCTGGGGTCGGGGTCTAGATGTGACATGGCGAATGGGGACCCGAGAGTCCCCAAACAAGCTTCAGAATTTGATCATCTACGAAGCTTAATTCAAGAGCTTTTAAAGACAAGTAATTTAAATAACGAAAATTCAAGTCCCAAAAAGAGCATTTCTTATAAGTTAAGCAAAATAACAAGGTTTTTACAAAACAACCAACATATGCCTCTAGTTAAAGAACGGGGCCAGGACAAGTTTCGGGCTCACCCTCAACAAAATATATACATAAGAAACACAAGAACAAAAGCTCGCCCTCGGAAGATGGGGCTCACCGCAAAAATATCTTGTAAGGAGGACTATTCATCCGGCGGCTGGTACTCAAACTGCTCGGTCCCTACATGGTAAAATCATGTAGGCATAGAATATGCGTTAGTACGTTTGAATGTACTAAGTATGTGGGCGTACAATGCATATGACTTACCGAAGCTGCATATCAATGTTAGATGACAAGGGCACATAATATACAAGGATCATATAAACAAAAGAATTTAGTATACAAGATGCCATGGAATGCATGATGCATGCAATGCGATAATGCTCCTATATATATAACGGGATGGACTATAACCGACAAACCAAATCCATGCGAGCTATTACATGAATTGGACTGATTGGGACCTCCCACCGGTAGGGAGAAGATTACTTACCAAGGGTAATCTATATCATACCTTACGGAACACACCATTTTGGGGATGGTCACCTTCCTTACGAGACCCCCATTTTGGAAGGATTTACAAGAATCATATCAAGACATGTCATATTATAAACAAATAGACGAATAACATCCGTCCCTATGTTGGCACATAGTTCAAGGAAAGGGGGAGAGCCTTGGGGATATCCCTAACGCCCCCAATCCATCGGTGCTAAGTCTTACACATCCCACAAGAATACTCATATATATATATATATATATATATATATATATATATATATATATATATATATATATATATATATATATACACACACACACACACACACACACACACACATGCTTTCAAGAAAGTCAAATGTCCATTTCAACGTTAAATGAACAAGTAGGCTCAAATGCCAAATTACAAGGTCAAGATCACATGATTCATGCAAGGAATAGCTCATCTACATGTACAAGATGGTGCAAGCACCCAAGATGCTCAAAGAGCCAAGATACAAGGTGGTGTAAACACCCAAGATGCTCTAAGAGCCATAATCATAGACATACCGGTGATCACCTTCTTGTCATATCCCATGTCTTACCAAAAATCATATCACAATTCCCTTTTAGGACAAAGTTGGGCTTAACTCCACATTTCCAAAATTTCCATGCATCAATGCCATGAGTATCATGCAATGCATAATGTAGGGATGGCATGGGTAATGTAGAGAATAGCTAAAACATAGCAATAAAATGTAAAGACTAGGAAATCCATAAATAAATTAATAGTAAATGGTAGTAAATATCACTCATGCATAATAACATCTTTAAAAGGACATGCATGTTCATTGTTTCATAATCCAAGTAGTTCATCATAATAAAACTTAACATAACTCAAAATTAGAAGTGTTAAATAGCACATGCATTGTTCAAAGTAACCAAGATCAAGTAGCCAAAATTCACATTTTAAGTAGACAATTTCATAAAATAGTTTGAAGTGAACTTTGGGTCTTCTTGATTGAAAGAGACCAAGAATCAAAACCCACATACCTGATTTGGAGACAAACTTGAGGAGAAATTGACTTCAAATTGTGAGTCTTGCCTTGACAAATCCTAGTGAGAGGTTGGAGAGCTTGAAGGAGTGAATTCTTAGAGAGAGGAGTGAAATGAGAGAAATGGCTGAAAAGTAAGGGTGATCAACTTATATAGGGAGCTTAAGAGGGGTGGGCAATGACAACATTTTCGTTTGAAACACCCAATATTTCAAAAATGCCATTAATGAAACGGACCTGAAATTGGTCCGTTTGGGGCATATGGTAGGGTACACGGTCCGTGTAATGTCACACGGACCATTTACTGTGCCGTGGCCCTAGACTTCAAATTCTCATATGCAAGATTTTCCCAAACTGAGTAGCACCTCATGGACCGGTACACGGACCATCTATGGTCACACGGTCCGTGACCCTGTCCGTGTACAGGTAACCCTTCACACTACACATTTAAACGGAAGGCCACGCGGACCGTCCAAGGTTACACGGGCCGTGACTTGGTCCGTTTACCCTCCACTCCCCCAGGTGTCACTCCACGGGAGGCCACACGGTCCATGTGACTTCACACGGGCCGTGTAGGCCCTTCCGTGAGGCGATGCCTGGTAGAATTTTCGGGTAAGTTTTGTGGACCTCAAGTGATGTCAATGATCCGGGGCCTTTCAGGTCGTGATACCCATTAACAACCTGCTAAGAGCGTCAACAACAATGTTAGCTTTAGTTGGGTGGTAGAGGATGCTCATGTCATAATACTTGAGCAACTCCAACTATCTCCTCTGTTGCAGGTTGAGCTCTCTCTGACTGAAGACATACTGCATGCACTCCATATAAGTAATGGCACCAGATTTCAAGTGCAAACACCACAACCACCAACTCAAGATCATGGGTCAGATAGTTTCTCTCATGAACCTTAAGATGCCTGGAAGCATAAGCTATCACCTTCCCCCTCTGCATCAACACCCAACCCAACCCAACTCTTGACGCATCATAATATATTACAAAATCCTTTGTCCCATTGGGCAAAGTCAAACCATGCAGTAGTCAATCTAGTTTTCAACTCTTGGAAGCTTTTCTCACATTCCTCGAACTACTGAAATTTGACTTTTTTATGAGTCAATTTGGTCAATGGTACGGGTAGGGAAGAAAATCCATCAACGAATATGCGGTAGTAGCATGCCAATCCCAAGACTCTTCTTATGTCAGTTGGAGAGCTCGGTCTTGGCCAGTTTTTAACCGCTTTAATCTTCTAGGCATCTACTCAAATACCATCATCGGAAACAACAAGGCCTAGGAAAGCCACTGACTTGAGCCAAAGCTCGTAGTTCGAGAACTTTGTATATAACTCATGGTCCTTAAGGGTCTGAAGGACAACTCTGAGGTGATTGATATGCTTCTCCTCATCCTTCGAATACACCAAAATGTCGTCGATGAACACAATTACAAACATGTCAAGATAGGGTTTGAACACTCTATTCATCAAATCCATGAAGGCTGCAGGTGCGTTCGTCAACCCAAAGGACATGACCAAGAACTCAAAGTGGCCATATCTAGTCCTGAAGGCTATCTTTGGAATGTCACACTCCCTCATTTTCAACTGATGGTAGCCCGATATGAGGTCTATCTTTGAGAAACATGAGACATCTTGAAGTTGGTCAAACCGTTCATCTATCCTGGGGAGAGGATATTTATTCTTGATTGTGACCTTGTTCAGTTACCTATAATCTATGCACATGCTGAGAGACCCATCTTTCTTTCGCACGAACAAGACTGGAGCACCCCAAGGAGAAACACTTGGCCTAATAAAGCCCTTTTCTAACAAATCCCTCAATTGCTCTTTCAGCTCTTTCAACTCAATGAGGGACATCCTATAAGGTGGAATTGAGATAGGCTGGGTATCAGGAAGAACATCAATTCCAAAGTCAATCTCCCTATCAGGAGGGACTCCATGTAGATCCTCAGGGAGTACTTCAGGAAACTCATTCACGATCGGGACTGACTCAAGAATAGGAGGCTCAACATCATCATACTTAACTCACACAAGATGGTAGATACAACCTTTAGAGATTAGCTTTCTAGCTCTTATGTAGGAAATAAACTTACCCTTAGGTGCAACAGAACTCTCCTTCCACTCTAGGACTGGTTCATTCGGTAATTGGAACTTAACAATTTGGGTCCTACAATCTATTGAGGCATAACAGGCATGAAGCCGATCCATACCAATAATTACGTCAAAGTCAACCATCTCCAACTCTATCAAGTCAGCCAAGGTATCCCTATGATGGACGGATACTACACAATCCCTATATACCCTCTTAGCTAGGATAGACTCATTAGTAGGAGTGGAAATAATACAGGGTTCAAGCAAACACTCTACAGAATCTCAAATCTATTGGCCACATAGGGAGTTACAAAAGATAGAGTGACACCCGGGTCAAGCAATGTATAACAATCATAAGTAAAGACTCGAAGCATACCCATAACAACATTTGGTGCAACCTCCTGATCCTGTTGATTACCCTACAAATGATTTGTCCCGCCTATTGCACCCGTAGTATACCCCCCGATGATTGCTAGCTGGGGGTGTAGCGGAGGACTGTGCTTTATCACTTCCATCACCCCATCTTCTTATAAGACATTCATCCTTGAAGTGACCAGTCTGTCCACATATGTAATAAGCATTTGTGCCCTCACGGCACACACCTAGGTGAAGTTTGCCACACTTGCCATATGGTGGCTTTCCCCTCGAACCTTGGGTCACGCCAGCTTGGACTGAGAACCCTAAGCCCCAAAATTCTGGTGACCATAAGATATCTGATCATACCTATTTTGTTAGACGGACGCACTTGTTGCAGAGGGTGCATAACAAGAAGACCTCTTCTGAAAGTAAGATTTATCACCTTATTCTGCTTATGTTGGCTAGGCTCATACCCTGCTGATTTGACTTTCTTGCTCAGTTGCTCTTCACTGCTCTTATCCTCCTCGGTTTGCTGGGTATAAACCATAATTCTGGAGATGTCCATACCTGGGATCAACAATGCTGCCTTCCACTCCTTCTTTACATGCCTATCCAATCCAGACACGAATTTTCTCATTCTCGCCCTCATATCTTGGACCATCTCTGGGGCATACCAGGACAGTTGAATGAACTTGAGGTTCTACTCCTTGACAGTCAACCCCTCTTGCTTCAGGTTCATAAACTCATCAACCTTTACCTCCCTCAGCTCTTGGGGAAAGAAGTGATCGAGGAAAGTACTCTCAAACTCATCCCACTCAGCAGGCTCAACATTCTCACCTCGACTATCTTCCCATTGGTTATACCAGACGTTCGCAACATCCTTAAGCTGATAGGAGGCAAGTTTAACTCCCTCAACCTCATTCGCATGCATAACCCTCAAGACCTTGCACATCTCATCAATAAAGTTCTGTGAGTCCTCCTCAACCTGTGACCCCGTATAGACTGGCGGGTTCATCCTTAAGAAATCTCTGAGCCTTGTTGCAGTCGTGGGATCTTGGGAGCTGGAGCTAGGGTCCTAAGGACCTCGGCTATTACTCTGGGAGGCCACTAGTTGGGTGAGCATAGCAATGACTCCTTTGAAGTCTGCCTCTGAGGTGGAGGCTGACTGAGTAGGAGGTGCTTGTGGGATCTCAACAGCTCTAGCAGATCGACCCCATCTCCTCATCCTAGTTTGAGTAGGGACCTCTGGTGAGGGATTCTCAGTGTTTGGGGCTGAGGCATCTCTTTGCGCAGCAGAACGTTTAGGAGGCATGATTTGAAAACGCGTAACGTATGAATTAGAAAAGAGTTTTATAGAGTTAAGCTCTATTGCATGAATTCAGAATACAGAAGAAGTGTAACAATTCCTAATGTCCAATGGCCTCCTGTTTATGAAGTGTGGTGCACAACACACACATAAACAAGACTCTACTAGATACAACTTCATAAACTCCCTAGGAAACTTGAACTCTGGGTTCTGATACCAAGTTTGTCACGCCCCGAGAGGGTACCCTAGACGTGGCCGACACTCAGAGACTCTTTCTAGTCCCCAAGCGAACCACTAGATCTCAAGAAAGTCATTCAATCATCAGATACGGCGAAAAATATTAGAATAAGGAAAATAAGGCAGTGGGCACCTCAGTTACTTCTATATAATGAATAAGGGCTGTAGGCCAAGAAGAATCAATCTCGACATCTATGACATGACATAATAACAATTTAAGAAAACTCAAAGAGGAAAGGACCTCAACATCAAAACGTCATCTTCTAGTCTATGAAGCCTCTACTTCTACAGTCTAGGATGGGTATCATGACAGGCCGTGACTACTACAACTCAAAAGACTAGCTCAAAGCAAATGAAAAATAACAAATGGTATCCTTCAAAAGCAGGAAAGGACTCACAAAATCTCTAGAACTAGGTAACTCTGAACCTCAACGGTGCATCTGCTGAAGTCCTCTATCTCCTGTATCTGCATCATGAAATGATGCAACGGCGAGTGGCATCAGTACGTGGAATGTACAATATTTAAAATGGATGAGTGAAACAAGACATGCATAAATAACACGGATTAACACCAACTCTCAAGATACTCACTCTGAATGACAAATGTACATCTAAGGTGAGGGTCAGGAGTAGACAATAACTCATCAATATCAATCAAGACCCATACCATCAACTCAACATCAAAGTACTATTAGTTTGGAACTTATCTGGGATTACTCTAACCGACTACCATTACCTATGAGCCAATGATAATACAACGAAGCGATGTTGTTGCCGCATCTATCCAGTACCTTGCTAGGGTAAAGGACATGGCATCAGTGGATCCACAATAAATAACTTCAAGTCCTATTTTGGAACAAAGGAAACATCCGGTTTTACGGTTCAATTCTCTCCAACGCTGGCCACGTAGTTATTTGCGTTCGATTTTTTATCTACTTTTACTCAATTCAGTGCTCAATACTTCTCTCAGGACTCAACATGCTCATAAGACATCAATCATCAGGATTACTCGTCTAACTAGTCTCATTGGACATTGTCAACCCTATTCATTACATCAGCCATCAACTCTTGGGTTATGATTATTATCTTAAGATTACTTTTATGATCTTTAAGACTCCAGGAATATCAAGTTACATTAACATCATCATCAGTGCTCTTATATTGGGATTACAATCACAGTCACATGCACATTCATACCGTGAAGGCTCTAGACTCATCTCCTAAGTTCATTCTTGGAACCTTTTATGAAAGTAACATGTAGGGTTTTCTGAAATAACTCATGAAAAATATTTAAATAGTAAAAATCAAATATATGATGATCATCAACATATGAAAATACATAGAATATATACAATTTATAAGAAAACATTCAGGGAAAGCATGCAGATAGGTCAACACTTGCACAATCTCTCTATTACCATCAACAGGGGCACATGGAAGAACATTCCAATGTTTTTGTTTAGCCTTACATACCTGGGATGAAGAAAAGACTCAACCTTGTACTCGAAAACCCTTGCTCCTTCTCTTTCTCCTTCAAGAACTCTAACCTAGCTGTGCATTTGGAGGCTCTAGAATGATGTTTAGAAACCCTTCTTCGACTAAAAATACTTTATTAAATCGTGTATTACGTTTATGAGGGGTTGAGAAATGTCTAGAATGCTCCTCGTGAATTAAAAGAAACATCTCAACCTGGCGCGGATTGTGCGCACTGTAGAGCATTTTTCCAAATTTTTTCCCAAACGTGTTTTTCTGACCTCCGTCGAAAAAATTGAAAAAATACAAATATGGGTCCGCGTCTAGGGCGCGACGCGGCCCTAATGCGCACCGACACTATTTGTTAATTTTGCATCAAAAAATTATCTTTTGATCCGGTCGGTCTAAAAATCGACCAAGACCATTTTCTCACTCAATTTTTCATGCTAATCGTAATTCCAGTCCCGGATTTGCCATCCAAGCATGGGAAGGCACATTATGCACACATCTCTCCTTTAGAGGTATTTCGATAATTTCACCGGGTGTTACATTAACTACCCATGTCTCAAATTATAAAATCAAAACGTTTAAAGAACACTCAAGGAGTAAATATAATGAAAAAAGTAAGAAAAATAACCCTAGAATTGTTCTTTTCTATCCTATTAACAGTCTAAGAAAAATTACAAGTGTTGTATTTATACTCTCAAATATGAAAAATAAAAATGAAACTTAAGTTCGCGAAGCAAACATGCTTCATCCATTAAGATGTGTTTGCAGTTTGTATCTTCTCGGCGAAATTGCACTTCCATCAACCTAGTCCGCTACACGGACTAGTTTCATTACTTCATATTTTGCAGTCTGCAGGTCCTCGGCAAAATTACACCTACAATAAATTATTTGCGTGATGCGAAAGTGTTTTACTTCTATTTATTTTCTTGTGCTTCCTAACTCTACTTTTTAGCTCCAGTTTTCTATCCTATGCTGTGATGAAGTTTCTTGTGCTTCCTAACTCTACTTTTTAGCTCCAGTTTTCTATCCTATGCTGTGATGAAGCCTTTTTGAGGTCCATTCTATCATTTTTTAGTTTTGAAAAATACCTAATCATGTTGGTTTGCCCAGAAACAGAAAGATGACTCTAAAAATGCAACAAACTTAGAAAATTCTTCTAAAACTAGGCTATAAATATGGATAAATTTGGCTATTAGGTGCATAAATATGCCTTAGATCATTCACATACTTAGTATATTGTAAAGTACTAACATATTCTTTTTTCTGCCTACATTGTATTATAATGCAGATCATATGAGCCTCTTCATCCTCCACATGGCCAGTGTGATATTCAATGGCAGGGATTGGTGAGTCCTCATGATTCGAGTGCGAGCTGGTGTTACTTTTGTCCTAGCTATCATATTCCTTTTTCAATTTATTGTAGATATCAAGCTAGCTAGGATCTGTCCTAGCAACTCATCTACGATTTAGAGGCTTTTCTTAAGACAAAGTGTAAAGAGTCTAGGTTGTCCTCTTACCTTCTAGTCCTATAAGGAGATTCCTAGACTTTACATGGTTACTTTTCACATTTTTATGTTATCCATACTTATCTTATGTATGTTTTTTATGCTAAGAGGCTCGGTTGGAGTTTCTTGGGAATTCTAATCGCATGTCACGCGTAAGGCGTAACTTGGGTTATGACACCCACATATGAAAAACTATTATAAGAGAAACTATTTAAATTATTGAGAGAAAAATCTTTCTCTAAGCAAAACTTTTTAACAATTACATTATGGATACTTTTGTTTATGGTATGAGAAGAAGGATCTTTAGATTCAATTTTTTTTTAATAAATGTGTAGTCAAATATGGAAGAGATCTTTTGCAACAAGAAAACTTTTCCACCAAAAAAAAAAAGACAATTCTAATTATAGAACAAAATCAAATAAAGTGAAAAATTCAACAAAAATATTGACACTATGTTTTCTTTATTAAAATAATTGTTGTTTTCTCTTATATATAAGAGGGAGTCAAGCTGGTCAAGCCAGCAACAGGTCGACATGAATGCTTGATCAACTTGAGGATATATCTGTGAGTGTATTGTTCTTCTATTTTAATTTGTTTGTCTTATTTTAGTGTTTTATGTATTTTAATTTTTTTTAAAAAATACTAATAATCATGACAATAGACAACTTAAAATAGTTTTAAAAAATATGTTATGTAAAGTATAATAAATACTATAAATCATGATAATTGATGATTTAAAATATCTTAAAAATAATTTAACAATTCAATTGATTATTGAAAATTAATCTATCGACATCACATAAAATGAGACAAAGAAATAACATGTATAATTTAATTAAGAAATTACATACAAAGTATTGTAAATATAGATAATTAACAATAGTAATATATTTATATATGAAAATTATATAAAAAATACTATAAATAACAACAATTAACAACTTAAGATATTTAAAGGACATATTAAAAATTCAATTGACAGTCAAATCAGTGTTGCATTAATAAGGATAGATGAATAACAATATTAAATGCAATATAGATAACAATATTTAAAAAAGTTAAAAATTAAAAGACATAAAAATTTTGACTTTCGAAATTTATCAATGACACATAAATTGGGACAAGAGGAAGAACATATATTATTTAAAAATTAAGAAAAGAATACTATAATTTATAATAATTAATAACTTAAAATATTTAAAAATCATATTAAAATTTAATTGACTTTTTAAATTTTATTAATATCATATAAATTGAGACACAAAAATAACACCTGCGCATGGGCACCAATGTCAAGTCGATTCATACGCACAAGTTAGAACTAATTATCCTCTTTTCATTGAGCCTCTTTAATACTTTATATGTTTTTTGAATTTAATTAAGTTCCTTGCATTGATAATCATTTAAATTTTTTAATTATATTAAGTCAAATTGAATATAAACATACCTCAAAATTATAAGTTACGAATCTTTTTGGAAAGTTTGCTCCTTGGGCTCGAATTGCACTCATCAGCAAGTGTTGTTTACTTTTTCTAATATTGCATGCCATTACTTTTTAAAAATACTTAGAATATTTCAACATGTCTCTTAGGGATCGTTTGTACAGAAATGAATAATGTAGGGATTAGTAATACAGGGATTAACGATACAGAAATTAGTAATACAAGGATTATTTTTTATCAAGTGTTTGGTTCATTACTACCCATTTAATTTTGTGCTTGGTTAAAACTCTATAAAAAACTTCTTTCCAATTTTACCCTCGAATATTATTGAATTTTCTATTTCATGTAATTAGATCAAAATAGATTTTTTTTTGTAGCTTTTAACTAGATAGGAAAACAATATGCTATTTTCTCTCTTGAATTATTTGAAAATAAATAATTGTGATCTTAATAAATTAATCACTAATAAATGTCATTTTTAATTTAATAAAGATAGATCATCTATTACTAAAATCGAAAAGATGGTAAACAATTGTAAAATAAACAATCTATATTTACACATAAAAATGAAAGTTGTAATTTTAGTATAGTATTTATATCTTACAAGGTCACTCAACTTTGAGAATATATTTAACATCATTTAATTTTGTATCAATAAAATCACTCAACAAAATTAATTTTGAAAAAATTGACATGGCATAATATTTTTTGTTTATTATGTAAATATGAAACCACAAATAAATAAAATTTAAAAATTTGACATGATAAATTTATTTATTTTTATAGAAAAAATTGCCAAACTATACAATAAGAACTTGCTTCGCATGAGACTTCTACGGGAATCCCATGTCTTCAGGCAAGGTAAGGTTGTGAATTGGATCCAATCAGTGCTATTCTCCGATCATAGTTTTATTCAATGACTGATATATTACTTCGTTACCTAAGTTTAGGTTGTCGTGTGAGTCCCAAAAAAGAGAATAAACTCAGGCACCTTATACCTCTTTTGAAACTGATGAACTCGGTCGATTCAATTAGGGTATGGTTTCCTAGAAGGTGGCCTCATTAAGGGGGAAAGGTGAAAAGCACAAAATCTTTCTTCTTGGTTGGTGTACTAGAGTGATAAGTCCCAACCCTTTTGTTAGCTAGCTTAGCTTTCCTCTTTTCAATCTTAAGAGGTCAAATTACAGACTATGTCAACATCCAAAAATTTTACAATTATAGATTTTTTATTTATATTATTTTCATATTCTCTATTTAATATTTTTATTAAAAAGAACTTGTTTTTGTTCCTTTTTAATGGCATATGATGTGTACAAACGTACACTATTTCTCTTTTCAAAGAATGGTGTAATTATTAACTGACATTGACAACACATGACACGCTTTTTAACTTTCCCAAAGTCGGCTGCTATGTAACTTTTTTCTTCAAATTTTTGGTTTTAACTTCTTGAATATTCCAATGAAAGAATGAACTTTCCATATTCCCTCACAATTTTCTTCTTTCTCTTCATCGTCTCTTACGCCTGGGATTTTTTTGTGCTATTTCTCTGTGCATTGGTTAATCTTGTTTAGTTATATTTTTAATTCATTATTTTTGCCTACTCCATCATTGTTTTTTGACACGGAAAAAAACTCATGTTCGTAAAAGCCCTCGTTTAAATATAGAGGCTATTTCTTTGGATAGTACACCTATGCGATGTTCAAGGCCGAACTTTAATCTATAACTCCTTCACCAGTTCACAAAAAGCCGGAAGATGGAGGCAGCATGAAGGTTATTGTTGTTAAGTCTTCGAAGAAAATGGATTCTAGCGAGGGTCCTTCGAAATCTTTGAAGAGAAAAGGGAAGCAGAAGGTTGATTTACCACATGACAACGATTTTAAGGATGAAATACCAATTTTAAAAAGATATCGTCTGAATCAGGAATTAAAATCCAGAAATGTTACAAGCAAGGTACCAATTTTTTTGATAGATTTTATGTTTTGACATATAACTATTAAGTTTCACCTTTTATACTATCATATATAAATTTATTTTTTTCATAGTCTCGGGGTACTGCTTCTTCTAAAGACGATAATCGTCAATGCGCGAAGCCTAAGAAGGGCAGGGAAAAGGTTTGAAGAGAAGCAAAAAAGTATGTAATACTATCTTTCCCATATATTTTTATATTTTACAAACATTATACTTCTGTTTTTTATGTTGGTTCTGTGTTTTCAAATTTTTGATGCTTATTTACATGAACAAATTTTTATAATCAACTTGGTTAATTTATTGTCATGCCCGGGAGGGTACCCTAGATGTGGCTGACACTCAAAGACTATTGCTAGTCCCCTAGAGAACCACTTGGCCTCATCACATTCATTCATTTATTCATTCAATAACTAATCAATCAGCGGAAGACTAAAGATAAAAATGGAAAATCTAAGTCTCAAATATCATGTCACATAAATAGTTAAGGTCAATAAAGTCTCAACATCAATAACTCAACTCTAGTCTATAAAGCCTCTATCACTATCAGGTGGTGCCAATGACAGACCCCATGGCTACCTCAAAATAAAATAAAACTAACCCAAGTCTAACTCTATAAAGCTAGATGAAAGTAAAATAATGGTCCTTCGAAGTGAGGGAGGCTCACTAACTCTGCCGATTTCGATAGATCCTCAATGATGCACCTATTGACGATATCTGGTAGTTGCCTTTGCATTATAAAATGATGCAGTCCAAAGGGGACATTAGTACGTGGAATGTATGAGTATGTAAAATGACTAAATGAAATAGATACGAGTAGAATAATATAGAAATAACATCAACTCAGAAGATACTCAATCAGAATGTCAAGTATCTATCTAAAGCAAGAACAAAGAGTAGACAAATGACCCATTAATACCACATTAAACCTTATCAATTAACTCAACTCAACTCACCTTACCTCAGAGTACTATCGGTGCGGGACCTATTTGAGTGAGTTTCTCTTATCTAACAACAATCACTTATGAGCCAGTGATTGTACAACAATCCCACAACACAACCGTTTCGTACTTTCCAGGTAAGAAACAACTATGATCCACAAGGGATCTGACCTCTAAAGTCCACTATTATTTTAGGGACTTTAACTCGCCACGAGGAAACATCCGCCTTAACGGTTCAATCCTATCCTACACTTGGTGACATAGTTAATGAGTGCGAGTTGGACTTACTCTTATTCATTTCGGTGCTCGATACTCCTCCCAAGACTCAATACTCATAAGAACCTTCATCTCAATTAGTCTCATAGAGACTCTCATCATCTATTAATTCAAACTCTAAAGTCATCTATTGCTTTCAGGGACTTTAACTTATCTCAATTAACTCATTTCTCATTTAAGAACTTACGGACTCAAATCATCATTAAGAAGAAGTTGATTAGACAAAACTCTAGAACTCAATTATGAATACTCATGGAATCATTAAGCTCAATAAACTCAACCTCATACTTACATCAAAACCACAATCAACATACTCAAGTCAAGGCTCTACTCCATCCGTAGGTTCATTCATGCATCTTTTACAAAGTAGCATACAAGGTTTAGGAAAATAACTCATGTAAAGCATTAATTCAATAATCAAGTTTGTGATGATCATCAACATATAAAAATAAATGTAATATATATAAAATTTACAAGAAACATGTAAGTAGACTCATCATACTCTCAACTCCTCTATTACCATCAATAGAAGCACATGGAAGGACAATCTCATGTTTTAGTTTATCCTTACATAACTGGAATGAAGGTTGACAATCAATCTTGGCACAAATTCTATTTGAACTATAACGCTCGATAAAATTATTAAAATACCCCTAAAGGAGAGATGTGTACATAACGTGCCTTCCCATGCTCGGATGGAAAATTCAAGACTGGATTTACTATCAGTATGAAAAATTGAATGGGAAAATGGTCTCAATCAACTTTTAAAGTGACCGGATCAAAAGATAATTTTTTGATGCAAAACCTAATAACAATGTCGGTTCGCGTTAGGAATGTGTCGCGCCTTGGACGCGGACCTGTACTTGATTTTTCCAATTTTTTTCGACAGAGATTGAAAAAACTCGTTCGGAAAAAATTTTGGAAAAATGCACTACAGTGCGCCCTGGTCTGCGACAAGGACCGGGTATTTCCAGGTTGAGATTTTTTTTTAATTTGTGGGCATTCTAGACATTTTTCAACCCCTCATAAAGGTAAACCACGATTTAATAAAGCATTTTTAGTCGAAGAAGAGTTTCTAAACATCATTCTAGAGCCTCCAAACACACAATTAGGTTAGAGTTCTTGAAGGAGAAAGAGAAGGAGTGAGGGTTTTCGAGTACAAGGTTGAGTCTTTTCTTCATCCTAGTTATATAAGGCTAAACGAAAACAATGAAATGTTCTTCCATGTGGCCCTATTGATGGTAATAGAAAGATTGTGGAAGTGTTGACTAATATGCATATTTTCCCTGAATGTCTTCTATGTGTTTTCATATGTTGATGATCATCGTAAATTTTATTTTTACTATTTAAATACTTTTCATGTTATTTCAGAAAACCCTACATGTTTACTTTAATAAAAAATTGCAAGAATGAACTTAGGAGATGAGTCTAGAGCCTTGACGGTATGAATATGCATGTGACTGTGATAGTAATCCCAATATGAGAGCACTGATGATGATATAACTTAATATTCCTAGAGTCTTAAAGATCATGAAAGAAATCCTAAGATAATAATCATAATCTGAGAGTTGATGGTTGATGTAATGGATTGAGTTAACAATGTCCAATAAGACTAGTTAGACGTGTAATCCTGATGATTGATGTTTTATGAGTGTGTTGAGTCCTGGGATAAGTATTGAGCATCGAATTGAGTAAGAGCAGATAACAACTCAAACTCAATAACTACGTGGCCAACGTAAGAGAGGATTGAACAGTAAAACTTGATGTTATTTATTATGGATCGACCGATACCATGTCCTTTACCTTGGCAAGGTACTGGATGGATACGACAATGACATCACTTCGTTGTATCATCACAGCTCATAGGTGATGATTGTCGGTTAGAGAAACTCCCAGATAGGTTCCACACTGATAGTACTCTGATCTTGAGTTGTTGGTATGGGTCTTGATGGATGTTGATGAGTTATTGTCTACTCCTTACCCTTACCTTAGATGGATATTTGTCATTCAGAGTGAGGATATTGCGAGTTGATATTATTCCATGTTATTTATGCATGTATTATTTCACTCAACCATTTTACCTACCATACATTCCACGTACTAACGCCACTCGGCGCTGCATTGTTTCATGATGCAGATGCAGGAGATAGAGGACTTCAGCAGATGCACCGTTGAGGTTCAGAGTTCCCTAGTTCCAGAGATTGGTGAGTCCTCCCCTGCTTTTGGAGGATACTATTTGTTATTTTTCATTTGTTTTGAGCTAGTCTTTTGAGTTGTGATAGCCATGGTTTGTCATGGTACCATCCTAGACTATAGCAGTAGAGGCTTCATAGACTAATAGATGATGTTTTGATGTTGAGGTCCTTTCCTCTTTGAATTGAGTTTCTTAAGATTGTTATTATGTCATGTCATAGATGTCGAGGTTGCTTCTTATTGGCCTATAACCTTTATTCATTAATGTAGAAGTAACTGAGGTTCCACTGTATCTAATGATTGAATGACTATCTTTAAACCGAGTGGTTCACTTGGGGACTAGCAATAGTCTCTGAGTGCCAGCCACATCTAGAGTACCCTCCCGGGGCATGACAAACTTGGTATCAGAGCACAGAGTTCAAGTGCCCTAGGGAGTCTATGAAGTTGTGTCTAGTAGAGTCTTGTATATGTGCGTGTTGTGCACCACACTTCATAAACAACAGGATATAGGACATTAGGAATTGTTACACTTCTTCTGTATTCTTAGTTCATGCGATAGAGTTTAACTCTATAAAACACTTTTCTAATTCGTGTATTACACGTTTGCAGATTATGCCTCCTAAATGTAATACTGCCCAAAGAGATGCCTCAGCCCCAAACACTGAGAATCCCCCACCAGAGGCCCTACTCAGACTGGGACGAGGAGACGGGGTCGACTTGCCAGAGCTGCTGAGATCCCACAGGCACCTCCAGCTCAGTCAGCCTCTACCTTAGAGGCAAACTTTACGAGAGTCATTGTTATGCTCACCCAGTTAGTGGCCTCCCAGAGTAATAGCCGAGGTACCCAAGCCCTTAGCTCCAGATCCTAAGAGGCCACGGCTACAACCAGGCTCAAAGATTTCTTGAGGATGAACCCGCTAGTCTATACGGGGTCAAAGGTTGAGGAGGACCCATAAAATTTTATTGATGAGATGTGCAAGTTCTTGAGGATTATGCATGCGAATGAGGTTAAGGGAGTTGAACTTGCTTCCTATTAGCTTAAGGATGTTACAAAGGTCTGGTATAACCAATGGGAAGATAATCGAGGTGAGAATGCTGAGCTTATTGAGTGGGATGAGTTTGAGAGTGCTTTCCTCGATCACTTCTTTCCTAAGAGCTGAGGGAGGCAAAGGTTGATGAGTTTGTGAACCTAAAGCAAGAAGGGTTGACTGTCAAGGAGTACAACCTCAAGTTCATTCAGTTGTCCCAGTATTGTTCTAGAGATGGTCCAGGATATGAGGGCGAGAATGAGAAAATTTATGTCTGGATTGGGCAGGCATTTAAAGAAGGAGTGCAAGGCAGCATTGCTGATCCCAGGTATGGACATCTCCTGAATTATGGTTTATGCCTAGCAAATCGAGGAGGATAAGAAGAAGGACAGAGCAGAGCAATTGAGAAAGAAAGCGAAATTAGCAGGGCATGAGCCTAGCCAACATAAGCAGAATAAGGGTGATAAATCTTACTTTCAAAAGAGGTCATCTAGTTATTCACCCTCTGCAGCAAGTGCGCATGTCCAAGAAAACAGGTACAATCAGAAATCTTATGGTAACCAGAATTTCAGGCTCAAGGCTCTCAATCCCAAGCTAGTGTGACCCAAGGTTCGAGGGGGAAGCCACCCTGTGGAAAGTATGGAAAACGTCACCTAGGTGTGTGCCGTGAGGGTACAAGTGCTTGTTACATATGTGGATAGACTGGTCACTTCAAGGATGAATGTCCTATAAAAAGACGGGGTGATGGAAGTAATAAAGCCCAGTCCTCCGCAGCACCCTTAGCTGGCAATCATTAGAGGGGTACTACTACGGGTGCAGTAGGTGGCATAAACCGTCTTTATGCAATGGGTAATCAACAGGATCAGGAGGTTGCACTAGATGTTGTTACGGGTATCCTACGAGTCTTTACTTATGATTATTATGCATTGCTTGACCCGGGTGCCACTCTATCCTTTATAACTCCCTATGTCGCCAATAGATTTGATATTCTTCCAGAATGTTTGCTTGAACCCTATACTGTTTCCACTCCTACTGATGAGTCTATCCTAGCTAAGAGGGTCTATCGGGATTGTGTTGTATCCGTCCATCATAGGGATACCTTGGCTGACTTGGTAGAGTTGGAGATGGTTGACTTTGACATAATCCTTGGTATGGATTGGCTTCATGCTTATTATGCCTCAATAGATTGTAGACTTGAATTTTTAAGTTCCTATTTTCGAATGAACCAGTCGTAGAGTGGAAGGGGAGTTCTGTTGAACCTAAGGGTAAGTTTATTTCCTACATGAGAGCTAGAAAGCTAATCTCTAAAGGCTTTATCTACCATCTTGTGCGAGTTAAGTCTGATGATGTTGAGCCTCCTACTCTTGAGTCAGTCCCGATTGTGAATGAGTTTCCTGAAGTGTTCCTTGAGGATCTACCTGGAGTCCCTCCTGATAGGGAGATTGACTTTGGGATAAATGTTCTTCCCGATACCAGCCTATCTCAATTCCACCTTATAGGATGGCCCGCGCTTAGTTGAAAGAGCAATTGAGGGACCTTTTTAGAGAAGGGCTTTATTAGGCCAAGTGTTTCTCTTTGGGGTGCTCTCGTCCTATGCGTGCGAAAGAAAGATTGGTCTCTTAGAATGCGCATAGATGATCTATTTGACCAACTTCAGGGTGCCTCATGCTTATCAAAGATAGACCTCAGATCGGGATACCATCAGTTCAAAGTGAGGGCCTGTGACATTCCAAAGACAACCTTTAGGACTAGATATGGTCACTTTGAGTTCTTGGTTATGTCCTTTGGGTTGACAAATACACCTGCAAGCTTCATGGATTTAATGAATAGAGTGTTCAGACCCTATCTTGACATGTTTGTAATCGTGTTCATCAACTACATTTTGGTTTATTCGAAGGATGAGGAGGAGCATGCCAATCACCTCAGAGTTGTCCTTCAGACTCTGAAGGACCATGAGTTGTATGAAAAGTTCTTAAAATGAGAGTTTTGGCTAAAATCAGTGGCTTTCCTAGGCCATGTTGTTTTGGGTGATGGTATTCGAGTAGATGCCCAAAAGATTGAAGTGGTTAAGAACTGACCAATACCGACCTCTCCAACTGACATAAGAAGTTTCTTGGGATTGATATATTACTATCGCATATTCGTTGATGGATTTTCTTTCCTATCTGCACCATTGACCAAATTAACTTAGAAAAAGTTCAAGTTCCAGTGGTCTAAGGATTCTGAAAAGAGCTTCCAAGAGTTGAAGACTAAATTGACTACTTCACCTGTTTTGAGTTTGCCCGATAGGAAGGAGGTTTTTGTAATATATTTTGTGATGCATCAAGAGTTGGGTTGGGTTGTGCGTTAATGCGGAGGAGGAAGGTGATAGCCTATGCTTCCAGGCAACTTAAGGTTCATGAGAGGAACTATCCGACCCATGATCTTGAGTTGGTGGAGGTGGTGTTTGCACTTAAAATCTAGCGCCACTACTTATATGGAGTGTATGTAATATATCTTTGGTCAGAGAGAGCTCAACCTGCGATAGAGGAGATGGTTGGAGTTGCTCAAGGATTATGAGGTGAGCATCCTCTACCACCCAACTAAAACTAACATTGTTGCTGACACTCTTAGCAGGTTGTCAATGGGTAGCATGACCCATGTTGAGGAAGGAAAGAAAGATCTAGTGAAAGAAGTGCATAGATTGGATCGATTGGGAGTTCAACTCGAGGAGAATGACGAGGGAGGAGTCAATGTTAAGAGTGGGTATGCATCATCCCTAGTAGCAGAGGTAAAAGAGAAGCAAGATCGAGATCCTATCATACTCCAATTGAAGGAGGCTATCCACAAACAGAAAGCGATGGTCTTTTTCAAAAGGGGGAGATGGGGTATTGAGATACCAGAATAGGTTATGTGTCCCCGATATTGATGGTGTTCGAGAGAGAATCATGGTTGAAGCTCATAACTTTAGGTATTGCATTCATCCTGGCTCTACCAAGATGTACCACGACTTGAAGGAAGTCTTTTGGTTGAGTGGAATAAAGAGGGATATTGCTGAGTTTGTTTCAAGATCCCGAATTGCCAACAAGTCAAGGTTGAGCATCAAAGACCTTGTGGATTGGCACAAAACTTCGAGATTCTAGATTAGAAGTGGGAGATGATTAACATGGACTTCATTACCGGTCTACCGAGATCCCGAAGGCAGCATGATTTAATATGGGTGTGTGTGACCCCGTATTTTTCGTCTTCCATTATATAAATAGTGTGGCATTATATAAGGCATATGTGATTTTTGCTAGCACCCAGGGATAATAAGGCTGAAAATAAAAGGTAATATCAAGGACTTAATGTTTCAAGTCAAAGGAATCCCCTAAATACACATTTGGGGTTAAAGAAATGGCCCGATTGGCACTTCGCCCTTTTTGGAAGGTTTAAATTAGGTTTCACATTTTAGATGGGACTTAAAGTGTATATTTTGCTAATAATGGATTTTTAAAAGTTATTTTAATAGCACAAAGGTCATACATTAAGTTTTGGAATCAAGAAAGGTGCAAGATAAAGGTTGGCCAAAGTTACTGTAAGTTTCTTTAAGAAATCCTTCTTAAATTTGGGTCAAATGTATTAGGCAATATCTCCCATAATATAAGGGGTTAGAAGGTCTGTGACCTTTTAAATTGAAGATCTATGAGTCTAGTTTGCAACACACCAAACTGCGCATCAAATCGGCCTCAGAATAAAAAGTTATGACCATTTACTGAGACTGCTCGAGCAGGAAACCGGGACATGCTTCAGGTTGAGTCGACCCACCTTGATGTCGGTTAATTTGAGCTTTTTAAAGTTCAAACCAGTGCCATTTCGTCCCCAAGCATTGGATAAACTAAAGGAAAAGTTCCCTCAAGGTACCAAAGGAGTTTGAATAAGTTTTTCGCATTTTTACCGTCAAAATTTGTCTGTGTGTCTAGTAATGCGTGCCTTACGCTTTGGAATTGTTTTACCCTCCTATTAGCTGTGTTTGGAGCTGTTTTTGGGCTGGAAAAAAATGATGTTCTTGCTAGTTATTCTAGGTTTGCAGCTGGTATGTTATGTACTAATTTTGGGGCTTGTTTACGATTATTTTTACGAAGTTTTACAGAGATTTCCTCGCGTAAATGCTATATTGCAAAATCTGCCGATTAATGCTAAATTTTTGACTATTTATAGGTGTCTTTAAGCTACATATATATAGTCATTGCGAAGCTTAGGACGTAAGGAACAACTTTCATGAAGAAACTTTTGGCAATTGGACGTTCGTTGGAGAGGTATGTTAAGGCTAAGTTCCGTCCCTCCTTTTAGTACGAAATCCGAGAAGTTTCCCAAAATGTCAAATGCGATATCTTACTATTTTGTTGCTAGAAAGACCTTCTATGAAAGGCATTGGGATTGTAGCTGAGTTATTTTCATGACAGTATTAGGTTGAAATTCCATTCGTTCGCTTAAATTGGACATTTAATACATATCATTTTGTCGGTTTTCCCGGCTACCAATTCATATGTTCGAGGTGTTTCTCTTCTTGGTGTAGTGCCATTAAAATAAATGTAGAATGCAAAGGGAATGTAGTATTCATAATTAGTCCTTCTTCCATACAAAAATATAATTGAAGCATTTAGCAAGTAACACGTTGGTTTCCAATATTCTCCGGTGAAATGTTCCTATTTAAACTACTAAAGCACTTGATCCTGTTTAAATACTTTACTTTACTAATTGACTTGGGACCAAGTATAAGCATTATGTAAAGCACCTTTATGAACATTTGCAAAGTTAATGCTTCACTCTAAATGTTGGGTTAAGTTCTCAAATTTTTTAAAAAGACATAAGCTCCTACGAGTCATGTGTATATGCTATGACAATGATTATGATGTTATGAGAATAAGTGTACCAATGAGCCAAGATTGTCTAAGTGACAATGATTATGATGTTATGAGAATAAGTGTACCAATGAGCCAAGATTGACTAAGTTCTTTCTATGGCCTACTATGTGCATTCAACATTCATATCATACATTGTACGCTATGCATAGACTTCGAGCTATAATCAAAGGTATGGGGCCTATTTGCCTAAACAATTATATATGTATGTATATGGTACAGATGGCCACAGGTTGACAAATATGATGCTGGTTAGCTACCGGAAAGGACCGTCATTGCTAGCATTTGGTTGGGTATGTCATGCATTCATATCTATATATATGTATTCACGACATGCGATACTCGAGCATACCATGCATGTTTTTATCACTAAGAGGTTGCTTATTGTCCATCAAGGCTACTTGAGTTTTGGTCGGGGGGGGGGGGTATTTCTATTAACCTTTTTACTATCTTTATCTATGATTTTACTTCCTTCCTTATATACCAATACATGTTTATTCGTACTGATGTCCCTTTGCCTAGGTACACTGCATTTTATTTTGTGCGTGCAGGTTTAGGTAGGGGTTCTGATTTACCCCTCCACTAGGAGGTCCATTCAGCTGTGAGTTGGTAAGCTCCACCTCTTCCTGGAGCATTAACAAGATGCTTACTTTTTGTTGTACAGTTGGGTATAGTCGGGCCCCTATCCCGGTAGTGTTAGTGATTCTCTTAGAGGCTATTGTGGACATGTTATTGTGGGTTGGTTCTTTTGTGCCTTTCAGTCTCCAGTCATCAGATTGGCATGTATATATAGTGTGTGCTTGTACCTCTATTGTTGCAGCCTTGTCGGCTAACTAGTACTCTATCGTTTTGGTTTACCTACCTTGATGTACATGATTTACCGTTGACCATGTCATGACCTAAGATGTCCCGGCTTAGTCTTTCAGACATTATGCTGCCCGATTTTCTTCTGGTCCCTAGTTTAGTTAATTAGCATATTTAGTAGCTTACCCGACCAATAATGGTATCGGGTGCCAAGCGCGCCTCCTCTCTCTTTGGGTTGTGACAAACATGGTATCAAAGCAGTTCGTGTCCCAGGGAGTCCACAATGTTGTGTCTAGTAGAGTCTTGCTTATGGGTGTGTTGTGCACCACACTTATAATCGGGAGGCTACGAGGCATTTAGGGATGGTTACATTTCTTTCACTTAATAGATCGTGCTATAGAGAAAAGCTATAGGAACATATGAAATCTATATCGTGTTATATTGTTCTTATTAATGGGTTGCATATACTCAGAAGATGGCATAACATGAGATAAGTATGGATCCAAGAGAAGGTACCAATCATGTCTTGCATGGTGAGGCGGATATATTCCCCGTTAAGGCAGATAATGAGTCTCCAATGCCCACGGTACTAGATTCACCAGCACCTGTTAGGGCCTAAGAAGATCTAGTACCCTAAGCCCCATTAGAGACTGGGGAGCAGGGGATGAAGGAGGCTATTCAGCTAACTAGGATTTTCTATTCATGAGAGACAACTAAAGGAAAGAGCAGACACCAGAAAGGGATCAAACAGAAATCTCAAAGGTACGAGAGTTTCTTCACTTGGCCCTCCAGTATTTACAGGGTCCAATCCCACTGAGGATCTGCAGGACTTTATAGACCATATATATAGAGTATTGAGGGTGATGCATGCCTCTATCACCAAGGAAGATGAGTTGGCTTCTTTTCAACTACGTGATATCGCCATCTTATGGTACGACGCGTGGGAGAGATCCAGAGGGCCTGATGCTGTGCCAGCAGAGTGCAAGGACTTCTTTGGGGCATTTTTAGCCCATTACTTACCACAGGAGGTGCGGGAGGCCTGTTTTGACCAATTTATTAGTTTGAGGCAGGGGGATATGAGAGTATGGGAGTATATCCTTAGGTTTAATTCTTTGGCTAGGTATACACCAGATATTTTACATACCATGAGTTCTAGAGTTCATCGTTATGTGGATGGTTTGGGGGATCATTTGATCAAAGAGTGCAAGATAGCCTCTTTACAAGATGGTGTAGATATTTCTCGTATTCAGGATTTTTCTCAGACTAAAAAGGACCTTTCTCGTCGAATTCGGGATACTCGGAGAGATAGGGAGAAGAATAAGAGGGCTCATACTATGAGGTCTTATAGAGAGCCATAGGGTGATTTTTAGGCTCCCATTTCACTGATATCCACCTTCTTCAGTAGGTAGTTTCCCACCACAGATGCAAGGCCAGCGATTTGATCGTTAGATTCAGTCAGGGTTGAGGAAGAGTTTAGGCTAGCTTGATAGCCATCGACAGAAGCGTTCTGCACAAATGAGACAACCTACTCCCCTATGTACACAATGTGGTAAGTTTTATACTAGGCAGTATAGAAAGGGTTCAAGTGCATGTTACCATTATAGGAAAACAAGATATTTTATTAGCAACTGGCCCTTTAGTTAGTCCCTACTGTGAATGAATTCCCGATAAGCTTCCAGGGATCCCCCGAAAGGGATCTCAATTTTGTTATAAATGTTCGTCATGATATGCAGTCTCTATCCATTCTTCCCTAAGAAATGGCTCCTATAGAGCTATGAAAATTGAAGGAACAACTGAATATTAGGCCTAGCATATCTCCATGGGGTGCTCCAGTGCTCTTTGCTTGAAAGGAGGATGGTTCCTTATAGATGTGTATCGGTTACAGATAGCTAAATAAATTCACTATCAAGAATAAGTATCCTTTTCTATTGATTGATGGTTTTTTCAAAGATCAACTTATGACCCATGTACAACCAGCTATGAGTTAGGGATGCTGATATTCCAAAGGCAATGTCTACGATGAGTCAAAAGTTGAGCACGCAAACCACTTGCGAGTTATATTACAGACTCTCTAAGACAATAAGTTATATGTTGAATTCTCCAAATGTGAATTTTGGTTAACTTCTATAGCTCTTCGTGTCCATTTTAGTATAGGCGATGGTATCAAGGTCGATGGCCAGAAGATTGAAGCAGTAATGGCCTGGCCGAGACCATTGAATCCGACCGAGGTTCGTAGCTTTTTAGGCTTCACAGGATATTATAGGAGGTTTGTTGAGGGATTCTCCTCTATCTCTGCACCACTAGTGAGATTGACACATAAAACAACTAAGTTTCGATGGACTGGATCATGCAAGCAGAGTTTTCAAGAGTTAAAGAAAAGGCTTACTACCGCATCTAGTCTGCCTCTTACGGATGGCACCGAAGGCTACGCTGTTTATTGTGATGCCTTGAGAATTAGCTTAGGTTGTGTTCTTATGCAGCATGGTAGGGTTATAGCATATGCTTCCAGAAAGTTACTAAAACATGAACAAAACCATCCTACCCATGATCTAGAGTTTGCAACAGTTGTTTTTGCCCTAAAGATTTGGTGGCATTATCTATACACAGTTCATATTGATGTTTTTACCGACTACTAGAGCCTCCAATATTTATTCAAGTAAAAAGAGTTGAACTTACGACAAAGGAGGTGGTTAGAATTACAAAAACAATTATGATTTTGACATTTTGTACCCTCCCGATAAAGCTAATGTTGTTGCTGATGTACTTAGCCGAAAGTCCATGGGAAGTCTAAGTCATGTTGAAGCTGATAAGATCAAAATGAAAAATGATTTACATCAACTAACAAGTTTGCAGGTGCGATTAGCAGATGCGAAAGATGGAGGTGTGATTGATCAAAATACAGCAGAATCTTTCATTGTTGCTGAAGCAAAAGAGCAACAATGTGAGGATCCTAAGCTTATGATATTGAGGGAAAGTGTTCCACAACAACAACATCCTCTAATTGAGCTAGCTTAAGATAGAGTCCTTTAGCACGGGGCCTCTTAAGTACGCCAAACATCGGAGGGCTCTATGCCAAGATTCATTTTGAAGCTCATTATCATAGATATTCGGCTCACCCTCGGGCAACAAAAAAGGGATATTGAGACCTACGACAGATCTATTGGTGGAATGGCATGGAAAGAAATATTCCAAAGATGGTGGCCAATGCCCCTACTACCAGCATGTTAAAAAAGAACATCAGAGACCTGGAGGCCTAGCTATGTATACTGATTTTTCGTTCTGGAAATGGGACATGATAAATATGGGCTCCATCACTAGGGTGCTTCATACTCCACACAAGTATGACTCTATTTGGGTAATCATTGATAGGTTGATAAAATCTGCTCATTTCTTGCCAGTAAGAACGATATATTCAGTGGAGGATTATGCTAAGCTGTACATTCAAGAGATTGTTTGCCTTCATGGAGTTCCATTATCTATTATCTCTGATCGAGGGGCTCAATTTACTGTACGTTTTTTGAAGTCTTTTTAGAAGGGTCTGGGCACTCAGGTGAATCTTAGCACCGCTTTTCATCCACAAACTGATGGGCAGACAGAGCGTACCGTCCAGACCGTTGAGGATATGTTACGTGCCTATATGCTAGACTTTGAAGGAAGCTGGGATGATCACCTACCTCTTATTGAGTTTGCTTATAATAATAGCTTCCAAGCTAGTATACAAATGGCGCCTTATGAAGCACTATACGGGCGAAGATGTAGGTCGTCGATCGATTAGTTTGCACTTGGGGAGGAAAAGTTTCTATACCCTAATCTAGTTGAACAATTACCGGGAAAAAATGAAACTTATTAGAGACTTACCGTAAACGGCCCAGAATCAGCAGAAGTCTTATGTAGATGTTCGACGATGAGACTTAGAGTTTGATGTAGAAGGTTGAGTCTTCTTAAAGGTATCACCTATGAAGAGAGTCATGCAGTTTGGAAAGACAGGAAAGCTTAGTCCTAGATATGTTGGACCGTATAAGATTATTAGAGTAATTAACAAGGTAACATACGAGCTTAATTTTCCTTTAGAATTGAGAGCAGTCCATCCAGTGTCTCATGTATCTACGTTGCGGAAGTACATTAGAGATCCTTCATGTATTACTCACACTAAGGATATCCACATTGCTGAAGACTCTACTTATGATAAGGTACCGATGGCTGTTTTAGATCGACAAATAAGAAAGCTTTAAAATGAAAAGTGGCCTTTGTGAATGTGTTGTGGCAGAATAAAAATATTGAAGAAATAAATTTGGAAGCCAAAGAAGAAATGATGAGGAATCACCCCAAGCTATTTATAACTTAAGGTGGATCGCGTTCCAAAATTGGCAGTTATCTCTTTTTTTAGTAACGTAAGTTTTAAAGGATTTGGAGGTGAATCTTGTATATTTTATTGTGGGATAGCTATACAAAGCTTAGTAAAAGGAGTTTTTGAAAGTTTATTTATGGTTTGCAAAGGTAATAAATGTTGTGATGAGGGTTTCTAGGAAATAGCCTCTTCTACCTGTGTGGTAGTTGTAAGGTTTGCATACATCTTACCCTCCCCAGACCCCACTTGTGGGATTTCACTTGGTATGTTGTTGTTGTTGTTGTAAAGGTAATAAATGTATAAAAATATAACATTTTAGTAGAGGGTAATTAGACCAAGGGGCTGTCTTGACACATTCTCGGATGAATGTTCTTAAGGGGGGAAGACTGTGAAACCCCGTGTTTCTCATCTTTTATTATATAAATAGGGTGGTGTTATATAAGGCATATGTGATTTTTGCTAGCACCTAGGGATAATAAGGCTGAAAATAAAAGGTAAGATCAAGGACTTAATATTTCACATCAAAGGAATCCCCTAAATACACGTTTGGGGTTAAAGAAATGGCCTAAGTGGCACCTCGCCTTTTTTGGAAGGTTTAAATTAGGTTTCACATTTCAGATGGGACTAAAAGTGTATATTTTGGTAATAATGGATTTTTAAAAGTTATTTTAATAGCACAAAGGTCATACATTAAGTTTTGGAATCAAGAAAAAGGTTGGCCAAAGTATCGGGCCATATCTCCCATAATATAAGGAGTTAGAAGGTCCATGACCTTTTAAATTGAAGATCTATGAGTCTAGTTTGCAACGCACCAAACCACGCATCAAACCAGCCTCAGAATAAAAAAATTATGGCCATTTTACCGAGACTGCCCAAGCAGGATACTGGGTCATGGGTCGGGTTGGGTCGACCCACCTTAATGTCGGTAAATTGAGCTTTTTAAAGCTCAAATCAGTGCCATTTTGTCCCCAAGCATTGGATGAACTGAAGGAAAAGTTCCCTCAAGGTACCAAAAGATTTTGAGTAAGTTTTCGCATTTTTACCATTAAAATTTGTCTGTGTGCCTAGAAATGCGTGCCTTACACTTTGGAATTATTTTTCCCTCCTATTAGCTGTGTTTGGAGCTATTTTTGGGCTAGAAAAATGGTGTTCTTGCTAATTATTCTAGGTTTGCAGCTGGTGTGTTAATGTAATAATTTTGGGGCTCGTTTATGGTCATTTTTATGAAGTTTTATGGACATTTTTTCGCGTAAATGCTATATGGAAAATCTGATGATTAATGCTAAATTTTTTATGGTTTATAAGCATCTTTAAGCTACATATGTATAGTGTTTGCAAAGCTTAGGACGTAAAGAACAACTTTCATGAAGAAACTTTTGGCAATTGGATGTTCGTTGGAGAGGTATGTTAAGGCTAAGCTCTGTCCCTCCTTTTAGCACGAAATCCGAGAAGTTTTCCAAAACGTCAAATGCGATATCTTACTATTTTGTTGTTAGAAAGACCTTCTATGAAAGACATTGGTATTGCAGCTGAGTTATTTTCATGACAGTATTAGGTTGAAATTCCATTCGTTCACTTAAACTGGACATTCAATATCTACATATCATTTTGTCGGTTTTCCCGGCTACCAATTCATATATTCGAGGTGTTTCTCTTCTTGGTGTAGTGCCACTAAAGTAAATGTAGAATGCGAAGGTAATGTAGTATTCATAATTATTCCTTCTTCCATACAAAAATATAATTGAAGCATTTAGCAAGTAACACGTTGGTTTCCAATATTCTCCGGTGAAATGTTCCTATTTAAACTACTAAAGCACTTGATCCTATTTAAATACTTTCCTTTACTAATTGACATGGGACCAAGTATAAGCATTATGTAAAACACCTTTATGAATATTTTTAAAGTTAATAATTCACTCTAAATGTTGGGTTAAGTTCCCAAACTTGTTAAAAAGACATAAGCTCATATGAGTCATGTGTATATGCGATGATACTGATTATGATGTTATGAGAATAAGTGTACCATTGAGCCAAGATTGGCTAAGTGACAATGATTATGATGTTATGAGAATAAGTGTACCAATGAGCCAAGATTGGCTAAGCTCTTTCTATAGCCTACTCTGCATTCAACATTCATATCATACATTGCACGCTATGCATAGACTTCGAGCTATAATCGAAGGTATGGGGCCTATTTGCCCAAATCATTATATATGTATGTATTTGGTACAGATAGCCACAAGTTTGCAGATATGATGCCGGTTAGCTACCGGAAAGGACCACCATTGCTATCATTTGGTTGGTTATGTCATGCATTTACATCTATATATATGTATTCACGACATGTGATACTCGAGCATACCATGCATGTTTTTATCACTAAGAGGTTGCTTATTGGCCATTAAGGCTACTTGAGTTTTGGTTACTGGGGGTATTTCTATTAACCTTTTTACTATGGTTATCTATGATTTTACTTCCTTCCTTACATACCAGTACATGTTTATTCGTACTGACATCTCTTTGCTTGGGGACGCTGCATTTTATTTCATGCGTGCAGGTTCAGGTAGGGTTTCTAATTTACCCCTCCCTTAGGAGCTCCGTTCAGCTATGAGTTGGTAAGCTCCACCTCTTCCTGAACCTTTAATAAGATGCTTATTTTTTGTTGTATAGTTGGGTATAGTCGGGGCCTTGTCCCAGTAGTGTTAGTAATTCTATTACAGGCTATTATGGACATGTTATTGTGGGTTGGTTTTTTTGTGCCTTTCAGTCTCTAGTCATCAAATTGTCATGTATATATAGTGTGTGCCTATATCTCTACTGTTGCAGCCTTGTCGCCTAACTAGTACTCTATCGTTTTAGTTTACCTACCTTGATGTACATTATTTTTCGTTGACCAGGTCATGACCTAAGATGTCTAGGCTTAGTCTTTCAGACGTTATGCTGCCCGAGTTTCTTCTGGTCCCTAGTTTAGTTAATTAGCATGTTTAGTGGCTTACTCGGCTAATAATGGTATCGGGTGCTAGTCGCGCCTCCCCTCTCTTTGGGGTGTGATAGGGTGATCGTGCACATGATGACTAAATCAGCTTACTTCTTGGCAGTCAAGACGACTAATACTGTGGAGGAGTGTGCCAAGTTGTACATCCAAGAGATTGTGAGGTTGCATGGAGTTCCCTTGTCCATCATCTCGTATAGAGGAGCTCAATTCACCTCTTAATTTTGGAGATCTTTCTTGAAGTGATTGGGTACCAAGGTAAATTTGAGTACAACCTTTCATGCACAGACAGATGGCCAGGCAGAGCGCACCATTCAGATATTAGAAGATATGTCTAGAGCCTGTGTCCTTGACTTAAAAGGAAATTGGGATGACCATCTACCATTGATTGAATTTGCATATAAAAATAGTTATCATGCAAGCATTCGAATGGCCCTCTATGAGGCCTTATATGAGAGAAGATGTAGATCACCAATTGGGTGGTTCGAGGTCGGAGAAGCTAAGTTGATTGGACCTGATCTTGTTTACCAATCAATGGAGAAGGTTAAGGTTATTGAAGAGAGGTTGAAAACTGCATAGAGTTGCCAAAAGTCTTACACTGATGTGAGGAGAAGAGACTTAGAATTTGAGGTAAGTGATTTGTTGTACTTGAAGGTGTCACCGATGAAGGGTGTCATGAGGTTTGGGAAGAAAAGCAAGTTTAGTCCTCGCTATATTGTCCCTTATATTATTGTGAAGAGGATTGGGAAAGTTTCTTATGAGTTAGAGTTGCCTGCTGAGTTAGACGTAATCCATCTGGTGTTTCATGTCTCGATGTTAAAGAAGTGCTTGGGAGATCCTACCTTGGTGATCCCCGTTGAGTGTATTGGAGTAAAAGATAGCTTGTCCTATGAGAAGATTCCTATCCAAATTCTTGATCATCAAGTTCGCAACTTGAGAACCAAAGAGATCGCCTCAATCAAAGTCCTATCGAGAAATCAATTCGTTGAGGAAGCCATGTGGCAAGATAAGAAGGATATGAGAGCCAAGTACCTGCACCTTTTTGTGCACAATGAGGAAAATATTGAAGGTAATGTTCCTATCCTTGATTTGATTGATGTTTTTATTCTTGAGTTGGTGTGTCCATTCTTGAAATCTAAGTAGAGTTTATCAAGGTCGATGAAGAGTTGAGAGTTTGAGTTGTTGAGTGAGTCTTGAGTCTTTTCGTGCCATAATACCACCTCTACTCATCATTCGAGGACGAATGATCCCAAGGGAGATATAATGTAACACATGGTGAAATTACCGAAATACCTTTAGAGGAGAGATGTGTGCATAATGTACCTTTTTCATGCTCGAAGGGCAATCCGAGACGGAATTTATGATCAACATGAAAAATTGAGTGGGGAAAATGGTCTCGGTCGATTTTTAGAGGGACTGGATCAAAAGATAATTTTTTGATGCAAAACCAAAAAACTCAAAAACATTGTCGATTTGTGTTAGGGCCATAATTTTTTGATGCAAAACCCAAAAACATTGTCGATGCATGTTAGGGCCGTATCACGACCAGGATGCAGACCCGCAATTGTATTTTTTCAATTTTTTGACAGAGATCGGGCAAACTCGTTTGGGAAAAATTTTGCAAAAATGCACTACAGTGTGCCTAGTCCGCAATGCGGACTGGGTATTTCCAGGTTGAGGTTTTTCTTTTAATTCGCGAGGGGCATTCTAGATATTTTTCAACCCCTCATAAACGTAAACTATGATTTAATAAAGCATTTTTAGTCTAAGAATTCTAAACATCATTCTAGAGCCTCTAAATGCTCAGCTAGGTTAGAGTTCTTGAAGAAGAAAGAGAAGGAGCGAGGGTTTTCGAGTACAAGGTTGAGTCTTTTCTTCATCCCAGTTATGTAAGAAAACATGAGACTGTTCTTCCATGTGCCCTTATTGATGGTAATAGAGAGATTGTGAAAGTGTTGACCTATATACATGCTTTCCCTGAATGTTTTCTTGTTAATTTTATATATTCTATGTGTTTTCATATGTTGATGATCATCATAAATTCGATTTTTACTATTTAAATACTTTTCATGAGTTATTTTAGAAAATCCTACATCTTACTTTAATAAATATTGCAAGAATGAACTTAGGAGATGAGTCTAGAGCCTTGACGGTATAAATGTGCATGTGACTGTAATTGTAATCCCAACATGAGAGCATTGATGATGATGTTGATGTAACTTGATATTGGAGACTTAAAGATCATAAAAGTAATCCTAAGATAATAATCATAACCCAAGAGTTGATGGTTGATACAATGAATTGAGTTAGCGATGTCCAATGAGACTACTTAGATGAGTAATCCAGATGATTGATGTCTTATGAGCATGTTGAGTCCTGGGAGAAGTATTGAGGATCAAATTGAGTAAGAGTAGATAACAACTCAAATTCAATAGCTACGTGGCCAATGTAGGAGAGGATTAAACTGTAAAACCGAATGTTTGACTTTGTCCGAAAGAGGACTTGATGTTACTTATTGTCGATCCACTGATACCATGTCCTTTACCCCGACAAGATATTGGATGGATGTGGTAATGACATCACTTTATTGTATAATCACCGGCTCATAGGTGATGATTGTCGGTTAGAGAAACTCACAGATAGGTTCCACACTGATAGTACTCTGATGTTGAGTTGATGGTATGGGTCTTGATTGATATTGATGAGTTATTATATACTCCTCACCCTCACCTTATATGGACATTTGTCATTCAAAGTGAGTATCTTGCGAGTTGGTGTTATTCTATGTTATTTATGCATGTATTATTTCACTCAACCATTTTATATACCATACATTTTACGTACTGATGCCACTCGGTGCTGCATCATTTCATGATGCAGATACAGGGATAGAGGACTTCAGCAAATGCACCGTTAAGGTTCAGAGTTCCCTAGTTCCAGAGATTTTGTGAGTCCAACCCTGCTTTGGAAGGATACCATTTGTTATTTGTCATTTATTTTGAGCTAGTCTTTTGAGTTGTGGTAGCCATGGCCTGTCATAGTACTATCCTAGACTGTAGAAGTAGAGGCTTCATAGACTAAAAGATGATGTTTTGATGTTGAGGTCCTTTCCTCTTTGAATTTAGTTTTCTTAAAATTGTTATAATGTCATGTCATAGATGTCGAGATTGATTCTTATTGGCCTACAACCCTTATTCATGAATGTAGAAATAACTGAGGTGCCCACTGTCTTATTTTTCTTATTCTAATAATTTTGCCATATCTGAGGATTTTAATGATTGTCTTGAGATCGAGTGGTTCGCTTGGGGACTAGCAATAGTCTCTGAGTGCTGACCACATCTAGGGTACCCTCCCGGGGCGTAACAATTAATTTTTCCTATTCTAGGGTTGTAGGTATAGATGATGGTTTAATATTTCTTCTCTTTGGTTAAAGATGGATTGTTATTCATAATTAATCTTGCATTTCTAGTTAATTACTCTTGCATTCTAGTTTTTACTATTTTAATGTTTGACCAATATTAGAATATATTTATTGTCCGTCTTGAACCTCACAGATGACTAGGGAGATAAATTAAGGAATGTAGGGAATGTGTTTGATCTAGAGAATGAACATAGAATGATACATATGTAGGTTACCTATGACATATACTTATGTACCATATTTTTAATAAACAAGAAGACGACTCAATCCATTCTTGTTAGTTCATGTGTATTCCCACTCAATAATATAGTTAAGTTGCCAACAAGGATAGGTGATTAGAGGTCGAAAGACTATATTCATATCCTTAATCTTGTAAATTAGTAATTAAACAATCCATCAAATACCAAAGTGAGGAATATTATGCTTGTATCCTTTTTATGAACAACCCTGAAATTTATTTTAATCTGATTAATCTCTAAATAAATAATTGGATGGTCTGTAGTAAGTAGTTACTTTTAATTCTTTAATTTAGTAGTTAACAAAATCTCCTGCTTATATTCAACACACGTGATCAGTTTATTCTCATTGAAGAGTACTTAGTAGCCAAATTAAGGTCCTTTGGGTTCGAAATCTGACGCTAAAAAGAGTCGCTATACTACTTGGATGACCACGTATACTTGCGTTTGTTGTAGGGAGCAACAAGTTTTTGGCATCGATGCCAAGAACTTTAAATTTGGCAATTATTTATTTTCAAAGTTTCTTCATTAATTTTGTTAGTGTTGACAACTTTATCTTAGTTGTGGTTTCTTGCATGTTCCCTTAAACAGTATACTGGACAGAACTAGGGAAACTCTGGAGTTGGTTGCTGATTTCAACATTAACAAAGGAGAAGAGTAGCCCTATAGTACCCTATGCGGCAAATCGACCAGGAGTTGGATCAAGAGACACCTATAGAGATATCCGATGAGGAACCTATACATATGGTAGCAAGTATAGTGAGTGACATGGCAATTCCATGTACCACTAGTGTTACCTCCCATATTCACCACCAGCAGAGGGTAGATTTGAGTTGAAGTAGAATATAGTGTAACTCTTGCATAGTAATGGACAGTTTACGGGATCGCCTCACGAGGATACCCTAGTTCACATAAAGAAATTTTTGAAAATCGTGATACCTTCACACCAATTGGGGTATCTTTCAATTACGTGAGGTTTGACTTTTTTTTTCTTTTCTCTATGGGGGAAGTAATGAGGTGGCTTAAGTTGGAGCCACCAAACTCGATCATTTCTTGGGATGATTTAGATAGCAAGTTTCTAATCAAATTCTTTCCTTTGGAGAAGACAACAAAGTTGAGAAGTGAAATTTTGAGTTTTAAACAAAAGTCTAGAGAGAATTATACCAAGCCTAGCAGAGGTTTAAATCTTTACTCATTAGTTGTCCTCACTATCATCAAGCTAATAAAGTATTGGTACATACCTTCATTGAAGGGTTGGAACCCAACACAAAAGTTGTTCATGACTCTGCTACAGGTGGACATAATTTCAAAAAGATTTATGATGAGTTTTATGTGTTGCTAAATCACACATCTCAAGGAAATCTTAAATGGAACGAGGGAAGCTCATAGTCTGTGGTGCAAAAGCAAGCAGGAATGCTTCAAGTCTATTGTTATATCCTTGACCATAAAGATTGCAGCAATGCAGAATATGATGACACATATTTCAATAATCTAGGTAGATAGAATTTCAAAAAGATTTATAATGATTTTTATGTGTTGCTGAACCACATATCTCAAGGAAATCTTAAATAGAACGAGGGAAGCTCATAGTCTGTGATTCAAAAGCAAGCAGGAATGCTTCAAGTCTATTGTGATAGCCTTGACCATAAAGATTGCAACAATGTAGAATGTGATGACACATTTTTTAATAATCTAGCATTGGAGTATAAGATACTCTTGTAAATATAGTACAACAAAAAACAACATGGTGTAAGATGTGTGGTAAAGCGAATATGTCTCCGAGTACTGTGGAGCAAATCTAGAGTCAGTATATTTTGTGTGCAATGCAGCAAGGGCTGGAGGTCACCAAAGCGATAGTAGCACTTACAATCGAAATTAGAGAAACCACCCAAACTTCTCATGAAATGACAATCAACAAAATCAGCACCAAAGGCAACCAATTCAGGCCACATGACGATGGACAACATAATAATCATTAAGGTCAAGGGAGTCAAGATACAAGCAAATCAGGTAATATGAGTGTTGAGGACATGCTTAAGTAGATCATGGTTGACCAAGAAAAGTTGATTGCATATGTACGCCAGAATCAATTGGCTACCCAGAACTTGGAGAAACAGCTTAGGCAATTGGCAAGTGCACAAAACCTTTGCCAACAAGAAGGGTTTCCAGATAAAACTTACCCAAATCTAAAGAAGATGAATGTTGTGAGTACTCGTAGTGGTCTCCCACTAGCTGATTTAGCTCCTCAAAGCAAAACTATTAACGTAAAAGCTAAAAGAAAGGTTGTTGAAGAAGGAGAGCCTAGCATGCCAAGGGATGCGATCGAACCAAAAGTGAAGTCACCTCCTCTATTCTCACAACAGTACAAAAAGAAGAAGGAGGATGAATGCTTTGAGTTGCTAAAATAGGTACACATTAACTTACCTTTGGTTGAGGTGTTGCAGGTATCCCGAAGTATGTCAAGCATTTCGTGGCTAATAAGAGCAAGTTATCTGAGTATGAGATATTGACACTTATTGAGGAGTGGGGTCCTATAATTCTAAATAAGCTCCTAGCCAAGCAGAAAGGTTCTAGGAGTTCCATTGTGCGGGATACCAAAAGCAGATACATTAATGTAAGAGGATATGTGATTTAGGAACAAGTATCAACTTGATGTCC
This sequence comes from Solanum rostratum, assembly GCA_029948455.1. Lineage (NCBI taxonomy): Eukaryota > Viridiplantae > Streptophyta > Magnoliopsida > Solanales > Solanaceae > Solanum > Solanum rostratum. Next base: position 14,289,137 of record CM057055.1, read on the forward strand.
ACCTCTATGTTCAAGAAATTGGGACTGGGATATCCCAGGCCTACCACCGTATTGTTGCAACTTGCAGATCGTTCTTTGGCTAGTCCGAATGAGATTAGTGAGGATGTCTTAATTTTAATGGGATCACTTATCTTTTTTGTTGATTTTTGAATGTACTAAGTATGTGAATGATATTACGCATGTTTTTTCACCTAATAGCCATTTTAATCCATATTTATAGCTTAGTTTGAGAATGAATTCCTTAATTTTGTTATATTTTTAGAGTCATTTTTGTGTTAATAACCTAACCAACATGATCAGGTATTTTTCAGGGCTAAAAAAGGCTTCATCACAGCATAGTACGAAAAATCAAAGCTCAAAAGTGGAGTTTGAAAGCACAGGTGTAGAAAATGAACTGAAGTAAAACACTTCTACGTCGTACATATGATTTATGCTAGCTGAAATTATTCCAAGTACCTGCATACTATAAGATGTGAAATTATGAAATCAATCCTCCTTGCAGACTGGGTTAATGGCAAGTGCAATATTGCCTAGAAGCTAAAAACTACAAAAATGTGAATAGATGAAGTATTTTCGCATCAACTTGAGTTTAATATTTTAATTTCATAAATTTTATTAAATTTGAATAAGTCGTATCTTGCTTAGACCAATAAATAGAGCTGAGGTTATAGTTAAAACTGCTAATAGAAAACCAAAATTTTGAGAGAACAAATACAACATTTATAGTTTTTATTAGATTATTTTGTCTTTAATTTGGAGAACACCAACAGGAAAGAAAAGAATAACTCCTAGGGTTATTTTTTTTACTCTTTTCATTATTTCTATTTCGTGAATGTTCATTAAACGTTTTGGTTTTATGATTTGAGCAAGAGTAGCTAAGTTTTCCTATTCTAGGACTGTTGTTATAGATGATGGTTTAATATTACTTCTCTTTGGTTGAAGATGGATTGTTGTTCATAATTACTTTTGCATTCTTAATTTTATTATTTTGATGCCTGACCAATATTAGGGTATTTCTATTGTCCACCTTGAACTCGAAAGACAAATAGGGAGATAGAACAAGGAATGTGGAGAATATGTTTGTTCTAGGACAACGAACTTAGAATGATTCATATGTAGGATAACCATGATATATACCTATATACCATAAGTGGTTATATATAAGAAGATAACTTAACGCATCCTTGTTGGTTCATATCTATCCCCGCTCAATGTTGCAGTTAGGTTACTAGCAACAGTAGGTGATTAGAGGTCGGAAGACCATGATAATATCATTAACCTAATAAATCAATAATTAAATAATCCATCAAATACCAAAGTGAGGAGTATTATGCTTGAATTCCTTTTTATGTTGCAACCCTTAAATCTATTTTAATATAATTAATCTCCAAAAAAGTAATTGAATTGTTTGTAGTTAGTAGTTGCTTTATATTTTCTTGAACTTAGTAGTTAACATAATTTCTCAACTTTATTCAACACACACAATCAATTTAGTCTCATCGAGGAGTACTTAATATCCAAATTAAAGTCCTTTGGGTTCGACAATTCGGCTATGAAAAGTGTCATTATACTACTCGGGTGACCACGTACACTTGCATGTGTTATAGGGATTAGGGAGTAATAATGAGTAATGCGTTATGTGCGATATCATGATATGCAATTGACCAAAGTAAATAACATGATAAGAGGATCATTAAAAGCATAATTAAAGCATGAATATCGTCAATGCATATTAAAATTAAAATGAAAATCATAAGACGACATAAGTCATAAATAATCATAACATGTGCCAGATAGAAACCATAATCAATAATAAGACTATGTGAGCTATTACATGGAATCTTGATGTTTTCCCATACATAAATAAAAGGAAAATCTACTTGCCAAAGTAGACTCTACCTTGCTAAGCAGGTGTTATGAACATGTTCTATATGTGAATTCACTAGATAAGCATAAAGCAAAATCCTAGGGTAGCACATAGTTATAAGACTAGATATTGCTACTAGAAACCCCTTAGGTTGAGTCCCCACTTCAAAGTCCACTCAGTGCTAAGTTAAAATTCTGTACAATTACTTGTCATAAATCATATAACTTAGCATGTGGAAAGGCAGTAATAAAATACCAACACAATTTTATAAACTTAATCATAGAATGGCTTATTTTATAATGATAATGTTATCTGGTGTAGGTCTTCCATCATTACGAATCCTTGCTTAGGTGAATAAACTCACAATCATTCATGCTTGTCTTGCATAGCATAATAAGCTTGATTTATACTTGTTATGTAGCTTGCTTGAGAATCTTATAAGTTCATTATCATACTTGTAATGAAAACTCGGGTAAGTGCACAGTTAACATATAATCAACTTGGGTAAAAGCATAGTTCACATGTAATCAACTTAATACCATGTAATTTAAATAAAATCATGTATAATCATGTGAAGAATTATCAATTGAATCATAATTAAGAGAACTCGTACTAAATTTCATAAATCCTAAATCATATTACGAAGAACATAATTGAAAATCCATGTAAAACCTTGAAATCATGCAATTAAAGTCAATCATGTGCAATTGAGTAAATAATCATATAATAGATCACAATTTGTGCAATTCAATGATAAGTCATAGAACCCACAATTTTCTTACCTAATTCATAGAAAAGGTTGAAATTTACTTGGACTTCACGGATGAAAAGAGTCTATGAATGAATACCTTGGATGAGATCTAGCTTTAAAATTGGGAAGGACATGAAAATCTTGAGAACCGTAGCTTGAGCTTCAATGGAACCTTGGAGAAGAGGAATCCTTGAAAGAATTTGGGAATGGGGTATGTTTGTAGTGTAAAAATGATTACAAGTAGATTTACAGGACAAAAAATGATGTGGTTTAGGGATTAGGAAAGGTCTAAAATATCCTTCACTAAATTTGTCGGACAAGGACCATGGGTAATACCTCGAAATGGAAAGGTGGAATAAGAAGAAAAGTTGCAACAATAATTTTTGGTGCAATGACCCCAAAGCCCTATCTTCTGTCTATAGATGCTTCTAAGAATCATAGATAGGTATCGTAGATGACCCTTAAGATTAAGAAAATTCTTCTGGGAAATTGTATGGTCCGCAAACAAGGACTATGGATCATTGAGCAAATACAGTTCATAGAAGGGTGTCATACTATAGAGCTAGAAGTTGGGTAAACATTGGAGCCTTAGTAATATTTGTATGACCTAACATGATGAATTGTACATTCTTTTATGGGTTGTAGTTGGGGTTCGTAGAACACCCCAACAATTGGGAAAATTCTAAAACTCTTGGACAGTTCCACGAGCAAGTATTTATGAGTCCTTATTTCGTTCATGATTCATGGTCGTGTGTCTTTGTTTGCTCCAGTTTCAAAGGGTCTCAGTACTTTAGTATGAGGGGTTTCTATAGGCTGTAAAAGATGGATGAGCTCGTGGAATGGTATTGTAGATAAAATTCATATGTGTCATTTGGGGCCTAGGTTCTACAAACCATTTGTATGAGTCTTAAATAGGTCTACTATCCATAGAAGTTGATCGTAGTCCATCCCCGATGAATTTTAATAAGGGTTATTTTTTACTTTTCCTACCTTCCTATTATCTAAACTATGTTGTTTTGTACCTATTTCTACCCCATAAATATTTTTATTCATTGAGACTCATCCTATTCTAAATCATTCATCCAAAATTATAAATTTTCAAGGACCATCTTCTTTTCCAAATTCTGTCAAGCTCGAGGAAAGTCAAGCTAGGGTTCTTCCCAAATTTCTCCATTGATTCCAGGTTTACTTCAAGGATTCCTATTAAGGTAGGTGGAAATTTATTCACAGAGTCCTTTCCACCATGGAGCCTAATGATTTTCTAAAGTTTTTAATTTAGTTATTTTCTAATTTTCTTCTAGATTTTATGATCTTATATTGGGTTGTTTCAATTGTGTGTTATTCTCATGATTATGAATTGAATTGCTCATGATTTGATGTAAATTGCATGATTTTCAAGTAAATTCTCTACATTGTTATTTAGAGTTCCTGAATTTCATTATGGATTCTTTCAATTATGATTTTAATTAATATTGATCCTCATAATTATGCATAATTTTGTTGAATTACATATTTTTAATTTGAGTTGAACCCATACAAGTTACTCAAGTTTTACTATGGACTATGATCATGAACGTTTAAGGACTTCACTCAAGTTTCATGAAAGTTTATAATTATGACTTATAGAAGTCCCTTAAAGAAAGAATGAAAGATGGTGAAAAGATTTTCTCACCTACTCATGGTTTCAAGGTGTGATAAAGACAATTCTCACATTGATTGAATCACCAAGGTTTTAATGTGTTATCCCACCAATACATTTCCCTAAAATCTCTATAACTTTTGGTGGATACCTAGTGAATAAAATATCTGAAACTATAAGCTTGACTCAAAATCATCTCCCTTAGAGCATGAAAACTGGGAACACATAAATGACCTTGTTAGCAAAGTACCCCATTTTCCCCGTTGGAGAAAATCTCAATGTTCTTCTTGTAAATCGACTTCTTCTACTTAACTATGACTAAATCCATATTTTGCTATGCCTTCATTATCACCACTAGTGATGATTCCAAATTATTATGGACAAGTACACCACCCTCATTTAAGTCGTTCAATCAAACACCCAAATGGTCAAATGATGCACATCGTTAACCAATGCCTTCTTTACACCCTCAACAGGGGCAACCCTATTCATGGACATCCAACTAAGTGCATTGAGAACTATATTAGCCTTATTCAGATGGTATAACACACTCATATCATAATCAATTAGTAATTCAAGTCATCTCTTTTGCCTAAAGTTCTGGTTTATTTGATTGTATACATATCATAGGCTCTTATGATCGGTGAATATATCAACCTGCACTCTATAAAGATAGTGATCCCAAATCTTCAATACAAACACAACCATCGCCAATTCAAGGTCATGGGTAGGCAATTCCTCTCATGCACTTTGAGTTGACTAGAGGCATATAATATGACCTTGTCACGTTGCATCAACACATACCCAAGTCCAACCGGTAAGGCATCACAATATACAACAAACACATTCAATCCTTCTAGTAATGTCAAGATAAGGGCTGAAGTAAGGCGATCTCTCAAGGTCTAAGAATTTTTCTCACACTCATTCGACCATTAAAACTTCATCTTCTTTTGGGTCAACTTGGTCAAAGGCGATGGATTGGATAAAAATCCCTCTAAAAACCTTTTATAATATTCGTCCAAACCTAGAAAATATTAAATATCCAAAGGAGACAGGTCTAGAAAAATTCATCACCGCCTCTATTTTACTAGGATCTACCATAATACCTTCATCAGAAATAATGTGAGTTAGGAATGCCAGCGATCTCAACCAGCACTAGCATTTACTAAATTTGGCAAATAGTTGTCGATCCCTCAAAGTTCGCAATACAATTCTCAAGTGAGCCTTATGCTCTTTCTTGCTTTAGGAGTAAACTAATATATCATCAATGAAGACAATAATAAGTATATCCAAGTACAATTTGAACACCCGATCTATTAAATCCATGAAGCCATGGGAGCATTTTTTAACTGAAATGACATAATCAAAAACTTAAAGTGACCATACCTTAATCTAAAAGACATTTTTAGATTATCATATTCTCTCTCACTCAATTGGTGATAATTGAATTAGAGATCAATCTCCAAAAAATAACTTGTCCCTTGAAATAAATCAAAAAAATTATCGGTTCTCATAATAGGATACTTATTCTTAATGATAATCTTATTTAATTGTCGACAATCTGTATACATGCGAAGTGACCCATCTTTCTTTTGAACAAACAATATAGGATCACCCCATGGTGAAATGCTTGGCCTTATAAAACCTTTATCCAACAAGTCTTTCAATTGATCCTTCAAATATGTAAGTTCTGTCAAGGCTATTCGATAAGGAGTAATAAAGATAAATTGGGTATTTGGGAGGATATATATACCGAAGTCAGTTTTTCCTTTCAAGAGGAATGTTGGATAAACCATCGAGGAATACATTAGGAAACTCATTGAAAAATAGGGGTTGACTCAAGAGCAAGGGCTTCAAATTAGTATCCCTAACCCATACTAGATGATTGATGTAACCCTTGGAAATCATTTTTCAAGATTTAAGGCACGACGTAAATTGACCTTTGAATAGTAATTTGTACCTCTCTACTCTCGGATTGTCTCATTTGAAAATTTATATTTAATCCCTTAGGTTCTACAATCGATGGAAGCATAACAAGCATGAAGCCAATCTATGCCGAAGATAACATCAAAGTCAGTCATTTCAAGTTCTATGGGTCCCATGAAGTCACTTTATGGAGCAATAAAATAAGAAAATTTCTATAGACTCTCCTGGCCAACACTGTAACACCAATAGGGGTATAAAAGAAGAAGGGTTCTAATAAGACCCACGGCTCACATCAAATCTCATAGCAAGTTAAGGAGTAACAAAAGACAAATTGGCTCTTGGATCAAGAAACACATACACATCAAAGTGAAAGTCCTGTAATATACTAGTAACCATATCAAGTGAATCCTCCATATCCTAGCAAGACTGAAGAGCATAAAAGTTATTATGCTGCTGGCCACCACCACCTGATCTTGAAGTGAAACCTTGTTGAGCCTTTCGGCCTGTAGTAGTTTGAGTCTAAGTCTGTGCCTAAGGTTGGCCACCTCTACACCTACAACCCTAGGAATGGTGACCTGTCTTATTACACCTAAATCATGAATCCAATCTGGTTAACCATTCCCTCTTATGGTTTTCCCACAGTTCTTGCATGTGAAAGTAGCTTGACCACCCGAACCTCCCACACTTCTTGCATGTGGGAGTAGCTTGACCACCTGAACCTACTCTTTGAACTTTAGGGTTTGACCCCTTATTTTTGCTAAACCTTTGAGCCAATGTGCTTAATGAAATTTGACAGAATTGCCTTTGCCCAAATTTAGAACAGTTGATGTGACCGTTTCCAGACCTTTGGTAAAAAAGCTACTACTATCAAGCTGAGTCCTCTTAGACTCCCTAACCTTCTCTCTCAACTTCTTGTCCTCAATTAGCTCAACATAAGTCATAAGCCTCGAAATATCCAATTTCTTTTTATAAATATAGCCATCTTACATTCCTTGAACACCAAGTCTAAAACACCTAATACAAACTTACTCATTTTATCCCTTGGGTTGGAAGTGATAAATGGAGAATAATTTGACAGCTTAGTAAATTTGAAAGCGTACTCCCTCACACTTATTCCTCCTTGTCTAACATTTGATGAATTCTTGAATTTTAGTTTTACTCAACTCCAATGAAAAGAACTGATAATAAATTAAGTTTCTCCCATGCAATAGGACTGACTTCCCTATCTCTCTCATCCTCCTATTATTCATACCAAACTCGAGCAACACCTTTGAGTTGGGAAGCAACTAACTCTGCCTTCTTTTCTAGGGATACCCCCATGACGATCCACAAACTCTTGTGGATCCTCATCCACTTTGGAGCTATGAAATTCAAGCGAACTCTTCCTCATGAAATCTCAAACTCTCGTTGCCCATCATCCCTCATTAGGAGCTGCATCTCTGTGATTCACTTGTACCATGATAGCTTGCAATAGCATTTGAATGGCCGTGCAAAACTCGACATTAGTAATGACTCAACAATGGGTCATGGGGAACTTGAGGGACTTATTCCTCATTAACATTATTTTCCCTTTATATTGGTGCTCTTCTAGCAATATTTTCTAAAAACTTCAAAAATCAATTGTAAGAGGGAAAAGCCTTAGGATGCACTCTACCACATAACATAGAAAATAAAAGAAGTGAAGAATTCCTAACATGCCTCATCGTCACACCCAGACCTAGGACCTGGCCATGACACGAAAAATGTGACACCTGAAAGCATCCCATCCAAGCCTCATGTTTATATCGAAAACATTCATAAGGTAACATAAGCATACAAGAGGATAAGCAAGCGGAAGTACATAAAATGTAAGAGTATCATAGTTCCCATAAGGGAATATACATCAATCCATTAAGGTTCAAATCATGCCTCCACATCATAGATCTTAGCGGAGATCGAGTAGCACATAGATCACTAGCTCATCCTCAAGACATACATTAAAAGAATAAAAGTAATAAAGTCTCAACATAAAAGAAAACATCATAGGGCTTGTTACCGAGACATGGGAACTTACCAACACATCTTCAATCTCAAGAATCTGAATCTAGCCACAAAATGGAACAATCTCCTCATCGTCCGTCCCTACATGGTTGGATTATGTAGGCAAAAAAGTATGTGTTAGCACATAAAATACATGAAGTATATAGGTATACCATGAATCAAAGGACATCACAATAATATCAATATGCATAATCTTAATCAATAGGATAAGGACACAATATGTATGAGCATGCAATTTAAAAATCATAAGAAGAAGCATCATAAATCCATTCTTAACCTAAGCACACATATGTGGGAATATGACCATAATCAAATTCATAAGACCATGCGGACTATTGCATGGAATCCCGATGTTCACTCTACATCGAGCTAAGAGGAGTCTACTTTGCCATGATAAACTCGATCCTCACCCTATAGGCTCTATCCTAGCACGGTGAGAACCATCATTTCACCCTACCCTTTAGGCTCTATCCTAGCACGGTGAGTGTCCAACATTAAGCTAATTGGATCCACTAGCAAAACTTTAAAGGCATAAAACATGAACATCATTCCTATGGTGGTACATAGTTATGAGACTTGATGATTTATAAAAGGAACCTTGGTGATAGTCCCCCTCACACCAGTCCACTCAGTGCTAAGTCATATCCCACAAAATACATAAATCATGCATATACATAACGTTCGTAGGTCATACTTCATTTAGAATCATACTTTCATAGCTTTCAAAATAATCAACACAGTCTTTCATAAAACATCATGTCATAAGAATAGTCCATCTACTTGCTTTCATCATAATGTGGGTAGACATCCCCACCTTAACATCATCATAAATATTAGAGTTTTCATAACCCTTTTTATGATAGCATCACCATAGCTTTCATAACATCATCATGGTCATAATATCATCATTTAAAACATGCTTTTCATACTTAAGATCATAGGCATGGAAATACATAGCTTTATCATAAGAGACTAGGGGTAAGTGTGGGTTCATAGACATTTGAATAAAAATCATGTAATTGAGTAGGAATTTTATAGAAAACATGCAATTAAAATTACATTAGATCATTGATAAGGGAACCCACATTAAATCATTAAGCCTAATCATGCATATTTTGAAATTACATACTTTTGCTTTAAAATCATATACATTCTATAGTTCATCATAATTCATGCTAATTAGTTATAATCTTCATATAGGAGTCATACTCCATGCATTAGGAATCATAGATAAAATCCCATAAGAAATTATCATGAATTTTGATAAAAAGGAAGGTTTTGGATTGGGCTGCATGGATGAAACTAATCCATGAACAAAGCCCTACATACCTCAAGTAGAATCCTTAGATTTGAAGAAGAAAATCTGAAAATCCTTAGTCAAACCTTCAAGCTTTAGCTTTAATGGAATCCTCGACTTAGAGAGAGAAATATTATGAACCCTTGAGAGGAATTTGGGAATTAAAAGCTCTGAATGAGTTAGGAATAATACTTTATAGAGGTTAAGTTGGTTAGGCTAGTTAGAGTAGATAAAATGACGTAGTTTAGAACTTAGATGGATTAGAAAAGTCAAAAACACACTTCATTAAAAACTACTGGAGTCGTCCACGAAACCCCTTCTACGGACCGTGGATCAACTTATGACTCGTATATTTCCTTGTAGGTTAGGGTGTCACAAAGGTTGAGCTACTGAAATTGCAACATGCAGCATGGCTCGTGGATGAACTTACAAGCCATAGAATCCTTTATAGTGAGACTCCAAACTTAAACAAATTTTTGGTTCCTCAGGGCTTCCACCTACGAGACCTATTGATGGGTTGTGATTCTTAATATGGTCCGTCTGTTAACTCGTAAGTTCACTTCCAGAACTTATTCAATTTTCTAATTTTATTGGGCTCTTTCCACGAGTGCACCTACGACCTTTAATTGTATCTACAGGCTGTAGAGTGGCTCATAGAATCAACCTGTCAGCAAAACTCTTAACTCCCTTCCATAGCCTATAAACATGAGGGGTGTTACAATATCTCCCCCTTGGGATCATTTGTCCTCAAATAAGAAACAGTTATGCTTGAATAGAGTAGGAATACAATCATCATCATAGCATAAATGCAACTTAATCCTCATTTTAATAAAATCATCAAACTTATGCATCAAATGTCATTCAAAAATAGTGTCATGGCACGGGGTTAGGACCTAGATGTGACACGGCAAATGGGAACCCGAGAGTCCCCAAACAAGCCTTAAATATCTATATCCACATCATCGGTTCAAGAATAACATTCAAATAGTAACACATAGTTCTAAGGGACGGGGAAATAGGACTCATGCTATGGGGCAATACAGGGCTAGGGACTTCCCACATTTCCACACCAAAACATATATATGGTCAAATAGGAATTTCTCATAAATCACTCCAACAATACATAAGCAAGATACTAGTCATAACAAACAGATTTCGTAAGAGTCTACATAATGTCCAACGAATGCCTCTAGTCAAATGGAACGAGGGCCGGAACAAGTTCCGGGCTCACCCTTAAATAAGGAAGAACGTCCTGAAATAACGTAAAAGAAAGGCAGTTGGCTGGTCCTTGGAAGATGGGACTCACCACAGTTTACTCTTGGATTGGGCTATTAGTCAACCTGTTGGTAATCAAAGTACTCGGCCCTTACATGGTAAAATCATGTAGGCATAGAGTATGTGTTAGTACGTTTGAATATACTAAATATGCGGGCATGGAATGCATATGACTTACCAAACCTGCATTCCAATGTTAGGTGACAAGGGCACATAATGTAGAAAGAATCATATATTCAATGAAAATATATACAAGATGCCATGAAATTTATGATGCATGAAATGCAACAATGCTCATATATATTGGGGATGGACTATAACCGAAAAATCAAATCCATGCAAGCTATTATATGAATTAGTTCGATAAATACCTCCAATCGGTAGGAGAAGACTACTTGCCAAAGGTAATCTACATCACACCTTATGAAACTCACCATTTCGGTGGATGGTCACCTTCCTTACAGAACTCACCATTTCAGAAGGATTTTTCAGAATCGTACAGAACATATCATAACCATAAATGAATAACCATTCCTTACAACCCGATTATTTTGGTAATGGCTAACGTTCCTATGTTGGCACATAGTTCAAGGAAAGGGAGAGGGCCCTTGGGGATAGCCTTAACACCCCCAATCTATCATTGCTAAGTCAATAACATCCCACTTGAATACTTATACATATACATGGTTTCAGGAGATACAATGCTCATTCCAAACCGTTCAATACACATTTATGCAGGGAATAGCTCATTCACATATACAGAATGGTGCAAGCACCCAGAATGCTCAAAGAGCTAGAATCGTAGACATATATGTGATCACCTTCTTGTCATAATCAATATCTTATAAGAATCATTTCATAATCATTTCAGAAAACATAGTTGGGCTTAACCCACTTCATAATTTTCATGTAACCCAATGTGCATGATTGCAAATGCAATGCATGATGTGAGGATAGCATGGGTAACATAGATTCAAGTTAAATTTAATACCATATTATTAAATTAGGTAAATCCATGATTAGATCAACATCTAAAACATAATGTAAGTCACCCACGCATAAATCAACTTTCAGAAGGGGACTTGCATGTTCATACTTTATAACTCAATGTAAATCATCATAATAGTGATCAAAATGAATTGAAATCATAGGTAAAATATAGCCCATACACCAATTAGATTTAATAAAATCAAATAATAAAATCTCATATTTAAAGTAAACTAAATTCATGAAATAGATTGAAATAATCTTTGGGTCTTCTTGGTTGAAAGGGACCAACAATCAATCCCACATACCTTGATTGAGGAGCTGAATTTGAGGGAAGAACTTAGCTTGAATTGGGCTCCAATAAAACCCTAGCTTGAACCTTGAGAGGGGAGAGTAGAGAGGAATAGTGAGGTAATCTATTGAGGGGTAGAAGGTTTTAGAAGAATGAATTAAGAGGGGAGGGGATATCAGCTGAATTAGGGGTTTAGGATAAGTATAAGGTCATAATTCATAATTAAAATAAACCAAAATTACATAAACGCCATGGACAGGAATTGGAACCGTCAGGTCCACACAGTCCACTACATGGTACTTGAGACGTCACACGGACCGTGAACAGTGGCCATGAACCATTACTTAGAAACTTCGCAGAGGGAATTCACACGAAGCTAGGGGTATCACACGGACGGCTACACGGTCCGTGTGAATCCACATGGACCGTGACATCGACCATGTGATGGTACTTGAAATAATTTTTGCACGACAAAGTTACGAGATGGTACTTTTATACTTTAAAAAATTTTATGTAGTGAGTTACACGGAGGGCCACACGATCTGTGACATATCACATGGACCGTGTGAGTGGCCGTGTGCCCTCACTTGGTTAAAATCCCCTTCCGTCCCAAAGTTGCTCCTACCATGAACTGGACCAAGTGTTCCTTCACGGGAGGCCACACAATCTGTGTGAGCTTTTCGTGGAACGATGCCTGGCAGTTCACTCGGGGCAATTCCAGGAGAATTGGGAAACGCCACTGAAAAAATCTGGGTCCTTACAAATAGTTTCCTGATCATGCATGTATGCAACTTATTAAGAGATATGCATTTACGAGAATTATGAAAGAATAGATCACATTTTGTACCTTAGGCTTGATTAGAAGGAAAGAGGAAAGGGTATCATTTTATCATATCTGCTTCAGCCTCCCTAGTAGCAACTTGCAACTTGTTGATTTCTCCATAACACCTTGACATATGAAAACTATTTATTCCTCAATGTTTTCACTTGCCTATCAAAAATCTCAACTGGTACTTCTCATAAGTCAAGCCTTCCTCAATAGACATATCTTTCAATGGAACAATGAATGAATACCCTTCACTAAAAGTTGTCAGAGTCATCCACAAAACCCCTTTTACCAGCTGTGGATCTACTTACGGCTCGTTGTTGTCTAGTAGGTTAGGGTGTCACAAAGGTTAAGCCACTGGAATTGCAGCTTCTGACCCACGAACATGTATCACGCCTTGTGGATAAATTTACGATCCGTAGAACCCTTCATGGTGAGACTCCAGACTTAGACAAATTTGTGATTCCTCAGTGCCTCCACCTATGAGACCTATTGACAGGTCGTGGTTCTTTATATGGTCCATCTTCTAACTCGTAAGTCAACTTTCAAAATTTCTGCAATTTCTCAATCTCACTACTCACTTTCCATGAGTGCACCTATGACTTTTCATTGTATCTACAAGCCGTAGATTGGCTCGTAGAATTGACCTGTTAGCAAAATCTTAATTCCTAGTTTCTGAAGTCTATAAACATGAGGTTTGTTACACTCATAGCCTCTTGCTCATAGATATGGAGCTTCATACCTATGAAATAAGACTCTACTTGGCACGAGTTGTTAGAAATCCTAAGATACTTTAAACCTTCTGCTCTGATACCAAGTTTTTTATAATCCAAGCTAGGCCCTAGGTATTTCATAATGATTGGAACCTCTAGGGACCCCAACCAATCTATTTTAGCAGACCATACATGAGCACATAAGGTAGTTAAAGCATATAGACTATAATATGAAAGTTGAAGTATAGTCTCAACTTGAATACCACAATAAGAAAGAAACAAGTTTAGTTCAAGAAAGAAAGACAACATAGACCCTAATATATGCAATAAGCCTCCACTAGTCTAGATGGGTGCTTAGGAAAAGTTCCTAGCTCACCCGAACTGAAAGTAAAAATAGTCCAAATCATGATCAAAGAAACATGATAGGTTATCCCTCGAAACATGAGGACTCACTAATCAACCTTCAAGCCAAAAAGTCCAAGCTACTTGTGAGTGGAGTGAGAAGAAACATTTGACCCTACATTATAACACAATATAGGCAAAAGGAGTATGTGTTAGTACTTTGAATGTACTAAGTATGTGAGTGATATGCATAAATAAATATAAGATGATATAGTATCATGAGCCATGAGTTGCAAGACCAATAAACAAGTAAAGCATGAGATAAAACATGAGTAAAACACATGGTCAGTGCATAAAAATCTTAGTAAAAGCTTAAGAGTGAACTTAATCATTTTATGGGATATTAACATAACTGACAATAAGACATGCCAGTCATAACATTGAATCTGATTTAACTCTATGTCGAGAAAAGAGAGTATACTTTGTCAAGGTAGACTTGATGATAACCTTTAATATCATAAGTAATAGAAAAATGAAAGGGAGAGGGAAGTCAATCCCTTTGCAAGGGAGGAACTCAAGGGAGCATTTCTTGATAGATTCTTTCCTTTGGAGTTGAGAGAAGAAAAAATTCAAAAATTCACCAATCTTAAACAAGGATACACGAGTGTATGATAGATTCTTTCCAAATGTGCTTCTTTCATGGTTTTCATCCCGAGGGCTATAATAAGTAAGTTTGTATCAAGTGTATCATACTTGGTATCCACAGAATGCAAAACAACCATTGATCAAAGAAATGGATATTTTGAGGCTTATGATTTATGCGGAGCAAATTAAAGAGTAAAAGTTGAGAGAGAAGGCTAGGGAGTCCAAGAGGGTTCGATTTGATAATGGTAATGTTTTTCCACTAAAGATTTGAAAATGGTTGCAATGGTCATTCTCAAAGTGGGAAAAGGTATTTTCATCAAAATTTATCCAACACTCAACCTCCAAGGTTCAACTAAGATAAAAAGTCAAACTCGAAGGCTCAAGAAGGAGGTTCGGATGGTCAAGCTACTCTCACAAGCAAAACGTGTGGGAAAAACCATTAGGAAGAGTGCTTAGATAAATTGGATGTATGCTTTAGGTGTGGTAATTCAGGTCATCATGCTAAGGATTGTAGGGGTAAAGGTGGCCGACCTCAGACACAAGCACAAGCACAAACTCAAACTCAGGCTGTTATAGACTAATAGGCTTAGTAGGCTACCACTTTAGGATCAGGTGGTGCCACAATGGGTTTTATTCTTTTTAGGCTCATCAGGATGTAGATGATTCACTTAATGTGGTTATTGGTATGTTATGAGTCTTTCACTTATATATGTATATTTTTCTTGATCTAAGAGCCAATTTGACTTTTGTTATTCATTACCGTGCTATGATATTTGATATGAATCCTGAGGTATTGTTAGAGCCCTTCTCAGTTTATACCCTTATAGATTATTCAGTATTTGCTAGACGAGTCTAGAAATTGCCAATTTTAGTGCTCCAAAAAGTGACTTCATGTGACCTCGCAGAACTCAAAATGACTGACTTTAATGTATTCTTGACATGAATTGGCTTCATTCTTGTTATGCTTTTAATGATTGTAAAACCTAAGTGGTCAAATTTCAATTTCCAAATAAGTCGGTCCTAGGGTGGGATGATAGTGATTTTGTGTTTAAGTATCAAGTTATGTAAAGACTTAAAGCTTAAAAAATGATTTCCAAGGGTTGTACGTATTGTCTTGTGAGGATTAGGGATATTACTTACAAGGCTCTAGTCTTGAGTTAGTCCCGATCATGAACGAGTTTCTTGATGTGTTCCTCAATGATCTACATAGTATTCTTCCCAAAAAGAAACTGATTTTGGTATAGATGTCCTTATCGATACCCAACTTTGGTATAGATCTCGTTATCAATACCCAACTTATCTATATTCCTTTTTACCATATGGCCTTTATGAAACATAAAGAGTTAAATGATTAATTAAAGGATTTATTGGATAAGGGCTTTATAAAGCTAAGTATTTTACCATGGGAGTGATCTTGTTTTGTTAGAACGAGGAGTGGATCACTTCGAATATGCATCAATTATAGATAATTGAATAAGATAACCATCAAGAACAAATGTCCTACTCTAAGAATCGATGATTTCTTTGATTAACTTTAGGAGGTAGTTACTTTTGTTAAATTAATATCTGATCTGATTATCACCAACTGATGGTGAGAGAATATGTATTCCTAAGATGGATTTTATAATAAGGTATGGTAACTTTGAGTTTTTTGTTATGTCTTTCACGTTAACTAATGCTCTTCGTCCTTTATGTATTTAATGAATTGGATATTCAAACCATGCTTAGATATATTTGCGACAATCTTCGTTGATGACATATTGGTTTACTCCTGAAGTGAAGTAGAGTTTATGGGTCACTTGAGATTTGTATTGCAAACTTTGAGGGCCCGATAATTATTCGGTAAGTATAGTAAATGTGAAATTTGAATAAGGTCGGTGGAATTTCTTGGCCACATTATTTTCGAAGAGCATATCATAGTAGACCCTAAGTAAAATGGAGATGGTCAAGAATTGACCTAAATCTTTGTCTCCTTCAAATATTCAAATCTTTCTAGGGTTGGATGGTTCAAACATTATAGGATCGCCTACTTCAACACCTATTTTGACATTGTTGAAAGGATCAAATCAATTTGTAGTGTATTGTAATGCCTCACGAGTTGGATTAGGTTGTGTATTAATGCAACATGGCAAGGTTATAACATATGCCTCTAAATAACTTAAAGTACATAAAAGGAATTACTCCACTCAAGATCTTGAATTAGTGGTGGTTATGATTGCCTTGAAGATTTGACATCACTATCTTCATGAATAGCGTAATCCGTGTTAAAGATGAGAAGAAGGAATTGGTTAGAGATATGCATAGATTGTCCTACTTGGGTTTTCGGCAGGGTCGTCTCAACAAGTTTGGGAGCCTAAAGCCAAACTTCGTAGCGAGACCTCATATGTAAATTGAATAACTATAACATACTAAGTGTAGTCCTACAAATGAGGTCTGGAAGTAAGATATACGCGGGCAATATGAAGTTAGAATATAAACAATAAAAATTTTCAATGAAAAACATATAACACAGTTAGAATAGTAAAACCTAACTCAAAAATTTGAAAAATTTATATTATGATATTAAAAGAGTGTTGTGCTGAATAAGTTAATATAGCGATATTAAAGTAGTGTTGATTAATTTTACTGATTGAAGTTTGAAGAAGATACAAAAACATAAATTTGATCTTTTTATAAACTTATAGCAATAGATTTTCTATAATGTAGAAAGTTTGAACATTTGAAAGACTTAAGAATATTCAATAATGAGATGATAAAAATAGTAAAAGGGAAATTAAAAAAAATAAATTGGAAGAACAAACAATTTTTAAGACTTTTATTAACAATATATGGATTATTATTTTCCTTAAAATGTATATATATGTTCCTTTCCCTTAAAAAAATAAATATAAGAATAATAATATATGATAACATTCATAATATAAAATTAGGCAACAAAGTAGATAGCTACATAAGAAATGATGCTACAATTAACTAAAAACTATTTCATTTCTCAATTATTAAAATTATCTTTAGATTGTATTTTCTAATCATTTTTTTAAATTATCAACACATGAAATTGTTTTGACAATACTGTATATATATACATCTTTGGAAGAAAGTGGGGACCCCAAAAAAATTGGGGTCCCAAGTGATTGCTTTAGTGGCCTTATGGTCGAGACGGCCATGGTTTTCAGTTGGTTGATTTTGACGCGGGTGGTGTCATGGTTCATAATGGTTTGACATCTTCACTAGTTGCAGATGTAAAAGCAAATCAAGGAATGAATTTGGTTTAAATTGAGTTAAAGAAGTTGGTTTCTGGAAAGAAGATTAAGATTTTCTTCCAAAGGCGAGATAGGATACTTCGTTACTAAGGTCGTCTATGTGTTCGTAATGTAAATATCTTAGGGGAGATAATATTGAGTGAAGCTTAGGAATTTTTATATTTTATTCATCCAGGATCCACTAAAATATATAGACATTTTAGGAAAATGTATTGGTAGAATGACATGAAGAAGGATATAGCTAAGTTTGTGTGGAAAATTCTAATTATCAACAAATAAAGGTTGAGCATCAAATATCGGGAGATCTATCTCAAGATGTTGAGTTTCATACTTGGAAGTGGAAAGATGTGAATATGAACTTCATAATGGGGTTGTCTTATACTCGTAGGCAACATGATTTTATTTGGGCTATAGTATACCGAATGAATAAATTAGTCCATTTTCTATAGTTAAGACTTCTTACTCCAGCGAAGATTATGCAAGGATGTGTATTGGAGAGTTGGTAAAGCTAGATTGTGTGTCCTTGTCTATTATTTTGAATAGTGGTACTTAATTGACTTCATATTTTGAAAGTTTGTTCAAAAGGGTCTTTGTACAAAGGTCAAGTTAAGTACCGCTTGTCACCCTCAAATCAATGGACAAGCCGAGAGAAAAATCCAAACCTTGAAAGATATGTTGATGGCATTTGTGTTTGGTTTCAAGGGAAATTGAGACGATCATCTACTATTGATTGAATTTGCTTAGTTATCATTCTAGCATTGAGATGACTCCTTTTGAGGCTTTGTATAGTAGTAGATGTAGGTGTCCCATTGGGTGCTTTGAAGTATATAAAGCGACTTTGATGAGACATGAGTTGGTTTTTGAGTCTATGAAAAAGGTTAGACTTATTAGAGAAAGATTAGAGGCTGCCCAAAGTCATCAAAAGTTCTATACGAGTGTAGCTCTATAGTGTCTTTGGAGAGTGTGGGTGTTAGAGAGAGTTTGGCCTATTGAGATATCTGATTGAAATCCTAGAAAAACTAGTTTGGAAGTTGAGAATACAGAAATTGCATGGTTATAGTTCTATGGAGGAACCAAGAGGTTAAAGGTGCTACTTGGGAGGCCGAGACAGATATGATGAAGTGTTATCCTTATCTCTTTCCCTCTGTTTCAACCCAAGGTATTTAGCTTCTCATGATCTACTCCTATGAATTCCTATTTTAGCTATTCCATGTCATTTTGTATACATGCATGTTCATGAAACTCATATTTAGTTAAATTTTAACTTGAAATTAAGATGTCATAGTTTGTGCAAATAAAATATATTATTGCATTCATGTTAGGTTGTTAGGAAATTCATTCTATGTCACGCCTGGGGAGGGTACCCTTGGTATGGCCGGCACTCAGAGACTATTTCCATACGAGCATTGAAAGATGTGTTACGCGCATACCCTCCCTCTAGGAGTATTTTGGTAATTTTACCGGACATTACATCATCTACTCCTTAGCTCTCAAGGTCTTCTCTCTAAATTTGTAAATCAATTTCCTCTACTAGGCTATAAGCATATACCTCCACACGGTCAAGGAATCACTATCCACAAGAATATCTTAAACTTTTCTGTTATGCTATAGTCACATACATATAACTAGCCACTCAGACTCTTTTCAATGCTATCACTCTTAGCTCCTTCCAGTCTCTATGGAAATCTCTCTATATTTGCTATTCTTATCGCATATATAACCACTTTCCACAACTCTTACAATCTAACCTCTTCTTTTGCCTGCGAGAAGTGCTCTCATAAATTTAATTGCATAAGGATTAGCCTATCATGGAAAACTCATCATCACCTATCCATAAGCCCCGATCAACTTAATTATTAGGGATGATAAAGAATGCTTACATGACCCTACTCCACATCAACAACTCAAATATACTATCTAAACTCTTATAGCAGTCATAACTTAGAGCTTCACACATCATTACACAATCATGGACACATATCTCAAGCCTCTTCTTATCTATTGAGCTATCCTCGTCTCAATCGTCTTACCTAAGGGGCAATTGTACCCTGCCCATAGCATCACTTCCTCACAAATTAACGTCTTTATCTTAGAACATACACTATGGCAAGACTCTTAGAGCAAATCTCTAACTAAGACTCACTCTCATGATATCATCTTCTCTTAAACACTACCCCTCAAAATTTAAGCTTAGGGTCTATTACTTATATGTGAATCTATCACACAACTCTCGAATACCAACTTACAACTACTAGGTAAAAATTTAGGGAACATAAGCCCACTAAGATCTCATAGAGAGTATTCAATCACATATCCCTTCCTCACAACTCAATACCATTCACCTATTCAATCATAACTTCTTATCTGACTAAGCTCATAAAGCGATGAGTCTCATGAACTCTCAATTAAAATCATAAGCCTAATTTAGATCTATCATAATGAAAGCACTCTTTTCCCCTATTCAACATCTACACTTCACCCTCAATAGTATGAATACTACAACACATCAACATAACTTCCTTCTAGTTTGAGCATACTCTACCACATTCAAAAAATAACTCTATACCTCATCTTGAAAATCATAAGGTAATTACAACTCTTTCATCAAACTTATGGCAATCGACTCATCACCTCATTACTTACCTAATAGGTACGTAACTCTAACTACAAGCCTCAATCAACCCTCACTCTTTCTATCTCGCCCCTTTCTTTCCATCATCATCCTTCTAACTTTGGGATGATTCAATTCTACTCAGAGTTTAAAAGACCTCACATCTCACTCTTAGGGGGTAACAACTAACTCCTTAGAGATATAAGCTTCCTCTCTCATGGGTCACGTCGGAAGCAAGTTTTGAAAAAAGATGGTCTGGGTTCATCTAGAGCTAACTCAAATGCACGATTCATATAGGTAATAGTGCACTCTTTCTAGTCAATTAACTTAGCACACTAGTCGGCTCATCTTAAGCCTAGTGTAGTCTCTCTACCATTCTGATTACTTTATCGTAGAGGATCTCATCTATAGGAGTTTGGACATTACTGTCTCTATCACCTCATAGATGAGTCATAGTCGAAAGGCTTAGAGCAACACACGAATCATCATAGATTTCTTAGGAAATAGCTCTATTGCACGATTCAGGATATGAAAGAAGGGAAACTTTTCCTAAATGTCCTATAGCCTCCAAGTTATGGATGTGGAGCTCTTCACACCAATAATAAGGACTTTACTAGACACGGCTTCATAGACTCTCTTAGACACTTGAACTCTGTGCTTTGATACCAAGTTTGTCACACCCCGGGAGGGTACCCTTGGCGTGGCCGGCACTCAAAGACTATTGCTAGTCCCAAAGCGAACCACTTAGCCTCATCACATCATTCAATAAAATAAACTTTACTGAACAACGGAAATTATAAGTAAGAAATGGGCACATCTCATCTAAAGTCCCAAAAGAATATATAAAATAATGAAGGCTAGTAGAAAGAACTACCTCACAATCTCAACATCAACGTTCAACTATCATCTATGAAGCCTCTATCACTAATCATGTGGTGCCAATAACAGATCCATGGCTACCTAAATCAAAATAAAAGAAATAGTCCAATCTAACTCTAAATCATGATGAAATAAAAGTAGTGGATCCTCCAGAGTAGTGGAGGCTCACCAATCAGCTGAGAATCTCGGATCTTCAACCGAGTGCCTGTTGACGATCTTTTGTACCTTCCTCTGCATCATAAAATGATGCAGCCTAGAGTGGATATCAGTACTTGGAATGTACTGGTATATAAAATAGCTGAGTGAAACAGAAATCGGTAGAATAATATGGAAACAATATCAATTCAAAATAAATATCAAATCGTCAAATGTCCATCTATGAAAGAATAAAGAATAGACAAGTGACACATCAACAACTCAAACTCACCAATCATCTCAGACTCATCTCAAAGGAGCTCACTTCCTCTCATCTCATCTCATCTCAGAGGAGCTCACCTACTCTCATCTCATCTCATTTCATCTAGACTCGGAGTACTCAGGGTAGGAAATTTATGGAGTTTCTTTTATCCGACAACAATCACTTATGAGCCAGTGAATGTACAACAATCACGCTGATGTTGCCACAGCAATTCCAAACTTGCCAGGTAGGGAACGAATCGAAACCATATTAGCTCACTCAATATGGAGTCAGGCGTCAATAAGTCTGTTATTGTTTTAGGGTCTTCTAATCAAGAAGGAACTACAATATATGTGATGGTTCTAAGCCTCACCTACGTTTGGTAATGTAGTTAATGAGTTCGAGTGGGACTCACTCTTACCCATTTCGGTGCTCGATACTCCTCCCGTGACTCAATGCTCATAAAACCATCAATCCAATCAAACCAATCAACTCATAGGGACATTGGCCTTATCACCAATCAATGTCTTATAGGGATTTTATCCCTCTCATCAATCAACATCTCATAGGGACTTTATCCCTCTCATCACTCAATCTCAATCGAAGACTCAAGATTTAGAACAATAATTAGGAAGCAATCAAATAGACACATCGGTAGAGTACATTTATTCGGTGCTCGATACTTCTCCTGTGACTCAATGCTCATAAAACCATCAATCCAATCAAACCATTCAACTCATAGGGATATTGGCCCTATCACCAATCAACGTCTTATAGGGGTTTTAGCCCTCTCATTAATCAACATCTCATAGGAACTTTAGCCCTCTCATCACTCAATCTCAATCGAAGACTCAAGATTTAGAACATTCATTAGGAAGTAATTGAATAGACACATCGATAGTTATCATTATCATCTCATCAGAATCAACAATCTCAGTTCAAGGCTCTAGACTCAATTCTCAAGTTTATTATTCATTCTTTTCAAAATAGTCATGTAGGGTTATGCAAATTCTCATGAAAATATTAAATTTAAGAAAACAAATAGTATGATGATCATCAACATAGGAAAACATGTAATTTGAAATATAATTTTAAGAAAAATCATCAAATATCATGCATGTAGACTCTTCAACCATCAATTCATCTATCACCTCTATGGGTTACATGAGAGAAAGATCTCATGTTTTTAGTTTAGCCTTACAAACCTGAAAGTTGATATTACAATCGAAACATGACGAATTACTAGCCTTCTTGGAGAAAATCATCGATCTCGATAGTTCTTTTAGAATGGAAGAACTTGAAAAGACATTGCTTGAAGGGATTATTTAGATTCTTGAATTCTTGACTTAGAATCTTTAGAGTTCTTAATGAAGAACCCTAATTCTTGAAAAAAGAAGAAGCAAGGAACCCTTTCTTAGAATTCTTGAATTCGTTTTCTTGAAATCCTAGGTTATGATTTAAGACTCTATTAGAGATTCATGAATAGATGAAGAAATTTGAGTTGGGTAGATTGAAATTTATAAAGAATAACTTACCTTGATGATGAATCATTAAAGCTATCCCTGACTTGATGATTTTCTTGATGATTCTTGAGCTTTATGTTTATGAGTGAAGGAGAGAGTTTTAATTATGAAAAATCATGTTTTATGCGTTTACGGACCTTAAATAGACCCCTAAAGGTTTTAGAATAAAAGTACCCCTAAAGGTTCGCGATAGGTTCGCGATGCGGAGCTGTAACGAATCTTCAGACAACTCTGCAAGTGTTAGCACCTAATTTTTGACCAAACTTAAGTTATTAACTTTTTAGTATTTAAATATTTATTTTTTGAATCTAAATTAGATATTTTTATCTTATTTAGAATAATTTGAAAACAACAAAAATAGAGTCACATTTTAGGGTAAATTTTGTTTTAAAGAAGGCAAGATTTCTAAAAACATATGTTTTTCTTTTAAATTTTAATTCTAATAGATAATCTAGTATTGTTAGTATTTTCTTACTTATATCTTAGTTTTAGCTAGTTAACTTTTCTATTTATTTTTTAATTGGAAATAGTTTTCTAACATTTTTATTTTTTTCTTTCTTTCTTTTATTTTCAAAACAAAAATGAAATAAAAAGAAAAATTAAATAATCCTAAAACTACCCATTAATTCCAACTCCTCCCCCACTCACCTAAACTACCCCCACAATACTCCCACAAAAAACTCACTACTCCCTCACATTTTGAACACACGCGACACACACACAAAAAAAAGATAATTTTTCAACTCTTCTTTTTCTTTTGTCTTATTCTACAAAGAGAAAAAGGGAAGACATTCTACACACTCTCTTATTAAATGTAAAAAAAAAATCATGCACCACATTCTTTCCTTTTTCCCACATACACAAACACAGTAGAAAAAATATACACATTTAGGAAAAATCTTAGCAAGAAAATTACACAAGAAATACACACAAAAAAAAAACTCTCAAAAACACAATTAGAGAAAAGAGAAAGTTTGAGGTTCGTTTTCGCGGTTTCGGGTTCGTGGTTCCTATCGTGGCCTATTCTTTGTAAATGAATTCTCGCAAGAGGTAACATTTAATCTTTCTTGTGTAGTTTAATGTGATTGCAATACATTGGAGTTATCACATTTTATTTGTGTTTAACCCATTAATATTTTTTGATGTGGTAATATGAAGTATATATGTTCAAAACTTTTATCTCAACTTTATGCCCATATCTTTTATATTGTTTAATATAGTCTAAAATTATTATAATAACATGTAGTTTATTTTATGTTTAAATAACCCAAATTTGTTTCATGTTTTTATTCTTATTTTTAGTTTTGATTTATTTTTCATGATGATATGTGTATTTAATAAATTGAAATGAAAAAAATAATAATTAGTGACATGAATTCATTACGTAAAATATTGTTTTCAGTTTGTAGGTTCTCCTTTTCATTTTAATGAGTAATATAAAGAAAAGAAAAGACATTAGGTGTTCATAATTTCTAACATGCAAAATGTGTAAACTTCTACAAAAATGTTTTGGGGCGTTCTTACTAATATCGTACTCACTTTTTCTTAGAGAAAACATAAAATAAAAAAACAAAAATAAAAATGAAAAGTTTGTAACCCTTTTACATCTCATTTGAGTAAAGTTTTTTTTCGAATATTATTAACAGTTTTAAGTTGATCCATGGTATTAATATTAAATTGTTAAATTATGCTTCTTATAAGTCGTAATGACTAAAAATAAAAATTTTGGACTTTGTAAAGAGAATATGATTTTTAAATAATTTTGGTAATTAAATTTCTTTAAATTGAATCTAGGAGCATGATTAGGTCGATAAACAACAATAAGCTAAAGTTAGGATTTAAATAACATTAAACAAATGTATTGAAAAATATGAATAAATAAATAATTTATGGCAAGATTGGAAAGCGTTGCTACCAATACACCATATTAATAAAAATAAGATAGTTTTAAACAAGTTTAAAATAAATAAAAGAAGGCGGGTAAATGACATTTTTGAAAACTTATAAATACAATATGTTCAAAATTAAGTTAAGCCGTAAACTAGTCAATAAAGCAACCGTGCTAGAACCACGAGACTTGAGGGGTGCCTAACACCTTCCTCTCGGTCAATAGAATTCCTTACCCGATCTTTGTTTCGCAAACCAAAAATAAAGAGTCATTTCCTTTTGATTAGGGATTAAAAAAAAGGGTGACTTGGAACACCAAAACTCAATTCCAAATGGCGACTCTAAATAATAAAATAATTCCTTTTCAAAATGTCACTTTAATTGGAAAACTCTATTTTCCAAAACCCACGCGCGGGGGAAAAATAGGGGTGTGACAGGTGGCGACTCTGCTGGGGATAACTAGAATTCGAGCTTGTCAATGTTGACTTGTATATGACTTTGTTATTTGAAATATTGTATTCATTAATTTAATTTTTTGTTTGCTCGCTTATTTACGCGTTGATATTGTTTGAACTATGATATCAACTATCTTCTCTCACGCACCTATCTGAGTGTTATGAAAGATACAATTTTTCGGAGATGCGGTCCACGCTCCCGAACCTTTCTTTGAGATACCAGAGATGTGATTACGCTCCTGGGAAGGATTTTAGTCACACATGTTTTAGGATGGGAAGACCCAAATAGTGAGGTCGAAAAGCCCTACTACCGGTAGGTTGTTCCTTCCCAATTCGAGTTGTCCACTCGTTTTATATCCGATCTAGACACCAAATTCATTGAGACATAAAATCTAGTTAAACCAGCCTCATACAATGATTATTTCTAATAGGGTACGTTTATTTGCATCATGAGTATGTAAATTAATGGGACCTAGGACTCGGGTCAAGTCCATATGAGATAGGTACCCTTTTTTGAAACAATCATGTGCATTCTTTAAATGTCGACCGCTTTAATACGAATTAGTTAAAAAAATCATAATTATCTTTTTAGATTTTATCAATTGTACTGTTCCTCCTTTATCAAAATTTAATTTTATTTTCTTATCCCAAAGAACTTCTAAAATAAAAAAAAAATTGTTACTATAAAAGAAAATTATTTTTCTTGTAAAAAAATCATTTACTATTAAAAAATTTTTGTAAAAAAAGTTGGTTTAGAAAGGTCGAACTACGCACACCTGATTCTCACCTCGATGAGATACATAGGCAACGCTCCTTGGGTTCGGTGATCTTTATTGATAAAATTGAAAAAAAGAATATATCTCCTATTAAATGTAAAAAATATATATATTTTCCTTCTTAATTCATAAAATCAAAAGAAAATATTTATATCTTATAATAATACATAAACATGAATATTTTTGAGTTGAGAACTACGCTCACCTGATTCTCATATAAATGAGATACATAGGCAACCCTACTCGGGTTCGGTGATTCTTTTTGAAAAAATAAAATAAAAGAATAAAAACGAAATTCGTATAAAAAAATTATTAATCTTCTTTTAGAAAATCAAATTCAAAAAGGAAATTTTGTTTATTCAAAAGGAAAAACATTTTTTTTTGAGAACTACGCACACCTGATTCTTATCTCCATGAAATACGTAGGTAACCCTTCTTGGGTTCGGTGATCTTTAATAATAAAATTGTAAAAAAAAAGAATATATTTCTTATTAAATGTATTAAATATATTTTTTCCTTCTTATTCATAAAAGCAAAAGAAAATATTTATTTCTTATTCAAAAAATAAATACGAATATTTCTTTGATTTGAGAACTACGCTCACCTGATTCTCATCTAAATGAGATACGTAGGCAACCCTCTCGGGTTCGGTAATTCTTCTTTAAAAAATAAAATAAAAGAATAAAAAAGAAATTTGTATTAAAATATTTTCAGAAAATCAAATTCAAAAAGAAAGATTTTGTTTCTTTATTCATAAAAAAAAAGAGGTTTTATTTATTCAAAAGGAAAAAAAGATTATTTTTTTTAATATATATATTTGCAAGAACTACGCACGCCTGATTCTCACCTTGGTGAGATACGTAGGCAACCCTCCTCGGGTTGGGTGATTCTTATTTTAAAAAAAACAATAATAATAATAATTCTTTATCCAAAAAATAATTAAAAAAAAGATTTTACTCTTTTGAAAAAGGATCCTCATTCAAGAAAATTATTTTAAAAAAAGGAAGATTTTATTTCTATGTGTAGAAAAGAAAAATATTTTTTTCATTCTTATTCAAAAAAATAAATTAAAAACTTTTTATCCCTCTTCAAAATAAAAATACAAAAAATAAAAAGGTACTTCTTGTCTTGATTGGTACCAACATACTTAGAAGTGTGCATAAAAAAGTGTTAACTATTTGACATAATAGAGCGGACCAACTTTGTTGTGACTCTTATAGATTCTTTTTGTACCTCTTGATTATACTTATGTCACACTTGAAAATTTTTCTTGCTCAAAGTTAAGGGTTAAAAAATTTCGACCGCATTGTTTCATGTGCATTGTGTGGTGAGCTTTAGATATAAAGTTCAATGACATGACTTGTTGATCTAAAACTTGACCCAAATGTTTGTTGAGGCGAAATTTTGAGCAACATCTAATTTGAAAAAGAATTGTAGGCTTTCTTTGATCCATCTGTGCCTTGTAAGCCTACCAAATAACACTTATGGTTCTCTTTTTTAGCCTAAAATATTTTTTTTATAACCATATTTTTGTCCATATCCTTTTGACTGCACAAATGCACCATTTTATTTTTCTCTCATCTTCAAAAATGCACTGACAAAGTCCTAAGTCGGATGGCAAGGTGAAAGTGAAAATGTGATAGTAAAAAAAAAACTCCAATAAAAGGAGAAAAACTCAAAAAAAAAAGGAGAAAGTCCAAAAAAAAAAAAAAATAAAAACAACCAAGCAGATCAAGATCAAATGTGAAAATGAAGAATATAAATTGAGAGCATAGTGCAGTATTGGGGAGAAAATGGTCATTTTATACAAAAATATTAGCTTACCCATTTCAAGTCTACATTTTAAGCCGAATACAAGTCCTACTTAATTTCATCTTCGATGTTCTCACATTAGTGGATACTTACATGAGGGTCAAACATATGGTATCTCAATCTCATGCATTGAATATCTTTCTGAGTGTGAGTGACTCTCAAAATGTCCCATGATCCCAACTCTTCTATTTTGTGTGAATTGGGACTTTGTTTCGGTAAGGCACTTGAAACATGAGGACATGAATAATTTTAACCTCACATTTGATGCAAGATGAATAGATCTTGTTAATACTTAATTATGCTTGAGGTATCATTTGAAACTACAGAAATTACTTCAAAGTTGGCCTCAGATTTGCCTAGAAGTACTCAAAGGTGATTTATATGCATAATATTAATTGTTGGTACCATCTAAAGCCAAGACATGACCAATCAAAAATCAATTTCTTTCTATCTAACAATCTTCTCAAAAGATATTATTTTGCAAAACCAAAAATATATTTTTGGTTCGTATGAACTACGTTAGACATGATTCTTGCTATGGTGAGATACGTCGGCAGCCCTACAAAAGGGCTCGGTCTCATATAAAAAAATTGATTTGTATGAACTACGTCAGACCTGATTTTTGGCTATGGTGAGATACGTAGCAGCCCTACAAAAGGGCTTGGTCTCAAATAAAAAAAATTGATTCGTATGAACTACGTCAGACCTGATTTTTGCTATGGTGAGATACATAGGCAGTCCTATTAACGGACTCGATCTCAAATAAAACAATATATCTTTGATTTATGAACTACGTTAGACCTGATTTTTGCTATGGTGAAATACGTAGGCAATACTATTAACGGACTCGGTCTCAAATAAAAAAAAATATATCTTTGATTTATGAACTACTTTAGACCTGATTCTTGCTATGGTGAGATACGTAGGCAGTCCTACAAACGGGCTCGGTCTCAAATAAAAAGAATATTTTTCTCGCTCTCTCATATTTTTGAAAAAATCAAATTGGGGCATTTTTTTCTAAAAAAAATAAATTCACCTATAAAAAGATTTTAAAAAAAAAGTTTCAAAATTGGGGCATATTTTATTTTATCTTATTTTTAAAAATTTAAAAAAAAGTAAAATAAAATAAAAATAATTCATTCGTTTAGGAAGCGAACCCTCATAATATTCGCTTAAGGCGCGAACCCTCATATATTCGCTTAGGGCGCGAACCCTCATAATATTTGTTAGGGCGCGAACCCTCATAATATTCGCTTAGGGAGCGAACCCTCATAATATTCAGGGAGCGAACCCTCATAGGGAGCGGACCATCATAATATTCGCTTAGGGAGCGAACCCTCATAATATTCGCTTAGGGAGCGAACCCTCATAATATTCGCTTAGGGAGCGGACCCTCATAATATTCGCTTAGGGCATGAACCCTCATAATATTCGCTTAGGGAGTGAACCCTCATAATATTCGCTTAGGGAGCGGATACCCTCATAATATTCGCTTAGGGAGCGGACCCTCATAATATTCGCTTAGGGAGCGGACTCTCATAACATTCGCTTAGGGAGCGAACCCTCATAATATTCGCTTAGAGAGCGAACCCTCATAATATTCGATTAGGGCACGAACCCTCATAATATTCGTTTAGGGAGCGGACCTTCATAATATTTGCTTAGGGAGCGGACCCTCATAATATTCGTTTAGGAAGCGAACCCTCATAATATTCGTTTAGGGAGCGAACCCTCATAATATTCGCTTAGGGCGCGAACCCTCATAATATTTGCTTAGGGAGCAAACCCTCATAATATTCGCTTAGGGAGCGAACCCGCATAATTTTCGCTTAGGTATGAACCCTCATAATATTCGATTAGGGAGCGGACCCTCATAATATTCTCTTAGGGAGCGGACCCTCATAACATTCTCTTAGGGCACAACCCTCATAATATTCGTTCATATCTTCATAGGGCATGATAGCCACCATTTTTATTTTTCATAAAGCATAAAATCTAATTTTATTCAATAATGGAGTATTTGTTTTTTTTTCCTTGTTTTAATCATTTTATTATTTTTGTTTAATATTATGTTCAAGTCAAGCAAAATAACCTACAAAATTTTTCATAGCACAAACTGGGGCAGAATTTGTTTTGTTTTTTTCTTTGATTGTAGGCAGGTCCCTCTGCGACCACAAATTCGGACTTCAATAATGGATTAACATTTGTTCGATTTGAGAAGTGAATATGACATTAAGAGTCGGTTCGGACCTATTGTAGCAGCTCAATATTTGATGATTCAACTTCCCAACTTCAATTCAAGAAACAAATGTTCAAGAATAGTCTACTAACTTTCCTTTGGAGAGGCATCAGCAGCTCAATAGAGATTTCAAGTTCAAGCCTCAAACTCAAACTTCAAGCTTAGATTTCGAGATCAAGTACCCGCCAGAAGAAGGTGAGGTCATAACTGAAGATGCAAAGAAGGACTTGAACAAAAAAGAGGGCCAAGACAAGTAGAATAGACTAGATCTTGTATCGTTTCCTTTCAGTTTTTATTATCTTCAATGTAACAATAGGTACCACGGACCAGGATCTCGAAAGGATAAGAATCAACTTTATAATTCATCCATCCATCCCTTGTTGCACCTATTTGAACTACACGCAACCTGATTCTCTTATAACCCGAGATATGTAGGCTGCCCAAAGCCAGGGCTCGGTCACTTTTGCTTGGGTTTTTTCCCACCTTTTAATAATGGTTAGGCCAAAAATTAGGCACGTTCACTTCTTTGCTTGAAAACTCTTCATGTTCTCAAGCAAAGAGGGGCATCCTGTTAACACCTAATTTTTTACCAAACTTAAGTTATTAACTTTTTAGTATTTAAATATTTATTTTTTGAATCTAAATTAGATATTTTTATCTTATTTAGAATAATTTGAAAACAACAAAAATAGAGTCACATTTTTGGGTAAATTTTGTTTTAAAGAAGGAAAAATTTCTAAAAAATATATGTTTTTCTTTTAAATTTCGATTCTAATAGATAATCTAGTATTGTTAGTATTTTCTTACTTATATCTTAGTTTTAGCTAGTTAACTTTTCTATTTATTTTTTAATTGGAAATAGTTTTCTAACATTTTTATTTTTTTCTTTCTTTCTTTTATTTTCAAAACAAAAATGAAATAAAAAGAAAAATTAAATAATCCTAAAACTACCCATTAATTCCAACTCCTCCCCCACTCACCTAAACTACCCCCACAATACTCCCACAAAAAACTCAGTACTCCCTCACATTTTGAACACACATGACACACACAAAAAAAGACAATTTTTCACTCTTCTTTTTCTTTCTTCACATTCTACAAAGAGAAAAAAAGAAGACATTCTACACACTCTCTTATTAAATGTAAAAAAAGAAATCCTACACCACATTCTTTCCTTTTTCCTACATACACAAACACAGTAGAAAAAATATACACATTTAGGAAAAATCTTAGCAAGAAAATTACACAAGAAATACACCAAAAAAAAACTCTCAAAAACACAATTAGAGAAAAGAGAAAGTTTGAGGTTCGCTTTCACGGTTTTGGGTTCGTGGTTCCTATCGTGGCCTATTCTTTGTTAATGAATTCTCGCAAAAGGTAACATTTAATCTTTCTTGTGTAGTTTAATGTGATTGCAATACATTGGAGTTATCACATTTTATTTGTGTTTAACCCATTAATATTTTTTGATGTGGTAATATGAAGTATATATGTTCAAAACTTTTATCTCAACTTCATGCCCATATCTTTTATATTGTTTAATATAATCTAAAATTATTATAATAACATGTAGTTTATTTTATGTTTAAACAACCCAAATTTGTTTCATGTTTAAGTAAATATATTGTCCAAATTTATTCTTATTTTTATATTTTGATTTGTTTTTCATGATGATATGTGTATTGAATAAATTGAAATGAAAAAAAAAAATTAGTGACATGAATTCATTACGTAAAATATTGTTTTCAGTTTGTAGGTTCTTCTTTTCATTTTAATGAGTAAAATAAAGAAAAGAAAAGACTTTAGGTGTTCATAATTTCTAACATGCAAAATGTGTAAACTTTTATAAAAATGTTTTGGGGCGTTCTTACTAATATCGTGTTCACTTTTTCTTAGAGAAAACATAAAATAAAAAAATAAAATAAAAATGAAAAGTTTGTAACCCTTTTACATCTCATTTGAGTAAAGTTTTTTTTTTAGAATATTATTAACAGTTTTATGTTGATCCATGGTATTAATATTGAATTGTTAAATTATGCTTCTTATAAGTCGTAATGACTAAAAATAAAAATTTTGGACTTTGTAAAGAGAATCTGATTTTTAAATGATTTTGGTAATTAAATTTCTTTAAATTGAATCTAGGAGCATGATTAGGTCGATAAACAATGATAAGCCAACGTTAGGATTTAAATAATATTAAACAAATGTATTGAAAAATATGAATAAATAAATAATTTATGGCAAGATTGGAAAGCGCTGTTACCAATACACCATATTAATAAAAATAAGATAGTTTTAAACAAGTTTGAAATAAATAAAAGAAGGCGGGTAAATGACATTTTTGAAAACTTATAAATACAATATGTTCAAAATTAAGCCGTAAACTAGCCAATAAAGCGACCGTGCTAGAACCATGTGACTCGAGGGGGGCCTAACACCTTCCTCTCGGTCAACAGAATTCCTTACCCTGATCTTTGTTTCGCAGACCAAAAATAAAGAGTCATTTCCTT
This sequence comes from Solanum rostratum, assembly GCA_029948455.1. Taxonomy (NCBI): domain Eukaryota; kingdom Viridiplantae; phylum Streptophyta; class Magnoliopsida; order Solanales; family Solanaceae; genus Solanum; species Solanum rostratum. Next base: position 14,322,089 of record CM057055.1, read on the forward strand.
TTGATTAGGGATTAAAAAAAGGGTGACTTGGTACACCAAAACTCAATTCCAAGTGGCGACTCTAAATAATAAAATAATTCCTTTTCAAAATGTCACTTTAATTGGAAAAACTCTATTGTTCAAAACCCACGCGCGGGGGAAAATTAGGGGTGTGACAGCAGGTCTTCAATAAAATGGTTAGAACTTTCTACTCCAGACTCTTATTAAAGAAAAATAAGATGCGTTAGAAAGATAATTCAAAGATGTTTAATTTGATATATTATTGGCCACCTAACTCATTTGAAATTAGGATATATGGTCATTTGAACTTGACCCTTCTATCAACTCATACGATAACTTAGTCGGTAGAAATTCTTTGGACTTGACTTGATGTAAAAGATCCCTTAAGATTCTAAATCACATCTAATATACTTTAAATACTTAGTAATTGATCCAATCATGTATATACAACTTAAAAGTAATTGGTCCATATAATTTTTATAAAATCTTAAATTAGAACTGCAACCTTTTATCACCTCCAATTCTATTCCACACTAAGAAATTGTCTTTAACATCTGTGCTCAATTAAGAATCATCAATTAAAATCCTATATCATATGAAGGATGACTCGGTCTTAGCTTAGAAAAAAATTAGGGTGTTACATTCTACTCTACTCAAGCTAGCTTATATCTCATTCGAGGACAAATGTTCTCAAGGATGAGATATTGTAATACCTCGAAGGTTGGAAAGTTGAAATGAGGAAGAAAAATTGTAGAAACAGTTTCTGGTGCAATGACCATGAACCCTATCTACGAGTTATAGATGCATCTACGAGTTATAGACAGGCATTGAATATAGCCCTTAAGACTTAAGAATTCTTCAAAAGAATGGCATGGTCCACGAACAAGGACAATGGATCATAGTAAGAAATATGATCTATAGAAGAGTGTTGTATAAGGAACTTAGAAGTTGGACCAAAATTGGAGCCTCACTACTTTTGGTACCATCCAACAAGACGAATCATATATTATTCTATAAGCCATAGTTAGGATTTTTAGAACACCCCAACACTTGAAAAAATTCTAAAACTCTTGGACAATTCCATGAGCAAGTGTCTATGAGTTGTCGTTTCATTCATGAGTCATGGCCTTGGATCTTTGTTTGGTCCTGTTTCAAGGGGTCTGAGTACTTTAGTTTTGATGATTTTTTATGGGTTGTAAAGACAAGACAAGCTAATACAATGGTGTTTTAGATAAGATTCAGAGAGTGTATTTTGAGGCCCAATTTCTATGAACCATTTGTACGAGTCGTGAAATGGGTCTACAATCTATAGAAGTTGGTTATAATCCATGTCCAAAGAATTTCAATGAAGGGTATTTCTGACCTTTTCTACCTTTCTAGCTCCTAAACAATATAATTCTGGACCTATTTCTACCCCATAACCATTTTTATTAATTAAGATTCACCCTATTCTAAATCTTCACCCAAAATCCTAAATTCTCAAGAACTATCTTCTTCAAATTCTCGCAAGCTCAAGAAAGGTCAAACTAGGTTTCTTCTCAAATTTCTCCAGTGATTCTCAAGTTTTCTTCAAGGATTCCTATACCAACTATTTATGAATGGAGGTGCTGGTGCCAGAGTTGAACAGACTTTCTGTGAGAAGAATTACATCGCCCTCTGCCTGAGGCAATCTTTGGAATGATCTCGCCATCCATATTCATACCACCCCTGGGAAGATTGACACGCAAAGTATCAATTTCTATGGTCAGTGGTACCTGTCTTTGAGGCCCCTGAACCTTGAATAGATGTATGTGATGACCTAGCCTATCTTGAAGTTGTATCTCTCGCCATTTACCGAGTGATATAGGGAGGACCATTATGACTAGACATCATAGGGTTGTTAATCACCCTATATAGCCTAGAGTAAATCCTAAATGGGGAGGCTGGATTGGCCCTGCTGAGGTCTATTATACGACTTTTTAGCTCTGTATCAATCTCTGTTAAAACTAATTGCCTGGGGTGGAATGTGGTACTGAGATCGATCTAGGTGCTTAACTTCTTCTAGAGGGACTTCCAGAGTAAATTGAGCACCTGGGTCGATCTCAGTACTACGTTCCACCTCCGGACAGTGGTATGCATTCATAGAGTCCTTTCCTACATAAGTCTCAAAGACTTTTGCAAGTTTTCAGTTCAATTGTTTTCTAATTTTCCTCAAGGACTTTGTAATCTCATATTGTGATGTTTGAATAGTATATTATTCTCATGATTATGAATTGAATTACTTATGAATTAATGCAAATTTCATTATTTTAATGATATTCTGCAATGCTATCTAGGGTTCATTAATTTCATCATGGATTCTTTCAATTCTATTTTAATTGATATTTCTCTTTATAATTATGTTGATTTCATTAAATTACATGCTTTAAAGTCAATTTAAGATGATCCCATGCAAGTTCCTAGTCTTACTGTAAACTGTGATCATGAATGTGTAAGGGCTTCACTCAAGTTTTATGAAACTTTACAATCATGATTTATGAAATTCCTTTAAAGAATAAATAAAAGACAGTGAAAGAATTTTCTCACCTACTCATGGATTCAAGGTATTATAAGTGCAATTCTCCCATTGATTGAATCGCCAAGGTTTTAATGAGCCACTCCGTAAGTATAATGACCTAATGACTTCAAGTTGTGATTGATTGATTGCATTATGATTTTCTATTCAATTGGAATTTGACTTAGCACTAAGAGGCTTGAGGTGGGGTTCGATTTGAAAGACAAATCAAATCATACTTCCTAAGAAAATTCTAACAGCAACCTCTTGTTCAAAATGACGTTTCTCTGTAGGTTGATTTATTCACTTAGCTAGTGGATCCACATATAGATCATGATTTTTAAAGATTTCTCACGGAGTCTATCTTGACAAAGTAGTCTCTCTCTTCTCGATGTGAAAGTTATATTGGATTTCATGTTAGAGTTCATATGGTCTTATTATTGATTAACATGATATCCCACAAAATTACTAAATTTATTTACAAGCTTTCTTAATAAGATTTATATGCATTGACCACATGTTTTACTTATGTTTTCTCCTAGTGCTCTACTTAACTATAGGCCTTGCATCTCATGACTCATGTTCCAATCCATCTCATATTTATTTATGCATATTGCTCACATACTTAGTAAATTCAAAGTACTAATACATACTTCTTTATCTACATTATATCATAATGTAGGGACGGAGCATCTCCCTACATCTCACACTTATGGCTAAATGTGGACTTGATACACTTTATTGGTGAGTCCTCTTGCTTCGAGGTCAACGTATTAAGTTACATTTCATTGTTTTATTAAGACTACTTTACTATTTTATTTCTTACATTGAGGATGAGTTAGGAACTTGTCCTATGCGCCCGCCTATGTTAGAAGAATCATGTTTAGATGTCAAAGTGTAAGTCTATTGATTAAGACTCATTGCTTTAGCTTTCACTTTGTTCTATGAAGATTCTTTTGAGACTTTACTTTCGGTTTCATGCTTTAACCTATTTGCTTAATTTACCTTATGTATGCTCATTTATGATATTCTAAGAGGCTTGGTTGGGATCCTTTGGAGCACGGATCACGGTGTCATACCTACGGTCTATATTGGATTGTGACACCATGGGATCCATCTATGGTCCGTAATCCCTTCTATGCATTGTGGCACCCTGTTTGAGGAAATCAGGCCATTTTTTTTAGTTGCGGAATCTCATCTATATAACCACTTGTACAAGCCATAATTCATTGTATAACTTATAGATCCATCTCGTAAAGCTATCAATAATTTTTGAATTTTCTAAGTGTTGGGAAATTCTACAAACCCCATTTACAATTCGTACTACCATCTACGATCTGTCCTGCTAGTTCGTATAAAAAGTAGTGAGACTCGCATTTTTTGTCCAAACTTTAGAACCTTTTGATGACCCATCTCTACAGACCGTAGTTCCATTTATGGGTCGTACTTCTTGTTTATACATCATCAAATTTTTTTCAAAAACTTTTCAAGTCGCAGGTGCTATTAACCCCTGCTCGTCTATGACTTATGGTTCCATTTATGAGCCATAGTTGGGCTTCATAGACCCTGCACTAAAAATTTTTTTGGTACTGATTTCTTCCTTATTTTGACTTTTCAACTTTCGAGGTATTAAAGTAGACTAATTGGTCAAACCATATAATAATATCACATTTCTTTTATAGTTTTTCTTTTGTCATTTGACTTATCACCGATGTGGTCTGCAATTATAAGTTTTCGCATGACGTTCTAATTATTTGATCCCAATAAGTGATATCAGAGCTTATGGTCCAATGGTTGAAAGAGGTTGATGACATTTTCAAGGTAGTTCAAATCAAGCTATAATTAATTTGACGATAATACATTTTTTATTAGAAAAAGAAAAAAATCTGAAATATTATATGTGAAGATAAAATTTCAATCATATTTTTATCAACCAATCTTGTTGATCGATCTTCAAAGATGGAAATCAATTTTCAACTCATGCTTACTGTAAGGCATGAATTTCGACTTTCAATCCCTGCTAAGTTTTAACACTTGAATTCCATTACTCAACTCATGTTTATATTTTTAATACGTAAACTCTACTTTCAACCCTTCTCACTTTGAATGTACGAATCCATTATTATAAGCCATACTTACATTAAAGCATAAGGCTTCAAGTCTTAATCCATATCAACTTTTAATCATGATAAGGAACACTGATACATGAGGATTGTGTGAAGAAAGAGGATCACAATTAATTTTTTTTAGAAAATTCAGGTAAACAGTAGGTTTGTTGGGGTTTGCTCTGAATTTTTCACCTTATTTACTTTTGTCATAATTAAAATTAATTTTTTGGGGGTTAAAAAAAATTAAAATCCCTTGCATATTTGATTATTCATTTCTTGGAGAAAAATTTTGGACCTCTATGAATTGAAAATCTTCTGATCATACCATAACACACTAACATTCACAATATAATTGTTAAAAAAAAATTAAGATGAGATTTTCTCTTGATAATTTAATATTTTTTTATATTAATTTATCATATATAAAGTAATTAGTCAAATCATATAATAATATTATTTTTTTGTCATCTAACTTATACGCGATATATTCTGCAATTAAAAATTTCTACATAATGCCCTATAAGGGAAAATGGGGAATGAATTATAATGTGGAGAATTAAATCCTCACCAACAAAATGAGAGTTTAGGTAACTAATTAACTGAGCTACTAAGATTCTCCAATTCAATATTTAAATTGTTTGGTTTAATAACTTTTGAAAAAAAAAACTATTTAAATAAAGAATATTTTAGTTCTCAATTTTTTTTTCTTAAAATTAGAAAAACGTCATTATTCCAAATTTGAAAAAAAAAGTTTCATTAGAAAGAAAAATAATTGTAAATAAAAGATATTAAGTTTATATTGGATGATAAAAAAGTACTTATATTGAACCAACTGTTATAAAATAAATCTAGAATTAACTAGAATATATGTAAGGGGAATCAAAAGCTAAAAACTGAGAAGAAGGGAGAATAATATATTGCAGTGTATTTATTTTCTTTTCATTAATCCGTGTACGTAAAGAATGGAATGTTGAAGCATATTTATATGGCTACCAAAGCTTTGGAAATTGTAGCCATTCTTACTATTGTGGACTACTTGGAAATTGTAGCCACACTTCCACTATTGTGGACTATTGAGAATGGCAATTCACACACAACACTCTCCCTGAATTGTCCATGTAAAAGGGAAGTTCTAGATGACCTTAATACGCATCATTAGCTGCCTCATTAAAAACCTTACCAGGAAAACCCAGTGGGATAAAACCTTGGTTAAGGAAAAAAGAGTACAACGCGTATTTTACTCCCCCTAATGAAGACTTCATTTGACACTTTGGAGACGGTGCATTCCAATCTTATATCTTAGCTTTTCAAATGTTGACGTTGGCAATGCCTTAGTGAATAAATCTGCAAGATTGTCACTCGAACGAATTTGTTGTACATCAATATCACCTTTCTTCTGAAGATCATGTGTGAAGAATAATTTCGGTGAAATGTGTTTCGTTCTGTCTCCTTTTATGAAGCCACCTTTTAGTTGAGCTATGCACGCAGCATTGTCTTCAAATATGACCGTGGGTACTATGACATCCTTTTTCAGTCCACATTTTTCTTCGATGAAATGTATCATTGATTTCAACCACACACATTCTCTACTTGCTTCATGAATTGCAATTATTTCAGCATGATTTGAAGAAGTAGCAACAACTGACTGCTTTGTAGATCGCCATGATATAGCAGTTCCTCCATATGCAAACAGGTAGCCTGTTTGAGATCGGGCTTTATGTGGATCTGATAAATAACCTGCATCTGCATAACCAACAAGGTCTACACAGCTTTTGTTAGTATAAAACAAACCCATATCAATTGTACCTTTTAGGTATCGCAAAATATGCTTGATACCGTTCCAGTGCCTTCGCGTTGGGGAAGAACTATACCTTGCTAGCACATTAACAGAAAATGTTATATCAGGTCTGGTTGAGTTAGCAAGATACATGAGTGCACCAATGGCACTGAGGTATGGTACTTCTGGACCAAGAAGTTCTTCATCCTCTTCTGGAGGACGAAATAGGTCTTTATTCACTTCAAGTGATCTAACAACCATTGGAGTACTTAACGGATGTGCTTTGTCCATATAGAATCGCTTTAAGATTTTCTCAGTATAGGCAGATTGATGAACAAAGATCCCGTCTGCTAAATGTTCAATTTGCAGACCCAGACAAAGTTTTGTCCTTCCAAGATCTTTCATCTCAAATTCTTTCTTTAAATATTCAATTGCCTTTTGGACCTCTTCAGGAGTTCCAATGAGATTTATGTCATTAACATAAACAGCGAGTATTACAAACTCCGATCCTGTTTTCTTAATGAAAACACATGGACAAATGGCATTATTTATATATCCTTTATTTATCAAGTACTCACTAAGGCGATTATACCACATACGCCCTGATTGTTTCAGACCATATAATGATCTTTGTAATTTGACTGAGAACATTTCCCGAGACTTAGTACATGCTTCGGGCAATTTGAATCCTTCTGGGATTTTCATGTAAATTTCACTGTCAAGTGAACCATAGAGGTAAGCTGTAACTACATCCATTAGATGTATTTCAAGATTTTCATGTACAGCTAAACTGATGAGATATCGAAAGGTTATTCCATCCATAACAGGCGAATATGTTTCCTCATAGTTGACACCGGGTTTCTGAGAGAATCCTTGTGCAACAAGGCGTGCCTTGTATCTTACAATATCATTTCTCTCGTTTCGCTTTCGCACAAAAACCCATTTATAGCCAACTGGTCTTACACCATCAGGGGTTTGGGCTACAGGTCCAAATACCTCAAGATTAGAGAGTGAATTCAATTCAGATTGAATAGCTTCTCTCCATTTTGGCCAATTATCTCTGTGTCGACATTCTTCGACAGATTTAGGCTCAAGACTTTCACTATCTTGCATGAGGCTAAGTGCAACATTATATGCAAAAACATTATCCACCGTAATTTTTGATCGATCTAAACTTATCTCATCATCCATAGAACTTATTGGAAGTTCTTTATTCACTTGAGTCTCGGGTTCACTGATTTCTTCAGGAATATCAGGATTTCTCAAGTCTGTATCTTCTTCAGGAAGTCCTTTTGTAGTATCATTTTTGTCATTCTTTATGCTTCTCTTTCTAGGATTTTTATCCTTTGAACCCACTGGTCTACCACGCTTCAGGCGTGTTTGGGATTCAGAAGCTGTGATACTGGTAACTGGTCCCTTTGGGACTTCGATCCGGATAGGCACATTCACTGCAGGGATATGTGACTTAGTTATCTGTTTCAAATCAGTAAATGCATCTGGCATTTGATTTGCTATTATCTGCAAATGGATGATCTTCTGGACCTCCTGTTCACATGTGCGTGTTCGTGGATCAAAATGAGATAGTGATGAAACTTTCCACGCAATTTCTCCAATTTCTCTCTGAGGTTCCTTTTTCTCTCCCCCTAATTGCGGAAAAATTGTTTCATCAAACCGACAATCTGCAAATCTGGCAGTAAATAAATCTCCTGTCAACAGTTCGAGGTAACGGATTATGGAGGGTGAGTCAAACCCAACATATATACCTAACCTCCGTTGAGGGCCCATCTTAGTGCGTTGCGGTGGTGCTACAGGCACGTATACCACACAGCCAAAGATTCGTAGATGAGCTATATTTGGTTCATGACCAAATACCAATTGTGATGGAGAATATTTATGATAATTAGTCGGTCTGAGACGTACAAGTGCTGCTGCATGTAAGATAGAATGACCCCACACGTCAATGGGTAATTTTGATTTCATGAGCAGTGGTCTAGCTATCAATTGCAGGCGCTTAATAAATGACTCTGCAAGGCCATTTTGAGTATGAACATGAGCTACCGGATGTTCAATTTTTATCCCAATTGATATGCAATAATCATCAAAAGCTTGGAATGTAAATTCTCCAGCATTATCCAGACGAATGGATTTAATTGGATAATTTGGGAATTGCGCCCTTAATCTTATTATTTGTGCCAGTAGCCTTGCAAACGCCAGGTTGCGGGATGATAAAAGGCACACGTGAGACCATCTTGATGATGCATCAATTAGGACCATAAAATATCTAAACACTCCACTAGGTGGGTGAATAGGTCCACATATGTCCCCATGTATACGTTCCAAAAATTTTGGGGATTCAATGCCAACCTTCAGGGTTGATGGTCTGGCAATTAATTTGCCTTGATGACAAGCAGCGCATGAAAATTCGTCATTCATAAGAATCTTCAGGTTCTTTAATGGATGACCGCTTGAATTTTCAAGAATTCGTCTCATCATTATTGATCCAGGATGACCTACTCGATCATGCCATAGCACAAAAGTTTTTGGATCAGTAAACTTCTGGTTTACGATCGAATGTGCTTCAATTGCACTAATTTCTGCATAATATAGGCCAGACGATAAAGTTGGTAATTTTTCTAAAATATATTTCTGGCCTGAGACACTCTTGGTTATACCAAGGTATTCAATATTCATTTCATTTAGTGTCTCAACATGATATCCATTTCTGCGGATATCTTTAAAACTTAGCAGATTTCTTGGGGATTTAGAAGAGAACAATGCATCTTCTATAACAATTTTTGTCCCCTTAGGCAGAAAAGTAGTAGCTCTTCCGGAGCCTTCAATTATTTTTGCACTACCAGATATTGTAGTAACATTTGCCTTTCTTTTAAGTAAAGAAGAAAAATATTTCTCGTCTTTAAAAATTGCATGAGTTGTTCCACTGTCAATAACACAAATATCTTCGCGATTGATTATTGATCCAAACAAAATTTGAGGCATATTTATTCTTCAAAGAGAAAAATAATAAAGTAAATATTTATTTGGATCTCATGTGTATTTAATGAAAAGTCTTGCATAAGTTAAATATATAAGAATAAGGAAGACAAGATACAAAATTATTATTATTTTTATTTTCACGGGATATAAAAACATAAGCACACATATAAATAAAGAAAATTATTTTATATATTATCATGATCATCATCGTTCACATTTTCATTAATATTTAAATTTTCTTCTGGAAAATTTAAGTAGTCCGCTACATCCAGATACATATGTTCCATATTATTTTCAGACAAAAAATTTGTCTCTGGATTTTTGGCTCTTTTTAATGATGCCTGATATAGTTGAACAAGGCGTTTAGATGACCGGCATGTCCTTGACCAGTGCCCTTTGCCTCCACATCTGTGACATATACTTTCTGAATTTTTCTTTTTGGAAAAGCTTCTGGCTTTTCTTCCTTCTTTTTAGATTGCTGGTCGTGCCTCGGTGCGAGACGACTATCATGATTTCTTCTTTGACCTCGGCCACGGCCACGACCACTTCTGGGGCCATAATTTCTTTCTCGTTGGTTATAATTCGCCTGATTCACTTCAGGGAGTGGCGAAGAACCAACGGGCCGACTATCATGATTTTTCATCAATAATTCATTATGCCTTTCAGCAATAATAGGTGTGAAAGTAATTCAGAATATTTTGTAAAACCCATACCGCGATATTGCTGCTGCAGGAGCATATTCGCCGGTGGAAATGTGGAGTATGTTTTTTTCAAGCTTGTCAGTTTCAGTTATTTCTTCTCCGCATAAATTTAACTGTGATATAATTCTAAACATTGCTGAATTATACTCAGTTATATTTTTAAAATCTAATAATCTTAGATTTAACCAATCATGACGTGCTTGTGGAAGGACGACCAACTTCAGGTGGTCGTATCTATCTTTTAGATTCTTCCACAATTTCAGGGGATCTTTTATTGTCAAATATTGTAATTTTAGTCCCTCGTCAAGATGGTGGCGGAGGAAAATTAAAGCTTTGGCACGGTTTTGACTGGATGCCTTATTTTCATCTTTAATGGTGTCTGCCAGACCCATTGATTCTAAATGTAGTTCAGCATCTAGTGCCCATGATGAATAATTAGATCCAGAAATATTAAGTACAGTAAATTCAACTTTTGAAATATTAGACATTTTGATAAAATAAATTCTTACCCCTTTTACCTGTTTGCAATAGCTTGAAATGGGCAGAGCTTCGTGCTGATAACGCGTTATAAAATAAATCTAGAATTAACTAGAATATATGTAAGGGAAATCAAAAGCTTAAAACTGAGAAGAAGGGAGAATAATATATTGCAGTGTATTTATTTTCTTTTCATTAATCCGTGTACGTAAAGAATGGAATATTGAAGCATATTTATATGGCTACCAAAGCTTTGGAAATTGTAGTCATTCTTACTATTGTGGACTACTTGGAAATTGTAGCCACACTTCCACTATTATGGACTATTGAGAATGGCAATTCACACACAACACCAACAAAAATATAAAGTATAGTAAAAAAGATTTTTGGAAATCTTTAACGGGGAAAAATGGTGGTGATGATTGTTAAATCGTAATGATGGCGTAGACAATGGACACTAAGAATAGGAATGCGTGCTTCAAAAGTTGACCTTTTGAGGGATTTGTGAATTCCACGTGTCGACGTTACTCATGCTCCCCACCTACGCTACCTATCACTCAACATCCACAAATTTCTTCTCCCTAATTAATGCTCAATGAGTTAACAGCACTTGGGAGAAATTTTTACGTGATACCTTTGACTTTTCACCTCATTTAAAGTAAAATATTTTAAAATTTGTAAATTTAAAATTATTTTTAAATATTTTTGTGATTAGAAATTATTTTATTAAAATTAAAAAAAAAATTTAAAGATAAATTATTTTTCAGTATAGTGTTATTCCTTTTAGAATAAATAAAAAAAGAAATTATATTATATAAAATGAGATGGGGAGTAATATAAATTTTTAGGATCAATTTATTTTATATCAAATTGAAATAAAATTATAAAATAATTTTTTCCCAAATAATGTACTCCCCAATCATATAATCCTTTACATTTTACTTTAACACGAAAAAGGGATTAACGATTTAAAAATTATGATTTCTAAAACATAATTTTCTTACTTATTAAATACTGTATAAAGTAATTGTAAATATATACTTAATAATTTTGTAAATAAAAATAGAGTTTACCCCCCACCCCCCCACCCTCCAAAAAAAATAATTAAATTTTGTGTAATCGTGATAATAACTGTAAATAATGGTGCCAGTTTGTCACTTTAATGGATCGTTTGGTTGGCAACATGTTATTCCATGATAATTAATTCCGAGATAAGTTATTCTGAATAACTTATTCTATTATATATGGAATAATTTATTCCATCACTTAGGCAAAAATAGTGGGATAAATAGTCCAAGATTACTACTAAATATAAAATAAAATATTATATTTTATTTCGAGATTATTATAATTTATATGTCACAGCAAACGACCCCTAAGATTTAAAAGATTAGCATTCTAAAATAATTTATGAATTTTAGTATCTATTTAATTACACCTATTAAATATGGAAGCTCATATCAGCATTGAACCAAAACACCTTACTCTTTCGGCACACCTGAAATTTAGAGAATAATTTTTTTTTTAAATAATTAGAATTATTAATTATTATTATTATTTATAATATTTACATAATTTTTAAATAATAAGCATTATATTTTATATTCCAATTTACGTGACACATATAGAATTTAAAAAATTGATTAAATTTTTATATGTTTTTTTTTAATATTTTAAATTGATAATAATTGTGATTTATAGTGTCTTTTATGTTATTTTTAAATAATATATGTTATTTTTATACTTCAATTTATGTGGCACGGAATTTTGACAGTTTATCAAAATTTTCAATTCTAAAATTTAAATATTTATAATATTTCTTTTATATATTTTTAAATATTTTAAAAAAATAAAAGAAATAAATCAAAAAAATATAAAAAAATCTATAAATGCTCTTTACTAGAAGCAGATGCGTCAATGATGAGTAGGGATGGCAACGGGGTGGGTGCGGGGTGGGTGCGGGGCGGGTTAGAGCTATGCGGTGCCGTGTGGGTTTAAAGTTATGTGGGGCGGGTCAGGTGCGGGGCGAGTTGAAATAGTTATTCTTAAAACTAATGCGGGACGGGGCAGGTTGCGGGTTTACAAAACCAAATAGTAATTCGATGAAATTAAATATTTGTAATTAGTAAAAATTAAAGATATGAATTTTTTATATTGAACATTGACTTTAATTTTATTTTTTTTACAATTTAAATTAGACATGTCTGATAAATTATTAATTGTTAAAATGTTAATTAGAAACTTGTAATTAACGATTAAGAAACAATTGTTGAAATGTCAACTAAAAATAGTTAATTAGTGAAAAATTAAAAACAAGTTATGAATTTTGATTTTTCCTATTAAAAATAAAAGAACTTAAAAGTTTAAGCGCAGCGGCTCTATGTGGGACGGGGCGGCTTAAAAAAATTGCAGGTTCCGGCCCTGCACCTATGGTTGGCAACGGAACCGGTAAGTACCGGTTCCGGCACTTTACCGGTAGTTGTCGATAAAGGGGTAACAGGAGGGGCAATTGGGACGAGAAGGGGGATTTTTTCGGTAATTACCGGTTTCGGACCAGTATTACCGATTTAATTTATTTATTTATTTTAATTTTATAAAAGATTATCGTTGGGGTGGGCTCCACCAATAGTAACCTGGTCGTTGCCCGTTAAAATTTAGCCATTGAACGGCTAAATTTTGATTTATTTTATTTTTTAAAAATTCAATAATTTTTCAACTATAAATACCCCTAAACTTTTCATATTTTTTTCAATCAAATTCTCTCAATCATCTTAAAATTCTCTCTATATTCTCAACTCTCTCATTTCTCAATTCTCTCCACTATTATAAATTTATAATTATATTATACATACTACTCTCAAATTAATTATAAATATTAATTACTTACTCTCTCAATTATTCAATTAATATTAATTACTATTCAGTTTGGTGTGGTAATTGCAATTTGAAGCAAATTTTGGTGGATCAATTTGGAGCATATTCAAGTTTCATCAACTTCGGCTTCTACGTCTGTTTTTACACATATGTTTGGTACCTTTGTTCCAACTTATTTGTTCTTCTAATTAGTTTTTATTTCTTTAATCTTTACTACTTGAATACTTGAATTAACTTTTTTATATTCATAAATCATAACTTGAATTTTCACATATAATCTTTACTTGTTTAATTTAATTTAACATGGATTCCGGTAGAAAAGGAAAGGGAAAAAGTATTTTTTTGGATGGAATAACAAAAGTTTAACCGGTAAAAGATCTGGTATTAGTTCGTCTAAATCTACAAGACAATTTTATACATGTAGACGACACTTGTCTTAGTATTGATTCTAATATGAAATTAGATCACGGATTTCTTGAATGTAGATTTGGTTTTAATGAAGATTTACCAGAAGATGATATTGAAATTAATGAAGATGACGATATTTTGGATGTCGATGAAACTCGACCCCCATATACTGCTACTACTCCCCCCCCCCCTCCCGCTCCCCCCCGTACAACCATCGACATCTAATAGGCCTAAGACGGAATATGTTAGAAAAATCTGGTGTTTGGCATTTTTGACACAAAATGAAGATAAAATAAAAGCGATTTGTAATAAATGTAAGCATGTTTTAAACCATAAAACTTCGGGAAAGGGGGGCGGGATGGGTCATTTGAAAAATCATTTAATGCATTTTTGTAAATGAGAATTTCTGCATGCTCAAGCCATTGCGGATGCCAAAATATATGGAACTCCCATTCTCGAAGAATCCGTGGGAGGTTCAAATATGGTGCAGTCACAGTTAAACCCTGCTAATGTTTTCGGTTCTAGTACACATCGCCCTTATAATAAACAACGTGACTTAGACGAACTTGCTAAAATGATTGTTGTTACTGGTTTGCCTTTTAGTTTTGCCAAAAATCCTAGTTTTATTCGTTATATTTAAATTGTTTATAACCCATCTTTTAATGGTTTTCTAAGAAATACAATAAAAAAATTATTTTTGATTATCAGCCACGACATGTACAATATCTTCGATGTTTATTTGCTTATAATACTTGTAGACTAGCAATTACTTCTGATATGGGTTGTAGTATAACCGGTAATGATTATTTTATAATTATCGGACATTGGATAGATGAAAATTGGAATATGCAAAAAAGAATTTTAGGATATAAAAATTGTGAAATGCGTAAAATTGGTTGTTATATTGCGCAGACTATTCTTGATATTTTACAATTTTTTGATATTTCTAGTAAAATAATTAGTGTAACTTTAGATAACGCTTCTAGTAATAAACGTGTTGTTGATTATTTAAGACCTGTTCTTAATCCTATTTACGAAGATGGTTTTCATATAGAATGTGTTGCTCATATTTACAATTTAGTTGTTAGAGATAGTGTGTCATTATTTGAAAATGCTCGTAATAAAGTAAAAATTGCATGTTATTTTATTTTTAAATGTCAAGTAAAGGCTAGGCGTAAAGAATTTGAAAGTCGGTGCATTGAATATAATTTGCCTGTTAGAAAATTTTTCAAAACCATAGCTACTAGGTGGAATTCGTTGTATGAAATGCTAAAAGTAGCTTATGAATATAGGAGACCGGTTACAATGGTTTGGAATGCCCATAATGCAGATGTGACTTACTGACTAGATGAAAATGATTGGAACGATATTAGGGATTTAATTGAATTTTTAAGAGTTTTTTATTTAACCACTAAACAAATCTCTGGTTTTTATTATCCTACTATTTGTTCTGTTTTGCCTAATATTTGTGCTATTTGTACTAAATTTGCTTTGTTTAGAAATAATTTAAAATTTAAAAGACTTGTTCAAAAAATAATTGAAAAATTTAGGAAATACTTTTTCCCAATTCTTCAAATTTATTTAACTGCTTGTTTATTTACCCCGGTTTACAAAGGAGTCGGAGTATCTCGAATGGTATATAGTATATATGCAAACTTAGAAATTGAATATGATGAAGATAATCAATCACATAATTTAGATGTAGTTAAAAGTAGCATTAAAACAGAAGCTAGAAAATTGTATGATTTAGAAGAGTATAATTTAGTAGAAAATGTACAATATCAAGAACCACAACTATCTAGGCCTATATACGAAGTACTAATGACATGTTAGAATTTCATTTTGGACTTACTACTAATGGAAACAATGATTTTGATGAATATCTTAACCAAGCTACAAAAAGCATTAAGGATACAGAGGGGAAGCAACAAGTTTTGGCATGGTGGAAGAATCGTGATAAAGCTTTTCCAAGACTTCAACAGATGATTCATGATGTCTTGGCTATTCAAGCATCGTCGGTGGCTTCGGAAGGCGCTTTTAGTGTTGTTAGATTCCAATTTGGAGACCATAGACATTCACTAGCATCAGATAGCTTGGAAGTTTCAGTTTTATTTCGAGATTAGATAAATGCGGAGCAGAGGAATTCAGGGCATCTAACTTTGCCTTCTCAGTTTGAAGCCAATATAGATAATATTTTATCGGAATCAAGGACGGCATGAATTTTCTGGAGGAACAAGCTCAAGAGCCGATTCTAGAAAATTTAACACTAGAGATGTTGGAAACACATAGGCAAGAAATTCAAAGTGGTTTAAGTTATTAGTGATTTAGTGTATTACAAATTTACAATAAATAAGACCTAATTGAAACAGAACCCTTCCTAGAAGGTGGCTACGTAAATTAAGTTGATTTCTAATATCTGTACATTGTACAATTTAAATTTTAAAATAACATAATAAAATTATAGGCTATTCGTCTTATTTCTTTTGTTTTTTAATGTTATTATCTTGATTTAAATTTAAATTTTAGTTTTGAGCTTTTTTTTTAAAATATATTTCCCCCCTTATTTCTCAAATCTTTATTAACTTTAAAGTTTAAAATATAAAAGGAAACATTCAAAATTTAAACTGTAAAATTTAATTTTTATATTTAAAAAATTAGGAATTTAAACTTTTAAAGTAAAAAGTTAAAAAAATTTTGATTTTACACTTTAAAATTTTTATATAAGTATAACTACTTATAAAACTAGTTGTAGTTAGTTCATTTTAAATTTTATGTTTATATTTTATGACTACTTTAAGTAAACTTCATTTTAAACTTTAAAAAATTTATATAATGAATACCAATACTATTTTTATATTTTGATTTAACCTTTAACGTTTTAAACTTCAATTTTAATTTTAAATATTAAACTTAATTTAAAATATAAAAACTAAACTTCAAATTTTAATAATTTAACTATTTTTTTTGGATTTACCGGTCTGGTCTGGTTCCGGCTCGGAACCATTACCTGTCCGGTTGTTCCGGTACCGATTTCGACACTACCCTTACCCGCACCCACTCCATTGCCATTCCTAATGATGAGGCACCTACTCTAGCCTTCTCTATAACTGTCTATTTTAAAATATATCGTTTAATTTGAATATAAAATACAAACTAACTAGCTCGATTAAATACGTAGGATTTACATTTTTGAAACTATTTATATAAAAAAGTATTACAAATTAGGATAATAGCACTTGAAAAATATAGTGACAAAAAAAGTACACGTCTCGTTCAATATAATTAATTGTCATATTTTCTTTTTACAAACGTTTTTCAAAAAAATTATAAATAAAAATATTTTTTTATCAATTTATCTAAATCTTTCTCAAATAAATTGTTATTTACTCTCATCATTTTTCAAAATAATAATTTGTAACTTGATATTCTCTTCATTAATAAGTGCCACTTTCGTCGTACGATGAGTGGCATTTCAGTAAATGTTGCCTCGGGCGTGGGCCTTTCCAAAGGCAGAACAATAATGGCAGTTCCGTAATTAACGACCCATACAAGGGCATTTACGTGCTGCCCAGCCTGCCCAGTGAGCTTCCGTCCTCTCCACTGGTCGGTTTTCCCCATGTCAAAAAAACGTTGTGTTGAAGCAAAACAGAGCTGGCCACTGTGGCCTTGAAATCAATTTGCACTCAAACACTACAGTGCTTCAGTTTGGTGTTTTTAAGTTGCGCTTCCATATATTGTGCCTTGAATTGCTTATTGTGGTAATCTTGAATGGATTTCCCTCACAGGTAGAGGAATTTAGTAGAGTCGGCTCATCGGAGGACCGTCTCCGTGTCCACGTGTGCATTCGAGAAGGTTTTGCAAAAGAACGATGTCGACGGGGATGAAGTCAAGGAGGAAGATTTGAAGAGTCAGGAATTGAATCGGTTCTTGAAGGAGCAGAGAGACAAAATCAACGACATTTTTAGTAGGCGGATAAAAGGGAAAGCCAAAATTGTGCTCTCTGGACCTTCCAATAGTTGAGTTTCAGCTGATATTTTTCCAAATTTAGATTGATAAATCGTGTGAAAGCTTTAGGTTTTGGTTATTTTGCTGAGTGTTGAAATATTGTAGGTACAAGCTCAATGGTGGCGGCAATTTGTTATATTTGGTTGTTGGAAAATAGGATGAGGGCTAATGAACAAGATGGAGGAGATGCAAATGCAATTCCACCGCGACTTGGTCGGCAGCAAGGAGCTAAAGCATTGAGTGGAATTCTCTCAGGTAACAGTTTGGTCTTTGTCCGAAATGTGGGAAATTCATGCAGAGGCGTTGGAGGATTGCTCGACTTCCCAAATGCATGTGGTTACTTATACGTTGCAGAAAAATAAAATAGTACTTCACTTGAACTAATACAAGGAGCTGCAAAATGTTTTGAATTAAGAACTTTATTGTATAAATTCACACCTCTTTTTGAACTTTGACTTTGACTACTAATGTTATGGAACTACCTCTATTCAAGCTGATTTTGCAACGACTAATGTTATATATTTTTTTCTATATTTGGTTAGTCCTATAAAGCTACAACATACATATTCTGCTCTTATTTGTGCTATTGCTGTTTGGGTAAAGAGAAGAAAACTCTTAGATAATAACTTAGACCAGGCATCCAAAATCACATTTTGCACTTGATATGATTGTTGATGCGAATGTTACTCAGATTTGCTTCTCTGGGCCATTATGTGCACATTGCCATGTGTTTGAAGCTTGATAATATATGTCTACAGTATGATTCAAATTTGTTGTCAATAATTTTAACTGTGTTATAACTCTGTCCGCTTATATTGATGCATTTTCATTTGTCTAAGTTTATCTAAGTATTGTTCTTGTATTGATGTTTTCCAGCTACCGCGGATGTCTCGGAGGGATGCAATTGCTCGGTACTATGGACTGGAGAAGGGGCAAGTTGTGAAGGTCACTTACAACAACGAGATTATTGAGACAAATGTTACTTATCGCTGTCTGGTGATGCAACTATGTAAATCCTATGTAGTAGTGTTCTGTCGTACGTATGTTAAGTACACTATATCATTGTTGCTATTTTGTTTGTTGTACACTCAGATTGCCTTAGCCTCATACTTTTATGCTGGCAGAGGTGATGGTGGCTACTCTAATCTGCAAAATTTGACGATATGATTTTTAATTATGAAAGATTGCTTAACTAAAAATCATATTATACGTCATATTGTAAATATAGTAGTGAAAGAAAATCTGCAACTGTTTGAAATATAACATTAATTTTGTACCAATTTACTATTCTTATGTGATATAGTTTGAATTCTTAGTTGTTAGGATTATTTTACTTCCTGGAAAAAACCAATTCTTCATTCCGATTATAGCATGAATTTGTTCTTGCCGATCAACATCATCTAATATGACTAGAACTCTCCTAAAAGATATAGCATCTCTTATCTTGATCATCCCTTCATCAGTATCTTGTATTTTACTTTTTTTGCCAGTTAAATCATACAGTAGCTGCTTTTGTAAGCGAATTAAGCCATCAGGTTGCTCAGAGATGATGGATAAGCTAATTGAGATTTCAAATGATCTTCTTGACAATGTTTCGGACCTGAGTTCAGAACAGGTTGAAATGCTTCGCCAAGAATGGTATTTTCTCCTACGTTATTCTTTTCTATTTCTATTTTTATATTTTCTCATATCATGCCTTGTCTGCGCTGTACATTTGTTCTTTCTTGACAAAGGTTTAAGATAATACTCAAGCTTATAAGTAGTTGCGTTTGCATACTGTCAGCTCACAGTTGAAGCTGCAAATTCAGCACAGCTGAGACATGAGCGTGCTGACTATGATCGTGGTGCAACAGTGGATATCCCTCTGGAAGCAACGTCTTCGTTTAACATCAGGCCCCCAGAGAACATCATCATCAGATTCAATCTGGGAAAACCAACTTGTTCAATAAGAAAACTCTAAGTATGTTGCAGCAGGCAAATCATACCAAAATGCTAAAGTTAGCCCAAATATTTTCCAAGTTAACAGAGCTAAAGTACTTGCCAAGGAAAAGTCAATAGCAAGAAACAGAGGCTTGTATTCGCTAATGCTTCTCCTCTTATCACACCAATGAACTCCCTGCATTTCGCAACACATAAAATAAATAAACTTCTTGTATGCTGACACTAGAAAAGAGTTTTTACAGTTCTTTTATAATAACCTCCCTTTGTCCCAATAATACCGAGCCTTAGCTTTTTGGTCCATCCCCATAAGAGCTGACCTCTTCCTTAAATGGAAAAAGATTATCCCCTTCAACAATTCAAACTAATATAAGAAAATCACTTTTGATCATTTTAAATCGCTGTGTCTGGTGATGCAACTATGTAAATCCTATGTAGTAGTGTTTTGTCGTACGTATGTTAAGTACACTATATCATTGTTGCTATTTTGTTTGTTGTACACTCAGATTGCCTTAGCTTCATACTTTTATGCTGGCAGAGGTGATGGTGGCTACTCTAATCTGCAAAATTTGACGATATGATTTTTAATTATGAAAGATTGCTTCACTAAAAATCATATTACAAGTCATATTGTAAATATAGTAGTAAAAGAAAATCTGCAACTGTTTCAAATATAACATTAATTTCGTACCAATTTACTATTGTTATGTGATATAGTTTGAATTTTTTGTTGTTAGGATTATTTTACTTCCTGGACAAAACCAATTCTTCATTCCGATTATAGCATGAATTTGTTCTTGCCGATCAACATCATCGAATATGACTAGAACTCTCCTAAAAGATATAACATCTCTTATCTTGATCATCCCTTCATCAGTATCTTGTATTTTACTCTTTTTCCCAGTTAAATCATACAGTAGCTGCTTTTGTAAGCGAATTAAGCCATCAGGTTGCTCAGAGATGAAGGATAAGCTAATTGAGATTTCAAATGATCTTCTTGACAATGTTTCGGACCTGAGTTCAGAACAGGTTGAAATGCTTCGCCTTGAACGATATTTTCTCCTACGTTATTCTTTTCTAATTCTATTTTTATATTTTCTCATATCATGCCTTGTTTGTGCTGTACATTTGTTCTTTCTTGACAAAGGTTTAAGATAATACCCAAGCTTATAAGTGGTTGCATTTGCATACTGTCAGCTCACAGTTGAAGCTGCAAATTCAGCACAGCTGAGACATGAGCTTGCTGACTATGATCGTGGTGCAACAGTGGATATCCCTCTTGACAATTCGAAGGTGCAACTGTGAGTTTTGCTTCCTTAGTGTGTATTTTGGGTTTTTTGCCCCTGGATTCTGAATGCAAGGTGTTTCGTAATATGTATGCACTAGCCTCCTGTTTTCACTGTGTGCATGCCCCCCCTTACCCAGAATTTTGGCCCTCAAAATTTTATTAAGAGGCGTTACCCCGATTTCACTGATTTTAAGGGCTAGGACATTTCCTGCGAATTCTGGATTATTTCAGTTTTGCATGCTAAGAATGCGCAGTGTGCAGGCTTGATGAGTTCATCCTCTGCCCTTTCTCTCAAAAAAAGGACATTTTCGTGGGTGAATTCGTGCCCCGCCTTCACAATGCTCCATTCCTCTTAGCAAGAATAATAGGTGAAGCTCCTGCTGGCCGATGAATGGAACTTTCGTAATAACTTTGTCCTCCTGGGAATTCAAATGTTGTGCCGGCGGCTGAATATTGGCCAAATAAGGAAAAGCAAAAAGTGAAGTAAGCTTCACACTGTCTCATTTTGGATTTTGCAGCTCGATTTATTTCTTCGCAGGTGTTGCCTGTATGTACGTTCTGCTTAAAACCTATTAATATTTTGCTCATTTTCGCTGCTTCAGCTTGGTTGGCCTGTTAGACTATGGTAAAGTCCTCCTTCCTTGCTTCAATCATTCATACCTTGTTAGAAATTATTACTCTCCCATTTCTTTGTGCTATTTGGTGAGATATAAGCAGTAAAGACCAAGAAAATTAAAGTCGCAACACTCTGGATATATTAAAAAAACATTCTACTGATGAATCGTCGTTACACTCAGCTTGCATTAATTATTCCCCTAAAGTGAACGTTTGAATTATTGCCCCGGGCAGCATTTTAGACGAACCTGATGATTTCTCGACTTCCGTTTGCAGTTGCAGTGTAGAAAAGTATGGAGGAAAGATCATCATCGAAAGTATCGGATAGGATTGTTAAATTCAGCAACTTTGGTCTGGCTATGCCCTTGGTGAAAATTATTAATCTACCATTTCTTCAACTGTTTGATGGGATAAGGAGTAAAGACCAAGAAATTAAAGACGCAGCACTGCCTAAAGATTAACACAACAGTCTACTGATGATTTCTCCGCGTTACACCTACCTTGCATTAATTACTTCCCCAAAATGAACGTTGAAACTTCGCTCGAAGCAACATTTCAGAAGAACCTGATGCTGCAGCACCTCACAAATATGTACATTCTTTCTTATCAGTCTCATTTTGACTCCCAGGCATTTGCATTAAATATCTAATGAACTTTGTACCATGTCTTATTAGGTGTTTGTTGCTAATATTGGAGATGCAAAGGCAATTTTAGCTCGGTCATCTCCTACTGATAGTTCAAACAATACTTCTGCTGGATCAACCCCAATAAAGGCCATCGTCTTGACCAGGGAACACAAGGCTATATATCCACAGGAATGTGCGCGCATCGAAAAAGTAAGCATTAGGCAGCGAATTCCTTTTGAAAGCAAACCATTTCTCATTTTTTTAGTGCTGCTGGATTATCAATCTTGTTGTTTTACTCTTAAGGACTGGCTAAAGCTTGTTTAGCTTATGTTATGGACCATTTTGATCAAATAATTAGATAATGACTCTGGATTTTGGTACTTTCAAATTGAATGTGTTCCATAATTTGTATCTAGATACAATCTCATGGGAAGTATAATAGCACTTATATATACCTTTCAGATGGAGGTAGATAAAAACCACCTTGTTGGCAAAAAAATTAAGTGATTTCTTCTGATTTGACCAGTCTTGGTAGGCAGAGATATCTAGTACCCGTGCTAATGAGAGGTGATATGTATCAGGTGGATTTAGTCGAGGTGTGTGCAAGTTGGCCATGACACTATTGTCATAAAAAGGAGTGCACTGTTGTTTCCAGAAGTTACTCATTAGAGAGTAGTGACCAAATTACTTTGTTTTCATTCCTAAAAAAATCAAAGTTACTACATAGGTTGATCAAGTAGTTCCAATTATTTTATTTTTTTGATAAATGGTTTCTGATTGGTTCTTTCTTATCATAAGTTGAACTTAGTGCCCAAATCATTTCTTGCTTCTCTTTTATGGTTATTGACTGAAGCTGATGAACATCCATAATCATGTAGGCTGGGGGATCTGTCATTTCTAATGGACGATTACAAGCTCGCTGTCACGCCCCGGGAGGGTACCCTAGGCGTGGCCGGCACTCAGAGGCTATTGCTAGCCCCCAAGCGAACCACTTAGCATTCATCACATCATTCATTATAAACATTGCGGAAGGAGATAGAAAATAATACCTAAACAAAGTGGGCCAATGGCCAAACATCAAAACTGTTCATTACACCAAGCAAAAGAATATTGCTCAGGTATCATAACATTCACCTTGACTACACCATTATGTCTACAAAGCCTCTAACATTCCTTAAAACGTCTAGGAAGAGGACCATGACATACCATGGCTACTCGACTCAAAGAACAGGATAACATTCATAAATAAAGGTTTTCTCCGGAAACAAGGAGGCTCACCACAGTCAGGACTTGGAAACACTTGACCTCAACGGGGCGGCTGCTGAAGTCCTCTAGCTCCTGTATCTGCATCATGAAACGATGCAGCGCCAAATGGCGTCAGTACGTGGAATGTACTGGCATGTAAAATAGCTGAAAACACATTGTTAGGAATATACAAACATAACGCACATCATCATGAGACCTTAACATTTACATCAGGGAAACCTTAACATTGACCTTTACATTAACATTGACCATTTCATTGGAGTACCCTTAGAGAATCCTTTTCAAGAAGGCCTAACTGGGAGTTTCTTTAACCGACAACCATCACTTATGAGCCAGTGATGATACAACGAAGCGATGCCGTTGCTACATCCATCCAATACCCTGCCCGGGGCAAAGGACATTCATTAGAAAAGAAACATTAGTCCTCATTGGGACAAGAAAGGTGCCATCCGCGTTGCGGTTCAATCCTCTCTTCCTACGCGGGCCACGTAGTTAACGGATTCAGGTGGGACTCACCTTTCTATCCATTTAGGTGCTCAATACTCCTCCCAGAACTCGACATGCTCATAAAACATTAACATTCATTAGTCCCATAGGGACGCATTTCATCATCATTAGTCCCCATAGGGGCATAATACATTATTATTGGCATCAACATTCATTTGTCCCATAGGGACACATTACATTATCATTAGCATCTCATTTGCGTTGACATTAACATCATTGTCATTCCATCTCATTAACATCAACATCATGGACTCTAGGGACACTAGTTTAGGAACTTCGACTCTCAACTTAGAGACAATCCCACATTCACATTCTCGACATTCATCATTCATTATTTTGTCATTACTCTAGACTCTACACACACACCCATGTTCATCATGCATGCTTCTCTAGAATACATATGCGATAGATATAAGGTTTTCAACTAAATGCTTTTCAAGAAAATAGTTTAAAAAGGATGCATGAGGGTTTTTATGAGGGTCATCATCAATGCAGGAAAATATGTAGGTTTATGCATAAAATAATGGCATTTATTCATTACATTATGAATTAACATGTTTCACTTCATTACCCTAACATCATTCACCATTAGACTTTAATACCTTACTCATGGGGCACATGGGAGGACATTCCCATGCTTTAAGTTTAGCCTTACATACCTGGAAGAAGATAGTCACACTAAAGCACCTTCTTTCCTCTTGCTCTCTTCAACCTCCTTCAAGCCCTAGCCTTAAGAACCTTAGGAAGACTTCTTCAATGGGGTTTTTCAACCCTTTTTCGTGAAAACCGACCTATATAGGTCATAGGGGTACGTTTAGGATAGGTGGGATTGGACCATAATGCCCTTAGAAATTTTAAGAAATTAAATCCCGTCCTGAAATAACACAGTCCGCGACGCGGACTGTTCGCGGACAGTGTATTTTCGGAAATTTCAACTCCGTCGAAATTTTTAGGAAAAGATAAGTGTGTCTCCGCGACCAGTCCGTGTCGCGGTTCCGTCGCGGAGGCTCACTGTTTTTTCGTTTTGGAACGAAAAATTATCTTTTGACTCGGTTGCTCTAAAATTCGACCGAGACCTTTCTCCCACTCCATTTTCAGTGCTGATCATGAATTTGCTCTCGGGTTTCCGATCCGAGCATCGGAAGGCACGTTTCTCGCACATCTCTCCTTGAGGGGTATTTCGGTAATTTCGCGGGCGTTACATTATCTCCCCTTTGGGATCATTCGTCCTCGAATGATAAGTAGGGAAGTATTTTAGCACGAATAGGCTCACGACTCACCTCAATATTACTTTGATAACCTACTACCTTCATCTTTCATTGGTCTTTAAGCTCATTTATACAACATTAGCAATTTCACAGGGAATTCATGTAATATACATTAATTTACATTAAGTAGGGTCATTACCTTCGATGCTTCCATCGACCTCGGGCACGAACAAGTGCGGGTACTTTGCTTTCATCTCCTCCTCAGCTTCCCATGTGGATCCTTCAACGAATTGATTTCTCCACAGTACCTTAACAGAAGCTATCTCCTTGTTCCTTAGTCTGCGAACCTGTCGATCAAGGATTTGGACTGGGGTTTCCTCATAGGACAGGCTGTCCTTGATTCCTGTGCTCTCTACAGGCACTACCAAGGCAGGATCCCCTAAACATTTCTTCAACATTGAGACGTGGAACACTGGATGAATCCCATCTAATTCAGAGGGTAGTTCCAGCTCATAAGCAACCTTTCCAATCCTTCGCACAATTTGGTAGGGACCAATATAGCGAGGACCCAACTTCCCTTTCTTCCCAAACCTCGTGACACCTTTCATAGGTGATACCTTCAGATAAACCCAGTCATTCACCTCAAACTCTAAATCCCTTCTCCTTACATCTGTGTACGACTTTTGGCGGCTCTGGGCTGCCTTTAACCTTTCTCGTATAGTCTTCACCTTTTCCATGGACTGGTGGACAAGGTCTAGCCCAATCAGCTCGGCTTCTCCAACCTCGAACCACCCAATGGGCGATCTACATCTTCTCCCATACAAGGCCTCATAAGGGGCCATTCGGATACTCGCATGATAACTGTTGTTGTATGCGAATTCAATCAAGGGTAAATGGTCGTCCCAATTTCCTTTGAAGTCAAGAACGCATGCTCTCAACATGTCTTCCAACGTCTGGATGGTGCGTTCTGCCTGGCCATCCGTCTGTGGAT
The DNA here is from genome assembly GCA_029948455.1 of Solanum rostratum. NCBI lineage: Eukaryota > Viridiplantae > Streptophyta > Magnoliopsida > Solanales > Solanaceae > Solanum > Solanum rostratum. Next base: position 14,348,405 of record CM057055.1, read on the forward strand.
GAAAGGCCGTGCTCAAGTTCACCTTAGTACCCAGCCCTTTCTGGAATGACTTCCAGAAGTGAGAGGAAAATTGGGCTCCTCTGTCTGAAATAATAGACAAGGGAACTACGTGCAATCTCACTATCTCCTGAATATATATTTTGGCATAATCTTCGGCAGTGTTAGTCGTCTTGACTGCTAAGAAATGTGCTGATTTCGTCATTCTGTCTACAATCACCCATATGGAGTCATGTTGCCTCCGGGATTTCGGTAAGCCCGTGACAAAGTCCATGTTCACCATCTCCCACTTCCATTCTGGAATTTCAAAATTCTGAGCCAGACCACTTGGCCTTTGGTGCTCAACCTTGACTTGCTGGCAGTTGGGGCATCTGGAAACGAATTCTGCGATGTCCCTCTTCATTCCACTCCACCAATAGACTTCTTTCAAGTCGTGATACATCTTGGTGGAACCTGGATGGATGGAGTACTTAGCGTTATGGGCCTCAGCTAAAATCCTTTCTCGAACACCATCAACATTAGGGACACATAATCTGTTCTGGTACCTCAGTACCCCATCTCCCCCTTTGGAGAAGGCCATCACTTTTTGCTTTTGAACATCTTCTTTTAGTTGGAGTTTAATGGGATCTCGATCCTGCTTCTCTTTAACTTCAGTCACCAGGGATGATGAAGACCCATTTTGAACACTAACTCCTCCTTCACCATTCTCTTCAAGTTGGACCCCCAATCGGGCCAACCTGTGCACCTCTCTCACCAGTTCTTTCTTTTCTTCACCAACATGGGCCGTGCTACCCATAGACAACCTGCTAAGAGCATCAGCAACAACGTTAGCTTTACCTGGGTGGTACATGACGCTCATATCATAGTCCTTGAGCAACTCTAACCATCTCCTCTGTCGCAGATTGAGCTCCCTTTGGCTGAATACATACTGCAAGCTCTTATGGTCTGTGAACACATCCACATGCACTCCATACAAGTAGTGGCGCCAGATTTTAAGTGCGAACACAACGGCTGCCAACTCAAGATCATGGGTAGGATAGTTTCGTTCATGAACTTTAAGCTGTCTGGAAGCATAGGCTACCACCTTTCCTCTTTGCATTAACACGCATCCCAACCCAACTCTAGATGCGTCACAGTATACCACGAAGTCATCTGTTCCGTCAGGCAATGTCAAAACAGGTGCAATGGTTAACCTGGTCTTCAGCTCTTGGAAACTTTTCTCACATTCGTCAGACCATTGGAACTTAGCCCTTTTCTGGGTCAGTTTGTTCAATGGTGAAGATAGGGAAGAAAACCCCTCCACAAACCTCCGGTAGTAACCTGCCAACCCCAAGAAACTTCTTATGTCAGTTGGAGAGGTTGGCCTTGGCCAGCTTGCCACCGCCTCAATCTTCTGGTTATCCACTCGAATACCATCACCCGAAACCACATGGCCTAGGAAAGCCACTGACTTAAGCCAGAATTCACACTTGGAGAACTTAGCATATAACTCATGGTCCTTAAGAGTTTGAAGGACAACTCTGAGATGTTTAGTATGCTCTTCCTCATCCTTCGAATATATCAAAATATCATCGATGAAGACGATTACAAACATATCCAAGTAGGGTCTAAATACCCTGTTCATCAAGTCCATAAAGGCTGCTGACGCATTAGTCAACCCAAAGGACATCACTAAAAATTCAAAATGACCATATCTTGTCCTGAAAGCTGTCTTTGGGATATCACACTCCCTCACCTTTAACTGATGGTAACCCGATCTGAGGTCTATTTTTGAAAAACATGAGGCACCTTGAAGTTGGTCGAACAAGTCGTCAATCCGAGGAAGAGGATATTTGTTCTTGACTGTGACCTTGTTCAGTTGTCTATAATCTATACACATTCGAAGCGTCCCATCTTTCTTTCGCACAAACAAAACTGGAGCGCCCCACGGAGAAACACTGGGTCTAATAAAACCCTTCTCTAACAGGTCTTTCAACTGTTCTTTCAGCTCCTTCAGTTCAGCGGGGGCCATCCTATATGGCGGAATTGAAATAGGCTACGTATCGGGGAGTACATCAATACCGAAGTCAATCTCCCTATCAGGAGGGACTCCAGGTAAATCCTCCGGGAACACCTCAGGAAACTCATTAACAACTGAGACCGACTCAAGAGTAGGGGTCTCAACATTATCAGCTTTAACTCTTACTAGGTGGTAGATACACCCCTTAGAGATCAACTTCCTTGTCCTCAGGTAAGAAATAATTATACCCTTGGGTGCAACATAACCTCCCTTCCATTCTAAGACCGGTTCAAGTGGGAATTGAAACTTAACCACTCGGGTTCTACAGTCTATGGATGCATGACAAGCGTGAAGCCAATCCATCCCAAGGATCACATCAAAATCCACCATCTCTAATTCTACCAAATCAGCCAATGTATCCCTATAATAAATGGATACTACACAGTTCCTATAGACCCTTTTAGCCAGAATAGACTCTCTAGTAGGAGTTGAAACGGAATATGGCTCACGTAGACATTCTGGGGCAACTTCGAACTTATGAGCCACATAGGGTGTCACAAAGGATAAGGTGGCACCCGGATCAAGTAATGCGTAACAGTTATAAGAGAAGATTTGAAGCATACCCGTTACAACATCTGGGGCAGCCTCTCGGTCTTGCCGATTTCCCATAGCATACAGGCGGTTCGCTCCGCCTCCAGCATTCGTAGCAGTAGCCCTCTGTTGACTGCCCGCAGGGGGCGCTGTAGATGACTGGGCTCTATTACCTCTGTCGTTTCCCCTCTGGCTCCTCATAGGACATTCAATCTGGATATGGCCAGGCTGTCCACACGTATAACATAAATTGGTGCCTTCCCGGCACGCACCAAGATGTTGTTTGCCACATCTTCCACAAGTTGCTTTTTCTCTGAGGCCCTGGGCGACACTGGCCTGGGACTGAGATACCTGTGCTCTGAAATTCTGATGGCCCTGGGTCCTTTGGTCATACCTGTGCTGCTGAACAGGTGCATTCACCATCGGTGTTGCATGGCGAGGAGGTTTCCTCTGAAAGAAGTTCTTGCTGCCCTTGTCCCCCTTTTGCTGGTTTTGTTCCTGGCCCGCAGCCTTGGCTTTCTTGCTCTGCTGCTCCTCCCTGTCCCTCTTCTTGTCCTCTTCGATCTGTTGAGCGTAAACCATCAGTCTGGAAATATCCATGTCTGGGATCAGCAATGCTGCCTTGCACTCCCTCTTCACATGTCTGCCCAGTCCAGACACAAATTTTCTCATCCTGGCCCTCATATCAAGAACCATCTCCGGAGCATACCTCGACAGCTGGGTGAACTTTAGGCTATACTCTTTGGCGGTCATACCCTCCTGTTTTAAGTTCACAAACTCTTCAACCTTGGCTTCCCTTAACTCTTGGGGAAATAAATGATCGAGAAAAGCACTCTCGAACTCTTCCCACTCGGCTGGTTCAGCACTTTCACTTCTGACATCCTCCCATTGGTTGTACCAAATGTTGGCCACATCCTTAAGTTGATATGAGACCAACTCCACTCCTTCAATCTCACTTGCATGTATTGCCCTTAGGATCTTGTGCATTTCATCAATAAAGTTTTGCGGATCCTCCTCAACCTTAGAACCCGTATAGACTGGCGGATTCATCCTCAAAAAATCTCTGAGCCTGGAAGCAGCAGTTGGCTCTTGGGAACTGGAGCTTGGGGCCTGGGGACCACGACTGCTACTTTGCGAGGCCACCAACTGGGTGAGCATGGCAATGGCTCCCCTAAAGTCTGCCTCTGAAGTGGGGGCTGACTGTGCTGGGGGTGCTGGTGGAACCTCAGCAGCTCTAGCTGGTCGTCCCCGTCTCCTTACCTCACGTTCCGGCAAGGGGTTCTCAGTACTTGGGACAGAACCATCTCTTTGGGCAGCAGTGCGTTTTGGAGGCATTATCTGCAAATGCGTAACGCACGAGTTAAAGAGGTTTGCTTAAAGTCAAGCTCTAGCGCACGACTCAGATCATCAAAGAAGTGGAACCATTTCCTAATGCCCTGTAGCATCCTGTTTATGAACTGTAGTGCACAACACACGCATAAACGAGACTCTACTAGACACGGCTTTGTAGACTCCCTAGGACTCTTGAACTCTGTGCTCTGATACCAAGTTTGTCACGCCCCGGGAGGGTACCCTAGGCGTGGCCGGCACTCAGAGGCTATTGCTAGCCCCCAACCGAACCACTTAGCATTCATCACATCATTCATTATAAACATTGCGGAAGGAGATAGAAAATAATACCTAAACAAAGTGGGCCAATGGCCAAACATCAAAACTGTTCATTACACCAAGCAAAAGAATATTGCTCAGGTATCATAACATTCACCTTGACTACACCATTATGTCTACAAAGCCTCTAACATTCCTTAAAACGTCTAGGAAGAGGACCATGACATACCATGGCTACTCGACTCAAAGAACAGGATAACATTCATAAATAAAGGTTTCCTCCGGAAACAAGGAGGCTCACCACAGTCAGGACTTGGAAACACTTGACCTCAACGGGGCGGCTGCTGAAGTCCTCTAGCTCCTGTATCTGCATCATGAAACGATGCAGCGCCAAATGGCGTCAGTACGTGGAATGTACTGGCATGTAAAATAGCTGAAAACACATTGTTAGGAATATACAAACATAACGCACATCATCATGAGACCTTAACATTTACATCAGGGAAACCTTAGCATTGACCTTTACATTAACATTGACCATTTCATTGGAGTACCCTTAGAGAATCCTTTTCAAGAAGGCCTAACTGGGAGTTTCTTTAACCGACAACCATCACTTATGAGCCAGTGATGATACAACGAAGCGATGCCGTTGCTACATCCATCCAATACCCTGCCCGGGGCAAAGGACATTCATTAGAAAAGAAACATTAGTCCTCATTGGGACAAGAAAGGTGCCATCCGCATTGCGGTTCAATCCTCTCTTCCTACGCGGGCCACGTAGTTAATGGATTCAGGTGGGACTCACCTTTCTATCCATTTAGGTGCTCAATACTCCTCCCAGAACTCGACATGCTCATAAAACATTAACATTCATTAGTCCCATAGGGACGCATTTCATCATCATTAGTCCCCATAGGGGCATAATACATTATTATTGGCATCAACATTCATTTGTCCCATAGGGACACATTACATTATCATTAGCATCTCATTTGCATTGACATTAACATCATTGTCATTCCATCTCATTAACATCAACATCATGGACTCTAGGGACACTAGTTTAGGAACTTCGACTCTCAACTTAGAGACAATCCCACATTCACATTCTCGACATTCATCATTCATTATTTTGTCATTACTCTAGACTCTACACACATACCCATGTTCATCATGCATGCTTCTCTAGAATACATATGCGATAGATATAAGGTTTTCAACTAAATGCTTTTCAAGAAAATAGTTTAAAAAGGATGCATGAGGGTTTTTATGAGGGTCATCATCAATGCAGGAAAATATGTAGGTTTATGCATAAAATAATGGCATTTATTCATTACATTATGAATTAACATGTTTCACTTCATTACCCTAACATCATTCACCATTAGACTTTAATACCTTACTCATGGGGCACATGGGAGGACATTCCCATGCTTTAAGTTTAGCCTTACATACCTGGAAGAAGATAGTCACACTAAAGCACCTTCTTTCCTCTTGCTCTCTTCAACCTCCTTCAAGCCCTAGCCTTAAGAACCTTAGGAAGACTTCTTCAATGGGGTTTTTCAACCCTTTTTCGTGAAAACCGACCTATATAGGTCATAGGGGTACGTTTAGGATAGGTGGGATTGGACCATAATGCCCTTGGAAATTTTAAGAAATTAAATCCCGTCCTGAAATAACACAGTCCGCGACGCGGACTGGTCGCGGACAGTGTATTTTCGGAAATTTCAACTCCGTCGAAATTTTCAGGAAAAGATAAGTGTGTCTCCGCGACCAGTCCGCGTCGCGGTTCCGTCGCGGAGGCTCACTGTTTTTTCGTTTTGGAACGAAAAATTATCTTTTGACTCGGTTGCTCTAAAATTCGACCGAGACCTTTCCCCCACTCCATTTTCAGTGCTGATCATGAATTCGCTCTCGGGTTTCCGATCCGAGCATCGGAAGGCACGTTTCTCGCACACCTCTCCTTGAGGGGTATTTCGGTAATTTCGCGGGCGTTACATTATCTCCCCCTTGGGATCATTCGTCCTCGAATGATAAGTAGGGAAGTATTTTAGCACGAATAGGCTCACGACTCACCTCAATATTACTTTGATAACCTACTACCTTCATCTTTCATTGGTCTTTAAGCTCATTTATACAACATTAGCAATTTCACAGGGAATTCATGTAATATACATTAATTTACATTAAGTAGGGTCATTACCTTCGATGCTTCCATCGACCTCGGGCACGAACAAGTGCGGGTACTTTGCTTTCATCTCCTCCTCAGCTTCCCATGTGGATCCTTCAACGAATTGATTTCTCCACAGTACCTTAACAGAAGCTATCTCCTTGTTCCTTAGTCTGCGAACCTGTCGATCAAGGATTTGGACTGGGGTTTCCTCATAGGACAGGCTGTCCTTGATTCCTGTGCTCTCTACAGGCACTACCAAGGCAGGATCCCCTAAACATTTCTTCAACATTGAGACGTGGAACACTGGATGAATCCCATCTAATTCAGAGGGTAGTTCCAGCTCATAAGCAACCTTTCCAATCCTTCGCACAATTTGGTAGGGACCAATATAGCGAGGACCCAACTTCCCTTTCTTCCCAAACCTCGTGACACCTTTCATAGGTGATACCTTCAGATAAACCCAGTCATTCACCTCAAACTCTAAATCCCTTCTCCTTACATCTGTGTACGACTTTTGGCGGCTCTGGGCTGCCTTTAACCTTTCTCGTATAGTCTTCACCTTTTCCATGAACTGGTGGACAAGGTCTGGCCCAATCAGCTCGGCCTCTCCAACCTCGAACCACCCAATGGGCGATCTACATCTTCTCCCATACAAGGCCTCATAAGGGGCCATTCGGATACTCGCATGATAACTGTTGTTGTATGCGAATTCAATCAAGGGTAAATGGTCGTCCCAATTTCCTTTGAAGTCAAGAACGCATGCTCTCAACATGTCTTCCAACGTCTGGATGGTGCGTTCTGCCTGGCCATCCGTCTGTGGATGAAAGGCCGTGCTCAAGTTCACCTTAGTACCCAGCCCTTTCTGGAATGACTTCCAGAAGTGAGAGGTAAATTGGGCTCCTCTGTCTGAAATAATAGACAAGGGAACTACGTGCAATATCACTATCTCCTGAATATATATTTTGGCATAATCTTCGGCAGTGTTAGTCGTCTTGACTGCTAAGAAATGTGCTGATTTCGTCATTCTGTCTACAATCACCCATATGGAGTCATGTTGCCTCCGGGATTTCGGTAAGCCCGTGACAAAGTCCATGTTCACCATCTCCCACTTCCATTCTGGAATTTCAAAATTCTGAGCCAGACCACTTGGCCTTTGGTGCTCAACCTTGACTTGCTGGCAGTTGGGGCATCTGGAAACGAATTCTGCGATGTCCCTCTTCATTCCACTCCACCAATAGACTTCTTTCAAGTCGTGATACATCTTGGTGGAACCTGGATGGATGGAGTACTTAGCGTTATGGGCCTCAGCTAAAATCCTTTCTCGAACACCATCAACATTAGGGACACATAATCTGTTCTGGTACCTCAGTACCCCATCTCCCCCTTTGGAGAAGGCCATCACTTTTTGCTTCTGAACATCTTCTTTTAGTTGGAGTATAATGGGATCTCGATCCTGCTTCTCTTTAACTTCAGTCACCAGGGATGATGAAGACCCATTTTGAACACTAACTCCTCCTTCACCATTCTCTTCAAGTTGGACCCCCAATCGGGCCAACCTGTGCACCTCTCTCACCAGTTCTTTCTTTTCTTCACCAAAATGGGCCGTGCTACCCATAGACAACCTGCTAAGAGCATCAGCAACAACGTTAGCTTTACCTGGTGGTACATGACGCTCATATCATAGTCCTTGAGCAACTCTAACCATCTCCTCTGTCGCAGATTGAGCTACCTTTGGCTGAATACATACTGCAAGCTCTTATGGTCTGTGAACACATCCACATGCACTCCATACAAGTAGTGGCGCCAGATTTTAAGTGCGAACACAACGGCCGCCAACTCAAGATCATGGGTAGGATAGTTTCGTTCATGAACTTTAAGCTGTCTGGAAGCATAGGCTACCACCTTTCCTCTTTGCATTAACACGCATCCCAACCCAACTCTAGATGCGTCACAGTATACCACGAAGTCATCTATTCCGTCATGCAATGTCAAAACAGGTGCAGTGGTTAACCTGGTCTTCAGCTCTTGGAAACTTTTCTCACATTCGTCAGACCATTGGAACTTAGCCCTTTTCTGGGTCAGTTTGGTCAATGGTGCAGATAGGGAAGAAAACCCCTCCACAAACCTCCAGTAGTAACCTGCCAACCCCAAGAAACTTCTTATGTCAGTTGGAGAGGTTGGCCTTGGCCAGCTTGCCACCGCCTCAATCTTCTGGTTATCCACTCGAATACCATCACCCGAAACCACATGGCCTAGGAAAGCCACTGACTTAAGCCAGAATTCACACTTGGAGAACTTAGCATATAACTCGTGGTCCTTAAGAGTTTGAAGGACAACTCTGAGATGTTTAGTATGCTCTTCCTCATCCTTCGAATATATCAAAATATCATCGATGAAGACGATTACAAACATATCCAAGTAGGGTCTAAATACCCTGTTCATCAAGTCCATAAAGGCTGCTGGCGCATTGGTCAACCCAAAGGACATCACTAAAAATTCAAAATGACCACATCTTGTCCTGAAAGCTGTCTTTGGGATATCACACTCCCTCACCTTTAACTGATGGTAACCCGATCTGAGGTCTATTTTTGAAAAACATGAGGCACCCTGAAGTTGGTCGAACAAGTCGTCAATCCGAGGAAGAGGATATTTGTTCTTGACTGTGACCTTGTTCAGTTGTCTATAATCTATACACATTCGAAGCGTCCCATCTTTCTTTCGCACAAACAAAACTGGAGCGCCCCACGGAGAAACACTGGGTCTAATAAAACCCTTCTCTAACAGGTCTTTCAACTGTTCTTTCAGCTCCTTCAGTTCAGCGGGGGCCATCCTATATGGCGGAATTGAAATAGGCTGCGTATCGGGGAGTACATCAATACCGAAGTCAATCTCCCTATCAGGAGGGACTCCAGGTAAATCCTCCGGGAACACCTCAGGAAACTCATTAGCAACTGAGACCGACTCAAGAGTAGGGGTCTCAACATTATCAGCTTTAACTCTTACTAGGTGGTAGATACACCCCTTAGAGATCAACTTCCTTGTCCTCAGGTAAGAAATAATTATACCCTTGGGTGCAACATAACCTCCCTTCCATTCTAAGACCGGTTCAAGTGGGAATTGAAACTTAACCACTCGGGTTCTACAGTCTATGGGTGCATGACAAGCGTGAAGCCAATCCATCCCAAGGATCACATCAAAATCCACCATCTCTAATTCTACCAAATCAGCCAATGTATCCCTATAATAAATGGATACTACACAGTTCCTATAGACCCTTTTAGCCAGAATAGACTCTCCAGTAGGAGTTGAAACGGAATATGGCTCACGTAGACATTTTGGGGCAACTTCAAACTTATGAGCCACATAGGGTGTCACAAAGGATAAGGTGGCACCCGGATCAAGTAATGCGTAACAGTTATAAGAGAAGATTTGAAGCATACCCGTTACAACATCTGGGGCAGCCTCTCGGTCCTGCCGATTTCCCATAGCATACAGGCGGTTCACTCCGCCTCCAGCATTCGTAGCAGTAGCCCTCTGTTGACTGCCCGCAGGGGGCGCTGTAGATGACTGGGCTCTATTACCTCTGTCGTTTCCCCTCTGGCTCCTCATAGGACATTCAATCTGGATATGGCCAGGCTGTCCACACGTATAGCATAAATTGGTGCCTTCCCGGCACGCACCAAGATGTTGTTTGCCACATCTTCCACAAGTTGCTTTTTCTCTGGGGCCCTGGGCGACACTGGCCTGGGACTGAGATACCTGTGCTCTGAAATTCTGATGGCCCTGGGTCCTTTGGTCATACCTATGCTGCTGAACAGGTGCATTCACCATCGGTGTTGCATGGCGAGGAGGTTTCCTCTGAAAGAATTTCTTGCTGCCCTTGTCCCCCTTTTGCTGGTTTTGTTCCTGGCCCGCAGCCTTGGCTTTCTTGCTCTGCTGCTCCTCCCTGTCCCTCTTCTTGTCCTCTTCGATCTGTTGAGTATAAACCATCAGTCTGGAAATATCCATGTCTGGGATCAGCAATGCTGCCTTGCACTCCCTCTTCACATGTCTGCCCAGTCCAGACACAAATTTTCTCATCCTGGCCCTCATATCAAGAACCATCTCCGGAGCATACCTCGACAGCTGGGTGAACTTTAGGCTATACTCTTTGGCGGTCATACCCTCCTGTTTTAAGTTCACAAACTCTTCAACCTTGGCTTCCCTTAACTCTTGGGGAAATAAATGATCGAGAAAAGCACTCTCGAACTCTTCCCACTCGGCTGGTTCAGCACTTTCACCTCTGACATCCTCCCATTGGTTGTACCAAATGTTGGCCACATCCTTAAGTTGATATAAGACCAACTCCACTCCTTCAATCTCACTTGCATGCATTGCCCTTAGGATCTTGCGCATTTCATCAATAAAGTTTTGCGGATCCTCCTCAACCTTAGAACCCGTATAGACTGGCGGATTCATCCTCAAAAAACTCTGAGCCTGGAAGCAGCAGTTGGCTCTTGGGAACTGGAGCTTGGGGCCTGGGGACCACGACTGCCACTTTGCGAGGCCGCCAACTGCGTGAGCATGGCAATGGCTCCCCTAAAGTCTGCCTCTGAAGTGGGGGCTGACTGTGCTGGGGGTGCTGGTGGAACCTCAGCAGCTCTAGCTGGTCGTCCCCGTCTCCTTACCTCACGTTCCGGCAAGGGGTTCTCAGTACTTGGGACAGAACCATCTCTTTGGGCAGCAGTGCGTTTTAGAGGCATTATCTGCAAACGCGTAACGCACGAGTTAAAGAGGTTTGCTTAAAGTCAAGCTCTAGCGCACGACTCAGAACATCAAAGAAGTGGAACCATTTCCTAATGCCCTGTAGCATCCTGTTTATGAAGTGTGGTGCAGAACACATGCATAAACGAGACTCTACTAGACACGGCTTTGTAGACTCCCTAGGACTCTTGAACTCTGTGCTCTGATACCAAGTTTGTCACGCCCCGGGAGGGTACCCTAGGCGTGGCCGGCACTCAGAGGCTATTGCTAGCCCCCAAGCGAACCACTTAGCATTCATCACATCATTCATTATAAACATTGCGGAAGGAGATAGAAAATAATACCTAAACAAAGTGGGCCAATGGCCAAACATCAAAACTGTTCATTACACCAAGCAAAAGAATATTGCTCAGGTATCATAACATTCACCTTGACTACACCATTATGTCTACAAAGCCTCTAACATTCCTTAAAACGTCTAGGAAGAGGACCATGACATACCATGGCTACTCGACTCAAAGAACAGGATAACATTCATAAATAAAGGTTTCCTCCGAAAACAAGGAGGCTCACCACAGTCAGGACTTGGAAACACTTGACCTCAACGGGGCGGCTGCTGAAGTCCTCTAGCTCCTGTATCTGTATCATGAAACGATGCAGTGCCAAATGGCGTCAGTACGTGGAATGTACTGGCATGTAAAATAGCTGAAAACACATTGTTAGGAATATACAAACATAACGCACATCATCATGAGACCTTAACATTTACATCAGGGAAACCTTAACATTGACCTTTACATTAACATTGACCATTTCATTGGAGTACCCTTAGAGAATCCTTTTCAAGAAGGCCTAACTGGGAGTTTCTTTAACCGACAACCATCACTTATGAGCCAGTGATGATACAACGAAGCGATGCCGTTGCTACATCCATCCAATACCCTGCCCGGGGCAAAGGACATTCATTAGAAAAGAAACATTAGTCCTCATTGGGACAAGAAAGGTGCCATCCGCGTTGCGGTTCAATCCTCTCTTCCTACGCGGGCCACGTAGTTAATGGATTCAGGTGGGACTTACCTTTCTATCCATTTCGGTGCTCAATACTCCTCCCAGAACTCGACATGCTCATAAAACATTAACATTCATTAGTCCCATAGGGACGCATTTCATCATCATTAGTCCCCATAGGGGCATAATACATTATTATTGGCATCAACATTCATTTGTCCCATAGGGACACATTACATTATCATTAGCATCTCATTTGCATTGACATTAACATCATTGTCATTCCATCTCATTAACATCAACATCATGGACTCTAGGGACACTAGTTTAGGAACTTCGACTCTCAACTTAGAGACAATCCCACATTCACATTCTCGACATTCATCATTCATTATTTTGTCATTACTCTAGACTCTACACACATACCCATGTTCATCATGCATGCTTCTCTAGAATACATATGCGATAGATATAAGGTTTTCAACTAAATGCTTTTCAAGAAAATAGTTTAAAAAGGATGCATGAGGGTTTTTATGAGGGTCATCATCAATGCAGGAAAATATGTAGGTTTATGCATAAAATAATGGCATTTATTCATTACATTATGAATTAACATGTTTCACTTCATTACCCTAACATCATTCACCATTAGACTTTAATACCTTACTCATGGGGCACATGGGAGGACATTCCCATGCTTTAAGTTTAGCCTTACATACCTGGAAGAAGATAGTCACACTAAAGCACCTTCTTTCCTCTTGCTCTCTTCAACCTCCTTCAAGCCCTAGCCTTAAGAACCTTAGGAAGACTTCTTCAATGGGGTTTTTCAACCCTTTTTCGTGAAAACCGACCTATATAGGTCATAGGGGTACGTTTAGGATAGGTGAGATTGGACCATAATGCCCTTGGAAATTTTAAGAAATTAAATCCCGTCCTGAAATAACACAGTCCGCGACGCGGACTGGTCGCGGACAGTGTATTTTCGGAAATTTCAACTCCGTCAAAATTTTTAGGAAAAGATAAGTGTGTCTCCGCGACCAGTCCGCGTCGCGGTTCCATCGCGGAGGCTCACTGTTTTTTCGTTTTGGAACGAAAAATTATCTTTTGACTCGGTTGCTCTAAAATTCGACCGAGACCTTTCCCCCACTCCATTTTCAGTGCTGATCATGAATCCGCTCTCGGATTTCCGATCCGAGCATCGGAAGGCACGTTTCTCGCACACCTCTCCTTGAGGGTTATTTCGATAATTTCGCGGGCGTTACACTCGCCCTGAAGTTTCCAGAGCATTCGGAGATCGGCAGTTCAGGAAGGTTGTGTGCTGAGATCAAAAGTATCTCTTTGTTAACTAGATCTTCTCTTTATATTTTATTGGTCGGATCCGCCAAAAGTGATTCATTTTTGGAGGATTTAACACGGGTGCATCATTACTTTTGGAGAGTCCGAGGCCCAATTCTTAAATTCGCATTGAATTAGTAAAGCTTGTTGATGCGGCAGTTTTACCTCAATATTTTCAAGATTTCGTAAGTGACATTATATTTGAAATGCTGTCATCTGCTGGACTTGCAGTTTGCTCATAGGAAGTTGTAAGCATTCAGTGATTCATTCATCTGCTTACGTTCAGAAATGGTGCAACAAAAAAAGTGATCACATGCCAAATCTGTAAGAAGGTTGGTATCTTTTAAATACCTTCTTTAGTGGAGAAGGGTTGCTTTTGTCTCCAAGTGATTTTTGATTTGTTGTTTGTATTCTATCAGGTGTTTTCGTCAAATTACACCCTTCCTCCGCCAACGAGCACTCCTGATGTAATGGCAATTGATATCAGGTAGGTTCTTCAGGTTGTCAATTGTATAATTAAGCTTTTTGACCTTTGGTTTGTTTGAATCAGGCAAGCAGGGGACCAGGCATGGATATTAGAAATCCTCATTTTCTGGCTTTTGTTGCAGCTGAGCGTCAATTCCTGCAATCTGAGTATGATGATTACACCATTGCTAACAGTGGGAGCCTAGCATGTTCCCGCTATGTTGCTTGTCTTCTACTAATGCAGCTGATGCTACTCTTTGCTGATAATTTCATAGGCTGTAGGAACAATCTATATTTCAGACGAGCCTTATCAATGCATTCATATAACATGTTATCTTGACTGATTTATCACTTTCATTCTTAGATCCTATTTTCCACATACACAACTATAACTTGCAGGCGATCAAAAAGAGGAACACCTCCTCCCACATTTACCTCCCCCATAATACACGGTGCACTCGCCCTCTAGTACCTTTAAAAGAATTACATAAAAGATACTTTTACTATCTAACCTTTAATAAATAACTTGAAAAAAAAAGTTTTCCTGACGTGACATGAATCGAGGAAGATCCACAATTTGACACTTCATAGGTTTAGAAGACAGCATTTCAAAATAGTTTATAAATTTTAAAATTTATTCTTTACATCTATTTAATTACTCTCTATGTTAATATATATATATATATATATGGTTTGTTTTGGAATATAAAAGTCAAACTAATTGGTGTGATTCAAATATATAAATCTAATTTTTAAAAAGAAAATAAAATTCAAATTTTTAAAACTACATATACGTATTATAAATTATAATAATTACTATTTTAAAATAATTAAAATATGTGATACAAGAAATAATACTCATTTCACTCCATATTAGTTGTCACATTTTCCTTTTCCATTGCTCTACAAGAAATCATAAATTAAAAATATTTTGTATTGCTTTGTCTAAATCTCACTCCAATAAATTATTATTCATTCCCTCCATTTTGAGAACTAAATAATTTTTCTTTAAACTTGCACACACTCCTTAAGAAAATTGCTCATTTTAAAAAAGTAAAATGTATCTTACATTTAATAAATATTTTAAAAAAATGAGTTCTTTAATATTTTCTTTAGTTATATAAAACTCTCTTTATTAACTAAAGATATGATTAAAAGAATCTCATTATTTTTTTTATTATGTGACATCACTTATTTTGAAATAAACTAAATAAGATAACAACGTCATTTGTTTTAAAATAGAGAGAATAAAAATATTTTATTGGGACAAAAAATAACTAATTTCATCTTATTTCTTAAATAATTAGTAAATTTGAACGAATAATTTTAACAATCTTGACAACTAACATGTAACAAAGGAAGTATCTTTTAACCCTTTAAAATAATAAAAAAAATAAAATTGAAAGGAAAAATATATTTTTAACCACATACAAATATATAGATGTTTTTGTTTCTTTTTTATTAGACCATACAATCGGCGGTCTCTCACCCATGACCACCATTTAATTAGCATCCACGAGTTGGCGGAATGTCCAAGTATGCTATAGGTTTTATTCTATATGATTTTTTTTCCCGTTTCAACTCAAATGCCTTAATTTGACTAGTCATAAAAGTTTAGAAAAAGTTACTAAATCTTACACTCTTAAATTGAAAATATGATCATATAAAACAAGGGGAAAAATATGCTCCTTGTGCCAAAGTGGAAATTGGTCTAGAAAAGTTGTCGGAAACAGATTTTGGACTTGTCATGTGGATTTTAGGTCTGGAGTTGAAAATATAGTTAAAGTTTGACTTAAATTTGTCTTAGGTCAACATTTCGAGTTTAGATACTCGGATTGAATTTCTGGTGGTTCTAGTAGTTTCGGAAGATGATTTTAGTGCTAGAATGAGATTCGTCATAAATTTTAGGTGTTCCGGTAGTATTTTAGCTTTTTAAGTGGCCAAAACTAGTTTAGTTATGACTTATCGAATTTTGGGTCGAGAAAACCATATTCGAGTTCTGGCTATTCCATTGATCTAGAACGTCGATTTTGATGGGGTTGCATATCTAGTTTGCGTGTATTGGATTCTGATAATGTTCAAACATACTCCTTTTACAGAATATGGACGACTATTAACAATCTATTTTCCCAACTTAGAGTCGGGGTCGATCCCACAGGGAATAAGTTGAAGCAACTCTACTAGTTATCCTATTTTAGTCATTGGTTCTATTTCCAGAAAACAAACAATACGATAAAGTGAAATTGGGGGTTTTGAACTAAAATCCTAACTACGAGTACGAATGCGAATAAAATAAACCAAAGCTTAGACCGGTTGATGGATGACTAGGGTTGCGGTCCCATGATGCTTAACTAGTCAGCAATTTACATCGGATCTATTGTTCGTTGTATTGCATGCAAAATCTAACCTCCCGCTCCTTCCTAGAAGTATGTCATTCCTCTCCTCCCGGTCTCAGAATATTTTCACTTCTAACCCTTGCTTTTGAATTTAGGAAAACTATCACCTCTCGATCTCAAATTCTTTAGATACAAGCTAATCCCCTATCCTAAGTATACCATCCCCTCCCGGGCTCAAGTGACTCAAACTTAGGTCAATTACTTCTATCTCCCGTTGTAATTTTCTTTTCCTAATCATTAGTGTTCTCCTAGACAACTAATGAATACGACAAGTTCTCAATGCGTGCACTCATCAAGAAAGACTTTTTAACAAAGGAAATCACACTATATGCAATACAAGTCCCAATAAAACTCTACATTTTGCCTATTTCATTAAGACGTCATGGTTCCCACAACCCTAGTTGTGGGTCTAGATTATTGAACTTGCAAGGTTTAGAACAAGAATCATTATATATTCCATGTTAAAATTACTTACAAGGAAGATTAAATAAATTGTTGAAGTCACACGAAGAATCCGAAGACAGACGCTTAATCTAAATATCAAACAATAACCAACATCCCCAAAAACGTGGGGAATAATCTGGAAAAATTATGATTTAATCGTGTGTCCAGCAGCCCCAAAAACGTGGGGAATAAGATGTCTAAATGAAATAAAATCTAGCTCTATTTATAGTCTTAAAACAATCCTAAAACGAATAGAAAAAACATAAATTAAGAAAGGAGTCCTAATTCATGTTGGATTTGCAGTCGCTGAAGGTTGCACGAACGGGACCACGACTCGTGGTCCTTTGTACAGCCAATAATTGCTTCCGTGGTGTCTTCCTGGGTGCAAAAACTGTCCAAAATCACCCCATCTCCACGATCACTTCACGACTCATGAAGGTGTTGACGAGCCATGCAAGGCAGTCTTGGACTTTGCCTTGTGCTGCGCGACTTGTCCAATGCTTCATGGTGCTTCTCACGAGCACCTTCACGACTTGTGGAGTGCACCATGAGTCGTGCAAGGGCTCGTGGAAAAGACTTCAATGACACAAGTTGAGCTTTCACCTGGACGAGGCAGTTTCACGACCCGTCAAGCTTACCACGGGTCATGAACCCTCACGTGAAGTAGTCCTTTACTCCTTTTTGGTTCCATTTTACCTCAATTGTTCCTGGAGTTTTTCAGCTACTGCTTCTCCTCAGTTTCATACCCTCAAGTGAGTTACATCACTGATTATGGGCGCAAGCAACTTCCCAACGCAACATAAACATGTCTAGATCTTTTTTTTTTCGAGATAGTTTATGATGCGCACATTCTAGCTTATGTTACTGCCTTGTGGTGATTTTTCAGCCTCCCAGCGGTACCACATGACCTTCATGCTAAGTCCAATCATGCTCACCAGTGATTTCTCTCCATTACAATTAAATTTCCACCTCAAATTAATCCAAAGCACGTAATTCATGAGATTCTCGTTTTCCTACAAAATAAATACAAAATACATATTAAACTAACAAATGCTCTTACAAACTCACAATAATTCTATGTTTTAGGCGTCGTAAAAGTCATGTTTTCACGACTCGTATTACTTCGCGTACGCGACCCTCCATCCGCATTCACAGAATACAGGTCTATTGAACTTTGTGTTCGCGGAACAAGGTCCGCGTTCATGAAGTATCGACCCCACTGACATCCCCATCGCAGAAAAAGCTCCACGATCGCGGATGACCCTACGTGTTTGCAGAGAGCTGACTAGTTGTTCTCCGTGTTCGTGGAGGTCATGGCCGCATCGCAGAGTACATTTGGTTAGTGAACAGTGACTTCTTATTTAAACGAAAATTCATTCATTTTCAACATTTTGAGCTTGATTTTTGATGATTTTTGGAGAGAATTTCATGGGAATAAACTGGGTAAGTCCTTTTCAACTATTTCCTTCAATTTACTTTGATTAACTCATGATTTCAACCTCAAATTTGGGGTTTTGATTGGGAAATACGGGGATTTTCATGAACTTTGAGATTTTTATGAAACTAATGATTATGAACTCATTTTAACTCCATTTTTAAATTGGTTTTCCCTGGTGGTTTCCTAATCATGCGAGGAACATTTTTAGCTAAAAATTTCTAGATTTTGACATTGATTTTTGATAGTAAATTTTTGGATGATTTTTATCTTTACTCCCGATTACTTGATTTTGGTGTTGTTAGTTTCTTATTGTGATTCTGAATTCATTTTCAAATAGATTATGGTGATTCGAATTCGATCTGCAAGGGAAAGACATTGTCATTGGAGTGATTGATTGGGTAAATTGACGCAACCCTAATCCTGGTTGAGTTTATCAAACTTCATATTTTCTTTCAATGTAAAACTTGTGGATTAGTGATAACTATATGTGCTTGATGTCCAATAATGATAAAAAACCGACGGAAAACGATTTTTTCTAGAAAAAAAAGAAAAAAAAAGAAAAGCCGAAGAAACATGGTTCCGACTAAAATATGAAAATAAATGTCAGAGAAAGATAGTTGTGATGGATACATGGTCCATGTGTGGCCCCTACGGGTTCCAATTTGATTATATTAGTGGATGTCTATCGTACGACAGACATGCATCATGATTACTTGACATTGCATCACGCTGATCACATTTCATAACGTTCATTCCATTTCATATCATTTCTTTCTTGAAGTTGATATATGTACTAAGTGTGATGTATTGAATGATTTGAACCTTGTATATTGTTGAGATTGAATTATTGAAAGGTTTTGATATATGTTGAGTAACTTAAGCCTTGTATATTGTGGAGTTTGGACTTTTGAGACAATGTAATATGAGATTATAACTATTTATATTTCCTATATTGTTTAAGGTGGCCTATCCTGCGTGCTGGTTTTGTAGTTCGGAGGTATGTGGTTGGGATGAAATGAGTGCTTAGGTCTTTATTCTCTACTTGTGATTAGGCATGCTTGTTGGGTACCTTGGTACTCACCCTTGTTTTTCTACACATGTGTGTAGATTGTGAGCCCGGACCTGTTGACGTTCTTCATCTCATTTTTGGACCAAGCTATTGACAACTGAGAGGTAGTTGCTAGTTGTTCCATCATACTCTTAAGATTGTCATATATATCGTTAGTTTTATTTTATTAGAGAGACAAATACTATTGAGACTTGTATCTTCTCTTCTTATTCCGATTTATTAAAGGATTACCTTGTGACAACTAGTTTTGGGATAGTTTGTAGTTTATATTATGCCTTTATGCTTATTAGCCTTGTTATCTGTAATGTTATCTTGATTCAGCTTCTGCATTATTGTGTATTATATTATTGTGATCTATACAGGCTGACTTGTCTCAGTGGGATAAAGACAAGTGCCATCAACCCCAAAATGAAATCGTGATAATTTGGTACCAGAGATCTAGGTTCATAGGTCTCACATATGTACAAGACCAGTTGAATAGAGTCTCAAGGATCGTATGGACACATCTGTTGCTTATCTTTGAGAGGCTACGGAGACTATTAGAAAAACTCTATTTTACTTCTTTCAGTTTGGACGTGCATGAAATCATGAGTTAGTGTTAAATATCGCGTGTTCTTTTAACTAATGGTCAGGACTAGAGCATCAACTTTTGCTAGGTAAGAGGCGACCCCTAAGACTATTATTAAGGTCCCAATTAGGGTAGAGCTATGGACAAAGTCGAAGGCCTAGGAATGGGCCGTGGTGAAGGAGTAAGACCGACCAGAGACTTTGAGAGGGGTATCTCCCTTGAGCCCGAGCCAAAGATTGGAGGAGGTCAGGTCCCTCCAGTGTATGCAGCTGCACCTCTATTATAGGATATTTTGCTGAGAGTGTTAGATGTACTTCAGGGCATGGCACAAACATATATTGCCACAGGTACACTAGAAGTTCATAGAACTGGGCAAATGGACAGACTCCTATTCATGTTCTTTATATTCATGCTCTGGTGGGCCAGTCACCACTAGTTCCTGCACCAGTACAAATTGCTCCTAAGAAATTAATTGCAGTTGATGATCAATTGAGCTACGAAAGGTTTAAGAAGATGAAACCACCCAAGTTTTAGGGTGGTAAAGGTGAGGATGCTTATGAGTTCTTGACTTTCAGCTATGAGATGTTGGAGGCCGTTAGCCTAGTTGATCATCGGGATATTAGATTTGTTTTTCTTCAGCTCAAAAGTACTGCTAGAGAGTGGTAGAGGATATATACGAGGTCTAGACTAGTTAGATCCAGACTAGTTAGATCCCTTCCAGTAGAGTGGGGAGTATTCTCAGAGGCATTTCAGGATCGATTCATCCCTTAGAGCATTCACGAGGAGAACAAGATGGATTTGGGAGTTTGACTCAGGGTGGTATGTATTGTAGAGTATGAGGTATGATTTTGTCAGTTTTCATGCCATACCACATCTTTGATTCCTGCGAGGTGGAGATAGTCATAGATTTGTGAGAAGTTTGATTTTCTCTATCAGATCCTACGTATTCAGGTTAGCCCACGAGTGAGCCCCCTTCCAAAGTATCGTGAGTACTGCCAAGGAGGTGGAGTTGATGGTTTAAGAGGAGTTTTGTCACGCCCCGGGAGGGTAGCCTTGGCTTGGCCGACACTCAGAGACTATTTCTAGTCACTAAGCGAACCACTTAGCCTCATCACATCATTCAATCCAATAAACTCTACTGGACAACGAAAAATATAAGTAAGTAATGGGCACATCTCATCTAAAGTCCCAAAAGAACATATAAAATAACGAAGGCTAACAGAAAGAACTAGCTCACAATCTCCAAATCAACGATTAACCTTCGTCTATAAAGCCTTTATCACTAATCATGTGGGGCCAATGACAGACTCATGGCTACCGAAATCAAAATAAAAGAAATAGTCCAATCTAACTCTAAAATATGATGAAATAAAAGTAGTGGATCCTCCGGAATAGGGGAGGCTCACCAATTAGCTGGGAATCTCTCAAAATAAAAGAAATAGTCCAATCTAACTCTAAAGCATGATGAAATAAAAGTAATGGATCCTCCAGAATAGGGAAGGCTCACCAATTAGCTGTGAATCTCGGATCTTCAACGGAGCGCCTGTTGACGATCTCCAATACTTGCCTCTATATCATAAAATGATGCAATACAAATGGGATATCAGTACTTGGAATGTACTAATATGTAAAATAGCTGAGTGAAACAGAAATAGGTAGAATAATATGGAAATAACATAAACTCAAAATAATCATCAAATAACATCAAATCGTCAAATATCTATCTATGCAAGAATAGAGAGTAGACAAGTGACCCATCAACAACTCAAACTCATCAGTCATCTCAGACTCATCTCAAAGGAGCTCGCCTCCTCTCATCTCATCTTATCTCAGAGGAGCTCACCTCCAATCATCTCATCTCATCTTAACTCATAGTACTCAAGGTAGGAAATTTATGGGAGTTTCTCTTATCCGAAAGTAATCACTTATGAGCCGGTGAATGTACAACAATCTCGCTGATGTTGCCGCAGTCGTTCTAAACTTGCAAGGTAGGGAATGATCAAAACCATATCGGCTCACCCAATATGGAGTCAGTACTCAACAGGTCTGCTATTGCTTTCAGATGTGGCTATTACAAGTATTATTCCAATTTTTTATCAGCCTACCTTAGTGTTGTTTGATTGTAGTTCATCAATGGCGAAATTGTCACGCCCTGGGAGGGTACCCAAGACGTGGCCGGCACTCAGAGACTATTGCTAGTCCCCGAGCGAACCACTTAGCCTCATCACATCATTCAACATCAACATAGCGGAAACATCATAAATAGAAAACCTCAAGTAAGGGCCAAATGGCCAAACATCAATCTCAACATCAACTAAGTAAGTAAAATACTACTCAGTTCATAAGGGAAACATCCACATCAACCTCGACATCATGTCTACGAAGCCTCTAACCTGACTCAACTGTCTAAGAATGGTGCCATGACATGCCATGGCTACCAGACTCAATGCAATAAAGGAATATAAATAGAAGGGTCTCCTCCGGATAGCAAGGAGGCTCACCAAAGTCTGAACTCGAAATCTTTGACCTCAACGGTGCGCCTGCTGAAGTCCTCGAACTCCTGTATCTGCATCATGAAACGATGCAGCGCCAAATGGCGTTAGTACGTGGAATGTACTGGCATATAAAATAGCTGAATAACAGGGTAAGTACAAAACATAAAGAAACATCAACTCGACATCATATTCCATCAGGATATCAAAAGTCTATAAGCAAGAGATTAGATTAGACAATTGACTCATCAACCTCTCATCAAACCTCAACGTCACATCAAGCTCATCTCAAGGAACCTCAACATCAACTCACATCAAAGGAACATCATATCGACTCAAGGACACGACTCAAACATCACATCAATATCAACATCAGAGTTCTATTAAATGGAACCTAACTAGGAGTTTCTCTAACCGACAACCATCACCTATGAGCCGGTGATGATACAATGAAGCGATGCCGTTGCCACATCCATCCAATACCCTGCCCGGGGTAAAGAACATAACCTCAGTGGATCCACAAGAAAAACTTCAGTCCTCATTTGGGACAAGATAGGAGCCATCCGCATTGCAGTTCAATCCTCTCTTCTTACGCGGGCCACGTAGTTAATGGGTTCGAGTGAGACTCACTCTCTACCCATTTCGGTGCTCAATACTCCTCCCAGAACTCGACATGCTCATAAAACATCAACCTCATCAGTCCCATAGGGACATAATACCTCATCATCAGTCACATAAGGACATGATATAATACCTCAACATCAACATCGGTCTCAGAGGGGCATGGTATAAAACCTTAACATCAACATCAGTCCCATAGGGACATAGTACTTCACCTTATAACATCAACATCAGGACTCAAGAGACATCATTTAGCAATTAAATCTCAATGCTAAGACATCATGAAACACCATTCTCATCAACATCATCATAACATCATCATGACATCATCATCGTCAAGGCTCTAGATATATCTCCTAATTTCATTATGCATGCTCTTTTCAAAACACAATAATTATAGCATTTTAGAATGCACTCATAAAATGAATTATAATGTAAAACAAAATAGTGATGATCATCAATTCCTGTAGGAAAATTATTTATACATAAAATAAAGTAGATTTTTACATGCATCAAACTCTTCACATTAACCTCATCATGTCAAGATACAATACTCAATACTCAGAAGGGCACATGGGAGAGCATTCCCATGCTTTAGGTTAGCCTTACATACCTGGAAAGTTTTGCTAACACAATTATGCACCACCTCCTCTTGATCTCTTCAATCTCAACTCCCTTCAAGCCCTAGCTTATTGACCTTTAGGAAGAACGCTTTAGAATTTGGGTTTTTGAAACCCTTTTCTTAGAAACCGATTTAAATTAGTCGTAGGGGTACGTTTAGGATAAATAGGAATGAACTAAAATGCCCTCTGTAATTTAAAAGAATTTTTTCCCGACCTAAAATAACACAGTCCGCGACGCGGACCTGTCGCGGACAGTGTATTTTCGGAAAATTCAACTCCTTCGAAAAATCATAGAAAACTTAAGTGTGGCTCCGCGACAGGTCTGCGATGCGGTTCTGTCACGCAGGCTCACTGTTTTTCGTTTTGGAATGAAAAATTATCTTTCGACTCGATCGATTACGAATCCGCTCTCGGATTTTCAATCTGAGCATCGGAAGACGCGTTTTACGCACACCTCTTCCCTAGGGGTATTTTATTAATTTACCGGGTGTTACAGAAATTATGGCTATCTAAAAATTCATCAAATTTCGTAGCCACGAAAATTAAATTGACAAAGCTAAATCCTTATTTTTGCTATAGTTGCTAACAATTGAGGCAATAACTACCAACCTAGCCACAATTTTACTGCTACGATAAAATTTTGTAGCTAATGATAAGTTTTTGCCACACAATAAAAGTGACTATAGCAATAGAAACCCTTTAGCTACAATATTTGAAACAAAATATTGTAGCTAAATAGATACATTTGCTTCAAGTCATAAAAAATTGTGGCAATAGTTAAATGAAATAACTATAATTGTTTTTGCTATAATTAAATTTCATAACTTATTATTAATTTTTATCACGAATTTAAACTTATCATAGCAATAACAACTTTTAGCCACAATAAATTATTCGAAAAAAAATTTGTAGCTAATAAATAATTTTGCTTTAAGTTACAAAAAAGATTATGACAATAATTAAATGAATAGTCACATCTATTTGCTAGAATAAAATTTCATGACTAACTATTAATTATTATCATGATTTAGATTTATCATATGAATAATAACCTTGTAGCCTCGGTAAGCTTTTTTTTTTTTTTTTGAAAAAAATTATAGCTGAATAAATATTTCTCTTAAGTTATAAAAGTTGTATCATATTAAAAGGTACAGTTATAGATTTTTACAAAAGTATAATTTAGTTTTATTAAGTTTTGCCACAATCTTGTTGAGACTAGTTGGAGCAATACTTATCTTTTATCCATAAAATAAAATATTATAACTAAATAAGTATTTTTTTCGACTATCGAAACTTGTGACAATAATTAACTTAATAATTATAATTATTTTTCACGAAAGTATATTATAAACATGAGAGACGAAGAGTATTGCAACACAAAGAGGAAAGAAAACAAGTTTTACAACCAACAGTGGATGTCAATAATTTATTTTAAAAAATTACGTTAAAAACTGTTATTTACTTATTTTTTAAATTATTTTTTATGACCAAAATATTCATTAATATGGGTATATGATAAAATACTCATGTCAATCATTATTTTAATAAACGTAAAACATTCAAAGTGAATAAGTAAAAGTGAACGAGGAAGTAAGACATATAATTTTATGTTGTTCAAATTCCATAATTATCAAATTAATTAAATAATTTATCAATTGAAAAAAATTGGTAACAATAATATAATTTATTATGAATTTAACCGACGTTTAACTAAATAATTAGAGGCGTTAATAGTTCGATTCAATTTAATTTTATATTTGATAAGTCTTTTAATATAATTAAAATAAGTGATTATATTAACTTCAATTAACTAATTATACAATATTTAAATAAAAATTTAACAAGTTTACTCAAGCTTCATCAGATCAAGTGATTCTAGAATTGTTATTTGACTCAAACATATTCCATGAGAATAATACCGATTGATCTAGTGTAAATAGAGGTAGTAATCATTTGATTCGATTCTATGGGTATAATTTCAATATATAGAAAATTACATCTATAAAACAAATTGATTAACTAATTTATCAAACTTAGTGAGACTTCTTCACTAGGTCTCGCTAAAGCTCTATCTTGATCAAGTGCCTCCAAAATTAATTTTTTCCGAGAATGTTCCATCATAATTAGTTGCGTTAATCATATCATTTGATTCAATTCAATTTTATTGGATTTTACTTGTAAGTTTCAAATATAACTTAAATTAATATGTGATTATATTAACTTCGATCAACTAATTTTAAGTATTTTGAGAATTATTTATTAACCCAAATTTAATCTATCTGAACAATACCTTTGTGATATAGTATTGATTTGAATTAATTAATTTTTAGATATAAAACATAATTAGTTGAACTAAGAATTTAATAATTGAAGATAGTTAGTATAGAGGTGTATATATACAATTATTCATCTATCTAATATACATATTAACTTTAAATAATGTTCAATAGTTTGATAAGTTATAAAAATAAAATTAGTAAATACCACCTATATCGAGTAGTTGTATTACATTATAAGTAAAACTTCTTTTTATGACTATTAGGAGGGAAATATGAATTCATTTTAAAAGAAAATTTACTTAAAAAACTCCCCCTAATTCTTTGGGGCCTTATTATAACATTCTTTCCTAATTATAACTCCCCCTAATTGATACTATTAATTTAGTTTATTGAAAATTTGCAGGTAAATTAGTAGAAGTATTAGATAGTATGGAGACAATGACACGAGGAACGGAGAAGATGGTGCCGCTTAGGGTCCTATTATAATAGTAACTATTATAGAAGAGTTATGTATTATAATATTCTGAAAATGAAATGTGTAACTTGAAATTTATTTTGGAATTTATATAAATTTTGTAATTTTTCCCGATTATAAAAATTATTGTGATCAATAATGCTTATGACAATATTCTTTATTTGTAGTAATGATTTTTTATAGTTCGTGGTGATGCCTATATATAAATTATCAACAATATAGCTACACATATTCATCATTTATAGCAAATTAAGAAAATATAGCTAGTATAATTATGTATTTTGTGGCAAAAGAAGGAATTCTTAGCCATGCATAAAATATATTTGTGGCAGACACTTCAATTCATAGCTACAAATTTTCTCATTCGTAGCTAAATACAAATAGTGTTGCGACGAGACTAGAATATAATATAGCTACAAAGTATAATTTTTTTGCCACAACAGAATGTATTGTGGCTATTATACCAAGGATGCTATAGATTTTATTTGTTGTGGCAGAAAAGTTAAATTATTTGCTAGAAGTATATAGTTCGTAGCAAATAATTTTTAACACCATAGCTAAAACATCATTCTTTCAATGCTATTAGTGTTGATTCTTAGCCACAAACCACGTAAAGTCTATAGCTAATTATTAGCCATGTTTCATCTTGCTACGAATGCTATGGAAATAAAATATGTGGCTAAAGTGTTTAGTCACGAAAATTTTCATATTTAGCTACAATGTTTTTGTAGCTATATATGCATTTTCTTGTGGTATATTGCTCCTACTGAACTAAGGGAGTTAAAGGAGCAAGTTTAGGACTTATTGAGTAAAGGGTTCATTCGGCCTAGTGTGTCACCATATGGGGGGGGGGGGGGGGGGGCTCCAGCTCTGTTTGTAAAGAAAAAGGATAGGTCGATGAGAATGTGTGTTGGTTGTAGACAATTGAACAAGGTGACTGTTAAGAACAAGTAACCCCTTCCTAAGATTATTGATTTGTTTGACCAGCTTCAAAATGCAATAGTGTTCTCTAAGATTGAGGTCCAGGCATCATCAGTTGAGGATTAGACCGTTTGATATCACTAAGACTGCCTTCTGGATGAGGTATGATCATTATGAGTTACTTGTCATGTTTTTTGGGTTGACTAATGCACCAGCCGGATCTGTGAAGTTGATCAATGGAGTATTTCAACCATATCTGGATTCCTTTGTGATTGTATTCATCGATGATATTGATCTATTCCAAGACTAAGGCTGATCATGTTAGACATTTGAGGATTGTGCTTTAGAGGCTTAGGGAGGAGAAGTTGTATGTTAAGTTCTCTAAGTGGGAGTTTTGGTTCAGCTCATAACATTTTTGTGGCATGTGGTGTCCAAAGAGAACATCAAGGTTGATTTGGCAAAGATTAAGGCTATGAGAGGGTGGACTAGACCTACTTAAGCTATCGAGATCCATAGCTTTATGGGTCAGGGTGATTATTGTTAGTGCTTTGTGTAGGGTTTCTCTTCTATAGTAGCTCCATTTACTAGACTCACTTAGAAGGATGTAGCATTTTTTTGGTCAAAGTATGAGGATAGCTTCCAAAATCTCAAGGATTTGTTGACTACCACACCTGTTTTGACCTTGCTTGAGGAGGGCGTTGATTTCAACGTGTATTATGATGGATAGAGTGTTGGGTTAGGAGGTGTGTTGATGCAGAAGAGAAGGTAATTGCCTATGCCGCAAGGCAATTAAAGACTCATGAGAAGAACAATCCTACCCATGATCTAGAGTTGATAGTTATTTTCGTTGTTTTGACGTTGTGGCGACACTATTTGTACGAAATTCATTGTGAGATATTTATTGATCACCCTAACTTACAATATATTTCAACCAGAAGGACTTGAATTTAAGGTAGAGGAGATGGATTAAGATTCTAAAAGATTATGACTTGATCATTCTATACCATCCGAGGAAGGCCAATGTGGTGGCCGATGCTTTGGGTAGCAAGACATCTAGTATGGGCAGCCTTGTAGCCATCCGGGTAGAGGAGCGACCCTTGGCTAGAAATATTCAAAGATTGGTCAATGGATTAGTAAGGCTTCATCTTTCCGATGAGGGTGGTGTGCTAGATTTCTTAGAGGCCCAATCATATTTCATGGATCAGATCCGGGAGCATCAGATTGAGGATGAATAATTGCGTGTCATTTGAGACAAAGTGACTACGGTGAAGACAAGGAGGCCGTACTCGATACTAATGGAGTTTTGAGGATTGGGAGCCAAATTTGCGTGCCTAAGGTGGGTGACTTGACCAAGTTAATATTTGAGGAGGCCCATTGTGCTAGATATTCCATTCACCTTGAACAACAAAGATGTATCATGATTTGAGCCAACATTACTAGTGGTGTAGCGTGAAGAGAGACATAACTGATTTTGTGTTCAAGTATTTGACCTACCAACAGGTCAAGTGTGAGAACAAGAGGCTAAGGGGCGAGTTCCAGCTCAGATTGTTCTGAGGACACAGGCATCATCTGAGGACACAAATGTGAAGAGGCATCCTCTGAGGACACAAGCATTGTCCCATCAGATTGTTCTAGCTCAGGCCCATATTTCTATAACACTGCCTCCCTAGTTTGAGGAGGGGGGACGTTCCAGGAGTCCATATAGTTCTCCAGCTCAGAAGAGGGGTCCTGGTCCGGCTTCAATGACTATGATGGTTCGGTCTCAGAGGATGAGTTTGGTTCGGAGTCTAAGAGTTCGGAGTACATCATTATACCAGTTTATGTCTTTGGCTAGCCTAGACGATGGTGCATCAAGGATATGTATGCCAACTATTGCAATGATATATAACAGGACGATAGAGGCCGACATATGAGAGCCATTATTGAGGAGGCTTGGATCTTGACATCCAAACTTGATGTAATATCGTCCATTCGAGATGTATTTTCTCGATAAAGACTTAAGTGGGTGCAACACCATTAGGGAAGTACTCCCTGGCATTAGACTGTGAGTTCTATGCATCGTATGCTGTAATCATCATCGAGGACACTCCCAAGAATCCAAGCCTATCTCACAGCCACGTCTGACTCAGACATTGGTTAGAGTTGTTTCTGTTAATCTTTCAGAGACCACTATTTGGAGGTTTTAATTTGGGATTGAGTACCAGTCCCCAGTATCCACCATCACGTTTGACTACAGATTAGGGCAGGAACAAGATTATGTTGTGATGAGAGACCAAGCACAAAAGGCCGCCTTACTTTGTCGGGTCGCTAAATATATAACTGAAGAGGGCATGGACACCGACTGAGTGTCTGAACCTATACCTATCATCTAGGCCTCACTCTACTTTGCATCCAAGTTCTTATGACCCGTAGTTCATATGCACATCTGCCCAACACAGGCAGACAACACACTCACATTATATTGCACATTATTAGTAGCCAATATCATAGTTGGCGACGAGATTGATTTTACCCGATGTATTATCGAGGATATCCATGAGTGGAAATTAGGAGGTCGAAGTAAATTCCATTTCCATGCCTGGTCCATAGGCTATGCATTGATACAGGGACATAAATCATCCCTAATATTAACCTGATGATTGATGTGCAACACACCCAGAATGTCGGCCTTATAAGGATCGATAAGAATCTGATAGCATCTTGGCAAGCACTGCAGCCCACTGTCCGACTTCCAGAGATGTTTGCCAAGCCTCCACATCCTAAGGATTCCCCACTGCTGGTGAGTCTAAGAATTCCCTATCAACAGGGGAAGAGATAGAGGCGGGGCCCACTACTACTTCCTCCACTGTTCCAGAGGTTGTGCCGACATGTCCTCAGCCTGCGAGTATGGTATACATATCCATGGAGTCTATTCACGCCTTAGTATAGCTCCAGGCCCAAAATAAGTCTCAGTTGGTTCAATTAGCTGTAGATTCACCCTTGGGAATGCAAGGCCATTACAGAGTCGGAGGAGCATATGATAGAGTGCTATCGGCCGACGCTCGACTAGCTGATAAGAGGTTTTATGGACATTTGAAAGGCATTTGTAGGACCACCTCAGTACCACTTAGGCTTCCAACCTTTCTGCCTTCTAGATGGAGATCCAACAGCTCTATAAGGAGATGAAAGCAGCAACCCCAGCACCTTTGATTGAATCTGTGCCTTCTATTACTCCACCGGTGTTATATTTATTTACAAAGAAGCCCACCATTCTGGAAGAGGTGACATACTGGCATCGAGGATGCAAATGCAGCATTCAGACGCGCTTAGAGGATAGAGCGCTAGTAACTTGATGCCACCAGATAGGCTTCTATTTTGGATGAGGAGATGCGGCTTGCGCGAAAGCGTGAGATAGCAGGGGTTGCTAAACCCTCATCATTGGCCGCTACTATTAAGGACACTACCCAGGAGGTTCAAGGTGGTGAGACATAGATGGATACCAGCTCTTGGGAGCCTATGTTTGCTTTTTTTTTCTGACCCCTATATGTGCTTTTATATTTATTTTGGTGCATTGAGGACAATGCATAGAGTTTTCAATAGGGTGTGCGTAGTTATAGGCCACGACGAAGTCTAAGTAACCAAGGCCTATATCTACTCATATTTTTGAGTCTGCGAGATTTTCTCGCCTGTGTTCTTTTCTTACTGATATTTCTTTTCGGTTGAACCAGCATGTTTAGGATGTATAGGTAGTAATAGTAGTATACTATACTGATATCTATGACATGTACTGATTTGAGCTGAAAAATAATACCCCTCAATTTTTTATATTAATGTGCTTGTGGATAGTTTTGATAGTAACTGTGTTCGATCTGTATATGGCATCATGTATTTTGATAAAATACGGCTTGTTTGTAATATAATGCATGATCTGAATGTCTAAATTAACAGTGTTAATTAGTGCTAAGTGTCTATTAGACTAATTGCATGATTCTTATACTGTGTTTCAATCTAGAACTTGTGTTGTTAGTCTAACTGAGACTGTAGGTTAGTTGGTTAGGAAAGGACCATAGGTCTTTTTTCATTATAGTCCACTTAGCCTAAAAAATCAACCAAGTACAGTGTGTATACCTTGATCCTAATGTTTGAGCCTTACATATGCCTTTTCTTTGTAAATACCTAAGTAACCTACCCCATTGTCTATGTAAATCTTGAATTTGGCCGTGGTCCCTCCTTGAATACTATGAACCTTGACTCAGACCAAAAGTCTAAGTTGAGGGTGGCTTCTAAAGATGGCCCTGGTTCATTGGTAGAACATTGTGCACTTCAACTCAGGCCAAAAGCC
Source organism: Solanum rostratum (assembly GCA_029948455.1). Classification (NCBI taxonomy): domain Eukaryota; kingdom Viridiplantae; phylum Streptophyta; class Magnoliopsida; order Solanales; family Solanaceae; genus Solanum; species Solanum rostratum. Next base: position 14,379,971 of record CM057055.1, read on the forward strand.
TAAGTTGAGCGTGGCTACTGAAAAGAATCATAACAACACTGGGATGGGGATCAAAGTAGTATACTGAAAGAAGAAAAAATATGAGATGAGTGTGAGAAAAATGAATAGATACCAAAAGATATCCAAAAAGTAAAAGACTTGAGAAAAATAAAAGGCAAAAGGAATTAAAAGCATGAAAATACACCCAAAAAGGTTTAAGTTGTGTGATATGGAACAAGAAATTATAAGATTATCAGTGTTGGTAAGGTAAGTACAAAATTGCACAGTGTCAAGGAGGGCTTTTAGTCACTATGCTCCAAATATACCATATCTTCCCCCTGAACCTATGTTCCAAGCCAAGGAAGTCCTATAGTGATCCTAGTCTAATTAGTCGAATGTCATGGTCTAGAATATAGGGGCAAGCCTATGACATTATACCTGGTATTAAAATATCGTTTATGAGCGTGAGCGTATCTACTTAGTCCCTGACATTATTAAGAGTACATCAACTTGTGAGAAATGGAACTTCTTTGTTTGTGAGGGCACTTGAACGACATTGGTGATTTTGGACCATTTCGGTGATTTTTGCTTGTATACATTGCTTTGGCTATTTAAATTACTCTGTCATGTATTGATCAACATGTGTTTGTATGATAAATGTCATGTGTATGCATTGCGAGTTTTTGAGGGTATCTGTTGATTAACTAAGATATGATATATGGCATGTGATTGATGTCTGTATGTCTATTGTGCTGCTTATGTTAGATTGAGTCTGTCATTTAAGAACAAACAATAATTTTAAGTTGAGGGTGTTGATGTGCTGCCAAATACTGCACTTTTGATGCTTCAAACTTGGAATTTTGCATGTTCTCTAATAATTTTTAGTAGATTTGATTTGTGTTTGTGTCATTTTTTACAGGATTATAGGATTTGCAGTATTTTTGTGAAGACTGTTGATTTTGCAACTTTTTGGCTACGTACAAGACCACCTATGGGTCATGGTTGATCTATGAGACGTAGGTGGGCATTCGTGGAATAAGATAGAAGGATTGTTTGATGTTGAGGTGACGATGAGTAGGACGGGCCGTAAATCATTCCATGACCCGCGGTCTTGATTGTGGTTTGAAAAATAGAGATTCAAGAATCCAACAAGACGAAGAAGACCATGACTCGTAGTTCAAACTTGAGGTGTGAATGAGGTCTCATGCATCTATCCCATATTTCAGTATTGAAGTTTACGATACCCCAACGATGACTTATACTTTGGCTCGAGGTCAGTCCAAATCCAGTTTTCCTTATTTGTTTGGGATTTGGTTTTCTATTATTATAATAGAATTTTTAGTAAAGATAGACATAACATATTATTATCAATTTTTAGGAAACAACCTCTCTACCTATGTGGTAGTGGTAAGGTCTGCATACATCTCACCCTCCCCAGACCCCACTTGTGGGATTTCACTGGGTATGTTATTGTTGTTAGTGTATGCTTGGAGTTTTGAGAGACAAAAATACTTTGTTCTTATTTTTGGCTTTTCGTGTTGCAATTCAAGTGGAGATTTTGGATTTTCATTCTTCAATCCTGCATTGTAAGTGTTTAGTTATGCAAATCTCAACCATGATTTCTTCATCTACAATGAACATGAGTAGCTAAATCCACAACTAGGGTTATGGGAGCCATAGAGCTAACAAAGTAAAAATTGAATAACTCGTAATCCTTGGAAGGCGTGCATGCATGTATTATTTATCTCTTTATTTTGATTGCTTTTTAAAGGGTACAAACGTTAGAACTCTTCTTATTCTCACTTTCCCGATAAGGGGGGGTGATGAATGAGAAAACGGATAAATAACAAGATTTTATGTGATTACACTCATCTACTTATCTTGAACGGACCAAGAGATAGCTCAACTCGGACCATGGTAAGGGTCAGTTATGCGACACTCATAGACAGACCAAGTTGCATGGTGACATTCTTCTATTTGCCAGACCAAAGACTTAGGTGAACATAACTTACCAGTTCTACATGCTACACATTAGAAAAGGTTACATATATGAGGTTATACTACATTAGGAATTCATGGGGAACAAAATACCCTAGTTATCTTCTCTCACTGAATTCTTAATACTTGCATCCTGATTGTTATTGTAAACCCCCTTTTCAAAAATAAGTTGGTTAATTTTCTCAAAGTTACTTTAATTATTCTAAATCCAAATCATATTCCTCATGGGATCGACCCTAACTATTGTTAGATTCTATATTTGAACAACAACATCTTATATCTTAATTGAGAGGTGTAATTTAAACGTGATCAATTATACCTGTTACTTTATATTATTTTGGTTAGTTTTTCTTTCTGTCTATTTTCTTTCAATTATTGCAATCTTTACTGTATTGATATGGAAATGGTTGTATTGGTATGGACTTGTAGTTAATTTGTAATTTTATGATCTAATGTTTCCCTATTGTTGGTCAAAACCCTAGGTGTGTTTGAACATTATGGGTTTGTGAGTGTTTAAGCTAGTATGTATAATGAGTCCACATGGGTGCAAATAAAATTTCTTGAAAATGCTTGTGTTTATGTTCAATTGCTATAGAATTGGATTGATTGTTGGAATCATTGTAGAATTGATGAAAATTGCTCATTTGTTAGTGTTTAAATAGTGGGTCATTGATTCGAACTAATAATTGGGTTGGTTTTTTCACAAAATTGTGTTTGTACTTGCAGCAAGACCCAAATCAAATGATTTGCCTGATGATGGATTAGAGATGATTTTCCTAAGGACTTAATAGTCAATTTGGTGCCCATAACTTGCTTGCCCTGTTAAATTTTGACTAATTGATGTGTTTTGGGTACTGTGCTTGGTGTATCTGTTGTTGAGTTGCAATTTGGATTGATAGGGGAGGTGTTGTTTTCAAATTTTCGCTTGGGTTGTTAAATTTCTGAATAAGCGAGAAAAGTCGAGCTTGCTAACTTAATCGGCAAGTCACCCATTTGGGTGCATAATCACCTTTTCTAGCCTCTTAAGGCCGTAAAGTTTTTGAATCACTTGGTGAGCTACTGCAATGTTGTCATGTTGATTCGAAAACTCGCCAAAGTCCCCTAGACCTCGCTTGTTATGCCTGAATTTTCCCAAAACTTACTGGATGAATCGATGAGGTCCTGTAGCCTTATCAATTGGATTTGGCGACTTACCTCTTGGGTCTAGTTCTCGCCAACATATCCAACCTCAAGTAAAAAACTTTTGGGATAAGTCAGCAGGCATGATTTTGCTCACCAAACCCATTCGATGGCTCGCCAACCCTGTTGGCGAGATACTATTTCAGATTATGATATATGTGATTTCTCAGTCTTTTCAAAATCCAATTTCAACTATTCTCTCACTCAATTATCTCCAATGGTTGTGTAACGCAGATATGGCTAGACCAAAGTAGTAGATGAGACATTTGATAGATGAGATGGAGGGTCAATCCCAGAGACGTTAAGGTGTATTGTGATTTGATAGACCGAACCCACACTTGCTTCCCCTCATAGACAAAAAAAGAGTGAGGGAGTCTAAAAATATCAAGAGCAAGGGAAAAAAGTTCATGGTTGAGATCCAAAGGTTGGATTCAGACTCTGACTCTACTAAGGTTGATTGGACGGATGATAATGAGTCTAACGCATAGGAAAACCATCCTTCAACCCCAAACATGCACTAACTGTTCTACTACCACAACCCTAGGGTTGATGTCCCATAGTCACTGGAATGCACATAGGTTGAAATGCATTCCAAATCAGTCCACGACCTATTGATTGATCTACTACCATAGGTTGTTCCAGTTATTACCTCGTGGTCTATGAAATTCCTTAAAATTATCAGGTGATGAATTATTGTGGAAGAAAAGCAGCTATCCATGGATGGGGTAATGGTACGGTATCCCAGATTTGGGAAATAATCAAATTCCACTGGTTTGAGTTATTTACTGAGTCTCACATACCATATATACCTTCCAAGGTTTGGGAATTTTATAAAGCATATGCGGAGCAAAGAGGTCGAATGTGGGCCATCGATCATAAACAAATTTTGGGCTACATTGTTTTGGGTCGTGACGTATTTCACGAAAAATTGGCCTAGCACTTGGATGAGTTGCGAGGTTGGCTCGCACCTCTTTTGGCAGACATAACATTTTCATAGATTAGAGAGGAGGTTGTCATTGAGAAATGAGACATCACTAATGTCGCTCGATATTGGTTCAGATTGATCAGCAACATCTTGATGCCTTCATAGAACGAGTCTACCATTCGGCATCCCAAGGCTTCTCTAGTAGACTATATCACGGACTAAGTATGACTAAATTTGGGTGATATTATCGTACCCAAGATTTTTGTGAGGAAGAGGCAGTAGCAAACGTCATTACCATTTTTCGTCGTCATCATCCAACTATGTGAGTTGGTTGGAATCCCATTTATTAAGGCCACCAATGTTCAAGTTACCCCTGTCACGTTAAGTGACATCCACAGGATTAAGGCAAATTATTTGAGAGATGTAGAGGCTAGGATCATGCCATCTCTTGAGGATACTATTCCATTAGTAAATTTGGAATTCTTTGAGACGGAGTCGCCTACTTCAGAGGCACCTTCGATTGCAACTCTGGAGGTAGCGTCGAATGGCTAGACTATCATATAGTCCACCTTTACAGATGTACTATCTCATCTTTGGTGCCTCCTTCAACTACTAGCTCCAAGATACTGTTGACTCAGGAAATGATTTATTGATGGGTACTCTATCCCACTCCACTGATGTTCGTGCCTCCCGTCTCAAGTCTCAAGTGCCTACTGTGATTTCGGACGTTGTTGCAACTGCACGAGTTCTATTATAGACAAAGTTAGATGATTAGCGCTGACTTTTATCAGATTTTGCATTGAGGACGGACCAACTCACATTTCACATTGAGGACTTGGAAAAGGACTCAATGAGTACTGATGCGGTGATAGCCATTCGAGCTGATATTACTACCCTTCGAAGGGATGTGGATGAGCTGGGGTCTATGAATATTTTTGTCATGCCCCGGGAGGGTACCTTGGCGTGGCCGGCACTCAGAGACTATTTCTAGTCCCCAAGTGAACCATTTAGCCTCATCACATCATTCAATTAAATAACTCTACTGAATAGCGGAAAGTATAAGTAAGAAAGTGGGCACACCTCATCTAAAGGCTCAAAATAAATATATAATAATGAAGGCTAGTAGAAAGAACTAGCTCAAAATCTCAACATTAACGCTCAACCATCGTCTATGAAGCCTCTATTATTACTCATGTAGTGCCAATGACAGACTCATGGCTACCCAAATCAAAATAAAGGAAATAGTCCAATGTTTAACTCTAAAGCAAGATGAAATAATCATAGTAGGTCCTTCGGAGTAGGGGAGGCTCACCAAGTCAGCTGCGAGTCTCAGATGTTCAACGGAGCGCCTGTTGACGATCTCTAATACCTGCCTCTGCATCATAAAATGATGCATTCCAGAGGGGACATCAGTACATGGAATGTACTAGTATGTAAAATAGCCGAGTGAAACAGAAATAGGTAGAATAATATGGAAACAATATCAATTCAAATGACTCATCAAATAACATCAAATCGTCAAATGTCTATCTATGCAAGAAAAAAGAGTAGACAAGTGACACAAACAACTCAAACTCATCAATCATCTCAGACTCATCTCAAAAGAGCTCACCCCCTCTCATCTCATCTCATCGCATCTCATCTCATCTCAGAGGAACTCATCCCCTATCATCTCATCTCATCTCAGAGGAGCTCACCCCTTCTTATCTCATCTCATCTCATCTCGACTCAGAGTACTCAAGGTAGGAAATTTATGGGAGTTTCTCTTATCCGACAACAATCATTTATGAGCCAGTGAATGTACAACAGTCACGCTGATGTTACCACAGTGGTTCCAAACTTGCCAGGTTGGGAACGCTCAAAAACCATATCAGCTCACCCAATATGGAGTCAAACTCAATAGGTCCTCTATTGCTTTCAAGGACTGTTACTCTCGAGGGAACCATAATATATGTGATGGTTCTATGCCTCACTTACGTTTGGCGATGTAATTTGACTAGTTTGAGTCAGACTAATTCTCACTCTTTTGGTGCTCGATACTCCTCCCATAACTCAATGCTCATAATACCTCCATCTCAACCAATCTCATAGGGACTTTAACTCCGTCAATGAACGGTATCTCATAGGGCTTTAACCTTCTTATCAATCAATCTCATCAATGACTGAAGATTTAGAACAATCCTTAGGAAGCAATTGAATAGACACATCGGTAGAGTTCATTCATAGAGACTCATAAGACAATCAATTTCTATCAATTCATTATCATGCTCTCATCATAATCAACAATCTCAACTCAAAGCTCTAGACTCGATTCTCAAGTTCATTATGCATGCTTTTCGAATTAGTCATGTAGGGTTATGCAAGTTCTCATGAAAAATGTTCAATTCAAGAAAACAATTAGTACGATGATCATCAACATAGAAGACATGTAATTTCAAATCAATTTTTCAAGAAAAACCCTCAAGTATTCATACATGTATACTCTTCAACCATCAACTCATCTATGACCATCTATGGGGCACATGAGAGAACAATCCCATGCTTTTAGTTTGGCCTTACATACCTGTGATGTAGCTATCAATCAAGCACGTCAAGGATCTCTTCTCGAATTCTCAAACTCAAGCTCTTCTCCTCTTTCCTCAAGCCCAAATGTATTTTTCCACACTTATCACATGGTGGCTTACCCTGCGAACCTTGAGCCACACTAGCTTGTGACTGGGATCAATGGGTCTCAATATTCTGAAACCTTTGATCATACCTGCCTCTAGGCACAAGTGCACTAGCAAATGATGGTACTGGAAATCGGTTGCTATAGCCTTTCCTTCCAACCTTATGGCTGGATGTCTTAACTTACGTTTGAACTCTTCCTTGTCATGTTGTCTCTCCTCATCAGCTTGTTGCACAAATGTCATCAATCTCCCAATGTCCATATCATTTATAAGCATGGCTCCTCTCCCGTCTCTCTTGGGTCCTTTATTCAACCCATCAACATAAATCCCCATACTTCCCCTCATGTCAGCAACCATATCCGGAGCATAGCAAGATAGTTGCGTGAACTTTAACCCGTACTCTTGTACGGTCGTAGAGCCCTGTTTTAGATTTAGGAACTCTCTCGCCTTAGTTTCTCTTTTATCTCTTGGGAAGAAGCGTCCCAAGAAAGCTTCCTCAAACACTGCCCAAGTCAAACATGGAGCATCATCCCTCTACTCTTCTTCCACTGATCGAACCATAGTCTGGCCACTCCCTTAAGTTAGTAAGCAGCCAGTTCAACTCTGTCAGCATCAGCCACGTGCATCACTCGGAACTTCCTCTCAAGCTTCTCCATGTAGTTCTCAAGATCTTCAGTGGATGCAGAACCCGTGAACTCAGGTGGATTCATCCTAAAATATTCTCGGACTCTAGAGGTGTCATGAGAATCAAGTCTATGATACGCCCAAATTTACACTCTAAAAGGAAGAGTAAAGTGGTCGTTGGTCAAATATAGAACTTAACCAGTGTTAAGGTCGATCCCACAGGGAACACGTGAGAATGATTCTATTAGCACCCTCTTTCAAATGTAAATTCTATTCCCAAAATAAAGTTGCATCAAGTAAATTGGGGGTTACGTTGTTTCAATTAAATTCCTATTGTAAAGTGACTGATCAGGATGTTGATACTGGATTTCAAACAATTAATGAGAAGCTAGGACTGTGTTCCCCATGACGTCTAATATGATAATCAAACTGGCACGGTAAACTCATTCGTGACTGTGCATACAAGATCAAACAAAGTAGATAATACCTAGTTCACCTTTCGGTCCTTCCTAGCTATATTTTACTCATCTCCTTTCGGTCTCAGAGTGTATGCAATTTCAACCTTTGTTCTCGATCATAGACTAGGTTAAAAACCCCGAATTTCCATTGTAGAATCATTTTCCTAATTATTACATCCCTCTTTGGCATGTAACAAATACGAGCTTACCCTAACGCGTCGACTCATTAGGGAGAAGTTAAAGTGAAGAATGCTAAAATGCATATGATGATCGATCCCACGAGTTCACCCCGATTTGTATTATCTTATTGAATTATCATAGTTCCCACAACCCTAGTTGTAGGTTTAGCCTAGCATGTTCAATACAACTTGCCCACAACAATGTAAAGAAACCATAATCACTAACTTACTGTTGATATAAAGATGAATCTACGGCTTACAATCTTCAAAGTAATGATCAAAACATGAGAATTCAATGTAAAATAATGGCAAAATGTTGTTCTCTACTTGTTTTCTTACTCCAACGTTCAACGACCTCTAAAACGGGCATAAAATAAAAATATATATACAAGGAAAAACTAATCCAATTGAAAATAGGAAAATAAACTTCGGCATGGGTACGGGTCTTTACACGGGCCATATGGGTCCAAACGAACCGTCACACGGTCCGTGAATCTTCACTGGTTCTGCTTCTTATGCCTACAGACACGGCCCGTGTGGGGGTTTACGGACTGTCAAACGACCCCTGAACCTTTCCGTGTGCAAATTCTATGCTGATCCAACTGCACGACCCATGTCACGGTCCGTGGCTGATCACACGGTCCGTGACGGACCCCGTCTTCCTACACTTGTACAATTCCTGTTATTTTTTATGGTGATCCTTCTAATTCACGTCAACCTCATGGCTGGTGACACGGCCCGTGAGAGCTTCGACGGTTCATGTGGCCCTTCGTGAATTTTACCTTTGGCTTGTCTCCTCCATGCAAAATGTAAGGTCACAACGGGATGCACGGCCCGTGTACCGTGACACGGTCCATGAAGACCCCCTGTGGTCCTTCACTTTGTTCAATTTACAGCTTCCTTCTTCGGAAGCCCTTCACGCACACTTCCATGGTCCGTGTGATGTTGCATGATCCGTGAGGGTCTCCGTATGCCACTTGCTTCAGCCATTTTCCACTCTTTTTCTCACAATTTCTCCGTCATTCCATGCCTTCGTCATTTTTCTGCAAAGTACTAAAACACACACATCAAACCAATATATTTGCTTGAGAACGTGCAAAAATCCTTCGCTCAAAGAATCATAAGAGTTGTATTTCTACAACTCATCAGTCTACCTGCTCCTTGTATCACAGCAGGTGCTGCGACAGCCTGAGCTAAAGCTTCAATAGCCCGGCATAGCTCTGCATTAGAGACCTCATCTTGTGGGGGCTACTCAATAGGGACAACTTGATCCAAAGGCTCCTCGTGTACTTGAGGCTCAGGGTGGGTTAGCATCTTTCTTGGCTGGATGCCCCCTTCCTCCGACAATTCTTCTAGGAGGCATGATATCAATTCTGCATGCGTAAAACATGAAATAGAAGAGAGTTTTCATAGAGCTTAACTTTATTGCACGAATTGGAATGAGAAGAAAAGTGTAACAATTTCTAATGTCCTATAGCCTTTTGCTTATGAAATGTGGTCGACAATACAACCATAAAAAAGATTCTACTAGACACGGCTTTATAGACTCCTTAAGACACTTGAACTCTGTGCTCTAATACCAAGTTTGTCATGCCCCAAGAGGGTACCCTTGGCGTGGCCGGCACTAAGAGACTATTGCTAGTCCCTAAGCGAACCACTTAGCCTCATCACATCATTCAATCAAATAACTCTACAGAATAGCGAAAAGTATAAGTAAGTAAGTGGACACATCTCATCTAAAGGTTCAAAATAAATATATAATAATGAAGGCTAGTAGAAAGAACTAGCTCACAATCTCAATATTAATGCTCAACCATCATCTATGAAGCCTCTATTACTACTCAGGTGGTGCCAATGACTAACCCATGGCTACCCAAATCAAAATAAAAGAAATAGTCCAGTCTAACTCTAAAGCAAGATGAAATAATCAAAGTGGGTCCTCTGGAGTAGGGGAGGCTCACCAAGTCAGCTGTGAGTCTTCGATCTTCAATGAAGCGCATGTTGACGATATCTAGTACCTGCCTCTGCATCTTAAAGAATGCAGTCCAGAGGAGACATCAATAGTTGGAGTGTAGTGGTATGCAAAATAGCTAAGTGAAACAGAAACAGGTACAATAATATGGAAACAACATCAACTCAAAGGACTCATCAATAATAACATCTAATCGTCAAATGTCTATTTATGCAAGAATAAAGAGTAGACAATTGGCACATCAACAACTAAAAGTCATCAATCATCTCAAACTTATCTCAAAGGAGCTCACGTCCTCTCATCTCATCTCATTTCATCTCAGAAGAGCTCACCCCCTCTTATCTCATCTCATCTCAGAGGAGCTCACCCCTTCTCATCCCATCTTATCTCATCTCGACTCAGAGTACTCAAGGTAGGAAATTTATGGGAGTTTCTCTTATCCAACAAAAATCATTTATGAGCCAGTGAATGTACAACAATCACGCTGATGTTGCCACAGTGGGTCCAAACATGCCAGGTAGGGAACACTCAAAAACCATATCAGCTCACCCAATATGAGTCAAACTCAATAGGTCCTTTAATGCTTTCAGGGACCGTTACTCTCGAGGGAACCATAATATATGTGATAGTCTATGCCTCACCTACGTTTGGCGACGTAGCTTGACGAGTTCGAGTCGGACGAACTCTCACTCTTTCGGTGCTCGATACTCCTCCCATGACTCAATGCTTATAAAACCTCCATCTAAACCAATCTCATAGGGACTTTAACCCCATCAACAGCTGGTATCTTATAGGGCTTTAACCCTCTCATCAATCAATCTCTTTAATGACCAAAGATTTTAGAACAATCATTAGGAAACAATTGAATAGGCACACCAGTGGAGTTCATTTATAGAGACTCATAAGACAATCAATTTTTATCAACTCATCATCATTCTCTCATCACAATCAACAATCTCAACTCAAAGCTCTAGACTCTATTCTCAAGTTCATTATGCATGGTTTTAAAGTTAGTCATGTAGGGTTATGCAAGTTCTCATGAAAAATGTTCAATTCAAGAAATCAATTAGTATGATGATCATCAACATAGAAAACATGTAATTGTTTCAAGAAAAACCCTCAAGTATTCATGCATGTAGACTCTTCAACCATCAATTCATTTATGATTATCTATAGGGCACATGTGAGAACAATCCCATACTTTTAGTTTAGGCTTACATACTTGGGATGAAGCTATCAATCAAGCATGTCAAGGATCTCTTCTCGAATTCTCAAACTCAAGCTCTTCTCGTCTTTTCTCAAGTCTCAGCCTTGGTAAATTATGGAATAGGACTTAAAATGGGGGATTTTTTAGACCCTTTTACGTCGAAACGACCTTATTAGATCATGTATAGAGTTTGGGAGGGGTGGGGAATCGACCAGAATTTCCCTCGTAATAATTTAGAAATTTTCAACTCGAAAAAGACCAAGTCCACGATGCGGATTGGTCGCGCATTGTGCATTTTCAGAAAAGCTTTTGAATAGGTTTTCTCAATCCCATCGAAAATTTTCAAAAGAATATAAGTGCTGGTCCACGATGGAGGCGTGGCGCGCTCTTGCCGCACACCAACACTATTTTGTGCTTCAGATCAAAAAATTATCTTTTGATCGGGTCGCTTTAAATATTGACCGTGACCATTTTCTCACTCAATTTTTGTGCTAATCACAAATTCGACCTCATATTTTCCATACGAGCATTGGAAGATGTGTTACACGCATAACCTCTCCTCTAGGGGTATTTTGGTAATTTTACCAAGCGTTACAATTTCTATGCTTTAGGGTAGTGTCGATGTCCCACCTAAGTATACACCAATTCTCTCGGCTAGCTCTGTTCCACCATCTACATTAGTGGTTTCTGCAATTCTAGTAGTGGCTAGTGGTTTGCAGGTGATAGGTACTGAGGCTATCAATGATGATTTACCTACTAAGACTGACAAGGAGGAATTTTCCAAGCCTGATCATACACAGGAGGAAACACACGAGGGTCTTTAGGATATTGAAGAGGCCCAACTTCAAAGTCTTTGGCTCGATCTTTTAAGGATGCACCTATTAAGCCCGCTGCTATTGCTCTTATTCACTGCACCGATGCCCCCCGAGTCCACTGCGCAGTGTGATCTTTTACCTCCGCCAAACAAGGGCCTTTTATTCTTTATTTTTAGTTAGATTTTTGGTTTTAGAATCGAGGACACTACTTTTATTAATTTTTGTGGGTGGTGGTGGTTAGTGCCTAACCCATTTGTTTTGTTTGTATATATGTATTTACACTTAGTACGTTTGGTATGTATATATCAATTTGTTTTAGCTTGTGTTTTTTTCATGTGTTGGGATGTTATCTATTTTTTGTTTGTTGATATTATGTTGGTTGTGATGCTTGACAATGTACTATGATGGATTGAGTGACAACATTCTCAAGGGTAAATCATCGATTAGTTGTGGTATGTGATGGTCAGTCATGATGAAATCTGAGTAACCATTGATTTATTGGCCTTGTTTATTCAAAACTGTGTATTGAAAAATGTTTTTGTTGTCTTGTACATTTGCATGTGAATCACAACCAACATTGATGTCCCGAATCATGCTTGTGATGAACGGTATGCTGAGGTCAATCTAATGAGATACTTTGAGTTGCATAATTCATGTGTGGACTTGTAGCATCTTGTTGTGATTGGTGCATTGCTTATTTTGAGTCTTGCAATGATCATTGCACTTGCACATACTCAATTGGTTGAATAATGTTGACAATTGTGCTAGCAAGCCTTGTGTGGTAAGGTTTACTTAGAAAAAATGCTTGACGAAACTCGGGACTTGCTCAGTTGGTCCAATTGATTGATGTTGGTAAAGTAAAGAAAGGACCTTAGGAATTTTCATTGAGTGTGAATCTAAAATTGTAGACCTCAACACTATTTTTTCCTTGTGAGATCATGAGTCTAGCTTGACATTGTTTGAGCCTAACATGTCCTTCCTAAGGAACTTGAGCCAGAATTTGAACCTAATTTGTGATAGAAAATACTCTTGTTGACTTACCCTCATCCTTCTTGATGTATTGGCTTGGTATAAAAGTCCAACTTTAATCTAAAAACCTATGTTGGGGGTATGGCAGCTAAAAGAGCAAAGAGAATCGGGTGTAAGTTTGATAAAAAATTGCTGCTAGGAAAGGTGAAATGGTCTAGCAAAGTCTTGAACATCCTTCTTCTTAAAAGAGAGAGAAAAGAAAAAGAGAAGTTTTTGTTTCCTTATACATATATAGTCTTAGTCGGTGTGCAAATAAAAATGATAAGGGTGTTCAAAAGTGAGAAAAAGGTTTGGAAGTATACGTGTAAGCGGACCAAAGTTGATCCATTGAAGCATTAAAAGAAAAGTGCATTCTTGAGTCATACACCAAGGAGGTGCAACCACTATCCTATAAACTTAATCAGATTCTTGCATTCAGCCCCATAACATGCCAAAAAATCCTTTTTATCTTTCATTGGCTAATCAAAAAGTTGATTGGAAAATAAGGGCAAATCCTTGAGTGGTTGTTGGGCATTTTTTCTTCATTTGGGAATATGAGTGTTGTTTGTTATTTCCATGTTTAGTTTGGCTTTAAATGTGCGAGATAAGGAACCGTTGTTGGGATGAGGGTAGCCTAGCACTTTTGGTAAACATGAACTCGCCACTAAGATATGTTTTGCATGAGCAAGTATTTGTGGCAATACTAGTTATACCTTGAGGCTTGAAGTGCATAACTGATGTGTTGCAATACTAATTATATCTTGAGGCTTGAAGTGCATAACTGATGTATTGCATAATTAGCAAACCTTGCATGACCTAGCATATTTAGTCTCAGTTAGCACAACTTGTAGACTCTATCCTTGAGTTGATTGATATTTGATTTGCTTGAGCACTAGCAAAAGTTCAAGTTAGGGGTGTTGATGAGTCGTGAAAATTTGATTTATTGGTGCTTTAATTGATAGAAAACGTGTCCTTGATCTCGTATTTATGACTTAGACTAATGCAATTTTGTTATTTTACAGAGAGGCAAGGTTTTGGACACAACTTAGATGCAAAATTGCAGAAAAGAGGTCAAAGAGCAACAAAATTGATTAAAGGTGGCATGAATCTCGCTTTTTGCAATAGGCGAGTTGCCAAGTACATTTGACGAATTGCCTATGCAATCTAGAACCCCTAAGGACATTCTAGATTAGGGTATTAATAGGTTAGGAAGATTGGCAAGTTCAAGTAATGGTCGGTGACTTGCCGATCAAGACATGCTAGCTAAACAATTCATCACCAAGTTCTTTAGAAGGCACCATGATTAAGGCTAACATAACGGTGAGATGATCCTTCGAACAATGACTCACTAAAGAAGTTTGGCGATCTTAACTTAGCTCGCAAAAGCATCTAGGAACTAAAGGCAAGAGTCAAGCAAGAAAGGCGAGGAGAGGATACCATGTGCGACTTGCCGACTCAGTCGGTGAGCATGACCCACCTCGCTTAATGCTCTAGAAAGTTATTGATTGACATCCTAATCTCTTATCAATGCCTATTTGATTTTATAGATTTTTTTTGCTAATTGAGAAAGTGATGAGATTAAATGGTTCCCTTCGGAGCTAGTAATGATTTTTAAGTGCCGGCCACACCTAAGGTATCCTCTCGGGGCATGACATAAGCATTATCTAAAGTAAACCTACTGAACTTTGTCGCCCATATGCCACTCGCTGTCAATTTTGACACTTAGCCTTAAGCTCAACTATATCTTTCTTCGTATCAGGCCATCAATAAAGCTGCTTTGAATCTTGATGCAACTTGGTCTCACTCAGATGAATAGAGTACCCCAAACTATGAGACTCCACCAACACTGTTTGAATCATGCCATCCATTCAATAAGCACAAATACTTTTCCTAAAGCTGAGCACACCACATGTGTCAAGAGCAACATCACTTACCTTGCCGGACATCATCTTTCTTCTAAGCTTATTAAAAATCTCATCCTCGAACTACTTGGCTTTAATCTCCTCGATGAAAGTGGATTTGACCTCAATGTTGGCTAGAATTCCACCTTTCTTTGAAAGTGCTTAACTCATGAACTTGGTCTCCAATTATTGAATCTCTCTATTCAAAGATTGCTTGGACATCACTAAATAGGATAGACTATCCATACTAGTTCGTTTTCAGCTTAATGATTTTACCACCACATTAGCCTTACTTAGATGGTACTGAGTGGTGATGTCATAATATTTAAGTAACTCCATCCACCTTCGTTATCTCAGACTCAAGTTTATTTGAGTAAACACATGTTATAGACTGTGTGATTTGTAAATACCTCATACTTGACACCATAAAAGTGGTGTTGTCAGATCATGAGAGCAAACACTACCGCTACTAAATCCAAGTCATGCACTAGGTAGTTCCTCTCATAAAGCTTCAAATTCTATGATACAAAAGCTATGACATTCTTATCCTACATCAAAACACCAGCCAAGCCAAAATATGAAGAATCATAATAAATACTGTAACTCTTAGCTTCAACTAACAATGCTAGGATAGTCTTGTAGTTAAAAGAGTCTTAAGCTTTTGGAAGCTAGCCTCACATTTGTCGGTCCACTCAAAAGGAACCTCCTTTTGAGTCAACCTTATCAAGTGTGTAATGATAAAAGCAAAATTCTTCACACACCGAATATAATTGCTGGCAAGATAAAACTCCTAACTTTAGTTACGAAACAAGACTTCTTAACTGCCTCAATCTTTTAAAATCCACCATCACCCTATTCTTTGAAACTACATGTCTTAAAAAGGAAATTGAAGCCTACTAGAACTTACCCTTAGAAAATTTGACATACAACTTCTATTTTCCCAAGACACCTAGAACAACACCGAGAGGGTCGGCATGCTTTTTCTTACTCCTCGAATAAAATAGAGTGTCATCAACGAAAACAATTTGTGGGATCTTTCTCCAATGAGAGGCAATGAAAAGAATTCGAGAATGGATTGCTACCTATGCCTAGATCATGGATAAATGGAAATTTTATTGATAAGACCTTTTCAATTGTAGCCAATATCTTATTACGAGTAATTCCGACAGCTTCAGGAGAAAAAGAGACATTTACCTATTACAGAGATGGTGCGATTTGATTCTTTTTTTGTTGTTGTTGATTTTCTATTTTATAATTGGATCTAGTAAAGATTTGAATACCTCATTCATCAAAATCATGAAGGCTGTGAGTGCAATGGTCAATCCAAATGACATTGCCAGAAACTCATATTGCTCATACCGAGTTTTGAACGTAGTCTTAGGTAAATCCTGAGGTCTAATCTTTAGTTGATGATAACAAGTCATTTGATCAATTTTAGAGAATACTAATGCACCCTAAAACTAATCAAAGTGATCATTTAAATGAGGCAATGAATATTTTTTTCATATGCTGGCCTTATTTAATTGCTAATAGTCTTTGTACATCCTCATGTTACCGTCTTTGTTGTAACAAACAAGACTAGGGCACTTATGGGAAGCACTAGGATAGATAAACCTTATCAAAAAGCTCTTGTATATGAGTCTTAAGCTCCCAACTTTGCGGAAGTCATGTGATAAGGAGGGGTAGAGATATTGCGAGTGTCCAACTCTAGGTCAATACAAATATCTATATCTTTATAGAGAGGCATACTAGACAGATCAATAGAAAACACCTTCTTAAATTTGGATACTACAGGAATGGACTAAATAGAGAGGAACTCTACATCAACTTCCTAAATATCAGCTAAGTAAGCCAAATAACCTACCCCACAAGTTTCTATTCGGATATAAGATATGACCTTGGGTGGCTTAGCCTCATGCACTCCTTCCTACTTTAACTTTTTCCTACCTGGGCTCTCTAGAGTCACAATTTTAAAGTTATGATTAAGTATTGTATGATAAGGAGACAACAAATTCATGCCTAGCATCATATTAGAATCAGTCATATCAAAGATCATCAAATCAATCCAAGTCTAAAAATCCATACATATAACAAAACAAGCACAATAGAGATAGATGACTACAACAGACTCTCCAACTAGCATATAAAAGTGAATGGGGGCATCACGCGTATGACAAATCATATCAAAATCGAAGAAAACGTTTACTAGCAGATAAGAATATGTAAAGCTTGGGTTAAAGAAACTGGTAGTCATCTAATCGCAAATAAGAATAGAACTTGTGATTACTACATCAAATGCCTTAACCTCGATCCCTTTTAGACAAAGCAAAAAACAAAGTAATGTTGTCCTAATGGGCAATCTCCCTACCTAGATACATCAGTCCGCTACATATATTACATTTTTTCTAGCCTCTACGGCCTCTCTAACTTCCTCTTCGCCCACCTTGTAGACATCCCCGACCCTCCACCTACTGATACAATGGTTCTTGTCATGCCCCAAGCCACAGGCCTAGACGCGATCCAGTGAATAGGAATCCGAAGGGATCCCAAACAAGCCTCTTAAGCATGCATAACACATCTTTGGTTTCACAAAAGCATAAAAGAGCAATAAACACGTAATGCATAATTTCTAAGGAAAACAGAGCTTTGGACTCACGCTATGGGATTTTGTAGGGAAGAAGATGAGCATGAATCACATAGAAAATAATTTCTAAGGGGCGGGCAAGCATGACTCATGATATGGGGGCAAGTAGGGACTTGGGACTTCCTTCTCATCACTATCATCAAGCATTTAACATAAAAAGGGAGTATAGGACTAATGGATATCTTCATAGTACAAAGCATAATTGAGCTCAATCATACATAACCATCACAATATCTAACAAAAACTCTAATCATGAATAGGACGGGGCCAAGACATCTCCCCAGCTAACCCTTAAAAGGTAGAATCTTAAAGTAAATGAGTCTAAACAAGGCATGAAAGTAAGTGGAATCTTGTCCTCAAATGTGGAGAACTCACCAAGCTATCTTCAACCAGAACGTCTAGTCGGGTAGAGGAGAAGGATGGTAAGGAGCTCTGATTCCTACATGGTTAGATTATGCATGCAAAAAGTGTGCGTTAGTACTTGGAACGTACTAAGAATGTGGGGGTGCAAATGCATCAAAGAATATGAATAGTAAGTAATCAATATGTATCATCATAAACAATGGATATAGGCTCAATATGTTATTAGAGACAATTGCCTAAAGGGACATGCATGAAGAATCGTTAAATCACATGACATCATATGCATAATAGGAATGGACCATAATCGACATATAAGACCAAGTGAAATACTACTTAGAATCCTGATGTTTAATCCACATCGGACAAGGAGCGGTCTACTTTTCAAAAGTAGACCTAACAATATCCTTATGGCATGGCCTTTTGAAAAGTAAAACCATGTTGCGGCATAGCCGTTTTGGTGGGTTTCACATTTTATCTTTACCTTACAACATAGCCTTTTTGGTAGGTTCAACAAATATCTATACCTTACGACATTGCCTTTTCGGTAGGTACAAGCCCACATAGGAAATTAATGTCATAAACCTATGGTGGCACATAGTTTAGGGACCATAGGAGACTACCAAGGTCTGCTTGATGCTAGATCATAATCCAATGGAATATTTGAAACATAGATATAGTTATGACATGCATAGTCTCAAAATATCTTACTATCATTCTTGGAGTAGCTCATTAATCATAACTTGTAACATCAAAGTTAGGGCTTTACTGTCACGCCCTGGGAAGGTACCTAGGCATGGCCGGCACCTAGAGACTATTGCTAGTCCCCAAGTGAACCACTTATCCTTATCACATTCATTCTATCAATAATTCAAAAATATCAGTGGAAAATAAAGGAGAGTAAATGGGAACATCTCATCTAGTCTCAAAATATTATTATAAATAAAATGCTAGTGGAGAGAAACTAGCTCGACAAGTCTTATTATCAACACTCAGCTTTAGTCTATGAAGCCTCTATCACTATTAAGTGGTGCCAATGACAGACCCATGGCTACCTCAACTCAAGGAATAGTAAAGCTACTCTAAAGTCTTACTCTAATAGCAAGATAAAAGTATGTAATGGTCCTCTGAAGTAAAGGAGGCTCACCAACTCTGCTAACTGCAATAGATCTTCAATGATGCATCTGTTGACTATCTCTGGATCCTATATCTGCATCATGAAATGATGCACCACCATGTGGTGTTAGTACGTGGAATGTATGGTATGTAAAATAGTTGAATGAAACAGAAACAAGTAGAATAATATGGAACAATATCAGCTCAGAATAATAACCAATCAAAACCTCAAATGTCTATCTAAAGCAAGAATAAAGAGTAGACAAGTGACCCATCAACCAATCAAACTCATCAATCAACTCAACCAAACTCAAAACTCAACTCGACTCAGAGTACTCAAGGTAGGAACTTTTGGGAGTTTCTCTTATCCAACAACAATCACTTATGAGCCAGTGATTGTACAACAATCTCGTTGATGTTGCAATAGCCATTCCATACTTGCCAAGCAAGGAACGCCTAGGATCCACAAGGTAACTGGATAATTAACACATTAAGTCCTATTATTTCAAGACAATAAGGTGAGAACCTGTCCGACTCTAACGGAACTTAATCCATAGGATGAGAACTTGTCCGACTCTAATGGAACTTAGCCCTTAAAATAGGAACTTGTCCGACTCCAACGGAACTACGCTTGGCGACGTAGTTAATGAGTGCGAGTTGGACTTGCTCTTACTGTTACTCATTTCGGTGCTCGATACTCCTCCCAAGACTCAATGCTCATAAGACTCCTCATCTCAACTCAATTATCTCAAATTAGCCTTTTAGAGGCTCTCATTATCTCATTAACTCAAACTCAATGGTCCTCTATTATTTCAGGGACTTTAACTCATATCAGTTAACTCAATTCTCATTTAAGAACTCAAGGACTCCGATCATCAATTACAAGAAGTCGTTTAGTCAGAACTCAAAAACTCAATTATGAAGACTCATAGGATCATAAAGCTCAATTAACTCAACCTCATACTCACATCAACACTTCACTCAACATACTCAAACCAAGCCTCTAAACTCCACCCCTAGGTACATTCATGCATGCTTTCAAACATAATCATGTAGGGTTATATAATATCTCATGAAAAATGTTCAATTCAAGAAAACAAGTTTATGATAATCATCAACATAGGAAAATACATGTAAATAATATAAATTTCTAGAAAAACCATCAAGAATCTTGTATGTAGACTCTTTAGACTTTCAACTCTTCTATGACCATCTATGGGAACATGAGAGAACAATCTCATCCTTACATACTGAATGTGAAGCTCTAATGATCAATCTTCCAGAGTTCACACTTGAATTCTCCAATCTACACTTCTCTCTTCTCTTCTCAAGACCTAACCTTTTTCCAAGGCTTAGAATGGACATAGAGTGGGGTTTAAAACCCTTTTTATGCTTAAAATTACCTATTTTGATCATATGTTAAGTCTAGGAGGGGTTCGAAAAGGTCTAGAATGTCCCTAATGAAATTCGAAAAAAATCCATCTTAGGACATGGGGTCCGCGATGCGGACAGGGTATATTTTTGGTGTTTTTGCCGAACATTATCTGAACGAGGTTTCTAATCCCATAGAAATTCTTTTTGAAATAAAACAAAGTGCTGGTCCATGGCAGGTGTATGTCGCACACTTGTCGCGCACCCTCACTAGTTCGCATTTTCGCATCGAAGAATCATCTTTTGACCCAGTTGCTCTAAAAATCAACCAACACCATTTTCACTCAATTTTTCATGTTGATCTTAAATCCAACCACAAATTTGCCATCGAAGCATGGAAAGACGCGTTATGTGCACACCTCTCCTCTAGTGGTATTTTGATAATTTTACCGGGCATTACATTCACATAATTCTCATCATTCATATTGTGCTTATGAGCTCATAGCATACTTGTTATCCCCCTTGTTAGTCTCAACATGCTTATCACACATATCTTATCATAAGGCATTCATGACTTAAGAACTTGGCATGCATCTTTAAATTAATTCATGGTGGGTATATCTACACAAGCTTGAAATCATGCAATTCGTAAATAAATGCCATGAGAGGAGTATAATAAAATCCTTAAATATTATTCAAAATAATCCACCAATCAACATGAGGATACTTGGTTAGGGAACCATCAAACCCTCACATAAAAATCATAGATTTCATATAATATTGCATGACATAATAATGTACTAGGATAACCATTATAAAATACTTCATATTATCATCATAAGAATGAGTTCATAAAAATCATCTTGTATCACCATAAATTAAGAAATCACAAAGGAGAGGAGGAATGACTGAGCTTGTAGAGGAAAAGTCTCCACAATTAAAACCCACGTACCTTGTCTACTTAATGAAGAGAAAATCTGATTTGGAGATGAAGAAACCAAAACCCTAGCTTGCATACTCCTTTGAAGACCTTATAGAACTTGGGAGGGGTTTGGGACTTAGAGTGTTTTTGGAATGAGGAGAAATGAGAGGGATTAGGGTTAAGAGGACTGCTAAAGGGTCCCTTGGAGGTCAAAATGACCTACATAGGCTTAAAATGCTGGTAAGGACAAAATTGCCCCTTTTAAAATATGGTCGGATAGGATTACGAGACCCCATTTATGGGTTGTAGTCTATTCTACGGGCCGTAGAGAGGGGTTTTGCCTGATTGCCTTTCAGACTTTCAGAGACCCTTCTCTGATTTGCATTCCACGACACGATCTACAACTCATAAAAGATTTTACGGGCCATCTAATGAGTTGTAGATTGAATCCCTGAAAGATCCCAATTTCATCAAGTCCGCCTTAGGTTCTACGAACTAATTATGGGTTGTGCAACAACTTACATCTCGTAAAACTCCTTTGTAGAAGCTGATAGTCCCAAAATTTCCAAAGCTTGTTTTCTTGCATTTCTCATGCTCCTCATAGGTAGGGTCTTACAATATCTCCCCCTTGAGAATATTCATCCCCGTGTGTGCTAAGGCAAGCTTTAAGAAATGGAATACATGCACCATATGCCAAATGCACCATATACAAAAATGTAACACATGTACCATTAAAATCTTTAAACAATGCCTCAAATAATACTTACAAATGCAACCTAAGATCACATAACCATGTATTAATGACACGAGAATGACATGCAAGGAATGGAGGTTCTAAAGTAGGAAAGATCATAGTACCTCAATCTTGATTAGAATAGAAGAGATAGGGGTATCACTTCTTCATATCGGCTTCAGCTTCCCAAGTGGCACTTTCTACATGTTGGTTCCTCCAAAGAACTTTGACAGAGTGTACACCTTTGTTTCTCAACCGCTCAACTTGCCTATCGAATATTTATACCAGGATCTCCTCATAGGTCAAGTTCTCTTCAACATTTACCATTTATATGGGCACAATGGAACTAGGGTCCCTAATACATTTTCTCAACATGGAGACATGAAAAACTGGATGGACCATAGTCATTTCCATGGGAAACTCTAATTCATATGCAACTTTACCCACAAGTCTCAAGATATGGTAAGGCCCTATGTACCTAGGGCTTAATTTCCTCTTCTTGCCAAAGCAAACCACGCCCTTCATCGGTGAAACCTTCAATACACCCAATCATCAACTTCAAACTCAAGGCCTCTCCTTCTCGTGTCGGCATACGACTTTTGCCATCTTTTAGATGCCTTCAATCTCTTCCTTATCACCCTCACCTTCTCCAGCACCTCCATAACTAGATCTGGACCCAAAAAAAGTCAATTTTCCCACTTCAAACCAACCAATCGGGGATCTACACCGCCTCCAATAAAGGGCTTCAAAGGAGCCATCCCAATGCTAGAATGAAAGCTATAGTTATTGAAAAACTCAATGAGCGGGAGGTGCTTATACCAACTACCCTTAAACTCCAAGAAGCAAGCCCTAAGCATGTCCTCAAGAGTTTAGATAGTCCTCTAAGCTTGGCCATCCGTTTGCAGGTGAAAGGCCATGCTAAGCTTGGCTTTAGTGCCAAGACCCTTTTGGAAAGACCTCTAGTAGTGCAATGTGAATTGAACACCACGATCCAAAATGATGGCCAATGGAACCCCATGCAATCTCACCAACTCATGAATATACAACTTGGCATAATCTTTGGCACTATAGGTTGCCTTAACCAGTAGGAAGTGAGCCAACTTTGTCATTCTATCAATAATAATCCAAATGGAGTCAAAATGCCATCTAAACTTTGGAAACCCAATTACAAAGTCCATGTTAATACCTTCCCAATTCCAAGTAGGAATCTCTATGTATTGGGCCAAACCCCCCGGCCTTTTGATGCTCGACCTTGACTTGTTGGCAAGTATGGCAACCAACTATGAATTTGGCAATGTCTCTCTTCAACCACCCTACCTATACATTTATCTCAAGTCTTTATACATCTTGGTAGAACCGAGGTGAATAGAGTAAGAGGAGTTATGGGCCTCTCTCAAGATCATACCTCTCAAGTCATAAACATTGGGCATGCACAACCTACCTCGGTACCTAAGAACGCCATCTCCGCCTTGGGAGAAAACCTCCACTTTTCCATCTTTTATCAATGACTTCAACTTCATCAAAGCGGGTGAAGGTCTTGTTTCGATTTAACTTCTTCAATTAAGGAGGACTTAGAACCATCTATTACCACCACACCACCATTTTTAGCTTCATTTAATTTAACTCCCAACCTAGCCAACTGATGGACCTCTCTTGCAAATTCCTTCCTGCTATCCTCAAGGTGAGCTACGCTATACATGGACACCCGACTTAGGGCATCGACCGCAAAATTAGCTTTACCTGGATGGTAATGCACGCTCATGTCATATTCTTTAAGGAATTTTAGCCACCTTTTTTGCCTCAAATTTAAGTCTCTTTGGGTGAACACATATTGGAGACTCTTATGGTTAGTGAACACATCTACATGAACCCCATACGAATGGTGATGCCATATATTCAGGGCAAATACCACGGACGCTAGCTTAAGATTGTGGATGGGGTAATTACACTCATGTACCTCTAGTTGCCTAGAAGCATTGGCGATGACCTTGCCAGTTTGCATCAACACACACCCCAATCTGATCCTTGCAGCATCACAATACCACCACAAATCCCTCCAACCCTTTCGATAGAGCCAAAATTGAAGTGGACATAAGCTTGTCCTTCAAGTTTTGGAAACTTCTTTCACATTCATCGGTCCATACAATTTTTCCTTCTTTTGGGTCAATTTTGTCAAGAGAAGCGATTAAGGAGAAACAATTCACAAACCTTCGTTAGTAACTGGGCAAACCCAAGAAGCTCCCAATGTCCATCGAAGTCAAGGGTTTAGGCCAATTTTTCATTATCTCTGTCTTTTTTGGATCCACCATAATCCCATCTCCCGATACCACATGACCTAGGAATGAAATTTCTTTCAACCAAAACTCCCATTTGTTTAATTTAGCAAAAAGCCTTTCTTCACTCAATGTTTGCAACACCACCCTTAAATGTATTGCATGCTCCCCTTCATTCTGGGAGTAAATCAAAATATCATCAATAAATACCACAAAAAACATATGAAGTTAGGGTTTAAAGACCCGATTCATGAGATCCGTAGATATTTCCAGAGCATTAGTTAGGCTGAAGGACATCACCACGAATTCAAAATGCCCATACCTTTTTCGAAAAGCCGTTTTGGGAATATTGCACTCCCTTACTCTTAATTGATGATACCCAGATCAAAGGTCAATCTTTGAGAAGTAACTAGCCCCTTGCGATTGATCAAATAAGTCATTGATCCTTGGCAATAGATGCTTGTCCTTTATGGTGACATTATTGAGTTGCTGGTAGTCGATGCACATTCTAAGAGAACCATCCTTTTTCTTACAAACAACACCGGTGCACTCCAAGGTGACTTACTAGGCCTTATGAACCCCTTCTCTAAAAAATCCGTTAGTTGTTCCTTTAACTCTTTAAACTCCGTAGGGGCCATTCGCTAGGAGGAATGAAAATGATTTGAGTATCAGGGAGGAGATCTATTTCGAAATCCATCTCCCTTTTGAGAGGGACACCGGGAAGTTCATTGAGAAAGACATCAAGAAACTCATTGACAACCTGGACTAACTCAATAGGAGGGACCCTAGACTCGACATCCCTAACCCACACAAGACGATAGATATAGCCTTTGAAATCAACTTTTGAGCCTTAAGATAAGAGATGAATCTACCCTTGACTACCAAATCACGACCTTCCCATTCAAGGACGAGTTCATTAGGGATTGGGAATCTAACTTTACGAGCCCTACAATCAATAGTAGCATGATATGCATGTAACCAATCAATCCCAAGAATGATGTCAAAATCTACCATATCGAGTTCAACAAAATAAGAAGGAAAAGCATTATGCAATATAGACACGCGACAACCCCTATAGACTCTTTTTGCAAGAATGGACTCACCAACGAGGGTGGACACCTCAAAGGGTTCACATAGCAATTCGGGACACACATGAAGCCGATTGTCAATAAATGGAGTAATGAAAGAAAAAGTGGCACTTGGATCCAATAAAGCATATACATTAAGAGTGTAGATCTTTAACATACCGGTAATAATATCGGGCGCCTCATCAACCCCTTGTCTCCCTTGAAGAGCATAGAACCGATTATGTTGAGGAGTACCTCCTTGTTGACCACCTTGTTCCCTTTGATCACCATGGGTTCCTTGCCCTTGAGGACTACCATCCCTACCTTTGTTTGGACATTCCGCAATCTTGTAACCCATTTTTCCACAGCTGAAGCAAGCACCTGTATTCTTCCAACATGTGCCACTATGATTCCTTCCATATTTTGGGAACTTAGGATGAGTCATTCCACCATTTCCACCTTGAGCCTTTGGGTTGGGACCCTATCATTTGCAAACCTTTGGCATTGGACATTAGAGGTCCTTTAGACTTGGAATTTGTGGACTTGTTGGAAACGATAACCTTTAGCACCTTGGAATCCACCGTCAAGATGATTCCTCCTGGACTCCCCCATCATTCCTTTAGCACCTTGGAATCCACCATCAAGTCGATCCCTCTTGGACTCCCCATCCTTCTCTTCTAATTTTCACCCCCTTAATTTTTCGACGTATGTCATAAGCCGCGATATACCCATATCCCTAACGAGAATGGTGGCGTGACATTCTTTATTGATTATGTCAGATACACCAGACACAAACTTATGCATCCTTGCCCGAGGTTAGCAACAAAGTGAGTAGAAAACTTGAAGAGGCTGTTGAACTTAAGGGAATATTCCTCACGCTCATGGAACCTTGCCTAAGATTCATGATCTCTGTCAACTTTTCTTTGCTTAGGTCAATTGGGAAGAAACGTTAAAAGAAGATCCCTCACCCTTGAGGTCGGTAAAGGAGCATGAGGAGCTTGAACTCGTTGATTGGCCACGGCCCTTGCTAATTGGGTGACCATATTTCGGTACTCAGCGTGGGTGACTCCTTCTTTCGTTTGGGGAGCTCGTAGGGCTGGAGGGGCCGGTTCACCCATGAGGGTGGGAGCTCTTTGTGCCATTTATCTCAATGGCATAATCTAATAGAGAAAAAGACCGCTTGTTAGAGATAGAAAACCTTATGTCAAATCTAAAGCATGAAATAGAGCATGAAGAAGTGAACCATTTCCTAAAACGCCTCATAGCCTCACATTCATAGTTGTGGTGTGATTCACAACCATGAACAACACACTACTCGACACAGTATGTTAGATTATCAAGGACCATTTATGAACCTAGTGCTCTGATATCAAGCTTTGTCACACTCCAAGCCACAGGCCTAGACACAACACGGTGAATGGGAATCCAAAGGGATCCCAAACAAGCTTCTTAAGCATGCATAACACATCCTTGGTTTTGCGGAAGCATAAAAGAGCAATAAATATATAGGGAAGAGGATGAACATGAATCACATAGAAAATAATTTCTAAGAGGTGGGTAAGTATGACTCACGCTATGGGGGAAATTAGGGACTTGGAACTTCCATCTCATCACCGTCATCAAGCATTTAATATAAAAAGGGTGTTTGGGACTAAGAGATGTCTTCATAGTACAAAACATAAGAAGTCGAGCTCAATCATACATAACCATCACAATATCCAACAACACCTCTAATCATGAATAGGACGAGGACCAAGACATCTCCAATATCACCCTCAAAAGATAGTATCCAAAAGTAAATGAGTCTTAACAAGGCATGAAAGTAAGTGGAATCTTTCCGTGAATATGGAGGAATCACCAAGCAATCTTCAATCGGAACATCTAGCTGCGTGGGGGAGGAGGATGGTAAGGAGCTCTGATGCGTGCATGGGTAGATCATGTAGGCAAAAAGTATGCATTAGTACTTGGAATGTACAAAGTATGTGGCATGCAAATGCATCAAAGGACATAAATTCTAAGTGATCAATATGTGTCATCATAAACAATAGATATAGGCTCAATATGTCATGAGAGGCAATTGCCTAGAGGGACATGCATAAAGAATCATCAAATCACATGACATCATATGCATAGTGGGAAGGGACCATAATCGGTATATAAGAGCAAGTGAGCTACTACTTGAATCCCGATGTTTACTCCACATCAGACAAGGAGCGGACTACTTTGCCAAGGTAGACCTAACACTATCCTAACGTCATGGCCTTTTCAGAAAGTGCCACCACCTTATGGCATAGCCTTTTTGGTGGGTTTCACATTTTATCTTTACCTTATGGCATAACCATTTTGGTAGGTTCAACAAACATCCATACCTTACGACATTGCTTTTTCAGTAGGTACAGGCCCACATAGGGAATTAATGTCATAAACATATAGTGGCACATAATTTAGGGACCATGACAGACAACCAAGGTCCTCTCGGTGCTAGATCACAATCCCACGGAATACTTGAACATAGACATATTTATGGAATGCATAGTCTCAAAATATCTTAGTACCATTCTTTGAGTAGCTCAGTAATCATAACTTGTAACATCAAAATTAGGTATTTACATAATTCTTATTATTCATATCATGCTCATGAGCTCATATCATACTTGTTAGGCCCCTTGTTAGTCTCAACATGCTTATCACACATATTTTGCCATAAGGAATTCATGACTTAAGAACTTGGCATGCATCTTTAAATTAATTCATGGTGGTTACATCTACACAAGCTTGAAATCATGCAATTAATATCTACATGCCATGAGAGGAGTATAATAAAATCCTTAAATATTATCTAAAATAACCCACCAATAAACATGAGGAAACTTGGTTAGGGCACCATCAAACCCTCACATAAAAATTATAGATTTCATATGATATTGTATGACCTGATAATGTACTAGGATAACCATCATAAAACACTTCATATTATCATCAATAAGAATGCGTTCATAAAAATCATCATGTATTACCATAACTTGAGAAATTACAAAGGAGGAGAGGAATGGTTGAGCTTGTGGGGGAAAGGTCTCCACAATCAAAATCCACATACCTTGTCTACTTAATGAGGAGAAAATCCAATTCAGTTGTGAAGAAACCAAAACCCTAACTTTCACTCTCCTTTGAAGACCTTGAAGAGCTTAGGAGGGGTTTGGAACTTAAAGTGTTTTTGGAATGAGGAGGAATGAGAGGGATTAGGGTCAAGAGGGCTGATAAAGGGTCCCTTGGAGGTCAAAATAGCCTAGATAGGCTTAAAATGCTATGAAAAGACAAAGCTGCCCCTTTTAAAATCTGGCCGGACATGACTACGAGACCCCGTTTACGAGTTGTAGTGTAATCGACGGTCCATAGATAGGGGCTTCATCTGATAATCTTTCAAACTTACAGAGACCCTTCTCTGATTTGCATTCCATGACACAATCTACGACTCGTAAAAGATTTTATGAACCATCTGATAAGTCATAAATTGAATTTCTGAAAGATCCCAATTTTACCAAGTCTTCTTCGGGTTCTACGAATCAACTTACGGGCCCTGCGATGACTTATGGCTCATAAAACCCCCTCGTAGAAGCTGGCAGACCAAAAATTTTCAAAGCTTATTTTCTTGCATTTCTCATGCTCCTCATAGGTGGGGTCTTACAGTTCTGGTCTGCTGCTGCATAGCATCAACCATGTAAGAGTGGTGGAAATCTCTCCTCATGTGTCCTAGCTTCATACAGTTATAACAACTTAGTTAAGGAAAGTTTGACTGCCTGATGCAAACCATCGTGAGTAGGATACTATTATGGAGTCTTAGAGTAACTAACTATAGAAGTGGGTATGGCTAACCAAATTAGCTAGACTCTAATTACTGAACTACTTGAACCTCCGGAGTAGGAGTCGTGAAAGTTACTTTCTTTCTTGGGCTTCTTAGCCAAAGCCCTAGCATGAATAATCTTTTAAACTCCTTCCACTTTCATCACGAAGTATGTCACCTTATTAAGGCTTTTACTTGCAGAGGTCATATGAACAAACAACAATATTAATTTAGGTTTTTAAATCTTTGATGAACAATTGGATCCACTCTTCTTCTATGGTCACTAGCAGTGTGGCATAGATGTACAAGCTATGGAACATAGTCTAATAAGTAGTTATCATCATTCCATCCTACTTATGAGACACAAACTCATCCTCTTTGCAATCCTTTAGAGTTCGAGGCACATACTTCTCCAAAAACAAGGCATAAAACTAAACTTAGGTGAGTGGTGGTAAGGCTAGTGATCGGTATTCCACAAAGGCTCTCCAGCATTACGTAGCCTCACCCTAAAGCTTTAAAATCACGGACTCAACTCTATGTTGATGCACTATGCCAAAATTGTGAAGTCCCTCATAAAATCTTAAGATGAACTTATTGGCATTCTCACTCTTCGAACCATAAAACACTGGAGCCTTCAACTTCAAGAACTTTTTCAGTATCTCATACTCAGTGTCAATCATCACTAGTCCTAGAAGTGAATAAAGGAAAGTCATCAACACCCAATGCTCTATCTATTCTGTGGACCATAGCTGTATTAGGATAAGTGGTTGGGGCTTGAGCAATGAGCACCATGGGAAGACTTCAAAGCCATCCAAACCACTCAAGAAAGTCAAAACCTGTTGAGCTATTGTTGGGTCCATAGGGGGAAGTCCTGCAGTATTCGCTTGCACATTCTCCTCTAATTTTGTGTTTTCTCAACCTCAAGTTTCATATTATCTTCTATCTCAATTTGGGGTATGAGAGAGGCCTATTTCACGAGTACATTTTCAGTTTGGACTTCACACTTGGAAGGTGCTACCCTTTCTCGAACTTGGTCTCTTCCTCTTCACCTACTCCTATCTCAGCCACATCCTTTCATGGTTTCCTTCTCTATTGACCTTGACACTGTTGTATCACATATTAACAATCTATGGATAGAAAAGTGAAAGTGCTTTATTACCAATTTGAATTACCGAATATTAATTGGAATCAAGTTATACCATGAAAGGAGAAGTAGACCGAGAGATTTTCTAAATTTCTTTAGCCTCTAGAAGAAAAGTACAGATGCCTCTGCACTGTTCTACAAGACTCTAGTAGAATCATTTCGATACAATGAGATCTACAAACTAGGACTCTGATACCAACTTTTATCACAATCTTGATCCATTGTAATTGGATCCCATGTTAACCCTCTGATGGGAGAACCATTTCTAAAACCCAACTAAGCATACTAATAAGAGATAAGAACTTAAAGATGTTTGGAAACAAGTTTAAATGATAATTAAATATTGAGTTCACATAAACTCAAATGATCAAATTAAGTAGAGCAGAATTTAACTTATTTAGAGATTGAAAGTATATAACACCCCTAAAACAATTCTAATTTAGAAAGTCCAAAATCCTAAAAATGAACTTGAGAAAATTTGTTAGTGTCAGTAACTACGAACAACTTCTATAGCCCATAGAATGTTCTATGGACCATAACAGGGGTCTTTTGGTTACCTCTAACACACAGACAAAATTTGACTTTTGGACTCGATCTATGGACTAACTCTACAACTCATAGAGCTTTTACAGACAACAGATGGTGCCCGTAGATGAGATTTAGAGAGGGTGCAAAGTTTTCTAAGTTCCACAAAACTAGGTCTATACGCCATAGAAAGTTATACGAGTCATAGACCTATCTTTTTAGTCCAACCCTTCATGGAGTCAGTGAAGTCTGTGGATGGGGTTTATGATCCATAGTTTGGACCATGACTCGTAGTTGATGCTTCGTAGTTCAAGTTCTGAAACCCATAAATTTTATTTGAGTTCCACGAGAGGCGTAGTACGACCTGTTGATATATCTATGACTCATAGAAGGTTAGTTGCAGACCCAAGCTTGAAATTCCCAACTTTCCAAGAAAGCCATTTTTGAGCTATAGACAGGACTACAACTCGTAGAGGGAAAAGTCATAGTCCTTGTCGTTAGTCTTAATAAGGGTTATTTTGGCCTTTTTTAACCTTTTTATAATTAAACCCAAGGTATTTTAGAATTAAAATAAATCTGTATTAGTATCCAATGATACTCGTACCCTCACAATCACTTGGATGATACAATAGCTAAACTAAGAGGAAGAAAAGTTATTGTTCAAACTATTCCATTGAGGTCCTTTTGTTTCGAGTAAATTTTCAATCTTTCAAAGTACATAAGGCCATCATAGGGTTAGATTGAGTCCATCCACGCACTCCACATAGACGTTTCCATTTTGAATAAGTATAAAATTGAGTGAAAATCTAGTTTTTGAATTTTAATTGAGTTTATTTTTCTTCCATTGATATATATATATATATATATATATATATATATATATATATATATATATATATATTTCTGCCTTTTTGTGTACTTTACATTAGTTAGAGCTTACCTATGGTGACCCCAAGTCATTTGTGACTTATTGGCGGTGACAGTTTGGTCTCCTGGTGCTCATTTGAAAAATGTGCATTTTTTCATATTATAGGCCTGTTCAATGTTAGAAAATGGGTTTAGCAGTAAATTCTTAGTAATGGCTTTAGAATGGAATTCTGACAGTTCTATTAACTCTGAAATGGCCAAATTTGGCTACAACCATATTCGGTTAGAGTGTTGAGGTTTTCGATGTTAGTTTTTACCGAATTTCACAATTTAGCTTAAAAAAGATCAATAGTTGACTTTAGTCAACATTTTTGGTAAATATTCCATAATGAAAGTCTTAATAGTGTAGTTATCTCTAGAATATCGAGTTTAGTCTAGAACGACCTTTTCTAAGTTTCTCGAGGCTTTCTGGTGCGTTTTGGATCCCCGGGTGGAAATTGAGTAATTTTAAAGTAAGAGTGTGGGATCCTCATTTAATCAAAACGACTTTGTATAGAAATTTTGATTGTGTCATTGAATTCGAAATATCAAATTTAATATGGTTACATCATTTATTTGTGAAAATCAGACTCCAAACAAGCTTCAAAAACCTCCTTGAAGAAATTAGAAATGATTGATATCTGGTGCAAACCTAACACTCTGCATTTGAGGAGGTGGGTCGGTGTTCATAGAGAAGGAGCCATGTGTTCTCCGCATTTGTGGTGTTGGGCCATATTTGCAGAGCTTTGCGCCTTTGTACTCCATGTCCATGGAGCTAGGCCCGCGTTCGTGGAGTTCTAGAACCATGTGCTCGCATTCGCTAAGGTATGTGAGTGGCAATGGTAATATATAAAATTCTAGGTTCCTGAAATAAAGAGGAAGGAAATTGAATAATTATAAATCTTCATCTAGTATCTAATTTTAGCAATTCAAAAGGCTAAAATGTGTATTTTTCTAAGAGGAATTTCATGGGAGCATCGGAAATTGCTTTAGGCATGACATTTGAGGTAAATTTCATGATTTTATTTTTATGTATTGGGAGTATTTTCTTGAAAATTTTGACATGTGATTTCTTATCCATTTAGAGTCAAATTTTTGTGAATTTTATGTCTATTCTTTGTATTTTCTCATGGCACACATTGTGGTGATGTTGAAATTGATTGATTGATTGATCTAGTTTGGAGCGAAAATTCTTATGAACCTACTGTTTGAATTAAGTTTATGAAAAGAAATATTTTCGTTATTGAGCTATTTTATAGTATTTTAGGCCTTAGATTGAGCTCAAATTTGAGATACCAGCTCGGGAAGTATGGAGCTTACTATATGAGCCCACTTTTTGACATGAAATTGATTTAAGCCCATTTGTTATGATTTTAATGTCCAAAATAACCGTACAGACACTGTCACTCTATTTTTACCAGTTAGACAATTTTCTATGATTGTCCAAAAGGGAAAGGCACTAGTAGAGTGATCAAAGACGTGCTTGGATAACATATAAGTAGGCTATGATCTTTCCTCTCTTAGACTGAGTAGAATATATAAATTTTGTTGGGGTTGACTAATGAGGAAGCAAGAAAAGGGGTTAAAGTCCTTACATGTTGAGTATGATTGCATTATCTATTATATGTGGCTATTTTATCATCTTTGGCATGTTGTGGGCATGTGTGACTAGTTTATTGATATCTTGTTATATTGTTGATTGTCTGAGCTGATAGAGTGATGATTTGACCTATTGAGGATCCTTGGTTGGTTGATATATGACTTTTTATCGTATACTGACTGATTGTTATGCTTCTGCGGAGTAGGAACTAATAAAGTTATTGTTTTACATGTTGAGCATGCACGTGATTGCTATATTCATATCTACTGCATTTATGCCTTGTTGTTATTGTTGGGACTTAGTCAAGTGATACCCGAGACCCATGCTGGTCAGGATCTATAGACAGCTATATTGATGTTAGTTGTGACTTGAGAGGTATAGATCCTTGTAGATCGGACTAGCAGACCAAAGTCTGCAGAGTTAGGCTTTAGATAGGTTATAATGTGCCGAGAACCTGATTACTTTTTTTGCTAGCTAGCATGTTGCATTATTCTCGTATCTCATCGTATTTGCTTGGATACACGAGGACTGACAGAGTCACCCTGGCACTTAGAGTAAAGTCCCTTTTGGCTAACAACCCGAGATTTTCCCTCCTATCATTACATATCCGTCCAGTAGGACCATGTATAGACGAGGATGTGTTACTCTTTGCATACCCCCAATTATAGGCTATATAGTTAAAGTTTATACAACTGCAAGTTGTTGGGTTAAAGTCCCCATAGTTGTCATTAAAGTTGGCATTGATAGAGGGTTTTTGGACTAGTCCAGCCCTACGGGCCAAAGCAGACCACTGCCTACATCTATCCTTTTCTTGTGTTGAAGTTTGGGTCAGTGCCTCAATTAAAGTCTGAGTTGCTTTAGTTAAAGTTCGAGTTGCTTCGGTTAAAGTCTGAGTTGTTTCAATTAAAGTTTGAATGGTAGTTTCAGTTAAAGTTCAGAACGGGGTATACAAAATAGGTTAAAGTCCCAGTTAGAGGTTTTGTCAGGTTTATAGTTGTATTTGCATAATTGGTTCACGAGTTCTATTCAGACTTGACACCCAAACCCTACACTTGTTCATCTTATTAGTGTGTAGGTATGCCTTCTGGGTTTATGGGGGCTTTATTGACGTACAAGCATAGATCTTAGGGCCTTGTACCAACGTACATCACTACCTAGCCATCCGACCCTTGGTACCATCATATTCATCAAACTATGTACCAGATTCTTGTGATTAAACACTTGTATAGTCATATATTTGGTTCATTGCTACTTTAGTTATTGTTCTTACTTAGTCAGTTATGATGCCTATTGGTACCATATCCCTGGTACTCACCCCTACTTTCTGCATCTATTTTGTGGTATAGGTCCTAGCATGAACCAGAAACGATGACTCTCCCTGTGATAGTTGTATATTCAGAGACAAGTGGTGAGCATTGAGCATCCTTGGATCCTTCCAGTCTCTTTCTCTATCAGTGGTTGTCTTTTGTGACTCGAAACTTGCCTTATATGTTATTTTAGTTCTGTATATGTATATGGGGATATGTTGTGGTTACTATATTGTATCGTGTCTATAGTAATTATGTACAAGTGAATTCTAGGTTCTGGGAGGGGGTGTTTTGTTGTTGTTCTGGTTATGTATGTCTAGTATCAGTTTAATCTTATGTTAGCTATTTGTTAAACTGTTTGTTGTTCCCATTACTAGCTGTTCTAGGATAGGGTTAGTATTACCTATCGAAAGTAAGGTAGACGCCATCATGATCTGTAAAGCCAGAGTGTGATATTTTTATCCCTCAAATTGTTAGAATTGGCATGGTTACTTTTCCGTGAACCCTAATTGAGTTAATGATCATGGATTTCCCATGTATTTTTATTTGATGTTAAGGTACATGATTTATATGCATTAGATAATGTATTATTTTAAATCAAGGTTATGCATGTTTTGGTGTAAAGTTGATGGCTTTCATAGCATAAAGTAAAGTATTATTTTCAAATAGAGATGGTGCATATTTTAATAAGTTTTGATGAAATTGAGCATTAAGTGAATGATGATTTAAGCAAGAGTTTGATGATAATGATTTAAGGTGAGTTTGAATTTTTAAATTAAAGTCCAATGAGACGATATATACACATACACATTGAGAGTAGTATTGAGCACTGATTTAGTTAATGTCACGACCCAAATCTAGGGCCTAGTCGTGACATGGAAAATGAGAAACTCGAAGGTACCTCACCCAAGTCTCTTAGTGATCATCATGAATTTTATAAGTAATGGACATAATTAAAAGAGAAAACTAAGGTATTTAACATAAAGAGCTGGCAAAAGTAATAGAGTAGTATCATATATTCATATATGTGTCCAACAATACCTCTAACCTTAAAAAAGACGGGGCTAAGACATGTACAAAGCTCACCCTCAGTAAAAGTAGCAAGAAAAGTACAATTAAGGAAGTCTCAATGTCTCATAAAATCCCAAGCTTGAAAGAAATAGGATGGTGTCCTCGAAACTAGAGTTCTCACCAATACTAGTCTTCAATCAATCCGGTGGTTAGCCACGAGTAGGAGGAGGAAGAGCACTGGTCCTTACATGGTGAGATCATATAGGAAAAAATATGTGTTGGTACTTAGAATATACTAAGTATGTGGGATACAATGCAACAAACGAATATAGATATCATAATAAGCAATATAAATATCATAAGGTAGTATAAGAATACATGTAGAGATGAGTGATCAGTGCATTTAAATCATGATTGAAGTGACATAATCATCATAAGGAAACATATATATATATATATATATATATATATGGGAGAGGAATATCATCAATCATAGTGCGGAAAACCTTAGGACACTGTGAGAGCTACTATTAACTGGCATAAACCATGTAAGTTATAACATGGAGTTTCGATGTTGCCCCTACACCGAAGGAAGGGGGAGACTACTTGCCAAGGTAGACTCCATTATGCCTAAGTGGATCCACTAAGTCTAATAAATGGATAAGCCTCTAGTAACAAATGGCCCTTTACAAGAAATCAACCCTCTACTAATTGGTAATCCTTTTACCTACGTGGGCATGTAGTTATAGGACAAGGAAATTCTGCTAATTGTCTTATGACTATACTATCAGGGAACTTCCGCTTATATCCCAAGGTCCACACGATACTAAGTAAACTCTTAATGGAAATAGCAGTCATAAGTCATAAGTCATAAGTCATTAGTCACATCTAATGGAGAGAAATTTCTACTAATCCATCCATTATTCATAAAGCATAATTACAGAATAGCTCCTTCAACTTATCTTTTGTAATGTGCGAATCGACTTTTTACCATTATATATTCATACGTTGGTTGAGAGAACTTAGAAACATTCATTTTTTCCTTAGATTTCATCATAAAAGTTCATCATAGGAAAAACATAGTTTAATACACTAATGTGTGTGAAATCATATTGAAATCATAGTTTAAAGAAATTCATACATACTCATGAGAATTGGTGACCTTAGATATATGATTAAGACATCCAATAATCAATGAATGCACTTAGTTCTTGAAGTTTACATAAACTAATAACCTAGGTGCCCATTCATGAAATTCTTACGATATGAACTTAAATCAACTATAACATTTATGAGAAACGTGAATCTAGATCAAATAGGGTAAATCATAGTCAATTTCATAAAACCCATATGAGAGGTTTAACTCAATATTCATAAAGACATGTAAATGGTAGCTATCCATGCTTAAAAAAACTAACAATCATAGTATAAAATATTAATGCATTTTGAGACAAGGTCATGAAACCTTTAAAATACATACTTGCAAATAAATGAAGGAGAACATGGATTCTTTGGGCTCCATGGTTGGAAGGGACTCTATGGATAAAACCCATATACATTAGATGATGACCTATGGAGGAAGCTCAAACTTTGGAGGGGAAAGCTTGAAACCCTAGCTTGTCTTCAATAAGGACCTTGAGAGCAACTTGGGAGTTTAGGACTTGGGTTGTTTGAGAGAATGCTTTGGAATAGGGGTGAATAGGGTAGTATTAGGTTGATATGTGTTGTATGTAGAGTCAAAATGACATAGTTTAGGACTTCGGATGCAAGAAAAAATCTGAAACACCCTTCATCATAAAAAATTGGAGGAAAACCACGGCCCTGATTTATGGGTCATAGACCATTCTATGGCCCATAGGCAGTGGTTTCGTCCGGTTACACCCCCAAAAATTCAAAAACTTGAAACTTAACCTTCAATCTATGAATACTCATTTACGTCCCGTAATTCTATCTATGGGTTGTGTATACCCCTCGTAGAATATTCATCTATACTAAGAAAAACTTCACATCCCAAAACTTAAACTATGAGCACACTCTACGACCCATCAATCAAATCACGACTTGTAAAAGGCCTTGTTTGGTTGAACCAAATCACACCTTTTTTCTTAACTCATCCACGACCACCATCTATTACTCGTTGATCCATCTACAGTCTGTAAGGAACCTCCATACATCCAACCCCCAACTTCCATGATTCCATCAAGTCCTTGACCCATCCAGGAGATCTATCTTTGGCACATAAATTCAACCACAGGCCGTAGATGGCGATTATACATCCCAACACTAGCAACCATACTTGCACCTGTCTTCCATAGTTTGTCTTTTCAACATATGGGGTATAATAGTTAAGAGTTTAAACAGAGTTAACTCAAGTTTCATAAACTATGTAGTCAACATAGGATAGTTGTGCAATTAATTCAACCGACTCCTCAGTCTCTAAAAGAGAACTTTTATTATATAATTCAAAGAAGTTGAACATCCCTTACCATGTCAAGTATTAGACGGTTGTGGCCAGCAATGAGCTTGTTGTACAATCACTATCTCATAAGTGGTGGGTGTCTGTTAGGAAAACTCTTCAAGAATATTTACATTATTTTATTGAGTTACATATCTACTTAAGAATTGATTAGGCATATTGTTTACACTGTTCAAAACTTTCATAACATATTGATGTTGAGTTGAGCTGATTCTTTTTTATGAGTACCTTTGATGCATGTTGTTTTATTAAGACATATTACATATAATACATTCCATATATACATCATTCGACATTGTATCTTTCCATGATGCAGATACGGGTGCTTAGGATCCTCAACAGATGATTCATTGAAGATTCTAAGTATTCTGGAGTCTTGGTGAGACCTAGTATTCGAAGGATTATTTTTTTATGATTAATGTATGTCTTTTTTCATAGTTTTGAGGTAGCCTTAAACTTGTCTTGGCAGCTTCTTCATAGTTCTTAGAGGCTTGATAGACAGAGTTAAATTGATGTACTTAAGTCTGTTTGAAAACCATCTTTATTGATATAGAGTTAATAAATTGAGTTACTTGTTATTGATTGTGACATCCATAAGCCAATACAAACCCCCATTTGATTCTATAAATTTTTCGCTAATTGAGAAAGTGATGAGATCAAGTGATTCGCTTATGAGCTAGCAATAGTTTCTAAGTGTAAGCCACGCCTAGAGTACCCTCTTGGGGCTTGACAAAGTCATTATACTAAATCTCTACAAAAGTGTAGAATAAAGGGATACAACCTCGAAATATTAAGATAAATAATATCTAAACATATCTATGTCTGAGACAATAGACCAAACATTCATATGAATCCACAGCAGCCTCAAAGAGCTAGCTCACCCTTAAATTTCACGACTCAATGGTCTTTTAACTAAAGTCTGGCAGTATGCGCCTTAAGATGCTTTGTACTCAATAAAGAAAGAGCAATTGCAACAAGTACACACAACAATAGTGTACTTGTAGAATCACACGACTATTTTACCAAATGCAATATATAATAGACATTACATAATAAAACCACACGCACATACAAGAATGCATTATCAATTTCCTATCTCATGAATAGTATATAGTTTCACATTATCAATCTCAATGCACCAGCCAAAGATTGTTCTCTCATAAAATTCATACTAAACTATTAGTGTGTCGACATGACACCTATCCTAATAGTTAAAATGTCAGCATAACACCTGATTTAATATGTATATGCATGGTACCTGATTCAATATGTACTGGTGGAATATCCGATCCAATATGTACCGACATGAAACTTGATTCGATATATACTAACGTAGCACATAATCTAACAACCACAATCAAAAGTTTTATTACAAATATAATAAATGCTTCACATATACATTGCACAATCAAGCAACAAGTTCATTATATGTAATTGATCGCATATAGCCATTGCATTATATTCATTCTGCATTTCCCTCTTCAAGTACATGCAAGTATTACTAACAATGTAGTTAACAAGCACATATAACATAAATGGGAAAATAAATCATCATCTAACTCAAAACAAACTTTGAAAATCTCTAAAGAACTAGAGCTTTTCCTTTTCTCAATGTCTTGGTTCATTCTTGGTTTAAACAAATAACAAAGACAAGAATTCAATGACTGATGGTCTACAATATCCTGATTATATCAAAATTCTAATTCTTGGCCACTTCCATGATTCTCTCACCCAACTTGAACTGTTTTTCCCCACCATTAATTTTGGGCCAAAACCTTCCCCTAAAAAAACTACTATAGATTCTAAGGTCTAGAATCAAATTATAAGTTAGAAAACTAAT
The DNA here is from genome assembly GCA_029948455.1 of Solanum rostratum. Taxonomy (NCBI): domain Eukaryota; kingdom Viridiplantae; phylum Streptophyta; class Magnoliopsida; order Solanales; family Solanaceae; genus Solanum; species Solanum rostratum. Next base: position 14,420,021 of record CM057055.1, read on the forward strand.
TTACTTATCTCTGCCGATGAAATAGGTGAAAAATTAAAAAGAATAAGCTCTAGGTCATCTGGTCGTTCAAGAATGAAATAACAAAAAATAAAATGATTATGGGACTTTTTTTACTTAAATCTGCGACTGTTCTGCCATGGCAACAACCAACCCGCCATAGTGGCCCCATGATAGTGGTAATATTCCCATCGCGACGGATTGCACGGAGATAGAAACTTGTAACTCGCCTCCTAATCCCCCATTTTGCAATACGCCCTTAAACCTTAACATTCTAAAATCAACTTTTCACACCAAGATCAATGTCGAGAATTCAACTCATCTGGATTTGATTCTGTAAGGCTCCTTATCGTCTTGTCTATCAAACTCAAATGATCAGACTTATCAATCAGACTCCAATCCCTTAACGGATTACCCAAGACTTCACTTGACTCAAATTTCGCTCAAGTCTAACTTAGGCTCAAAATTTTCAAGTTACTGCTCAAAAAGTTTTTGACTCAAATTCCTTCCCCGCTGATCTATCCATAAATACAAATTTATTCATTTAAATATGTACTTGAATAATCATAGAATTATTTAAATATGTACTTGAACAAATTGTCAATGTTTTACCTGTTCAAGAAAATTTCACAAGAGCTTGAAACATGAAAGAAACATCTGATTGATCCACAATAATCTTTTCGCCATATAAATTGATACCCCCATCTTTTCAATTTGTCCATTTGACTTTGATTTAACACTAAATTTAAGAATTTTTTTTTTTTTTGTGAATATTGTAGTTTGAATTTATTATATGTAGAATGAATCAAAATATTCTTTAATTTTCTACTATTAAACATATAATATGAAAAGTTAAAATTAAAGAATTTTAAAAAATATATAAATATATATATTTTTTAAACGGACTTTTAAAAAGCAAGATTAATAAATAAAATGCATGCAATGAAAATGTTACTTCAACGAGTATTTGTCAATAAAGTTTCTGCATGTTGCAAACATTTTGAATTCATTCTTAAGTTTAATTTATTTCTTTACTTAATCGTTTCCATCATATTTATCCCAAATATTGAATTTTGCCAGTGTTTTCTCAACTATGTTAAAGATTTTGCACATAAGAAATTTTGCTAGAGTTTGATCATATATTTTAAATTAAATTTTTAAAAATTTATCTTCAACTATTTATTTAATCCTAAAATTTAATTAGATCGTACAAACGATATCTTCAAAATATTTTTACATTTCAAAAACTGGCTCACACCAAATACAACAAAATGACATACGAAAAAAAATAGCTTAAAAGGATAAATAACTGCAACAACTTCAGCGTATACTTGCATGGAGAGAAAAAAAAAACATGTCTAGGAAAAAAGTGCTGAGCAATTTAACATTTGGTTTATCAATTAAAAGTTAGGAGTAATAAGTCTCATCTTTAAGTAAGAATATTTTGCTTGTCTCTTATGTGACACTATTTATAATAAATTATGAAATTTTAAAATATAAATAAAAACTTTTCAAACTTATAGTCTTACATAAATTTTGGGTATCTGTGAGGCTTTTAACTCATAATCTATTTTTAAAATTAAAATTATTTTTAAATATAAAAGGTTATCCTTTTTGTTTATAATAATAATAATTGGTTCATACATGGTTTGGAAACCAGAAAAACTGAAAATAAGTTTGAAACCACTACAAATAATGTTCCACAACCACCTCTTTAACTTCATATATACATAACATGATGACTTACTTATTAGGTTCCTTCATATTCAAATTAGGTTCACATGAAGTTTACAGAAAGAGATGAAAAGAAATACAGAGTAATCAATATTTGATATAAGAGAATTTACCTATATATATTATATTTACAAAATATTTATCATTTAGCAATATAATTTTAATATATAAAAAATTCACTTTTAATACATAATGCAAATTTTATTACCAAAATATAAGTTTAATATTTTAAGACGCTTATAATACATCTTTATTGCATGATAAATTATTTTTATAAATAGTGTAATTCATTTTGTATTACATGTATAATTTATTTTAAATATACAGTACAGTTTTTTCAATCAAACCAATTATAATACATATATATTATGCATATAATTCACTTTTAATACATAATACAATTATTATAAATAGTAAATATTATTCAAATATGAAATACCTAGATAATAAAAAAATAATGTATTTAAAAACATTAAATATTTTATAAAAAGAATTTAAAAAGGTAATTATTTTTTTAATTGTTGCAGCAGAAAAAAATTCACTAACTAAAAAGATTGCTCCAAATCTCTTATTTGAATCACTAAAAATCAGATGTTATATTCAACAAATTAAATATCCTTTTTGTGTGTTGATGATAATCATATAAAGACAGATCAGTTTTTGGTCTGTTTGAATCTGTTGACTTTTTCCTTCTTTTTGGTCTTTTTATCTTTTTTTTACGTTTTTTTTCAATTTGAGAATTGCCTCTATTTTTAAAAGGAGAGGTTTGGACAGTTATTAGGTAATCGTTCTCTCTTCTGTTTAAAATAAAGGTAAATTTTATATTATTCTTTTTTTAAAGTTATGTTAAGTTGGATCAGATCTGATCGAATTGATCTATATGGACGATTCATGATCTAAAGCTTATAGGAGAGAATTATATATTTATCCCAATGAAGTAAAATAAAGACGTATTTTCTACTATGCATTATAATATATTCAATGTACATATGGAAGATGATATCATTGAGAATATAAAGAAAGTAAACAAAAATTTACTTTCTAATAATTAGAGCATAATTTTAGATAATATCGCGTCACACTTTAATATGATATCAAATCAAGCAGATGTCCTATTTGGATCTCATCGTGATTCATTATTAAAAGAAAATTATCATATATTTGACTCTTGATAAAAAGAATTAGACTTGCACATGAGAGGATGTGTTGAGTACATATAGTTAAAATAAATAAAAGTGTGCTGTCTTTAACAATAAGTTTTTAGAGATATTACTATGAAAATATTGTGATTTAACTAGTATATAATCACAAATAAAGAAAATAGAGAAGAGAAATAACACAAGAATTTAACGAGGTTCAGCTAGGCATAATCCTCCTAGTAAAAGTAGAGAGAGTTTTTCAATATAAAAGAAAAAGAAGTTTACAATACTTTCAAGCCCTTAGGACTATATTTTGAATTCTCTACGTCCTATAGAATCCTAATAGTTTTTCTTATATATAGATACTAAGTAGTCCGGGACCTATAATAAGGAACAAGTTCTCCGAATTTTAGAAGGATAATATATTGCTTCTCCAATTCTATTAGGACAAGTGGATCTTCTAAACCAATAGAGACAATGAATTTTTTAAGATATACAAAGAAAAAATTTAAGACATGATTAAGAAATCTTCCCCTTTCTTATAAGTTCCTTTATGAATAAAAATAACGTTTCTCGGCTTCGCCTCCACCCCTTCAAAGGGCTTAGTAAGCATTGTGCACACCAATCAAATCTAGATAATGTCTTATTGGTCGGGACTACTTTGATCATCATATCACTTGAATTATTATATGTGGACACTTTTTTCACATTAATAATTTCTTTATATACAATCTCATATAAAATGATGTCTAATTACAATATGTTTTGTCCGCTCCAAGCCTTGTAGCTATATAGCCGCTGTCATTGCCTTTGTAATTTCCACATACTCAACTAGTTCGGTGATGGATAGATCAACACCATATTGCAAAACTATCTTTCAACTGATGACACTACTAGAAAGAGAAAAAAAATAACTTATCAGACATTTTCTATTATCCAAGTCCTTGCATAATTCTAATCCACATAACCTATTGCTAGTTTAATTAGTTTTTCTTTGGAAAAAGTCCAGCTCACATCGCAGTACCCTTTAAGTATATATCTCAACATCCACTTCACTGTCTGCCGATGTTTTTTTATTAGGACATACCATGATCCACTCACAAGACTAACAACACGTGAAATGCTTGGACGAATGCAAATCATAGTATAATCATTGCTACAAACTACATTAGAATATGGAACACTAAATATTCGAAAAATTGTACAATTTTTTTTTCAAATCTACTTTTTCTAATTCTTTCGATCCTTCTAAAATAACTTTCTCAATTGCATTTCATAACCCTTATAACACCAATAATGATTTTATTCTAATCATCCACATATTGAAACTAGATCCCTCATTGAATTTTTCTATTTCATACTATGTTGAAGACGATGAGGACAACTAAATTCTTGATTGACTAGAAACTGATCTAATCAATGCTTTGATATTACTTATTGTTTACAATTGATATCAATTTTTGTACATAAACCTTAGCCTAGCTCTGGCAACAATTATTGTGAAAATATCATGAATTAACTAGTAGTATACAATCACAAATAAAAAAATAAAGAAAAAATAGCACAAGAATTTAATGAGGTTCTATTATACTTGATCCTTTAAACAAAAGCAAAGAGAGTTCTTTATTATGAAGAAGAAAGAAGAAATTTACAATATTTTCAAACCATTAAAACTACATTATGGATTCTCTCATCCAATAAAATTCTAATAATATTTCGTATATATGAATCTCATATAGTTCCAAATCTATAAGGAAAATAGACCAGTGTTGAATATCAGTTTCCTAAAATATGTATAAAAAAATTCAACATATAATTAACAGATATCACATACTTCAACAATATACTGGATTTATTACTAAAATAAGGACAATAAGATATAATTTTTTGCTTTCCCCTATACATATATTACTCTCTTTATTTTAGTATAGGAAAAGAAAAATTGTGGTCTCATAAATACCTTCACTAAACTTGGAAAAAGTAACCTGCATTAGGTACTATGAATTCTTTGGCCAAAAGGAATCAAAGGTGCATATGATTCTCCCCATCCCAAAGTGTCTCAACTAAGAAAGCTAAAGTATGTACAAAAGTTCAACCAAACCCAGCTTCCCACCCAAGCCCCCCCGCCCTCTTCATAAACTGCCTCCACTATAACCAATTTAATTTGTACGTCTCTCAAGGTATAAAAGAATTTTACATAATTAATCTGTTTACTATTTTTTAGGTAACTAATTCCTTTTCTATCTTGAACATTTATCCTCTTGCATGAAATAGTTAACATATTCATTTAGTTGTCTACAAGTCAATGAATCACTGCAACAAATAAAAGGATTTAGCGGTAATTATATAATTGTGAATATATAATTATTTAGCGATAATATAATAATAAATGCGAGTCCTTATAACCAATACTCTATAAAAATATCACTAATACTTATGAAATTTTGAATGCAATAACATAAAAAAATAATAAATATTATCACTAAATTTTTTTAATTACAATTAATAGCTCTTTCGTTATCGTGAATTAATCATCAAGTGAAGTTAATAGGCAAAAGAAGCACCACGCACAAGAGAAGCCGCGCGTAATTAAGAAAAGTCATGTTTACTAATTAGAGTGATGATTTTATTTTAACATATACATGGAAGAGTTCCACTGGTCGTAACAACTTATTCAAGGCCAAAAAAGCCTCTAGGCAGTCAAAAAAGAAAAAGGGGGAAAAAACCACTACAAAATGAGAACACTTACAGTTATCCATAGGAGGAAAATATGAACGTGACTAACCGAAGCCTCTTTATTTTTTTTCAACACATGACATCTTTAAGAAGCTTGTATCTTCGAGTTGCTGTCCTGGGTGAAGGAGTGCCATTAGGATTAAACTTTGCTCTTTCAGCAGCAGCACTTTCTTCCCCCTTATGATCATTATGCTTGATTTTACTATCTCCTGAATATTCCGATCTATCCACCATTCCTGGATCGCTTCCTCCAGCTGGTTTTCTAGAGGACGAACTCCAGCTTTTCCCCTCACTTTGACACCAATCACACACTTTTATTGGCTCTGATGATTCGCTGTAGTAGTTGCTACAATATCTTCACAAAGCATATATTATGACAAATTTAAGATCTAGTTTGAAATTTTCTCAAAAAATTATACTAATCTCAAATTCAAAAAAGTGTAACCACATGCTCTATTTTACGCTTGACTCGTCTTCCTTTCTTCTTGTTTTTTTTTCTTTTTCATTTTTAAAGTAGCACTACTTTCCTCCATTGACTTGGAGAATTTTTTTGAGATATTTATATGGTTATAATAATTTTATTAAAGTAAAAAAAGTAATTTATTTTTGACATACATATAATAATTGATGATATATAATTTTTAAGACCAACTAAAAAAAAGAGTGCAGGGGAGAAAATATTAATCATGAATATAGCCGGGTAGGATGTTCCCCTGGGATAGGTGATGGTGGCGGTGGACAAGGGTCATGTTGGCTGGCCAGAACCATAGAATTAAAGAAGAATCAGTCAAAAGAGATTCTAATAAAAGCCCGTGGATCAAGCCAAGCTACGGACGAAGAAAATATGATACACAAAATAAGAAATCAATGATGAGAATAGAGTAACTAATTAATTTGGAGTAAGAAAACATAGAAGTGTGATATGGGAATACATACGAGTGCTGAAAACGGTGGCGGCACTTGGAGCAACGGAAAAGCTTGTCAGGGAAGCCAACATCACCACACATAGAGCAAACTGTTTGAAGATCCACCATTTTTCTATATTTCTGGTTTAAAGGCGGAACAGACAACACGGAACTTCTAGCTTTTGAGGCGGCATTATTTGCGTGCGTCTCTCATGTCATTTATATAGACAAAGACCAGATATGGTTCATCTATTTAATTTTTTCATATTTTATGAAACACGAACAACATTAAATTAAAAAAATAAACAAATGATGTACGACTAGCTATATTAATGCGACTGTGATATGCATACAGGTAGACCACAGGTTGCTTGCAGTCGTTTTCAGTTGAGGGGCAGGTGATGTGAACCTTAAAACTCAATACCTGAAATGACAAATAAGTCCCTCGCTTTGAGGATACAGATAGTCTCAATAAATGTATTATATGTAATGTACCTCCGTAGAATATTTTATTATCATTCACTCATACTTAATACCATTTTATGGCGTATTAATTTAATTTTTGAATTTTTTTATTTTGTTTACAATATTTGAAATTGTCTACAATCAAAATAAATGCTTGTAATTTTTTATATATTTTTCTTTTATTTATTAAATTTAATATTTTTAAGAGATAAATTACACGATTTATAAAGCTACATTTATGATTTTACAGATGAATAAAAAACATGATGAATTCTTTTTTATTATATATATATTACCTCATAAATTAATTTAATATAAAATAACAGAAATACTATTTTGTACCGCATTAACTCACCCATCAATGATAAATTTTATGGTTTAATAATTTAACAAGGAGGGGTGGATAGTGAAATGGACGTTGAGTGAAACAAACTAGAAATTCAATTTACAAATAATTACCAACTGATTCTGTTAAGATCAACTCACTGAGGTGCAAAGTTATAAATGATCGTTCCTTGGGAAACTATAGAGATATAAAAGAAATATTAGATGAGAATACAGAAGAATAGAGATGAGAAAACAAGGTCAACACTTGTCAACTTCAGCCTGAATGCTCTACTTCCTCTCCTGTATTTATATAATATTTATATAATACTCCATCCCACTACCAAAAAAGACATATATTGCAATAAAATAGGTTGGGGTAAATATGAAATTTTTGGCGTCTAAATATTTTAGCTACATTATTTTCTTTCCCGTAGCATTCATAACAAGATGTAGCGCGGCTAAAAGTTAGCTATAGACTTCACATAATTCGTGGCAGGATCGTTTCAATAAATTTGGGAGCCTAAAGCCAAATTTCACAGAGAGGCCTTATATATAAATTGAATATTTATAACACACTAAGTGTAATTCTACAAATGAGGTCTCGAAGTAGGAAATACACGGATATTATGAAGTTACAATATAAACTAAGTAAATTTTCAATAGGAAAACATATAAACAAAATTAGAATAATAAAATCTGTTTCAAAAAATTGAAAAGTTTATATTATGATATTGAAATAGTGTTGCGCTGAATAAGTTAATATGAGGATATTAAGGTAATGTTGATTAATTTTACTGCTTGATACTTGAAAAAGATACCAAATAATAAATTTGATCTTTTTGCAAATATATAACAATAGATTTCCTATAATATAGAAAGTTTGTCTAATGCTCGGTGAAATTACCAAAATACCCCTAGAGGAAAGATGTGTGCATAACGTGCCTTCCCATGCTCAGATGGCAAATCCGAGATCGGGTTTACGATCATGAGATATTGAGTTGGAGAATGGTCTCTGTTGATTTTTAGAGCGACCAGATGAAAAGATAAATTTTCGATACAAAACTCGAAAATAGTGACTATGCGCGTTAGGGCCGCGTCGCGCCCTGGATGCGGAGCCGCACTTGTATTTTTTAAAAATTTTTTTGACGGAGATCAAAAAAACTTGTTCGAGAATTTTTTTTAGAAAAATGCACTACGGTGCGCCCAATCCACGACGCGGAGTGGGTATTTCTAGGTTGAGATTTTTCTTTTAATTCGTGAGGTGCATTCTTGACATTTTTCAACCCCTCATAAACATAAACCACGATTTAATAAAGCGTTTTTTGTCAAAGAAGGGTTTCTAAACATCATTCTAAAGCCTCCAAACGCAAAACTAGGTTAGAGTTCTTGAAGGAGAAAGGGAAGGAGCGAGGGTTTTCAAGTACAAAGTTGAGCCTTTTCTTCATCCGAGGTATATAAGGCTAGATGAAAAATGGAAATGTTCTTCCATGTGCCCTTATTGATGGTAATCGAGAGAATATATTAGTGTTGACCTATATGCATGCTTTCCCTGAACGTTTTCTCGTAAATTATATATATTCTATGCATTTTCATATGTTGATGATCATTATAAAATTTGATTTTTACTATTTAAAATACTTTTCATGAGTTATTTCAGAAAATCCTACATGTTACTTTAATAAAAGATTGCAAGAATGAACTTAGGAGATGAGTCTAGAGCCTTGACGGTATGAATATGTATGTGACTGTGATTGTAATACCAATATGAGAGCAATGATGATGATGTTGATGTAACTTGATGTTCCTAAAGTCTTAAAGATCATAAAAGTAATCCTAAGATAATAATCATAACCCAAGAGATGATGGTTCATGTAATGAATTGAGTTAACAATGTCCAACGAGACTAGTTAGACGAGTAATCCAGATGATTGATGTCTTCTGAGCATATTGAGTCCTGGGAGAAGTATTGAGCGCCGAATTGAGTAAGAGTAGATAACAACTTGAACTCAATAACTACGTGGCCAGCATACGAGAGGATTGAACCATGAAAACGGATGTTTCCTTTGTCCCAAAAGAGAATTTGATGTTATTTATTGTGGATCCACTGATTCCATGTCCTTTACCTCGGCAAGGTACATGATGGATGCAGATGTGATATCGCTTCGTTGTATCATCACCGGCTCAGGGTGATGGTTGTCGGTTAGATAGACTCCTAGATAGGTTCCACACTGATAGTGCTCTAATGTTGAGTTGATGGTATGGATCTTGATTGATGTTGATGAGTTATTGTCTACTCCTTACCCTCACCTTAGATGGACATTTGTCATTCAGAGTGAGTATCTTGCAAGTTGGTGTTTTTCCATGTTATGTATGCTTGTATTATTTCACTCAGCCATTTTACATATCGTACATTCCACGTACTGATGTCATTTGGCGCTGCATCATTTCATGATGCAGATACAAGAGATAGAGGACTTCAGCACATGCACCATTGAGGTTCAGAGTTCCCTAGTTCCAAAGATTTTGTGAGTCCTCCCTTGCTTTGGAGGATACCATTTGTTATTTTTCATTTGTTTTGAGCTAGTCTTTTGAGTTATGGTATCGATGACCTGTCATGGTATCATCACAAACTGTAGAAGTAGAGGCTTCATAGACTAGAAGATGATGTTTTGATGTTGAGGTCCTTTCCTCTTCAAATTGAGTTAAAATTGTTATTATATCATGTCATAGATGTCGAGATTGATTCTTATTGGCCTACAACCCTTATTCATTGATGTAGAAGTAACTGAATGCCCACTGCTTTATTTTTCTTATTCGAATATTTTCTGCCATATCTAATGATTGAATGATTGTCTTGAGATCGAGTGGCTCGCTTGGGGACTAGCAATAGTCTCTGAGTGCTGGCTTTGTCTAGGTATTCTCCCGGGGCATGACAAACTTGATATCAAAGCCCAGAGCTACATTGTCCTAAGGAGTCTATGAAGCCATGTCTAGTAGAACCTTGTTTATGTGTGTGTTGTGCACCACACTTCATAAACATGAGACTATAGGACATTAAGAATTGTTACACTTCTTCTGTATTCTAAATTTGTGCGATAGGGTTTAACTCTATAAAACTCTTTTCTAATTCATGCATTACGCATTTTCACATCATGCCTCCTAAACGTAACGCTGCCCAAAGAGTTGCCTCAGCCCTAAACACTGAGAATCCCTCACCAAAGGTCCATACTCAGACTGGGATGAGGAGACGGAGTTGAACTGCCAGAGCTGTTGATATCCCACAGGTACCTCCTGCTCAGTCAGCCTACACCTCAGAGTCAGACTTCAGGGGAGCCATTGCTATGGTCACCCGGCTAGCATCCTCCCAAAGTAATAATCGAGGTCCCCAGGCCCCTAGCTCTAGCTCCCTAGAGCCCATGGCTGCAACCAGGCTCAGAGATTTCTTGAGGATGAACCCACCAGTCTATACGGGGTCAAAGGTTGAGGAGCACCCACCGAACTTTATTGATGAGATGTGCAAGGTCTTGAGGGCTATGTATGCGAATGAGGTTGAGGGAGTTGAACTTGCCTCCTATCAGCTTAAGGATATTGCGAACGTCTGGTATAACCAATGGGAAGATAGTTGAGGTGAGAATGCTAAGCCTGTTGAGTGAGATGAGTTTGATAGTGCTTTTCTTGATCACTTTTTCCCTAAGAGCCGAGGGAGGCAAAGGTTGGTGAGTTCGTGAACCTGAAGTAAGAGAGATTGACTGCCAAGAAGTACAACCTTAAGTTCATTCAGTTGTCCCGGTATGCCCCAGAGATGGTCCAGGATATGATGGCGAGAATGAGAAAATTCGTGTCTGGATTGGGCAAGCATGTAAAGAAGGAGTGCAAGGCAACATTGCTGATCCCAGGTATGGACATCTCCAAAATTATGGTTTATGCCCAGTGAACCGAGGAGGATAAGAAGAAGGATAGAGACAAGAAACTAGCAAGAAAGCCAAATCAGCAGGCCACGAGCCTAGCCAACATAAGCAGAATAAGGGTGATAGTTATGCACCCTCTGCAGCAAGTGCACCCATCCAACAAAATAGGTATGATCGGAAATCTTATGATCACCAGAATTTCAGGGCTCAGGGTTCTCAGTCCCAAGCTAGTGTGGCCCAAGGTCCGAGGGGAAAGACACCCTGTGGCAAGTGTGGAAAACTTCACCTAAGTGTTTGCCATGAGGGCACAAACACCTGTTACATATGTGGACAGACTAATCATTTAAAGGATGAATGTCCTATAAGAAGACAGGGTGATGGAAATAATAAAGCACAGTCCTCCACAACACCTCTAGCTGGCAGTTATTAGAGGGGGATTACTATAAGTGCAGTAGGCAGGACAAATGGTCGGTATACAATGGGTAATCGACAAGATCAAAAGGTTGCACCAGATATTGTTAAGGATATGCTTTGAGTTTTTACTTGTGATTGTTATGCATTGCTTGACTCGGGTGCCACTCTATCTTTTGTAACCCCCTATGCGGACAATAGATTTGAGATTCTTCCAGAGTGTTTGCTTGAACCCTGTACTATTTCCACTCCTACTGGTGAGTCTATCCGCTGAGAGGGTCTATAGGGATTGTTTAGTATCTGTCCATTATAGGGATACCTTGGCTGACTTGGTAGAGTTTGGAGATGGTTGACTTTGACGTAATCCTTGGTATGGATTGGCTTCATGCCTGTTATGCCTCAATAGATTCTAGGACCTAAATAGTTAAGTTCCAATATTTGAATGAACCGATCTTAGAATGGAAGGGGAGTTATGTTGCATCTAAGGTTAAGTTTATTTCCTACATGGGAGCTAGAAAGCTAATCTCTAAAGGCTGTATCTACCATCTTGTGCGAGCTAGCTAATCACTAAAGGTTGTATCTACCATCTTGTGCGAGCTAAGTCTAATGATGTTGAGCCTTCTATGCTTGAGTCAGTCATGATTGTGAATGAGTTTCCTAAAGTGTTCCTTGAGGATCTACCTAGAGTCCCTCTTGATATGGAGATTGACTTTGGGATTCATGTTCGTCCCAATACCTAGCCTATCTCAATTCCACCTTATAGAATGGCCCTTGCTGAGTTGAAAGAGTTGACAGAGCAATTGAGGGATTTGTTAGAGAAGGGATTTTTAGGCCAAGTGTTTCTCCTTGGGGTGCTCCCGTCCTGTTCGTGCGATATAAAGATGGGTCTCTCAGAATGTGCATAGATTATAGGCAACCGAACAAGGTCATGATTAGGAATAAATATCCTTTCCCCAGGATAGATGACCTATTTGACCAACTTTAGGGTGTATCATGCTTTTCAAAGATAGACCTCAGATCGGGCTACCATCAGTTGAAAGTGAGGGAGTGTGACATTCCAAAGACAACCTTCAAGACTAGATATGGCCACTTTGAGTTCTTGGTCATGTCTTTTGGGTTGACAAACACACCTGCAGCCTTCATGGATTTGATGAATAGAGTGTTCAGACCCTATCTTGACATATTTGTGATTGTGTTCATGAACGACATTTTGGTGTATTCAAAGGATGAGGAGAAATATGCCAATCACCTCAAAGTTATCCTTCAAACTCTTAACGGCCATGAGTTGTATGCAGAGTTCTCGAAATGCGACTTTTGCCTCAAGTCAGTGGCTTTCCTAGGCCATGTTGTTTCTGGTGATGGTATTCGAGTAGATGCCTAGAAGATTGAAGCGGTTAAGAACTGGCCAAGACTGACCTCTCCAACTGACATAAGAAGTTTCTTGGGATTGCAGGCTACTACCGCAGATTCATTGATAGATTTTCTTCCCTATCCACACCATTAATCAAATTAACTCTGAAAAAGGTCAAGTTTTCAGTGGTCTTAGGAATGTGAGAAGAGTTTCCAAGAGTTAGATTGACTACTGCACCTGTTTTGACTTTGCCCGATGGGACGGAGGATTTTGTAATATATTGTGATGCGTCAAGAGTTGGGTTGGGTTGTGTTTTGATACAGAGAGGGAAGGTGATAGCATATGCTTTCAGGCAACTTAAGGTTCATGAGAGGAACTATCCGACCCATGATCTTGAGTTGGCGGTGGTAGTGTTTGCACTTAAAATCTGGCGCCACAACTTATATGAAGTGCATGTGGATGTGTTCACTGACCACAAGAGCTTGCAGTATGTCTTCAGTCAGAGAGAGCTCAACCTACGATAGAGGAGATGGTTGGAGTTGCTCAAGGATTTTGACATGAGCATCCTCTACCACCCAGGTAAAGCTAAAATTGTTGTTGACACTCTTAGCATGTTATTAATGTGTAGTACGACCCATGTTGAGGAAGGAAAGAAAGATCTAGTGAAGGAAGTGCATAGATTGGCTCGATTGGGAGTTCAACTCAAGGAGAATAATGAGGGAGGAGTCAATGTTCAGAGTGGGTCTGCATCATTCCAAGTAGCAGAGGTAAAAGAGAAGCAAGATTGAGATCCTATCATACTCCAATTAAAGGAGGTTGTCCGCAAACAGAAAGTGATGGTCTTTTCCAAAGGAGGAGATGGGGTATTGAGATACTAGAATAGGTTAGGCCAAATACATAAAGAGACACCTAAACTTGTCCTCATTTTTCACTTAGACACCTAAACTAAGACAAGTTCCTAATAGACACCTAAACTAAGACAAGTTCCTAATAGACACCTCAACTGCTCAGATTGATCCCATTAAACACTTTTATCCTACTTGGCACTCTCTGGTACTGTTTTTTTAATTTTTCAGCCAAAAATAAATAGTTGCGGTCCAAAAAATTTTTTTTTTCATAAAAGTAGATTCTCAAAATTCTCAATTAACCATGTGCAAAAATTTTTTATTTAAAATTGTAATAATTTTTTTCGCATATGGTTAACGGAGAATTTTGAGAACCTACTTTTATGGAAATTTTTTTTTGGATAATTGAGAATTTTGAGAACCTACTTTTATGAAAACAAAAATAATTTTTGGACCGCAACTATTTATTTTTGGTTGAAAAATTTAAAAAAAGTACCGAAGAGTGCCAAGTAGGATAAAAGTGTTTAATGGGATCAAATCTGAGCAGTTGAGGTGTCTATTAGGAACTTGTCTGAGTTTAGGTGTCTAAGTGAAAAATGAGGACAAGTTTAGGTGTCTCTTTATGAGTTAAGCCAATAGGTTATATGTCCCCGATGTTGATGGTGTTCGAGAGAGAATCATAGTTGAAGCTCACAACTCTAGGTATTCCATTCATCTTGGCTTTACGAAAATGTACAACGACTTGAGGGAAGTCAATTGGTGTAGTGGAATGAAGAGGGATATTGCTGAGTTTGTTTCCAAGTGGCCGAATTGCCAACAAGTCAAAGTTGAGCATCAATAGCCTTGTGGATTGGCACAGAACATCGAGATTCCAGAATGCAAGTAGGAGATGATTAACATGGACTTCATAGCCAGTCTACCGAGATCCCAAAGGCAGCATGATTCAATATGGGTGATTGTGGACCAGATGACAAAATTAGCTCATTTCTTGGCAGTCAAGACGACTAATACTGCGGAGGAGTATGCCAAGTTGTACATCCAACAGGTTATAAGTTTGCATGGCGTTCCCTTGTCCATCATCTCGGACAGAGGAGCTTAATTCACCTCCCAATTTTGGAGATCTTTCTAGAAGGGATTGGGTTACTAAGATAAATTTGAGTATAGCCTTTCATCCACAGACATATGGCTAGGCAGAGCGCACCATTTAGACATTAGAAGATATGTTGCGAGCCTGTGTCCTTGACTTCAAAGAAAATTGGGATGACCATCTACCATTGATGGAATTTGCATATAACAATAGTTATCATGCAAGCATTCCAATGGCCCTCCATGAGGACTTGTATGTGAGGAGATGTAGATCACCAATTGGGTGGTTTAAGGTCGAAGAAGCTAAGTTAATTGGACCTGATCTTGTTCACCAATAAATGGAGAATGTTAAGGTCATTAAGGAGAGGTTGAAAACTGCACAGAGTTGCCAAAAGTCTTACACTGATGTGACGAGAAGAGACTTAGAATTCGAGGTAAGTGATTGGGTGTACTTGAAGATGTCACCCATGAAGGGTGTCATAAGGTTTGGGAAGAAGGGGAAATTGAGTTCTCGCTATATTGGCCCTTATTAGATCATGAGGAGAATTGGGAATGTTTCTTATAAGTTAGAGTTGCCTGCTGAGTTAGATGCAGTTCAAATAGTGTTCCATGTCTCGATGTTAAAGAAGTGCTTAGGAGATCCTACCTTGGTGATCCTCATTGAAAATATTGGAGTAAAGGATAAAATGTCCCGTGAGGAAATTCCAGCCCAAATCCTTGATCATCAAGTTCACAAGTTGAGAACCAAAGAGATCACCTCAGTCAAAGTCCTGTGTAGAAATCAATTTTTTGAGGAAGCAACGTGGGAAGATGAGGAGGATATGAGAGCTAAGTACCCATACCTTTTCGTGCCCAATGAGGAAAATGTTGAAGGTAGTGTTCCTATCCTTGTCTTAATTGATGTTTCTACTCTTGATTTGGTTTGTCCATTCTTGAAATTTGAGTAGAGTTTATCGAGGTCGATGAAGAGTTGAGAGTTTGAGTTGTTAAGTGAGTATTGAGATGAGTTTTGAGTCTTTTTGTGCCATAATACCAGCTCTACTCATCATTCGAGGACAAATAATTCCAAGGGTGAGATAATGTAACACCCGGTGAAATTACCAAAAAACCCTAGAGGAGAGATGTGTGCATAATGTGCCTTCCCATGCTCGGATGTCAAATTTGAGACCGGATTTACGATCAACATAAAATATTGAGTGGAAAAATGGTCTCGATTGATATTTAGAGCGATCAGATCAAAAAATTATTTTTTGATGTAAAACCCAAAAATAGTGACGGTGCGGGTTAGTGCTGCATCACTCCCTGGATGCGGACCCACACTTGTATTTTTTTTAATTTTTGCGACGGAGCTCGAAAAAACTTGTTCGAGAAATTTTTTTGGAAAAATGCACTACAGTGCACTGAGTCCGCGACATGGATTGGGTATTTCCAGGTTGAGATTATTCTTTTAATTCGTTAGGGGCATTCTAGACATTTCCCAACCCCTCATAAATGTAAACCACAATTTAATAAAATGTTTTTAGTCGAAGAAGGGTTTCTAAACATCATTCTAAAGCCTTCAAACACACAGCTAGGTTAAACTTCTCGAAGGAGAAAGAAAAGGAGAGAGGGTTTTCGAGTACAAGTGTGGCACTCAGTAAAATTACCAAAATATCCCTAAAGTGAAGGTATGTGCATAACGCATCTTTCGATGCTCGTATGAAAAATCCGAGGCCAGAATTGTGATCAACACGAAAAACTTAGTGGGAAAATGGTCTTCGTCGATTTTTATAGCAACCCGATCAAAAGATAAATTTTTGATCCGAAACACAAAATAGTGTTAGCACGCGACAGGATCGCGTCGCGCATCCATTGTGGTCCAACACTTGTTCTTTTTAAATTTTTCGACGGGCTTGAGAAAACCCGTTCAGAAAAACTTTTTCTTAAAATACATAGTACGCGACCAGTCCTCATTGCGGACTGGGTCTTTTCCAAGTTGAAAATTTCTCAATTATTATGAGGGGCATTCCGGTTAATTCTCCACCCCTCCTAAAGTCTATACATAATCTAATAAGGTGTTATGACGTAAAAAAAGTCTAAAACCCCCATTCTAAGTTCTATTCCAATACTTTACTAAGGCTAGGGCTTGAGGAGAGAAGAGAAGAGCTTGAGTTGAGAGATTCAAGAAGAGTTCCTTGACGTGCTTGGTTGATAGCTGCATCCCAGGTATGTAAGGCTAAGCTAAAAACATGGGGTTGTTCTCTCATATGCCCCATAGAGATCATAGATGAGTTGATGATTTGGAGAATTTACATGCATGATCTTTGATGGTTTTTCTTGAAAAATTGATTGGAAACTTCATGCTTTCTATGTTGATGATCATCATACTATTTGCTTTATTAAATTGAACATTTTAATGAGAATTTGCATACTCTACATGATTAATTTGAAAAGCATGCATAATGAACTTAAGAACTGAGTCTAGAGCCTTGAGTTGAGATTGTTGATTGTGATGAGAGAATAATGATGAGTTGATAGAATTTGATTTTCAAATGAGTCTTTATAAATGAACTCTATCGATGTGTCTATTCGATTGTTACCTAATGATTATTCTAAATCTTAAGTCTTCGATTGAGATTGATTGATGAAAAGGCTAAAGTCCCTATGAGATGTTGATTGATGAGAGGGCTAAAGTCCCTATGAGATGTTGATTGATGAGAGGGCTAAAACCCCTATGATGATGTTGATTGATGATAAGGACAATGTCCCTATGAGTTGATTGGTTTGATTGGATTGATGGTTTTATGAGCATTGAGTCATGGGAGGAGTATCGAGCAATGAAAGAGTGAGAGTTTGTCCGACTTGAACAAATCAAACTACATCGCCAAACCTAGGTGAGGCTTAGAACCATTACTTATATTGTGGTTTCCTCTTGATTAGAAGTCCTTGAAATAATAGCGGACTTATTGACAATTGACACCATATTGGGTGAGCTGATATGGTTTCGATTTGTTCCTTGCCTGGCAAGTTTGGAACGACTTTGGAAACATCAGCGTGATTGTTGTATATTCACAGGCTCATAAGTGATTGTTGTCGGATAAGAGAAACTCCCATTAAATTCCTACCTTGGGTACTCCGAGTATGAGATGAGATGAGAGGAGGTGAGCTCCTCTGAGATGAGACGAGATGCGATGAGAGGAGGTAAGCTCCTTTGAGACGAGTCTGAGATAGTTGATGGGTTTGAGTTGTTGATGTGTCACCTGTTTACTTTTTATTCTTGCGTAGATAGACATGTGACGTTTTGATATTATTTGATGATTACTTTGAGTTGATGTTGCTCCCATATTATTCTAACGATTTCTGTTTCACTAAGCTATTTTACGTACTAGTACATTCCAAGTACTGATGTCCCCTCTAGACTATATTATTTTATGATGTAGAGACAGGTACTAGAGATCGTCAACAGGCGTTCCGTTGAAGATCTGAGATCCGTAGTTGATTTAGTGAGCCTTCTCTACTCCGGAGGATCCCCTACATTTATTGCATCATGCTTTAGAGTTAGATTGAACTATTTCCTTTATTATTGATTTGTGTAGCCATGGGTCTGTCATTGGCACCACATGAGTAGTAATAGAGGTTTCATGGACGATGGTTGAGCGTTGATGTTGAGATTTGTGAGCTAGTATTTTCTACTAGCCTTTATTATCATTTATTTATTATGAGACTTTAGACGAGATGTGCTTATTTACTTACTTACACTTTCGCTGTTCAATAGAGTTTATTGGTTGAATGATGTGATGAGGCTAAGTAGTTCGCTTGAGGACTAGCAATAGTCTCTAAGTGTCGGCCACGCCAAGGGTACCCTTCTGGGGCGTGACAAACTAGGTATCAGAGCACAAAGTTCAAGTGTCTTAGAGAGTGTATGAAGCTGTGTTTAGTAAAGTCTTGTTTATGGGTGTGTTATCAACCACATTTCATAAGCAGGAGGCTATAGGACATTAGGAATTTTTACCCTTTTCTTCTCATTCCTATTCGTGCAATAGAGTTAAGCTCTATGAAAACTCTCTTCTAATTCGTTCTCTACATGTGCAAAATTGAAAACATGCGCCCAGAAGAGATGTCAGAGGAATGGGACGTCCTATTGGGCAAGCTGTTAATCCACCTGAGCCCAAGTCTGGCACCAGGTCCGGTACCAGCACCATCGGACCGGCATTTACCAGTACCAGGACCAGAACTGGTACCGGCGGTTCCGGGAAAATACCCCGTTACCTTACCGGTCCGGTACCAACCGGTACGGTACTGGACCAGACCAGACCGGTCTTCCGGTAATTAAACAAAATTTAATTAATATATTACAAAATTTACAATTTGAAGTGTAATTTTTATATGTTAAATTAATATTAATATTTTAAAATTTAAATTGAAGTTTAAAATGTTAAAGGTTAAATTAAAATTTAAAAATAGTATTATTATTCATAAATCACTATTCATTAATCATTAATTCGTTATATAATTTTTTTAAAATTTAAAATGAAGTTTGAATTTAAAGTTGTTATAAAATATAAGTATAAAAGTTTTATAAAATATAACTAAAACATTTAAAGTGTAAAATCAAAATTTTCAATCTTTCTACTATAAAAGTTTAAATTTCTAATTTTTTAAATATAAAATTATAAAGTTTAATTTTGAACGATTAAATGGTGAATGTTTCTTTTTATATTTTAAACTTTAAAGTTAATAAAGATTTGAGAAATAAGGGGGCAAATACATTAAAAAGAAGTCAAAACTTAAATTAAGATTAAGTGAAGATAATAACATTAAAAAAAGAAATAAGGCGAATAGCCTATAATTTTATTATGCAATTTTAAAATTTAAATTGTACAATGTAGTGAGGTAAGATATTAGAAATCAACCTAATTTACGCAACCACCTTCTAGGAAGGTTCTGTTTCAACTAGGTCTGATTTATTGTAAATTAGTAATACAATAAAATTTAATCACTAATATCTTAAACTACTTTCAAATTCTTGTCTAAGAGTTTCTAACATTTCAATTGTGACATTTTCTGGAATCGGCTCTTGAGCTTGTTCTTCCAGAAAGTCCATGCCGTCTTCGCTTGATTCCAATGTAACATTATCGATATCGACTTCAAATTGAGAAGGCAATGTCGGACGCCCTAAATTCCTGCGCTCCGCATTTATCCAGTCTCGAAATAAGACTGAAACTTCCAAGCTATCAGGTGCTGGTGAATGCATATGGTTTCCAAATTAGAACCTAGCAGCACTAAAAGTGCCTTGCGAAGCCACTGAAGAAGCTTGAATTGCAAGGACATCACGAACCACCCGCTGAAGTCTTGGAAACGTTTTTCCACGAGTATTCCACCACGCCAAAAGTTGCTGCTTCCCCTCTGCATCCTTGGCGCTTTCTGTTGCCTGGTTAAGATATTCATCAAAATCGTTGTTTTCATTAGCGGTTAGTCCAAGCTGAAATTCTAAAATTGTGTCAATATCATCATCGTATCTAGGCTTAGTAGGTTGTGGTTGGTATTGTACATTTTCTACTAAATTATATTGTTCTAAATCATATAGTTTTCTAGCTTCTGATCTAATGTTACTTTTAACTACGTCTAAATTATGTGATTGATTTTGTTAATCGTATTCTATTACTAAGTCTGTACATATACTATCTACCATTCTAAATACACCGAATTTTTTATAAGCATGATTAAATAAACAAGCAGTTAAATAAATCTGAGGGATTAGGAAAAAGTATTTCCTAAATTTTTCTATTATTTTTTAATAGGTTGTCTAAATTTTGAATTATTTTTAAACATAGCAAATTTATTACAAAGATCACAAATATTGGGCAACACAGAATAAATAGTAGGATAGTAAAGACCGGATATTTGTTTAATTGCAAAATAAAAAACTTTTAAAAAATCAATTAAATCCTTAATATCAATCCAGTCATTTTCCTCTAGCCGATAGGTGGAATCTGCATTATGTGCATTCCAGACTATTGTAAGCGGTGTCCTATATTCATAATCTACTTTTAACTTTTCGTACAATTAATTCCATCTAGTAGCTACGGTTTTAGGAATTTTTCGAACAGGCAAATTATATTCAATGCAACGACTTTCAAATTCCTTACGCCTAGCCTTTACTTGACATTTAAAAATAAAGTGGCATGCGGCTTCTACTTTATTACATCCGTTTTCAAATAAAGAAACACCATCTCTAACAATTAAATTATAAATATGAGCAACACATTTAATATGGAAACAATCTTCATAAATTGGACAAATAACAGGTCTTAAAAAATCTATAGCACGTTTATTACTACTAGCGTTATCTAAAGTTACACTAATTATTTTTCTAGTTATACCAAAAAATTGTAAAACCTCAAGAATAGTTTGAGAAATATAAGAACCTGTTTTACGCATTTCACAACTTTTATATCCTAAAATTCTTTTTTGCATATTCCAGTTTTCATCTATCCAGTGGGCGGTAATTGTAAAGTAATCGTTACCGATTATACTACGTCCCATATCAGAAGTTATTGCTATCCTACAATTATTATAAGCAAATAAACATCTAAGATACTGTACATGTAGTGCCTGAAAATCAAAAACAACCTTTTTAATTATATTTCTAGAAAAATCATTAAAAGACGGGTTATAAATAATTTGAATATAATGGACAAAATCTGGATTTTCAGCATAACTAAAAGGCAAACTAGTAACAACAATCATTTTAGAAAGTCATCTAGGTCACGTTGTCTGTTATAAGGTCTATGTGTACTAGGACCAGAAATATTACTAGGGTTTAGTTGCGATTGCACCATATTTGAACCTCCAGCCGATTCATCAGGAATGGGAATTCCAAATTTTTTGGCGTCCACAACGGCTTGGGCATACAAAAATTCCAATTTACAACAATGCATTAGGTGATTTTTCAAATGACCCATTCCGCCCCCCTTTCCCAAATTTTTATGGTTTAAAACATGTTTACATTTATTACAAATTGCTTTTGTTTTATCTTCATTTTGAGTTAAAAATTGCCAAACAACAAATTTTTTAGCGCGTTCCGTCTTAGGCCTATTAGATGACGAAGGTTGTACGGGGGGAGCGGGAGCGGGAGCGGGAGGGGGGGAGCGGGAGCGGGAGGGGGGGAGTAGTAGCAGTATATGGGGGTTAGGTTTCATCATCATCAAAAATATCTTCGTCTTCATTAATTTCAAAATAATCTTCCGGTAAATCTTCGTTAAAGCCAAATCTTTGCTCAAGAAATTCGTGATCTAATTCTGTATTAGAGTCAATATTAAAACATGTGTCATCTACATGAGTAAAATCTTCGGTATTAAATCTAAGTGGTGGTTGTCTTGTACTTGTAGATTTAGACAACTACCACCGGATTTTTTTACCAGTTATAGCTTTTTTTATTCCACCAAAACATGTACTTTTTCCCTTTCCTTTTTACCGGAATCCATGTTATATTCAATTAAGCAAATAACGATTATATGCAAAAATTCAAGTTATGAAATATGAAAAAATTAATTCAAGTAGACAACAAGTAATCAAATAAGTAATTAGAAGAACAAATAAGTAGGATTTAGGAACGAAGCTACCAAACGTCTGTGTAAAAACAGACATAGAAGCCGAAATTGATGAAAGTTGAAGTTTGAATATGCTCCAAATTGATCCACCAAAATTTGCTCCAAATTGCAATTATGAATTGAATAACCAAACTAAATAATATTTTTAAATAATAATTGAGAGAGTAGATAATCGATATATAATATATAATATTTGAGAGTAGTATGTAATATGTAAAATATAATTATAAATTTGTAATAGTAAGTGGAGAGAATTGGATTAAGAGAATTAGATTGAATTGAGAAAATTAGATTGAGAGAATTGAAGTGAAAAATTATGAAAGATTTAAGGGTATTTATAGTTGAGAAATTACTGAATTTTGAAAAAAAAATTAAAAAATGAGTAATAACGGCTAGAAAATGGCTAGAAACGGGTCAAATAAATTTTTACCATTGGTGGGCCCCACCCCAACGGTAACATAATTAAAAAAAATTTGAACCGGTATTACCGATCCGATACCGGACCGAAACCGGTAAACCGCGATAATTACCGGTAAAATGACCCGGTCCCTTCCCGGTACCCCTACCGGTACCCCCTTACCGGTACGAACCGGTATAGTACCGGAATCGGACCAGACCGGAACTAAACCGGTAACAGAACTGGACTAGAACCGGTACCTACCGGTTCCGTTGCCAGCGTTACCTGAGCCTCAAGTACCCGAGGAGCCCATAGATCAAGTTGTCTTTGTTGCACAACCCCTTAAAGATGAGGTCTCCAATGCTGCGCAACACCAGGCTATTCAAGCTCTAGCCTAGGCTATCACAGCATCTATTGTGAGACAAGGAGCGGGTAGACCAGATTCTCAGACACCTCTAGAGTCCAGGAATATTTGAGGATGAATCTGCCTGAGTTCACGGGGTCTGTATCCGTCGAAGATCCCGAGAACTATGTGGAGGCACTTGAGATGGTGTTCCAGGTGATGTATGTGGCTGATGCTGATAGGATTGAACTGGTTGCTTACCAACTCAAAGGTGTGGCCAGACTGTGGTTCGACCAATGGAAGAAAGGCAGAAGGGATGATGCTCCATGTTTGACTTGGGCAGTGTTTGAGGAGCCCTTCGTGGGACACTTCTTCCCAAGAGAGAAAACATAAGCTAAGGTGAGGGAGTTCCTGAATCTAAAATAGGGCTCTATGACTGTGTAAGAGTATGGTTTAAAGTTCACGCAACTATCTCACTATGCTCCGGACATTGTTGCTGACATGAGAGAAAGGATGGGGATGTATGTTAATGGGTTGAATAGAGGACCCAAGAGATATGGAAGAGGAGCCATGCTTTTGAGTGATATGGATATCGGGAAACTGATGATGTTCGTGCAACAAGCTGATGAGGAGAGACAACATAATAGGGAAGAATTCAAGTGTAAGAAAGCGAACACATCTAGCCATGAGGTTGGGAGGAAAGGAAATGGCAACCGCTTTCCAGCACCATCATCTGCTAGTGCACTTGTGCCTAGAGGTGGGTATGATCAGAGATCCCAAAATATAGGGAGTCATAGACCTCATTCGCAAGCTAGTGTGGCTCAAGGCCTGCAGGGTAAGCCACCATGTGATAGGTGTGGCAAATTGCACTTAAGAAGATTCTTGACAAGAATGATGTGCACTAGAAATGTGGTCAAGCAGGTCACTACCAGAAAGATTGTCCAAGGTGGGCTGACTGGGCTCAATCTTCTACACCTGCCCCACTAGTTAGAGAAGAGGGCTACTATGTCAGGCGTAGGCGGAGCGACAAACCGCTTGTATGCCATGGGTAGTCGCCAAGATCAAGAGAACTCCACAGATGTTGTGACGGGTATGATTCGAGTCTTTACTTTTGATTGTTATGCATTGATGGATCCGGGTGCCATGTTGTCGTTCGTATCTCCTTATGTGTCAATAGATTTGATAGAACCCTGGCAAGTCTTCTTGAACCCTTTGATGCTTCTACTTCAGTGGGTGAGCCTATTTGAACTGAGAGAATCTATAGAGCTTGTGTAGTATCCATCCATCATAGTGATACTCTTGTTGATTTGGTTGAGTTGGAGATGGTTGATTTTGATGTGATCCTTGGCATGGATAGGCTTCACGCCTGTTATGCCTCTGTTGATTGTAGATCCCGAACCGTTAAGTTCCAATTTCCTAATGAACTGGTTTTAGAGTGGAAGGGTGATTTTGTTGCACCTAGAGGAAAATTTATCTCATATCTTAGAGCCTAACAATTGATTTCCAAAGGTTGTATCTATCACCTCGTGCGAGTGAAATCTAATGATATTGAGTCCCCAAATCTTGAGTAAGTCCCGATTGTTAATGAGTTTCCGGAAGTGTTTCTTGATGATCTGCCGGAGTCCCTCTTGATTAGGAGATTGACTTTGGGATTGATGTTCTTCCCAATACCCAGCCTATTTCAATTCCACGTTATAGGATGACCGCCGCTGAGTTAAAAGAGTTGAAAGAGGAACTGAAAAATTTTCTAGAGAAGGGCTTCATTAGGCGAAGTGTTTCAACTTGGGGTGCTTCTGTCCTATTCGTATGAAAGAAATACTGGTCCTTCAGAATGTTTATTGATTATAGGCAATTGAACAAGGTCACACTAAAGAACATATATTCCCTCCCAAGGATAGATGATTTGTTTGACCAACTTCAGGGCGCTTCTTGTTTCTCCAAGATAGACCTTAGTTCTGGCTACCACCAATTGAAGGTGAGGGCATGTGACATTCCAAAGATATCCTTAGGACTAGATATGTCCATTTTGAGTTCTTGGTCATGTCCTTTGGGTTGACGAATGCACCTGCCGCCTTTATTCACTTGATGAATAGATTATTCAGACAATATGTTGATATGTTTGTGATTGCGTTCATCGACAAAATTTTGGTATATTCAAAAAGTGAGGAGAAACATGTTAACCATCTCAGAGTTGTCCTCCAAACGCTTAAGGACCATGAGTTGTATGCAAGATTCTCAAAGTGTGAGTTCTAGCTTAAGTCAACGACTTTCCTAGGCCATGTTGTTTCTTGTGATGGTATTTGAGTGAATGCCCAAAAGATTGAAGCAGTAGAGAACTGGACCAGGCCGACCACTCCGACTGACATTAGGAGTTTCTTAGGGTTAGCAGGCTACTATCGCAGATTTGTGGAGGGATTTTCTTCCCTATCCGTGTCATTCACTAATTGACTTAGAAAAAGGTCAAGTTTCAGTGGTCTGAGGAATGTGAGAAGAGTTTCCAAGAATTGAAGACAAGGTTTACTACTGGGTCAGTCCTTACCTTGCCCGAGGGGGTAGAGGACTTTGTGATTTACTATGATGCTTCGAGGGTTGGATTGGGATATGTACTGATGCAGAAAGGGAAGGTGATAGCCTATGCTTCCTGACAACTCAAGGTGCATGAAAGGAATTATCCAACCCATGATCTCAAGTTTGCAGCAGTGGTGTTTGCACTCAAAATCTGGCGCCACTACTTGTATGGTGTGCATGTGGATGTGTTCACTGACCACAAGAGCTTGCAATATGTTTTTAGTCAGAAAGAGCTCAACCTATGATAGAGGAGATGGTTGGAATTACTCAAGGATTATGACATGAGCATTCACTACCACCTAGGTAAAGCTAATGTTGTTGCTGACGCTCTTAACAGGTTGTCAATAGGTAGTACAATCTATGTGGAGGAAGGAAGAAAGGAGCTAGCCAACGAAGTGCATCGGTTGGCTCGATTTGGAGTTCCACTTGAGTAAAATGATGAAGGAGGAGTCAATGTTTAGGATAAGTCTACCTTATCTTTAGTTGCAGAGGGGAAAGAAAAGCAAGACCAAGATCCTGTCATACTCCAATTGAAGGAGGCTGTCCACAAACAGAAAGTGATGGTCTTCTCTAAAAGGGGAGATGGAGTGTTGAGGTATCAAAGTAGATTGTGTGTTCCAGATGTTGATGGCATTCGAGATAGAATCATGGAGGAAGCCCACAACACTAGGTATTCCATTCATCTAGGCTCTACCAAGATATACCACAACTTGAGATAAGTCTATTGGTGGAGTGGAGTGAAGAGGGATATTACGGAGTTCGTTTTGAAGTGCCCGAATGGCCAGCCAGTGAAAGTTGAGCATCAGAGGCCATGTGGATTGGCACAAAACTTTGAAATTCTAGAACGGAAACGGGAGATGATTAATATGGACTTTGTTACCGGTCTTCCAAGATGCCAAAAGCAACATGATCCGATATGGGTGATCATAGATAGAATGACTAAATCCGCTCAATTCTTGCAGTTAAGACAACAAACACTGCAAAGAGTACGCCAAGTTGTACATCCATGAGATTGTGAGGTTGCACGGGGTTCCCTTATCCATTATCTCGGACAGAGGAGCTCAATTTACCTCCAGTTTAGGAGATTATTCCAAAAGGGATTGGGTACTAAGGTGAACTTGAGCACGACCTTTCATCCACAGACAGATCGTTAGGCGGAGTGTACAACACAAACACTTGAGGACATGTTGAGAGCTTGTGTCTTTGACTTCAAGCGAAATTGGGATGATCACCTATCATTGATTGAATTTGCATATAACAATAGTTATCGTGCAAGCATTCAAATGGCTCCTTTCGAAGCTTTTTATAGGAGGAGATGTAGATCACCAATTGGGTGGTTTGAGGTTGGAGAAGTGGAGTTTACTGAGCCTGACCTTGTTCACCAATCGATGGAGAAGGTCAAGGTCATTAGAGCGAGGTTAAAGACTTCCCAGAGTTGCTAAAAATCTTATACTGATGTGAGGAGAAGAAACTTGGAGTTTGAGGTAGATGATTGGGTGTATTTGAAAGTGTCGCCTATGAAGGGTGTCCTAAGATTTGGGAAGAAGCGAAAGTTGAGTCCATGCTATGTTAGACCATATCAGATTGTAAAGAGGATTGGGAAGGTTGCTTATGAGTTGGAGTTACCCTCCGAGTTAGATGGAGTGAATCTGGTATTCCATGTATTGATGTTGAAGGAATGCTTGGGAGATTCTCCCTTGGTGATCCCTGTTTATAGCATTGGAGTGAAAGATAGCCTATCTTATGAAGAAGTTCCAGTGCAAATCCTTGATCATCAGATTCGTAAATTAAGAAACAAAGAGATAGCCTCAGTCAAAATCCTGTGGAGGAATCAATTCATTTGAGGAAGCCACATGGGAAGCTGAGGAAAAGATGAAGGTCAAATGTCTGCACCTATTCATGAAAAATGATGAGAGTGTTGAAGGTAAATTCCTTACCCTTCTTTAAATTGATTGATCTATTATTGATGTGACTTTCTATTTGTAAGTCTAAGTGGCATTGGTTGAGGTTGAGGAGGAGTCGAGAGTCTGATTGATGGAGTTGAGTGTTGAGATGAGTTTTGAGTCTATTCATGCCATAATATCCACCTTTACTCATCATTCGAGGACGAATGATCCCAAGGGCGAGATGATGTGATGCTCGGTAAAATTACCAAAATACCCCAAGAGTGAGGGTATGCATGTAACGCATCTTCTGATGCTCGAATGGAAAATTCAAGGCTGTATTTGTGATCAGCACGAAAATGGAAAAATGATCTCGGTCAATTTTTTAGAGCAATCCAATCAAAAGATAAATTTTTGATCTGAAACACAAAACAGTGTTAGTACGCGATAGGAGCGGGTCGCGCATCCATCGCGGTCCAACACTTGTATACTTTTTAAAAATTTTGACAGGATTGAGAAAACTCATTCAGAGAATTTTTTCTGAAAATATACAGTACGCGACCAGTTCGCGTCATGGAATGGGTCTTTTTCGAGTTGAAAATTTCTAAATTATTATGAGGGGCATTCTGGTCAATTTCCCACCCCTCCTAAAGTCTATACATAATCTAATAAGGTGTTATGACGTAAAAAGAGTCTAAACCCCCATTCTAAGTTCTATTCCAATACTTTACTAAGGCTAGGGCTTGAGGAGAGAAGAGAAGAGCTTGAGTTGAGAGATTCAAGAAGAGTTCCTTGACGTGCTTGATTGATAGCTGCATCCCAGGTATGTAAGGCTAAACTAAAAACATGAGATTGTTCTCTCATGTGCCCCATAGAGGTCATAGATGAGTTGATGATTTGGAGAATTTACATGCATGATCTTTGATGGTTTTTCTTGAAAAATTGATTTGAAATTTCATGTTTTCTATGTTGATGATCGTCATACTATTTGCTTTCTTTAATTGAACATTTTCATGAGAACTTGCATAACCCTACTTGATTAATTTGAAAAGCATGCAAAATGAACTTGAGAATTGAGTCTAGAGTCTTGAGTTGAGATTGTTGATTGTGATGAGAGAATGATGATGAGTTGATAGAATTTGATTGTCGTATGAGTCTCTATAAATAAACTCTACGAATGTGTCTATTCGATTATTTCCTAATGATTGTTCTAAATCTTGAGTCTTCGATTGAGATTGATTAATGAGAGGGCTAAATTCCCTATGAGATGTTGATTGATGAGAGGGCTAAAGTCCTTATGAGATGTTGATTGATGAGAGGGCTATAACCCCTATGATGACGTTGATTGATGATAGGGCCAATGACTCTATGAGCTGATTGGTTTGATTGGATCAATGGTTTTATGAGCATCGAGTCATGGGAGGAGTGTCGAGCACTGAAAGAGTGAGAGTTAGTCTGACTTGAACTCATCAATCTACGTCGCCAAACGTAGGTGAGGCTTAGAACGATCACTTATATTATGGTTCCCTCTTGATTAGAAGTCCCTGAAATAATAGCGGGCTTATTGATGACTGACTCCATATTGGGTGAGCTGATATGGTTTCGATTTATTCCCTACCTGGCATGTTTGGAATGGCTGTGGCAACATCAACGTGATTGTTGTACATTCACTAGCTCATAAGTGATTGTTGTCAGATAAGAGAAACTTCCATAAATTTCCTACCTTGAATACTCTGAGTCTGAGATGATTTTTGAGATGAGATGAGAGGACCTGAGCTCCTCTTAGATGAAACGAAATAAGATGAGAGGAGGTGAGCTCCTTTGAGATGATTCTGAGATGATTGATGAGTTTAAGTTGTTGATGTGTCACTTGTCTACTCTTTATTCTTGCATAGATTGATATGTGACGTTTTAATGTTATTTGATAATTACTTTGAGTTGATGTTGCTCCCATATTATTCTACTTGTTTCTATTTCACTCAGCTATTTTACATAGCAGTACATTCCAAGTACTGATGTTTCCCTTGGACTGCATTATTTTATGATGCAGGGGCAAGTACTAGAGATCGTCAACAGGCGCTCCGTTGAAGATCTAAGATTCGCTGTTGATTTGGTGATCCTCCTCTACATCGGAGGATCCCGTACATTTATTTCATCATGCTTTAGAGTTAAATTAAACTATTTCCTTTATTATTGATTTGGGTAGCCATGGGTTTGTCATTGGCACAACATGAGTAGTAATAGAGGCGTCACAGATGATGGTTGAGCGTTAATGTTGAGACTTATGAGCTAGTTCTTTTTACTAGCCTTTATTACTATCTATTTATTATGAGACTTTAGACAAGATGTGCCTATTTACTTACTCATACTTTTCGCTGTTCAGTAGAATTTACTGGTTGAATGATGTGATGAGGCTAAGTGGTTCGCTTGGGGACTAATAGTCTCTGAGTGCCGGCCACACCAAAGGTACCC
Source organism: Solanum rostratum (assembly GCA_029948455.1). Lineage (NCBI taxonomy): Eukaryota > Viridiplantae > Streptophyta > Magnoliopsida > Solanales > Solanaceae > Solanum > Solanum rostratum. Next base: position 14,450,180 of record CM057055.1, read on the forward strand.
TCCCGGGCCGTGACAACATGGTAGAGTCTTTTCTTCATCTTAAGTATATAAGGCTAAACGAAAACATGAGAATGTTCTTCCATGTGCCCATATTGATGGTAATAGAGAGATTGTGGAAGTGTTGACCTATATACATGCTTTCCCTGAATGTTTTCTTGTACATTGTATATATTATATGTATTTTCATATGTTGATGATCATCATAAAATTTGATTTTTACTATTTAAATACTTTTCTTGAGTTATTTTAGGAAACCCTATATGTTACTTTAATAAAAGATTGCAAGAATGAACTTAGGAGATGAGTCTAGAGCCTTGACGGTATGAATGTGCATGTGACTATGATTATAATCACAATATAAGAGCGCTGATGATGATGTTAATATAAGTTGATGTTTCGGGAGTATCAAAGATCATAAAAGTAATCCTAAGTAATAATCATAACCCAAGAGTTGATGGTTGATGTAATGAATTGAGTTAACAATATCCAATGAGACTAGTTAGATGAGTAATCTAGATGATTGATGTCCTATGAGCATGTTGAGTCGTGGGAGAAGTATTGAGCACCAAATTGAGTAAGAGTAGATAATAACTCGAACTCAATAACTATGTGGCCAACGTAGGAGAGGATTGAATCGTGAAAGCAGATGTTTCCTTTGTCCCAAAAGAGGACTTGATGTTATTTACTGTGGATCCACTGATGCCATGTTCTTTACCCTGACAAGGTACTGGATGGATGCGACAACAACATCGCTTCGTTGTATCATCATCGGTTCATAGGTGATGGTTGTCGGTTAGAGAAACTCCCAGATAGGTTCCAAACTGATAGTACTCTGATGTTGAGTTGATGGTATGGGTCTTGATTGATGTTGATGAGTTATTTTCTACTCCTTACCCTAACCTTAGATGGACATTTTTCATTCAGAGTGAATATCTTGTGAGTTGGTGTTATTCCATGGTATTTATGCTTGTATTCTTTCACACAGCCATTTTACATAGCGTACATTCCACATACTGACGCCACTCGGCGCTGCATCATTTCATGATGCAAATACAAGAAATAGAGGACTTCAGCATATGCACCATTGAGGTTCAGAGTTCCCTAGTTCCAGAGATTTTGTGAGTCCCCCCTGCTTTTGGAGGATATCATTTGTTATTTTTCATTTGTTTTGAGCTAGTCTTTTGAGTTTTGGTAGCCATGACTTGTCATGATACCATCCTAGACTGTAAAAGTAGAGGCTTCATAGACTAGAAGACGATATTTTGATGTTATGGTCCTTTTCTTTTCGAATTGAGTTTTCTTAAAATTGTTATTATGTCATGTCATAGATGTCGAGATTGATTCTTATTGTCGTTACAACCCTTATTCCTTGTTGTAGAAGTAACTGAGGTGTTTACTGCCTTCTTTTTTATTCTAATATTTTTCACTGTATCTGATGATTACAGGACTGTTTTGAGATCGAGTGGTCCGCTTGGAGACTAGCAATAGTCTCTGAGTGCTAGCCACATCTAGGGTGCCCTCCTGGGGCGTGACAGTTTGACTGTTTGAAAGACTTAAGAATATTCAATAATGAGACAATAAAAATAGTGAAAGGGGAATTAAAAGAAAAAAGAAAAAATTGGAAGAATATACCATTTAAGACTTTTATTAACAATATAGAATTCTTATTTCCCCTAAATGTATAAATAAGTTTTTCCCCTTTTAAAAAATTAAATATAAGAATAAAAATGTTGCTTTATGATAGCCGTCATATTATAAATGAGGCAACAAGATATATAGCTACATAAGAAATGATGCTACAATTAACTAAACACTATTTCATTTCTCAACAATTAAAATTACGTTTTTTATTCAATTATATTTTTAACTTATCAATACATGAAATTCTTTTAATAATATCACATATATATACATCTTTGGGAGAAAGTGGGGGGGCCCCAACAAACGATTGCTATAATGGCCTTATGGTCAAGACGGCTCTGATCCTGGCTAAGTATTATATCTATTTCTATAAAAAGAAATTGTGTTCTAGTTGCAATGGGAAATTAAATTGCCCAAAAAATATATTTGTGGCAAATAATTTTATTCTTGTGCCACAATAAATAAATTTTGTAGCTATCTTCGTATTGTAGCCACACGACATTGTATTGGAGCAAAAAATTTAATTTATTTGCCACACAAACTTAAATTTTATGGCTAATGCTATAGATAAGTCTCGTGACAATAACATTCATATTTAGTTATGAATTAAAATACTTATAGATATAAATTAAAATACTTGCCACATTCATTTTATTTCGCATTGTACCTGAGAATTCATATCATTAGCCATGAAATCTATAGAATTTAAGATAAAGAATATTTATTTACTACGAAAAATAAAAAATTTAGCCATGTTCTTGATACGTGACAACTTTAAAAATATACGTAGAGCCACAAATTCAAAATTTCATAGCTAAAATTTTTTACTTTTTTGCCAATGATATATATTGTAGCAAAAGCTTTTCTTTATTTACTATGAAAAGAAAATGTAAAAATATGTTATTATTTGCGTGGCAATTTTGTATGTTTAGCTATAATTCAAATTTTCTTATAGCAAATAATTTAAAATTTTCATAAAAACATTGTTAGGTGCATTAATTCATTCATTATAAGAGAATTTTATTATTTTGACATAAAAACTATAGATAATGATAGCATAATATTTAAATGGGAATTCAACATATTAAAAAAATCAATAAATATCAATAATATCATTCTAAAATAATGGAACATTGTTTTAATCAAATATATCAATATATTTTTTTCAAGAGAAAAATAATTGCTCATGTCTATCGCTTTGATGCTTTCTTCACTTCTCCAATACCTGCAATAACAATAAAAAATCAAATAAGAAAATGGTATGATAAATTATCTGTTTAAAAAATAAAATTTAATCATTAATATGTATGTTTTTTTGAAAATACCACATATTTTCAAAATTCTAATATAAAAAGATATAAATAAATTACTTACTATTAAATTTATATCATTTTACTTTCGACCTTGAGTTGCAACCATCATTTAAAATTTTTTCCCTATCTTTTATGTCATGCCCCGGGAGGGTACCCTGGACGTGATCGACACTCTGAGACTATTGCTAGTTCCCAAACGAACCACTTGGCCTCATCACATTCATTCAATCAATATTCAACATATCAGCTAAAGATAGTAAGTGGGTGGACAATGTCAACATATAAATGGTCCAAATCATCAAGTCAATGAGGCTAGTATGAAAGGAACTAGCTCAAACAATATCCAGTCAACAAATCAATTCTCGTCTATAAAGCCTTTATCAAGAGTTTAGTGATGCCAATGACATGTCCATGGGTACCTTAAATCAAAATGAAAGCAAGTCTAAAGTCTAACTCTAAAAGCTAGATGAAATAAAACGTGCATTCTCCGAGATGTGGGAGGACTCCCCAATCAGCTGAAAAGAGTGAAATATCTTCAACGAAGCACCTGTTGATGATCTCTAGTACTTGGCTTTGCATCATGAACTGATGCTTTCTAAATGGACGCTAGAATGTGGAATGTACAAGTATATAAAATGGCTAAATAAAATATGCATCAAGGTAGAATACTATCAACTCAGATAACTCAAATAAAGAGATAAGAACTCAATCAGAATGTCAAATGTCTATCTAACGCAAGAATAAAGAGTAGACAATGACCCATCAATACAATTCAATCCTATCCAATCTGAATCAAATCCAATCAGAGTATTATCAGGATAGAACCTATCTGGGAGTTTCTCTTATCCGACAACATTCACTTATGAGCCAGTGATTGTACAACAATCCCGCTAGTGTTGCCACAACTGTTCAGTACTTTTCGGATAAAAAACGAATCAAATCCATAATGAATCCGATCAATCAAGTCCGCTATTATTTCAAAGACTTACAAATCAAGAGGGAACATTCGATTTAACAGTTCAATACTTACCTATGCTTGGTGACGTAGTTAATGAGTTTGAATTGGGCTTACTCTTACTCATTTCGGTGCTCAATACTCCTCCCATAACGCAATGCTCATAAGACAATCCATCTTAATCAATTAGATCAATCAGTCTCATAAGCACTCTCATCAGTCCATCAGTTCTATCACTATCGAGCGTTTCAATCTATCAATCATCTAATCAATTCTCAATCATATCCTTCAGAGAGCTTAGACCAATCATTAAAAGGCAATCAATTAGACCAATCTTTAGAGTTCAATTATGAATAATCACATGACCATCAATTTCTATCAACCCATCATCATGCCCACGTCACAATTACAACCAACATTCTCAAGTCAAGGCTTTAGACTCAATCCCTAGGTTCATTTATGCAATCTTTTACAAAGTAACATATAGAGTTTGTGAAATAACTCATGTAAAAGCATTTATTCAGTAAATCAAATTTATGATGATCATAAACATGTGAAAATATGTAGGATATGTATAATTTTGCAAGAAAAGCATTCAGGAAAACATGCATAAAGACTTAATACATTCATCTATCAATCTATCTCAATCAAGGGGCACTTGGAAGGATATTTTCATGTTTTAGTTTAGCCTTACATACCTGATATGGAGTTTGACAACTAACTTTGCAAGTGTTCATCCTCAATTCCCTTGAACCCTCACTTTTTCTCTGTTCTCCTTAGCTCTAATCTTCGTAAGAAGTTTAGAAAGGCTTAAGAATGGGTGTTAAAACCCTTTTTACGCTTTGAACGAGCTATTTTGATCATATTTTAAGTTTAGGAGAGGTGGAGAAAGGACTAGAATGCTCCTGCTTTTAAAACTGATCATCAAGTATCGTAATAGGGCAAGTCCATGACACAGACTTGTTGCGCTTCAGTTCATTTTTCGACGAAAAACTTAAAACGCGCTGAAAAACTAATTTTTTGTAAATCCCTTTTCGATTGATTTTTTGATCCCGTAGAAAATAATAGACCAAAATTAAGTGCAAGTACGCGATGCGAACATGTCGTGCATTTTTGCTTAAAAAAATATCTTTTGATCCGATTACTCTAAAAATCAACCAAGACCATTTTTTCATATATTTTTTTTTTGTGCTGATTAAATTTTCGGCCTCAAATTTGCCAACAATGTTTAGGAAGATGCAGTATAAGGACGTCTCTCATCTAGGGGTATTTTCATAATTTTATGGAATGTTACATTATCTCCCCCTTGGAATCATTCTTCCTCGAATAAAGAGTAAAGATGAACATCAAGGCAAGAATAATAATCAAGACTCCTCTAGATAATTAATTAACCACTCAAACTATCGACCAATCAACAAACTAGATAATCACTATCCAGATTCAAGAATAAACAAATCAATTCAAATCAAGAGTAAGGACCTTACCTTCAACATTCTCATCATTAGGCATGAATAGATATGGGTCTTTAACTTTCATATCTTCTTCGGCTTCCCGTGTGGCTTCCTCAATAAATTAATTCCTCAATAAATTGAGGCTATCTCTTTATTCCTCAATCTGTGAATCTAACGATCAAGAATTTGGATTGGTACTTTATCATAGGACAAGCTATCTTTCACAACAATACTATTAACGGGGGCTACTAATGAAGAATCTCCTAAGCATTTCTTCAATATTGAGATGTGAAAGATCAGATGAATCATGTCTAGCTCAGAAGGTAACTCTAACTCATAAGCGACCTTTCCTAATCCTCTTCACAATTTGGTAGGGTCTAATATAACAAGGACTTAGCTTCCATTTCTTCCTAAATCTCAGGACACCCTTCATAGGTGACATTTTAAAGTATACCCAATCACTCACTTCAAACTCTAAGTCTCTCCTCCCCACATTTATATTGGACTTTTGATGGCTTTGTGTGGTCTTCAACCTTTCTCTAATAACCTTCACCTTCTCCATAGATTGATGAAACAAATATGGACCACTTAACTCGACTTCACCAACTTCAGACCACCCAATTGGTGATTGACGTGCTGCCAAAATACAACACTTTTAATGCTTAAAACTTGGAATTTTATGTGTTCTTAATGCAATGTTAGTTGGTTTTGTGTGTTTGTCTTTATATTTGCAGGATTACAGGTTGGCATTAATTTTTGGAAAAAAGTGCAGAAGTTGCTGATTTTTGCTATTATACGAGACCCTTTGCGGGCCGTAGATCATTTTACGGGCCATAGGGTAGTTTTGTGAACAATTCTGGTGAAGGGCTATTTTCTAAAGTTTATTCTACAAACATGCAGACGAGCTATAGAAGGTTTTATGAGTCGTAGATGATGGTTCGTGCCTGAGGATCAGAGATTGGGACTTTTTAAAGTTTATCAGATGAAACCCTTTTTACGGTTAGTAAACACTTTATGAGTCGTAGAGGGGTGTCGTATAGTTGAAGTCAAAATTTCCAGCAGCTGAGTATGAGACCCGATTACGGGCCATGGAATGCAATATGTGTAACTCCCAGTAAAATTACTGAAATACCCCTAAAGAAGGGGTATGTGCGTAACACATCTTCCAATTTTTGTATGGCAAATCCGAGATCAGATTTGTGATTAGCATGAAAAATTGAGTGGGAGAAGGGTCTCGGTCTTTTTTTAGAGCAACCGAATCAAAAGATAATTTTTTGGCCCAAAAACTGAAACAATGTCGGTTCGCGACAGAGCAGCATCGTGCCTCTGTAGCGGACCCACACTTATATTTTTTTAAAAATTTTCAATGGGATCGGGAAAACTCATTCAGAAACTATTTGGAGAAAATACACTATACGCGACCAGTCCACGTCATAGACTGAGTTATTCAAAGCTGCAAAATTTCTAAATTTTGTGAGGGACATTCTGGTCAATTCCCAACCCCTCCTAAACTCAATACATGATCGAATTAGGTCATTTTGACATAAAAAAGGTCTAAAACCTCATTCTAAGTCCTTTCTAAACAATTGGACAATACTAGGGCTTGAGGAGAGAGGAGAAGAGCTTGAGACTGAGGAATTCAAGAGAGAATCCTTGAAGAGATTGTTGATAGCTTCATCCCAAGTATGTAAAGCTAAACTAGAAGCATGAGATTGCCCTCTCATGTGCCCCATAGATGGTCATGGAGGAGTTGAGTGTTCATGCATCCCCATACATGTTCTTAAATTGATTCTTGAATATTTTTTTTATAAATTATGTCTATTTTCATGTACTTCTGTATGTTAATGATCATCATAAACTTATTTTCTTGAATTAGACATTTTCATGAGAAATTGCATAACCCTACATGTTAACTTTTGAAAGCATGCATATGAATGAGTGTAGAGGTTGAGTCTAGAGCCTTGACGTGAGATTGTTGATTGTAATTGTGATTGTGATTGTGGTGAGAGAATGATAATGAGTTGATAGAGTTTGATGGTCCTATGAGTCTCCATAAATGAACTCTAATGATGGTCTATTCGATTGTTCTCTAACGATTGTTCCAAGCCTTGAGCTGTTGATTGAGATTGATTGATGAGAGGGTTAAAGTCCCTATGAGATGTTGATTCATGAGAGGGTTAAAGTCCCCATGAGATTCTAATTGATGAGAGTGTTAAAATCCCTATGAGAACTGAAAGATGAGAGGGTTAAAGTCCTTATGAGACTGATCGATGAGAGGGTTAAAGTCCCCTTGATTTGATTGGTTTGTTTGGATTGATTGTCTTATGAGCATTGAGTCATAGGAGGAGCATCGAGCACCAAAAGAGTAAGAGTTAGTCCAACTCGCACTCATCAAACTACGTAGCCAAACATAGGTTAGGATTAGAACCATCACATTACATTATGGTTCCCTCTTGAGAGAGTCCCTGAAACAATAGAGGACTAGTTGATTGCAGTTTCCCTTAGTGGATTCAATTCATTCCCTACGTGACAAGTATGGAACCACCGTGGCAACACCTGTGGGATGTTGTATAATCACTGGCTCATAAATGATTGTTGTTGGATAAGAGAAACTCCCAGAAAGTTCCTACCTTTAGTACTCAGAGTCGAGATGAGATAAGATATGATGAGATGAGTTCCCTTGAGACGAGTTTGATTTGATTAATGAGGTTGATTGGTTGATGGGTCACTTGTCTACTCTTTATTCTTGCTTTAGATAGGCATTTGCCATGTTGATTGTTTACTATTTTGGAGTTGATGTTGTTCCATATTATTTTACCTGATTCTGTTTCATTCAGCCTTTTTACATACCGTACATTCTACGTAGTGACGCCACTCGGCACTGCATCATTTTATGATGCAGATACATGGATTAGAGATTGTCAACAGGCACACCATTGAGGATCCGACACATTCAGCTGATTGGTGAGCCTCCCATACTCCGGAGGGTTCACTACCTTTAGTTCATCATGCTTTTGAGTTAAACTAGACTAGTCTTATATTTTGATTTCGGTAGCCATGGGTCTGTCATTTGCACCTCTTGATTAGTGATAGAGGCTTCATAGATGATGGTCGAATGTTGATGTTGAGATTGTGAGCTAGTTCTTCCTACTAGCCTTTATTATTAATCTATCATTATGTGAGACACTAGATGAGATGAGCCCATTTACTTTAATTTACTTCCGCTGATCTGTAGAGTTGTTAGACTGAATAGATTATGAGGCCAAGTGGTTCATAGCAATAGTCTCTAGGTACCACTCACATCTTGGGTACACTCCCGAGGAGTGACAATACGATCCGTAAACCCGTTCCGTATGGAGTGCCGACCAATTATCTTATTTCAGTTAGGACTTGTATTTTACTTATTATAAATCGGGGTTTTAGGTTATTTTTTAAAAGAGTGGATAATTTTTGCTAAGTTTTCATCTAGTACTGTAGAAAAAGAGAGAAAAGTGTGAGATCAAATAGGAGAGTCCCTAAGAACACTTGTGTTTGAATTTCATCTTTAAGCTTGTGATTTTTATTGAAGTTGGATTTACTTGTTCTTAATTTTATTGTGTAAGTGTTCAATTATGTTTTCTCAATCTATAATTCTTGCATCTACACAAAGCATGAGTAGCTAAATCTACAACTAGGGTTGTTGGAACCATGAAGAACTAACAAAGTAAAACCGAATAATTCATAATTCTTGAAAGGTGTATATGCATGTATTGATTAGCTCTCTTCGTTTTGCATGTTTTCTAATGGTGGCAAACATTAAACCCCACCTAGTGTTACTGATTGGACCAAGGTAGTAATGAATAGAAAAATAGATTAATTAACAAGATTAGATTGATGTGCTCTGGTCTGATCAACCAAACTGGGTTAAGGGGAGGTTGTACTGGGATTAATAGATAAGGGTTATTAATGCACACTATGAAGATGAGACAAGTCATATAGTGAAATTCACCTCTCACCTTTGACCAAAGGGCTTGGTGAACATAATTTACCGTCTTGCATGCTATACACTAGAAAAGAACTACGTTATCTGGTGATACTGATTTGGGGAATCATGGGGAACATAATACCCTAGTTTCTCTCCATATTGACTTCTCTCTTGTGTGTGTTAGTTTATTTGTAGTTTTTCTCAATTATTGCAAGAACCCCCCTCCTCCCGCCCTTCGGGGAAGTAAGTCGATTAACTATTCAAATTGCGATAATTTGAATTCTCTCGAGTCTACATATTCCTTATGGGTTCGAGCCTAATCTTTGTTAGGATCTATTTCTTGACAGCGACCACTTTATCTTCTAAAAATAAGGTGTAACTTGGATGACATCTGTGATCTACATCACATCCCATACAAAGCTGTAATGCCCAGTAAAATTACCAAAATACCCATAGAGGGAGGGTCCGCATGTAACGCATCTTTCAATGCTCGTATGACAAATTTGAGGCCGGACTTATGATCAACATAAAAAATTGAGTCGAAAGATGGTCTTAGTCGATTTTTAGAGCGATCCGATCAAAAAATAATTTTTTGATCTGAAGTACACTTATATTTTTTTTTTGAATTTTTTTTATGGGATTGAGAAAAACTGTTCAGAAACTTTTTCTGCAAATACACAGTGCGCGACCAGTTCGCGTCGCGGACAGATCCTTTTTCGAGCTAAATTTTTTTAAATTTTACGAGGGACATTCCAGCCTATTCCCAACCCCTCCTAAACTCTATACAGAATCTAATTAGGTCTTTTTGATGTAAAAAGGGTCTAAAACCCCCATTCTAAGTCCTATTTTAATAACCTAACAAGGCTAGGGCTTGAGGAAAGAGGAGAAGAACTTGAGGTTGAGCGATTAGAAAGGAGATCCTTGACGTGATTGATTGATAACTTCATCCCAGGTATGTAAGGCTACCTAAAGCGTTGGACTATGTTCATCCACATGCCCTTTTGTCTTCTTGAGTCAAGATCATGTGTACAAATAGTTTGTTTGAAATCCTGTGATTTCTTGAGTTCTAAATTCTTGTACATGTTGGAGTTTTCATGAATTTACTTGAGTCAATTTATGAGTTGCATCGTTATTATCATTTAAATGAATGTTATTCTAATGTTTGATACTGCCCTAAATTTAGTATTTTCTTACATATGTACTGAATTGAGAAATATGAATTTAAAAAACTAAACCCATGAATTGTACCCGAAGAGTATATTATCTTGTTTAATATATGTATATAGAGTATTTTATCTTATGAGTTAAATCTAGATAATATGATGTTCATGACCGAAATCATTAGGAGTCTTGCATGGTATAAGTTAGAGTTGTGAGTTGCATTGCATAAATGATGGCCCCGAGTTATTGAGTTATTGAAACACCGAGTTGAGTTATTGAGAAATGAGTTGGCTGGTTGAGATGAGTCAAAGAGATAAGTTTGAGTTGATTTTTGTGAGCATATTTTATCTTGAAAGGAGTATTGAGCACCGAGTAGGTGATTGAGGGGTACCCTAATAACTGCGTTGTCAGTGTAGGTTACTCATGCAGTTAACTCTGGCAGCCATGTCTTTGGGATCTAAGAGCGAGAGAGAGAGAGTTTGAGGTTGACGCCCTATTCTGTGGCAAGTTTAGGGTGGACATGGCAACAATGTCTTTTCATTATACACCATCCAAGCCCTCGGTGGTGGGGAGTTGTCGATTAGAGAAACTTCAAAGCAACACTTGAGTTGGGCCTATCATGATTTTCAAACTGAGTTGCATTAAACACTGAGTTAAATTTTAAAGTATGAATTTAAACTTTAAACTTACATCGTTTATTTGAGTGAAGATATGAGATGAGGAAAAGCATGATTTTAAACTTTAAACTTGCATTATTTATTTGAGATAAGACATGAGATGAGTAGTTGAGTCTTGAGTCGAGTCAGTTGATTGAATCTGAGCCTTATTTATTTCTTGAGCCATCTTACATATCGTAAATTCTATATAATAACGCCACTTGGCGCTGCATAATTTCATGACTCAGATACAAGTGATAGAGAACTTCAGTAGGCACACCATTGAAGTTCAGAGTTCCCGAGTTCCAGAATTGTGAGCCCTCCTTGCTATCTGAAGGAGCCTTTATTTGATTTGATTAGTTACTTTTATTTTCTTTGAGTTGGGTAGCCATGGCCTGCCATGGTACCATCTAGATGTTAGAAGTAGAGGCTTCATAGACAGTTAGTAAAGGATGTTAAGTATTGTCTTCCACACTCTTGTTTACTGGAAATGAGAGACCTCGTGTTTCTCGTCTTCCATATATATATATATATATATATATATATATATATATATATATATATATATATATATATATATATATATATAAGGTAGCATGTCACATAAGATATATATGATTTTGGATAGAACCTAAGGATAGTAGGGCTGCCAATAAGTGCTAATGTCAAGGACCTAAACTTTTAAGCCAAAGAAATAACCTAAATATACATTCGAGATTAACCCGAGTGGCACCTCACCCTTTTCGGAAGATTAAAATTAGGTTTCACATTTCGAATGGGACTAAAAGTGTATAATTTGCTACTAATGAATTTTTAAAAGTTATTTAATAGCACAAAGGTCATTCATTAAGATTTGGAATCAAGAAAGTTGTAAGATAAAGGTTGACCAAGGTTACCGTAAGTTTCTTTAAGAAATCCTTCTTAAATTTAGGTTTTAATGTATCAGGCCATATCTCCAAAAATACAAGAAGTGAGAAGATCCATAAACTATCAAATTGAAGATATATGAGTCTAGTTTGCAATGCATAAAACTCCTTATAAAACTGACTTCAGAATATAATGTAATGACAATATTATCGGGACTGCCCGAGCAGGAAATCGGGTCATGGGCGGGGTCAGGTCAAGCTCAACTATAAGTCGGCTATTTTGACATTTTAAAGCTAAAAAATGAATCATTTTCGTCCCAAGACAATAAAAAATTAAAGAGAAAGCTCTCACAAGTTCTCTAAGTGATTTAGATATGTGTTTTGCGTATTTACTGTTAAAATTCGTCCTCGTGCCTAGAAATGCATGCCTTACGCTTTGCAATTGTTTCCCCCTCCTATTAGCTGTGTTTTTGGGGCTGTAAAAAAGGTGGTGTTCCTGCTAGTTATTTTTGGTTTGCAGCTGATGTGTTCAGGTAATAACCTTGAGGCTCCTTTACAATTATTTTACGATGTTTTATGGACATTTCCTCACGTAAATACTCTTTGCCGAATCTGGTCATTAATGCTAAATTTTGGACTATTTATAGGTGTCTTTAAGCTTCATATATATAGTCATTGCGAATCTTAGGATGTAAGAAACAACTCATGTGAAGAAACTTTGGGCAATAGGATGTCTGTTGGGAAGGTATGTTAAGGCTAAGCTCCGTTCCTCCTTTTAGAACGAAATCTGGAAAGTTTCCCAAAACGTCAAATGCGATATCTTACTATTCTGTTGTTAGAAAGACCTTCTATGAAAGGAATTGGGATTGTAGCTAAGTTATTTTCAAGGTGGTATTAGGTTGAGTTTCCATTCATTCGCTTAAACTGGACATTCAATATCTATATATCATTTTGTCGGTTTTCTCGGCTACCTATTTATATGTTCGAGGTATTTCTCTTCTTAGTGTAGTAACATTATAATAAATGTAGAATGCAAAGGGAATGTAGTGTTCATAATCAATCCTTCTTCCATACAAAACTATAATTGAAGCACTTAACAAGTAACATGTTGATTTCCAATAATGTCTAACGTAATGCCCCTATTTAAATGACTAAGACACGTGATCCTGTTTATATACTTTCTTTTACTAATCGCCAAGGGACCAAGTATAAGCATTATGTAAAACACCTTTATGAGCACTTTCAAAGTTAAGGCTTCATTCTAAATGTTGAATTAAGTTGTCAAACTTATTCAAAAGACATGTATGATTTCACAAATCTCGTGTATATGCTATGACAATGATTATGATGTTATGAAAATAAGCATACCAATGAGCCATGATTGGCTAAATTTATGTTATGGCCTACTATGGGCATTTAATATTCATATCATACATTGCACATTATGCATAAACTTCGAGCTATAATCGGAGGTATGGGGCCTATTTTCCCAAATGATTATATATATTTGTATATGGTGCAGATGGCCACATGTTGGCAAATATGATGCCGGTTAGCTACCGAAAAGGACCACCATTGCTAGCATTTGGGTATGTCATGCATTTGCATCTATATATTTGTAATCATGGCTTGCGATACTCCACCATACCATGCATATTTGATCACTAGGAGGTTGCTTATTGGTCATTAATGTTACTTGAGTTTTTGTTATAGGTGGTATTTCTATCACCCTTTTTACTATAGTTACCTATGGTTTTACATTCTGTCTCACATACTAGTACACCTTTATTCGTACTGACGTCATGTCGCCAAGGGACACTGTATTTTATTTTGTGCGTGCAGGTTCAGGTAGGGACTCTGATCAACCGCTCTACTAGGAGCCCATTTTAGCTATAAGTTGGCAAGATCCACCTTTTTCTGGAGCTTTCACAGGATGCTTACTTTTTGTTGTACAATTGGGTATAGTGGGGGCCTTGTCTAGGCAGTATCAATGTTTCTCTTAGAGGCTATTGTGGACATGTTATTGTAGGTTGGTTTTTTTGAGCCTTTCAGTCTCTAGTCATAAGATTGACATGTATATATAGTGTGTACCTGTACCTCTATTTTTGCAGCCTTGTCGGCTAGCTAGTACTTTATCTTTTTGGTTTACTTATCTTGATGTACATGATTTGCTGTTGACCAGGTTATGACCTAAACAATCCCAGCTTATTTTTTTTAAACGTTATCTTGCCCGATTTTCTTCTGGCCCTTAGTTTAATTAACTAGCATGTTTAATGGATTACCTGACCAATAATGGTATTGGGTGCCAGTCGCGCCTCCCCTCTCTCTGGGGCATGACAAACATGGCATCAAAGCAGGTTGTGTCGTTGGGAGTCCACATTGTCGTGTCAAGTAGAGTCTTGCTTATGGGTGTGTTGTGCACCACACTTATAATCACGAGGCATAGGAGAGATCTAGAGGGCCTGATGCTCCGCCAGCAGAGTGGGAGGACTTCTCTAAGGCATTTTTAGCTTATTACTTACCACGAGAGGTGCGGAAGGCCCATCTTGACCAGTTTATCAGTTTGAGGTAGGGGGATATGAGTGTAAGAGAGTATACCCTTAGGTTTAATTCTTTAGCTAGGTATGCACTAGATATTGTATGTACCATGAGTGCAAGAGTTCATCATTATATGGATAGTTTGGTGGATCATTTGATCATAGACAATAGGATAACCTCTTTACAGGATGGTGTAGATATTTCTCGTATTCAGGCTTTTGCTCAGACAACATAGGACCTTTCTCATCGTATTTGGGATGCCCATAGAGATAGGGAGAAGAATAAGAGGGCTTGTTCTGTGGGGTCTTATAGGGAGCCACGGGGTGATTTTAGGCCTCCTTTTCTTTGATATCCACCTCTATCAGTGGGTAGTTCCCCGCCACAGATACATGGCCAGCGATTTGATCGTTATATTCAGTCAAGGCTGGGGTAGAGTTCACGCCAGCCTGAGAGCCGTCGACAGGAGCGCTCTGCACAAATGAGATAACCTACTCCTCAATGTCCAAAATGTGGTAGGATCCATAGAGGGCAATGTAGGAAGGGTTCAAGTGCATGTTACCATTCTGGGCAAACTGGACATTATATTAGCTAGTGCTCGAGGTTAAAGGTAGAGGTACAACAGCTCGCCCTTCAGGATCCACTGCAACCTCTACATCCCCAGTACGTGCTCCCCAACCAGACCCACAACCTACTCAAGGTCCTTGTGGGGGGAGAGGTAGAGGAGAAAGTTCAGTAACTACTAGTGGACAAAATCACTTTTATGCCCTCACAGGCCAATAGGATTTAGAGGCATCTCTAAATGTGATCACAGGTATATTGATGGTACATTCTCATGTTATTTATGCATTGATATATCCTTGCTCTACATATTCATATATTACTCTATTCATTGCTGGTAAGCTTGATATGAGACTTGAGTTATTATCGGGGTCAGTTAGGGTATCCACGCCAATTAGTGACTCAATTATAGCTAGTCATGTCTATCGAGGTTGTACAGCGTTAATTAATGAGCATCATACCTCTGCTGATTTAAATGAATGATTATGCTAGATTTTGATATTGGTATGGGTATGGATTGGTTGGAAACTTGCTATGCTAGTATTGACTGTCGAGAAAAAGTACTCCACTTCCTTTTCTAGGTGAGCCGGTCATTCAATGGAAAGGTAATGTTACCTTACCCAAGGGTAAGTGTATTTCATACCTTAGGGATCGGAAGCTGATCGCTAAAAGTTGTATATACCATTTAGTTCATATGAGGGATATTGATAAGGAGTTGGTAATCTTTCAGTAAGTCCCTATTGTGAAGGCATTCCCGATGGTATTCCGTGATGCGCTTCCAAGGATTCCCCCCAAAGGGAAACTAATTTTGCTATATATTTTCTCCTAAACACACAACCTATATCCATTCCTCTCTACAGAATGGCTACTGCAGAGCTAAGGGAATTAAAGGAACACCTGAAGGACTTACTTGATAAAGGCTTTATTAGGCCAAGTGCATCTCCATGGGGTGCTCCAGTGCTCTTTGTTCGAAAGAAAGATGGCTCCCTACGGATATGTATTAATTACAGACAGCTAAATAAAGTCACTATCAAGAATAAGTATCCTCTTCTGCAGATTGATGACTTATTTGACCAATTGCAGTATGCCAAATGCTTTTCAAAGATTGACTTGAGATCCGGGTACCACCAGTTGTGAGTCAGGGATGTTGATATTCCAAAGACAACATTTAGGATGAGGCATGGACATTTTGAGTTCCTTGTCATGTATTTTGGGCTTACAAAGTTCCCAGCAGCTTTGATAGACATGATGAATTGAATCTTTAAACCATTCTTCAATGAATTTGTGATTGTGTTTATTGATGACATCTTGATATATTGACGGTCAGAAGCTGAGCATATCGATCACTTGCGAACTATATTACTGACTCTCCAGGACAACATATTATATGCTAAATTCCCTAAATGTGAGTTTTGGTTAACTTCAGTAGCTTTTCTTGGCCATGTTATTACAAGCAATGGTATCAAGGTCGATGGCCAGAAGATTGAAGTAGTAATGGCATGGCTGAGACCATTGAATCTGACCGAGGTTCGTAGCTTTTTAGAGGATATTAATAGAGGTTTGTTGAGGGATTCTCCTCTATCTCTGCACCACTAACGATATTGACACATAAAGCAACTAAGTTTTAATGGGCTGAAACATGCAAACAGAGCTTTCAAGAGTTAAAGAAAAGGCTTACCACCGCACCTATCTTGGCTCTTTCGGATAGAACCGAAGGCTACGTTGTATATTGTGATGCCTCGAGAATTGGCCTAGGTTGTGTTCTTATGCAACATGGTAGAGTTATTGCATATGCTTCTAGAAAGTTGAGAAAGCATGAACAAAACTATCCTACCCATGATCTTGAGCTCACTGCGGTTGTATTTGCCCTAAAGATTTGGCGAAATTATCTACACGGAGTTCATTTTGATATTTTTACCGACCACTAGAGCCTTTATTATTTATTTAAGCAGAAGGAGTTGAAGCTACAACAAAGAAGGTGGCTAGAATTACTAAAAGATTATGATGTTGACATTCTGTACCATCCTGGTAAAGCTAATGTTGTTGCTGATGCATTTAGCCATAAGTCCATGGGAAGTCTAAGCCATACTGAAGCTGATAAAGTTGAAATGACAAAAGATCTATGTCAGCTAGCTAGTTTGAAGGTGTGAATGGTAGATACAGAGGATGGATATGTAATTGTTCAAAATATAGTAGAATCTTCCAATGTTAATGGAGTAAAAGAGCGACAACGCGAGGATCCTAATCTTAGAACATTGAGGGAAAGTATTTCCCAACTACAACATCCTTCATTTGAGCTAACTAGAGATCTAAACCTTAGGTACCAAGGCCGCTTATATGTGCCAGATACCGGAGGACTCTATGCCAGGATTCTTTCTAAGGCCCATTATTCTAGATATTCAACCCACCCTCGGGCAACAAAAATATATCGGGACCTTCATTAGATCTATTTGTGGAATGGCATGAAAAAGGATATTGTAGAGATGGTAGCCCAATGTCCCTATTGCCAACAAGTTAAAGCAAAACATTAGAGATCTGGAGGCCTAGCTCAGTATATTGAGCTTCCACTATGAAAATGGGACATGATAAATATGGACTTTATCACTGGTTCGCCTCGTACTCCACGCAGGTATGATTCTATTTGGGTAATCACTGATAGGTTGACAAATATACTCATTTCTTACCAATAAGAATGACATATTCAATGGAGGATTATGGTTAGCTTTACATTCAAAAGATTGTTTGCCTTCATGGAGTTCCATTATCTATTATCTCTGATCGAGGGGCCCAATTTACCGCACATTTTTAGAAGTCTTTTCAAAAGAGCCTGGGCACTCAAGTGAATCTCAGCACCGCTTTTCACCCACAAACTAATGGGCAAGCAGAGCATACCATCTAGACCATTAAAGATGTGTTACGTGCCTGTGTGTTGGACTTTAAAGGAAGTTGGGATGATCACCTACCTCTTATTGATTTTGCTGATAATAATAGCTTCGAAGCTAGTAATCAAATGGTGCCTTAGGAAGCACTATATAGGCGAAGATGTAGGTCGCCGATTGGTTGGTTTGAAGTTGGGGAGGCGAAATTGATAGGCCCTAATCTAGTTCAGCAAGTGATGGATAAAGTGATACTTTTTAGAGACTGATTGCAAATATCTAGAGTCGGCAAAAGTCTTATACAAATGTTCGACGATGAGACTTAGAATTTGATGTGAAAGATTGGGTTTTCTTGAAGGTATCACCTATGAAGGGAATCATGCAGTTTGGAAAGATAGGTAAGCTCAGTCCTAGATATGGTGGACCGTATAAGATTATTCAAAAGATTGGCAAGGTCACATATGAGCTTGATTTGCCTTCAAAATTGGGGGCAGTCCATATGGTGTTTCATATATTGATGTTGCGGAAGTGCATTAGAGATTTGCCGCGTATTATTCATATTAAGGATATCCATATTGCTGAAAACTTGTCTTATGATGAGGTGCCAGTGGCTATTTTAGATTGACAAGTGAGAAAGCTTCGGAATAAAGAAGTGGCCTCCGTGAAAGTATTGTGGAGGAACAAAAATATTGAGGAAATGGCTTGGGAAGCGGAAGAGGAAATGATGAAGAAGCACCCCCATCCATTTACAAATTAAGGTGAGTCATATTTTAAAGTTGGTAGTCATCTTTCTATAGTAATTTAAATTTTAAATGAGTTGGGAGCATAGTTTATATGGATCGTCACAGGATAGTTATACAAAGCTTAGTAATTAATTTTTTTTATTAAAGTTGATTTATGGATCAGAGGGATAAAAGGTATATCCTCAAAAATCACATTTTAAGAGATAGTAGTGCAGCCAAGATGCTGTCTAGATACGCTCGCGGACGAATGTTCTTAAGGGGGGAGGGGACTGTGAGTCCCCGTGTTTCTCCTCTTCTATATATATCTAAGGTGGCATGTCACATAAGATGTATATGATTTTTGATATAACCTAAGGATAGTAAGGCTGCCAATAAGTGGTAATGTCAAGGACCTAAAGTTTTAAGCCAAATGAATACCCTAACTATACATTCGAGATTAAAGAAATAGTCCGAGTGACACCTCGCCCTTTTCGGAAGGTTTAAATTAGGTTTCACAATTTGAATGGGATAAAAGTGTATAATTTTCTAATAATGGATTTAAAAGTTATTTTAATATCACAAAGGTCATACATTAAGTTTTGGAATCAAGAAAGTTGCAAGATGAAGGTTAGCCAATGTTCTCGTAATTTTTTTTAAAAAAATCCTTCTTAAATTTGAGTCAAGTGTATCAGGCCATATCTCCCAAAATACAAGGAGTGAGAAGGTCCATGACCTATTAAATTGAAGATCTATGAGCCTAGTTTGCAATGCAAAAAACCACACATCAAATTAACCTCATAATAAAATGTTATGACAATTTTACCGGGACTGCCCGAGCAGGAAATCGAGTCATGGGCCAGGTTGGGTCAAGCCCAAATATAAGTCGGCTATTTTGACATTTTAAAGCTAAAAATTGAACCATTTTGTCCCAAAATAGTAAGAAACTTAAGAGAAAGCACCCACAAGTTCTTTAAGTGATTTAGGTAAGTTTTTCACATTTTTACTATTAAAATTCGTCCTCGTGCATAGAAATGCGTGCCTTATCTTTTGAAATTATTTTCCCCTCCTATTAGCTGGGTTTGGGGCTGTAAAAAAGGTGGTGTTCCTGCTAGTTATTCTTGGTTTGCAGCTGATGTGTTCTGGTAATAACCTTGGGGCTCCTTTACGGTCATTTTTACGAAGTTTTATGAACATTTCCTCGCATAAATACTCTTTACCCATTCTGGTCATTAATGCTAAAATTTGGATTGTTTATATGTGTTTTTAAGCTGCGTATCTATAGTTTTTCCAAAGCTTAGAATGTAAGGAACAACTCTCATGAAGAAATATTGGATAATAGGACCTCCGTTGGAAAGGTATGTTAAGGCTAAGTTCCGTCCCTGCTTTTAGCATGAAATCTGGTAAGTTTTCCAAAACGTCAAATGCGATATCTTACTATTCTGTTGCTAGAAAGACCTTTTGTGAAAGGCATTGGGATTGTAGCTGAGTTATTTTCATGATGTATTAGGTTGAAATTCCAATTGTTCACTTAAATTGGACATTCGATATCTGTATATCATTTCATCGGTTTTCCCCAACCTACTCATATATTCTAGGTGTTTCTCTTCTTGGTGTAGTGCCATTAAAATAAATGTAGAATGCAAAGGGAATATAGTATTCATGATCAGTCCTTCTTCCATACAAAACTATAATTGAACCACTTAACAAATAACACGTTGATTTCCAATAATGTCTAACGTAATGGCCCTATTTTAACGACTAAGGCACTTGATCATGTTTAAATACTTTCTTTTACTAATTGACATGTGACCAAGTATAGGCATTATGTAAAGCACCTTTATGAGCACTTTCAAAGTTAAGGCTTCATTCTAAATGTTGAGTTAAGTTGTCAAACTTATTCAATAGACAAGTGAGATTTCACAAATCCAGTGTATATGCTACGACAATTATTATGATGCTATGAGAATAAGTGTACCGACGAGCCAAGATTGGCTTAATTTATGCTATGGACTACTATGTGAATTTAATATTTATATCATACATTGCATGTTATACATGGATTTTGACCTATAATTGGAGGTATGAGGCCTATTTGCCCAAATGATTATATACATACATAGATATATATATATATACATATATGGTACAGATGGCCAAAGGTTGGCAAATATGATGCCGGTTAGCTACCGGAAAGGACCATTATTGCTAGCATTTGGTTGGGTATGTCATGTTTATATCTATATATATGTATTCACGACATGTGATACTCGAGCATACCATGCATATTTTATCACTAGAAGGTTGCTTATTTGTCATTAAGGTTACTTGAGTTTCGGTTACATGTGGTTTCTATTACCCTTTATACTATCGGCTAGCTAGTACTTTATCTTTTTGGTTTACTTATCTTGATGTACATGATTTGCTGTTGACCAGGTTATGACCTAAACAATCCCAACTTAGTTTTTTTCAAATGTTATGCTGCCCGATTTTCTTTTGGTCCCTAGTTTAATTAACTAGCATGTTTAGTGGATTACCCTGCTAATAACAGTATCGGGTGCCAGTCGTGCCTCCCCTCTCTTTGGGGCGTGACAGGAAATTCCCTTTTTTATTAAAGACTTGGTTTACTTGCTTTAAAATCTTTTCTAAATATTTTCCTTCCACTATCGAGTATGATGTGACGATGAGGCCAAGTGGTTCTCTCGGGGACTAGAATTAGTCTTCGAGTGTTGGCCACACCAAGGGTACCCCTCCCGGGGCGTGACAAACTTTGTATCAGAGCACATACTTAAAGTGTCCTAAGGAGTCTATGAAGAAGTGTCTAGTAGATTCTTGTTTATGGGTGTGTTGTGCACCACACCACATGAGTAAGAGGCTTTAGGACATTAGGAATAGTTACACTTCTTTGATATTCTGAGATCATGTGATTGAGTTTAACTCTATAAATCTATGTCTAATTCGTACGTCGCACATTTGCAGAACATTCCTCCTAAGCGTACAGCAGCCCAAGGAGATACTCAAGTCCCAAACACTGAGAATCCTCCACCAAAGGTCCCTACTCAGGCAGAAACAAGGAGACGGGGTCTACCTGCCAGGACTGCTGAAGTCCTGCAGGAACCTCCTGGTCAGCCAGCCTCCACCTCAGAGGCGGACTTCATTGGAGTCATTGCTATGATCATCTAACTAGTGTCCTCCCAGAGTAATAGCCGAGGTTCCCAGGCCCCTAGCTCAAACTCTCCAGAGCCCACTGTTGCAATGAGGCTCCGAGATTTCTTTAGAATGAACCCGCCAGTCTACACGGGGTTGAAAGTTGAGGAAGACCCATAAAATTTCATTGATGAGATGTGCAAGGTGTTGAGGGATATGCACACGACAAAGATTGAGGGAGTTGAGTCGTCCTCCTACCAACTTAAGGATCTAGCGAATGTCTGGTATAACTAGTGGGGAGATAGTCGGGGTGAGGATGTTGAGCCTGCTGAGTGGAGTGAGCTTGAGAGTATCTTCCTTGACCACTTCTTTCCCAAAGAGTTGAGGGAGGCAAAGAGTGAAGAGTTCGTGAACCTAAAGCAAGGGTGAATGACCGTCAAAGAGTACGACCTCAAGTTTATTAAGATGTCCAGGTACGCTCCGGAGATGGTCCAGGACATGAGGGCATGGATGAGGAAGTTCGTGTCTAAGTTGGGTAAACATGGTAAGAGGGAGTGCAAGGAAGCATTACTGATCTTGGACATGAATATTTCCAGAATCATGGTATATTCCCAGTAAACTGAGGAGGACAAGGAGAAAGAAACAGAAGATCGCTTGAGTAAGAAGGCCAAGTCCACTGGGTATGATCCTAACTAGCACAAACAGGATAAGAGAAATAGGTCCTACTTTCAGAAGAGGCATTCGGGGTATCCACCATCATCAGCCAGTGCACCAACTCCAAGCGTTAGGTATGATCAAAGAACTTAAGGCCAGTCCAACTTTAGAGCACAGGGTTCGCAAGCCAGTGTGACCCTTGGATCAAAAGGGAACCACCCTATGGGATGTGTGGCAGGATGCATTTGGGAAAGTGCAGGGACAGAGGGAGTACTTGCTATAAGTGCGGCCAGACATGCCACTTTTTGAAGGAATGTCCAGTTTGGGATAATAAGGCACAGTTTTCTACTATGATGCAACCACCCAAGGGTAATCGGAGAGGTACTCTACTGGGGACAGACGCAGGGATGAACTGTCTTTATGCAATGGGGAACCGACAAGACCAAGAGGTTGCACCAGATGTCGTGATGGGTATGCTTTGAGTCTTTACATTCGATTGTTATGCTTTGCTTGATCCAGAGGAAATGATGTCCTTTATTATGCTATATGTGGCTAAAAAGTTTGGGATTCCCACTAAGTGTTTATTTGAGCCTTTCCTTATTTCTACTCCTGTTGATGAGTCTATCATAGCCAAGAGAAAATATAGGGATTGCGTGGCATCTATCTACCATAGGGATACTCTTCCTGATTTGGTTGAGTCAGAGATGATTGACTTTGATGTGATCCTTGGTATGGATTAGGCTCAACGCCTGCTATGCCTCTGTTGACTATAGAACCTGAACTATCAAGTTCTAGTTTCCAAATGAGCCTATCATAGAATGAAAGGGAGATTCTATTGCACCTACGGGCAAATTTATCTCTTATTTAGAGCTAGAAGGTTAATCTCTAAAGGGTGTATATACCATCTTATGCGAGTAAAGTCTGATGATGTTGAGCCTCTTACTCTCGAGTCAGTCTCGATTGTGAGCGAGTTTCCGGAAGTTTTTCCTAAGGATCTACCTGGAGTCCCTCTTGATGGGGAGATCGGCTTCAGGATTGATGTTCTACCCGATATGCAGTATTACGCCCTAGGAGGGTACCCTTGGCGTGGCCGACACTTAGAGACTATTGCTAGTCCCTAAGAGAACCACTTAGTCTCATCACATCATTCATTCAACAAATTCTACTGAACAACAGAAAGTATAAATAAGTAAATGGGTACGTCTCGTTTAAAGTCTCAAAATGAATAGATGATAATAAGAGCTACTAAAAAGAACTAGCTCACAATCTCAACATCATCATCTATGAAGCCTCTATCACTACTCATGTGGTGCCAATGACAGACCCATGGCTACCCAAATCAAAATAAAAAAATAGTTCAATCTAACTCTAAAGCATGATGAAATAAATACAGCAGATCCTCCAGAGTAGAGGAGGCTCACCAAACCAGCTGCAAGTCTCAGATCTTCAAATGAAGCGCCTGTTGGCAATCTCTAGTACCTGACTTTGCATCATAAAACAATGTAGTCCAGAGTGGACATCAATACTTGGAATGAACAGGTATGTAAAATAACTGAATGAAACCAAAAAAGGTAGAATAATAAGGAAACACTATTGACTCAAGATAAACATCAAATCGTCAAATGTCTATCTATGTATAAATAAAGAGTAGACAAGTGACACATCGACAACTCAAACTCATCAATCATCTCAGACTCATCTCAAAGGAGCTCAACTCCTCTCATCTCATCTCATTTCATCTCATTTCATCTCATAGGAGCTCACCTCCTCTCATCTTATCTCGACTCGAAGTACTCAAGGTAGGAAATTTGTGGGAGTTTCTCTTATCCGAAAACTCTCACTTATGAGCTAGTGAATGTACAACAATCACCCTAATATCGCCACAGTGGTTCCAAACTTGCCAGGTAGGGAACGTTCAAAAACCATATCAGCTCACCTAATATGGAGTCAAACTCAATAGGTCCTCTTTTGCTTTCAGGGACTGTTACTCCCGAGAGAACCATAATATATGTGATGGTTCTATGCCTCTGCTATGTTTGGCGACGTCATTTGACGAGTTCAAAGTAGACTAACTCGCACTCTTTCGGTGCTCAATACTCCTCCCATGGCTCAATGGTCATAAAACCTCAACCTCAACCAATCTCATAGGGACTCGCTCCCCGTCAATGACCGATATCTCATAGAGGCTTTAACCCTCTCATCACTCAATCTCATTAATGACTCAAGATTTACAACAATCATTGGGAAGAAATTGAATAGACACATTGCTAGAGTTCATTTGTAGAGATTCATAAGATAATCAAACTCTATTGACTCATCAACATCCTCTCATCACACCCACCAATCTCAACTCAAGGCTCTAAACTCAATTCTCAAGTTCATTATGCATGCTTCTAAAATTATCATGTCGGGTTATGAAAATTCTTCATGAAAATGTTCAATTCAAGGAAACAAATAGTATGATGATCATCAACATAGACAAAGCATGTAAACTAAGTCAATTTCTAAAGAAAAACTCTCAAGTATTCAAGTATGTAGACCCTTCAACCATCAACTCATCTATGGCCATCTATGGGGGCACATGAGAGAAAAATCCCATGTTTTTAAGTTAGCCTTACATACCTGGGATCCAACTATCAATCAAGCATGTCAAGGATTTCTTCTCAATTCTCTCAAACTAAAACTCAAGCTCATTTCTTCTCTCCTCAAGCCCTAGCTTTGATAGAATATTAGAATAGGACTTAGGATGGTGGTTTTAGACCTTTTTACATCGAAACAACCTAATTAGATCATGTATAAAGTTTAGGAGGGGTGGGGAATTAATCGGAATTCCCTTTATAATAATTTAGAAATTTGTATCTCGAAAAAAGACCTAGTCCGCGACGTGGACTGGTCGCATACTGTGTATTTTCAAAAAACGTTTCTGAATGAGCTTTCTCAATCCCATTGAAAATTTTAAAAAGAATACAAGTGTTGGCCCGCGATGGGTGCATGACGTGCTTTTGTCGCGTACTAACACTGTTTTGCATTTCGGATAGAAAAATTATCTTTTGATTAGGTCGCTCTAAAAATCGACTGAGATCATTTTCCCACTCAATTTTTTCATGTTGATCACAAATCTGGCCTCAGAATTTTCATACGAGCATCGCAAGATGTGTTACACACATACCCTCCCTCTAGGGGCATTTTGATAAGTTTACGACATTACATCATCACCCTCTTGGAATCATTCATCCTCGAATGATGAATATAGGTGGATATAAAGGAAAGTAGACTCAGGACTCATCTAGACACTTGACTAAGTCAATCAAACTCTTGACTCTTCCTTGACCTCAATCAATACCACTCAGACTTACGAATAGGAAGTCACATCAAGAATAGATATATCAATTTAGTGAATGGTGAGAAATTTACCTTCAACACTCTCATCATTTGGCACGAATGGATGCACATATTTTGCTTTCATCTCTTCCTCAGCTTCCCATGTGGCTTCCTCAACGAATTAATTTCTCCACAGGAATTTGACTGAGGCTATCTCCTTGTTCCTCGTATTACGAATCTGACGACCAAGGATTTGAATCAGAACCTCTTCGTAAGATAGGCTATCTTTAACTCCAAGGCTATTAACAGGGATCACCAAGGTAGGATCTCTAACATCGACACATGGAATACCGGATGGACTCTATCTAACTCGGAAGGCAACTCTAACTCATAAGAAACCTTCCCAGTCCTCTTTACAATCTGATATGGTCTAACATAGCATGGACTCAACTTCCCCTTTTTCCTAAATCTCAGGACACCCTTCATAGGCGACACTTTCAAATACACCTAATCATCTACCTTGAACTCTAAGTCTCTTCTTCTCACGTCGGTATAAGATTTTTGGTGACTTTGGGCAATCTTTAACCTCTATCCAATGACCTTGATATTCTCCATCGATTGGTGGACAAGATCAGGCACATTCAACTCCAATTCTCCACCCTCAAACCACCCAATTGGTGATCTACATCTCCTCCCATACAAGGCTTCGTAGGGAGCCATTTGAATGCTTGTATGATAACTATTGTTGTATGCAAATTCAATCATTGGTAGGTGATTATCCCAATTTACCTTGAAATCAAGAACACATGCTCTCAACATATTCTCCAATGTTTGGATTGTACGCTCTACTTGACCATCTATCTACAGATGAATGGCTAAGCTTAGGTTCACCTTAGTACCCAATCCCTTTTGGAACGATCTCCAAAACTGGGAGGTAAATTGAGCTCCCCTGTCCAAGATAATGGACAAGGGAACCCCAAGCAACCTCACAATCTCCTGGATATACAACTTGGCATACAACTCCGCAGTGTTTGTTGTCTTAACTACCAAGAAATGAGCTGATTTAGTCATCCTATCCATAATCACCCGTATCGAGTCATGTTGCTTTTGAGACCTTGGTAGACCGGTAATAAAGTCCATATTAACCATCTCTCCCTTCCATTCTAGAATCTCAAAGTTCTGAGCTAATCCACATGGCCTTTGGTGTTCAACCTTCACTTGTTGGCAATTAGGGCATTTTGAAAAAACTCAGCAATATCCATCTTCATTCCACTCTACCAATAAACTTCTCTCAAGTCTTGGTACATCTTGGTAGAGCTTGGAAGAATGGAATATCTAGTGATATGGGCTTCCGCCATGATTCTGTATCGAATTGCATCAACATCTGGAACACATAATCTACTTTGGTATCTCAACACTCCATCTCCCCCTTTAAAAAAGACCATCACTTTCTGTTTGTGGACAACCTCCTTCAATTGGAGTATGACAGGATCTTGGTCTTGCTTTTCTTTTACCTCTGAAAACTAAGGATGAAGCCGATCTATTATGAATATTGACTCCTCCTTTATTATTTTCCTCAAATTGAACTCCTAATTGAGCCAGTCGGTGCACCTCTTTTACTAGCTCCTTCTTTCTTTCCTCCACATGGGCTGTGCTACACATTGACAACCTGTTAAGAGTGTCAGCAACAACGTTAGCTTTACCTGGGTGGTAGTGAATGCCCATGTCATAATCCTTGAGCAATTCCAACCATCTTCTCTGTTGCAGGTTGAGCTCTTTCTCACTGAAAACATACTACAAGCTCTTGTGGCCGGTGAACACATCCGCATGCACTCCTTACAAGTAGTGGCGCTAGATTTAAAGTGCAAACACCACTGCTGCTAACTCGAGATCAAGGGTTGGATAGTTTCTTTCATGAACTTTAAGTTGTCTGGGAGCATAGGCTATCACCTTCCGTCTATGGTTAAGTAAACATCCCAGTCCAACCTTCAAAACATCATAGTAAATTCCAAAGTCCTCCATCCCCTCGGGCAAGATTAGGATGGGTACAATAGTCAATCTCGTTTTCAATTCTTGGAAAGTCTTCTTACATTCCTCAAACCACTAAAACTTGACCTTTCTCTTAATCAGTTTAGTCAATGGCGCGGATAGTGAAGAAAATCCCTTAACAAATCTGTGGTAGTAGCCTGCCAACCCGAAGAAACTTCCAATGTCAATCGGAGTGGTCGGTTGGGGCCAGTTCTTAACTGCTTCAATATTTTGGGCATCCACTTGAATACCATCACTGGAAACAATATGGCCTTGGAAAGCCGCTGACTTAAGCTAGAACTCACACTTTGAGAATTTTGCATACAACTCATAGTCCTTAAGAGTTTGGAGGACAACTATGTGGTGGTTAGCATGCTCCTTCTTACTTCTCGAATACACCAAAATGTCAT
This sequence comes from Solanum rostratum, assembly GCA_029948455.1. Lineage (NCBI taxonomy): Eukaryota > Viridiplantae > Streptophyta > Magnoliopsida > Solanales > Solanaceae > Solanum > Solanum rostratum. The sequence goes on from CM057055.1 coordinate 14,478,438, forward strand.
CGGTGAAGACAATCATAAATATATTGAGATATTGTCTGAATACTCTATTCATCAAGTCCATAAAGGAGGTAGGCCCAAACGTCAACCCAAAAGACATGACTAAGAACTCAAAATAGCCATATCTAGTCCTAAAGGTTGTCTTTGGAATGTCACATTCCTTCACCTTCAACTGGTGGTAGTCTGATATAAGGTCTATCTTGGAGAAACAAGAGGCGCCCTAAAGTTGCTCAAACAAATCATCTATCCTTGGGAGAGGATATTTGTTCTTTATTGTGACCTTTTTCAGTTGCCTATAGTCAATACACATTCTGAGGAACCCATCTTTCTTTCACACGAATAGGACAAGAGCACCCCCAAGGTGAAACACTTGGCCTAATGAAGCCCTTCTCTAGAAAATCTTTCAATTTCTCTTTCAACTTGGGGGGGGGCATCCTATAAGATGGAATCGAAATAGGCTAGGTATTGGGATGAACATCAATCACAAAAGTCAATCTCCCTATCAGGAGGGACTCTAGGCAGATCATCAAGAAACACTTCCGAAAACGCATTAACAACCGGGACTGACTCAAGAGTAAGGGACTTAACATCATCAAATTTAACTCACACGAGGTGATAGATATAACCCTTGGAAATCAAATTTCTGGATCTAAGGTATGAGATAAACTTTCCTCTAGGTGCAACAAAATCACCCTTCCACTCTAGAACTAGTTCATTAGGAAATTTGAACTTAAAGGTTCGGGATCTACAATCAATAGAGGCATAACCGACGTGAAGACAATCCATGCAAAGAATCAAATAAAAATCAACCATTACCAACTCAAGAAAATCAACAACAGTATCCCTATGAATGATGGACACTACACAAGATCTATAGATTCTCTCAGCTCGAATAGACTCACCCCCTGAGGTAGAATATCAAAGGGTTCAAGAAGACTCTCAGGGTTTCTATCAAATATACTGGCCACATAAGGAGATACAAACGACAATGTGGCACCCGAATCCATCAAAACATAACAAACAAAAGTAAAGACTCGAACCAAACCCGTTACAACATCTGGGGAGTTCTCCTGATCTTGACGACTACCCATGGCATTCAAGCAGTTTGTTGCTCTGCCTGACGTAGTGGCCCTCTGGTTTCTTCTCATTGGTGGGGTTGGTGTAGTAAACTGAGCCTAGTTAGCCCGCTTTGGACAATTCTTCTTGTAGTGACCGGCTTGGCTACACCTATAGCACACATCATTCCCGTCATGACATCTCCCTAAGTGCATTTTCCACACCTATCACACGGTGGCTTACCCTGCGAACCTTGAGTCACACTAGCTTGTGATTGGGATCCATCGGTTCTAATATTCTGAAACCTTTGATCATACCTGCCTCCTGGCGCAGGTGCACTAGAAGATGATGGTGCTGGAAATCGGTTACCATTGCCTTTCCTGCCAACCTCATGGCTGGATGTCTTAGCTTTCTTATGCTCAAACTCTTCCTTGTCATACTGGCTCTCCTCATCAGCTTGTTGCACAAACGTTATCAATCGCCCGATGTCCATATCACTCATAAGCATGGCTCCTCTCTCATCTCTTTTGGGCCCTTTATTCAACCCATCAACATACATCCCTATCCTTCCCCTTATATTATCAACCATGTTTGGAGCATAGCGAGATAGTTGCATGAACTTCAACCCATACTCTTGCATGGTCATAGAGCCTTGTTTTAGATATAAGAACTCTCTCACCTTCGCTTCACATTTACCCCTTGGCAAGAAGCATCCCAAGAAGGCTTCCTCAAACACTGCCCAAGTCAAACATGAAGCATCATCCCTTCTACCCTTTTTCCACTGGTCGAACCACAGTCTGGCCACACCCTTGAGTTGGTAAGCAGCCAGTTCAACCCTATCAAGTTCCTCCACATAGTTCTTAGGATCTTCAGTGGATGCAGACCCCGTAAAATCAGGTAGATTCATCCTAAAAAATTCTCAGACTCTAGAGGTGTCATGAGAAACTGGTCTACTTATTCCTTGCAAGGTAGAGAATGCTCAAAAACCATATCAGCTCACCCAATATGGAGTCAAACTCAATAGGTCCTCTATTTCTTTCAGGGATCGTTACTCTCGAGGGAACCATAATATATGTGATGGTTTTATGCCTCTCCTACATTTGGTGACGTAGTTTGACGAGTTCGAGTCTGAGTAACTCTCACTCTTTCGGTGCTCGATATTCCTCCCATGACTCAATTCTCATAAAATCTCCACCTTAACAAATCTCATAGGTTCTCGCTCCCTGTCAACGACCGATATCTCATAGGGGCTTTAACCCTCTCATCACTCAATCTCATCAATAACTCAAGATTTACAACAATTGTTAGGAAGAGATTGAATAGACACATCGGTAGAGTTCCTTTATCGAGACTGATAAGATAATCAAACTTTATTGACTCACATCATCCTCTCATCACACCGAACAATCTCAACTCAAGTCTCTAAACTCAATTAAAGTTCATTGTGTATGCTTTTCTAATTAGTCATGTAGGGTTATGCAAATTCTTCATGAAAATGTTCAATTCAAGAAAACAAAAAGTATGATGATCATAAACATAGAAAAAAACATGTAAACTAAATCAATTTTTAAAGAAAAACCCTCAAGTATTCGTGCATGTAGACTGCTCAACTATCAACTCATCTATGACCATCTATGGGACACAAGAGAGAACAATCCCATGTTTTTAGTTTTGCCTTACATACTTGGGATGCAGCTAAATCAAACACATAAAGGATTTCTTATCAATTCTTTCAAACACAAACTCAAGCTCTTCTCTACTCTCCTTAAGCCCTAGCCTTGATAGAATATTCGAATATGACTTAGAATGGAGGGTTTAGACCCTTTTTATGTCAAAACAACCTTATTAGATCGTGTATAAAGTTTAGGAGGGGTGGGAAATTGACCGAAATGTCTCTCATAATAATTTAGAAATTTTTATCTCAGAAATGACCCTGTCCGCGACGCGGACTGGTCGTGTACTATGTAATTTCAAAAAGAGTTTTTGAATGAGTTTTCTCAAATCCTGTCAAAAAGTTTAAAAAAAAAGTGTTGGTCTGCGATGCGCTCTTGCCACGTTTTAACACTATTTTGCGTTATGGATCCAAAAATCCTCTTTTGATCGGATCGCTCTAAAAATCGACCGAGACTATTTTCCCACTCAATTTTTTTGCTGATCACAAATCTAACCTCAGATTTTCCATATGAGCATCAAAAGATGTGTTACACGCATACCCTCCCGCTAAGGGTATTTTTATAATTTTATTGGCTGTTACACGCAACTATCTCAATTCCACCACACAGGATGGCCCCCGCTGAGTTGAAAGAGTTAAAAGAGCAGTTAAGGGACTTGTTAGAGAAGGGTTTTATCAGGCCGAGTGTTTCTCCTGGAGTGCTCCCGTCCTGTTCATGCAGAAGAAAGATGGGTTTCTCAGAATGCGTACAAATTATAGGCAACTGAACAAGGTCACGATCAAGAATAAATATCCTCTTCCCAAGATAAATGACCTGTTTGACCAACTTCAGGGTGCCTCATACTTCTCGAAGATAGACCTCAAATCGGGCTACTATCAGTTGAAAGTGAGGGAGTGTGACATACCAAAGACAACCTTCAGAACTAGATATGGCCACTTTGAATTCTTGGTCAGCTTTAGGACTTGATGAATAAAGTGTTCAGACCCTGTCTCAACATGTTTGTAATCGTGTTCATCGAAGACGTTTTGGTGTATTTAAAGGACGAGGAGGAGCATGCCAATCACCTCAGAGTTGTCTTTAGACTCTTAAGGACCATGAGTTGTATGAAAAGTTTTCGAAATATGAGTTTTGGCTCAAGTCAATGGCTTCCCTAGGCCATGTTATTACGGGTGATGTTATTCGACTAGATGCCCAGAAGATCAAAGCAGTTAAGAACTGGCCAAGGCTGACCTCTCCAATTGACGTAAGAAGTTTCTCGGGGTAGGTAGGCTTCTACCGCAGGTTCGTTAATGGGTTTTCTTCCCTGTCCGCACCATTGACCAAACTGACTCAAAAGAAGGTCAAGTTTCAGTGGTATGAGAAATGCGAGAAGAGATTCCAAGAGTTGAAGATTAGATTGACTACTGCACCTGTTTTGACATTGCCCGATGGGATGGAGGACTTTGTAGTTTATTTTGATGCTTTGAGGGTTGGATTGGGATGTTACTGATGTGGAGAGGGAAGGTGATAGGCCATGCTTCCAGGCAACTCAAGGTTCATGAGAGGAACTATCCAGCCCATGATGTCGAGTTGGTAGCAGTGGTACTTGCACTTAAAATCTAGCGCCACTACTTATATGGAGTGCATATGGATGTATTCACTAACTACAAGATCTTGCAATATGTTTTCAGTGAGAAAGAGCTCAACCTGTGACAGAGGAGATGGTTATAGTTGCTCATGGATTATGACATGAGTATTCCCTACCATCTAGGTAAAGCTAACATTGTTGCTGAAGCTCTTAGTAGGTTGTCAATGGGTAGCACAACCCATGTGGAGGGAGGAAAGAAGGAGTTAGCCAAGTAAGTGCATCGACGAGCTCAATTGGGAGTTCAACTTGAGGAGAATAATGAAGGAGGAGTTAATGTTCTAAACGAGTCTGCTTCATCTTTAGTGGTAGAGTTGAAAGAAAAGCAAGACCAAGATCCTGTCATACTCCAATTGAAGGAGGTTGTCCACAAACAGAAAGTAATGGTTTTCTCCAAAAGGGAAGATGGAGTGTTGAGATATCAGAATAGATTATGTGTTCCTAATGTTGATGGTAATGAATTCGAGACAGAATCATGACTGAGGCCCATAACACTAGATATTCCATTCGTCCTGGTTCTACCAAGATATAGCACAACTTGAGAGAAGTGTATTGGTGGAGTGGAATGAAGAGGGATATTGCTGAGTTTTTTTGGGAGTGCCCAAATTGCCATCAACTGAAAGTTGAGCATCACAGGCTATGTGGACTGGCTCAGAACATTGTAATTCTAGAATAGAAGTGGGAGATGATCAATATGGACTTCATTACTGGTCTACCAAGGTCTCGAAAGCAGCATGATTTGATATGAGTGATTGTAGATAGGATAACTAAATAAGCTCACTTCTTGGCAGTTAAAACAACCAACACTGCAGAAGAGTACATGAAGTTGTTCATCTAGGAGAATGTGAGGTTGCATGGAGTTCCCTTGTCCATCATCTTAGACAGAGAAGCTCAATTTACCTCCCAGTTTTGGAGATTGTTCCAGAAAGTATTGGGTACTAAAGTGAACTTGAGCACAACCTTTCATCCATAGACAGATGGTCAGGCACAACGTACAATTCAAACATTAGAAGATATCTTGAGAGGTTGTGTTCTTGATTTCAAGGGAAACTAAGATGAACACCTACCGTTAATTGAATTTGCATATAACAATAGTTATCATATAAGCATTCAAATAGCTCCCTACGAAGCCTTATATGGGTGGAGATGTAGGTCATCGATTGGGTGGTTTTAGGTAGGAGAAGCGGAGTTGATTAGGCCTGATCTTGTCCACTAATCAATGGAGAAGGCCAAGGTCATTAGGGATAGATTGAAGAGACCACCCAAATATGAGAACAAGAGACTTAGAGTTCCAGGTGGATGATTGGGTGTATTTGAAAGTGTCACCTATGAAGGGTGTCATAAGATTTGGAAAGAAGGGAAAGTTGAGGCCATGCTATGTTGGACCGTATCATATTGTAAAGAGGATTGGAAATGTTTCTTATGAGTTAGAGTTGCCTTCCGAGTTAGATGGAGTTCATCCAGTATTCCATGTGTCGATGCTGAACAAATGCTTGGGAGATCCTGCCTTGGTGATCCCTATTGATAGAATCTGAGCAAAGGATAGCTTTCTTACGAAGAGGTTCTGGTTCAAATCCTTGATCGTCAGATTCGTAAATTGAGGAACAAAGAGATAGCCTCAGTCAAAGTCCTGTGGAGAAATCAATTCGTTAAGGAAGCCACATGGGAAACTAAGGAAGAATTGAATGCCAAATATCCGCACTTAATTGTGCCAAATGATGAGAGTGTTGAAGGTAAATTCCTTATCCTTAACTAAATTAATTATTCTATTCTTGATGTGATTAGCTATTCTTGAGTCTTAGTAGCGTTGATTGAAATCAAGGAAGAGTCGAGAGTTTGATTAATTAAGTTAAATGTTGAGATGAGTCTTGAGTCTATTTGTGCCTTGATATCCACCTTTACTCATCATACGATGATGAATAATCCCAAGGGAGAGATGATGTAATGCCCGGTAAAATTACCAAAACACCCCTAGAGGGAAGGGTATCTGCGTAATGCATCTTCCAATGCTCGTATGGAAAATCTGAGGCCGGATTGATGATCAACAAAAAAATTTGAGTGGGAAGATAGTCTCAGTCGATTTTTAGAGCGACCTGATCAAAAGGTAATTTTTCAATTTGAAGCACGAAATAGTATTTGTGCGCGACAAGAGCACATCGCGCCTGTGTCACGGAACAACACTTATATTGTTTTTTTGAAAATTTTCGACAGGATTGAGAAAATTCATTCAAAAACTTTTTCTACAAATACACAATGCGTGAATAGTCAGCGTCGCAAACTGGGCCGCTTTCCAAGCTTAAAATTTCTAAGTTTTACGAGGGGCATTCCAGTCTATTTCAAACCCCGCCTAAACTCTATACACGATCAATTTAGGTCATTTTGATGTAAAAAAAGGGTCTAAAGCCCCCATTATAAGTCCTATTTCAATAATCTAACAATGCTAGGGCTTGAAGAAAGAGGAGAAAAACTTGAGGTTGAGCAAGTCGAGAGGAGATCCTTGATGTCATTGATTGATAATTTCATCCCAGGTATGTAAGGCTACCTAAAGCATTGTACTATGTTCATCCACGCGCCCCTTTGTCTTCTTGATTCAAGATTATGAGTATAAATCGCATGTTTTAAATCTTGTGATTTCTTGAGTTCTAAATTCTTGTACATGTTGGAGTTTTCATGAATTTACTTGAGTCATTTTATGAGTTGCATCGTTCTTATCATGAAATATGAATGTTATTTGAATGTTTGATACTCTATCACTAAATTTAGTATTTTCTTACTTATGTGTTAAATTGAGAAGTATGAATTTATATCTTCTAAACCCATGAATTTACCCGAAAATTATATTCTCTTATTTCATATATGTATATAGAGAATACCTATTTTATCTTATAAGTTGAGTCTAGATAATATGATGTTCATGACTGAAATCATTGGGATTTTTGCATGGTATGAGTTAGAGTCATGAGTTGCATTGCATAGGTAATAGCCCTGAGTTATTGATTTACTGAGACACTGAGTTGAGTTACTAAAAAATGAGTTGGCTGGTTGAGATGAGTCAAAGATATGAGTTTGAGTTGATTTCTATGAGCACATTTTAGTCTTGGAAGGAGTATTGAGCACCGAGTAGGTGATTGAGGGGCACCCCAAGAACTATGTTGCCAGGGGAGGTTAGTTGTGCAATTAACACTAATGGCCATGTCCCAATAGATGGACATTCTCTTTGGATCCAAGAGCGATAGAGAGAGTTTGAGGTTGATGCCCTATTCTGTGGCAAGTTTGAGGTTGATGCCCTATTATGTGGCAAGTTTAGGGCGGACGTGGCAACAAAGTCTTTTCCTTGTACACCACCCAAGCCCTAGGTGGTAGGGAGTTGTCAGTTAGAGAAACTCTCAAGCAACACAAGTGTTGGGCCTATCATGATTTTCAAACCGAGTTGTATTAAACACTGAGTTAAATTTTAAAGTATGATTTTAAACTTTAAATTTACATCATTTATTTGAGTGAAGATATGAGATGAGGAAAAGCATGATTTTAAACTTTAAACTTGCATTATTTATTTGAGATGAGACATAAGATGAGTAGTTGAGTCTTGAGTCGAGTCAGTTAATTGAGTCTGAGCCTTACTTGTTTCTAGCCATCTTATATACCGTCATTCCATGTACTAACACCACTTGGCACTGCATTGTTTCATGATGAAGATACAAGTGATAGAGGACATCAGTAGGCGCACCGTTGATGTTCCGAGTTCCAGAGTTCTATAGTTAGTGAACCCTCCTTGCTATCCGAAGGAGCCTTTATTTTATTTGACTAGTTACTTCTATTTCTTTTGAGTTGGGTAGCCATAGCCTGTCATGGTACCATCTAGATGTTACAGGTAGAGGTTTCATAGACATTGAGTAGAGGATGTTGAATATTGTTTTCCAAACTCTTGTTTATTGGAAATTCCCATTTTTATTAAACACTTAGTTTGCTTACTTTATAGTCTTTTCTTTGAGGTTTTTTTCTTCCATTGTCGAGTAGGATGTGATGATGAGGCCAAGTGGTTCGCTCGGGGACCAGCAATAGTCCTTAAGTGCCAGCCACGCCGAAGGTACCCTCCCTGGGGCATGACAAAAGCCTCATAAGGAGCCATCTGAATACTTGCATGATAACTATTGTTATATGCAAATTCGATTAGAGGTAAATGGTCATCCCAATTAACCATAAAGTAAAGGACACAATCCCTCAGCATGTACTCGAACGTTCAAAGGACTTCAAGGACTTCTAATCAAGAGGGAACCACAATATATGTGATGGTTCTTAGCCCCAGCAATATTTGGCGACATAGTTTGACGAGTTCAAGTTGGACCAATTCTCACTCTTTCGGTGCTTGATACTACTCCCATGACTCAATGCTCAAAAAACCATCAATCCCATAAAACCAATCAAGTCATAGGGACATTGGCCCTATCATCAATCAACGTCTCATAGGTGTTTTAGCCCTCTCATCAATCAACATCTCATAGGAACTTTAGTTCTCTCATCAATCAACATCTCATAAGGACTTTAGCCCTCTCGTTAATCAATCTCAATCGAAGACTCAAGATTTATAACAATCATTAGGAAACAATTGAATAGACACATTGGTAGAGTTCATTTATAGAGACTCGTAGGACAATCCGATTCTATCAACTCATCATCATTCTCTCATCACAATCAACAATCTCAACTCAAGGCTCTAGACTCAATTCTCAAGTTCATTATGCATGCTTTTCAAATTAGTCATGTAGGGTCATGCAAATTCTCATGAAAATGTTCAACTTAAGAAAAAATAGTATGATGATTATCAACATAGAAAACATTCAATGTCAAGTAAAATTTTAAGAAGAACCATCAAGTGTTCATGTATAGTCACGACCCGATATAGGACCTAGAAGTGACATAGCGAATGGGAACCCGAGAGTCCCCAAACAAGCCTCAAGTATCCAAATTCATATAATCGGTTTGGAAGCGCATTCCAATAGTACACACATAGTTCTAAGGGATGGAAAAGTAGGACTCACGCTTTGGGGATATCGAAGGGAAAGAGGTTTACATGGATACGCATAACACGTAGCACATAAGAACTAAGGGGCGGGTAAGTATGTCTTATTCAATGAGGGCAATTCAAGCCCACACCAAACATGCATATAAACAAGTATGAAATTTTGTGATCAATTCGTAGCAATACATAAACCATATATCATGCAAAGCATAAAGATTTTAGAGAGTCTACATGATGTCCAACAATACCTCTAATCAAGATGGAATGGAGGTCAGGACATATTCCAGGCTCACCTTTAAACAAAAAGGAAATCTGGAATAACATAAGTAGAGGGAAGGTGGCCTGTCCTTGGAGGATGGGACTCACCACAAGTACTCTTCTGAATCGGACTATTCGTCAAACAGCTGATAATCATAGTACTCGGCCCGTACATGGTAAAATCATGTTTCTATAGAGTATGCGTTCGTATGTTTGAATGTACTATGTCTGCGGGCATGCAATGCATATGACTTGTTAAACCTGCACTTAATTGTTAGATGACAAGGGTACATAATATGAAAAGAATCATACAATCAAGGGAGAAATATATACAAAATTCCATGAAATTCATGATGCATACAAGAAATGATGCTCATATATAATGGGGATGTGACCTCAACCGACAAGCGTAAGACCAAGAGAGCTATTTCATGGAATCCCGATGAAAACCCCTCACTGGTTCAGAGGTAGTCTACTTGCCAAAGGTAAACCATATTTCACCTTACAGGAACCATCCCATTTTGTATGAAGCAACCCCCTACGGGAAACTTTGCTTTATCTGGTAAGGTATTTTCATATAGCATATCATATCACATAACACTTCAACTTACGGGAACCTGTCCCATTTTATATGAAGCTACCATTCTTACGGGAACCCGTCCCATAATCAAATAATGAAAAGCCATATTGAAAGTAGACTAAAATTCATGAAATCAATTCAAAGGAGTTTTGGGTCTTCTTGGTTGAAAGGAACCAAGAATCAATCTCACAAACCTTGATTAAGAAGATGAATTTGAGAAGAATTTAGTTTGAATTTTGAAGGCTAGAAAGTCAAACTTAGCTTGAGCTTGAAGATCCCATATTTAGAATTTTCAATGAAGAGGAAGTTCACACGACCCGTGTGACACTATACGGGTCGTGTCAAGGACCATGAAATGATACTTAGAAAAATTCTATCATACAAAGTTACAAGACGGTGATTCCATTCTTAGAAAAAATTCGCGTCGCGAGCTATACGGTGGGTCACACGGCCCATACACACCAAATGGACCATGTGGGTGGCTATTGACCACACTTGGTCTTCTTTCTTGGTTTTCCAGGTGCAAGGCCATCACATGGCTCACCACACGAACTGTGAAACACCATACGGTCCGTGTGGGGATTATGGTGCAACGTGCCTTAGCTCGAAACTCCCTGTCAAGTCACCATAATCGAAATTATGGCCAAGTACCCCTTCACTGGAGACCACACGGTCCGTGTGACCTTACATGAGCCGTGTGAGCCTCCCATGAAGTGACACTTGGTAAATTATTTCTCATGGGGTGACATTATAAAGTCCGATAAAGTCATTTGAGAATTCGGGTCCTTACAACAAATCCCTCCAGGCCATTTGGTAAGGTCAAGATAGGGGACGATGTAAGCCGATCTTTTAAAGTTTGGAAACTCTTCTCGCATTCATCTGACAATACAAACTTAACCTTCTTTTGGGTTAATCTAGTCAATGGAGACGCAATAGATGAGAACCCTTCAATAAACCTCCTATAATAGCCGGAAAATCCTAGAAAGCTTCGAATATTCGAAGGAGTCAACGGTCTGGGCTAATTCTTTACCGCTTCGGTCTTCTTCGGATCCAACTAACACCATCAGCGGAGACCACATACCCAAGAAAGGCTACTTCACCTAACCAAAATTCACATTTGCTAAACTTGGCATACAACTTCTTCTCCCTCAAAGTTTCTAGAACCAACCTCAAATGATCCCCATGCTCTTACTCACTTTGGGAGTGAATAAGGATATCATCGATAAAGACTACCACAAAATTGTCATGAAAAGGTTTGAACACCAGATTTATAAGATCCATGAACACGATTAGAGCATTGGTTAAACCGATCGACATTACCACAAACTCATAGTGCCCATATTTTGTCTGAAAAGTTGTCTTAGGAATATTACACTCCCTAACCTTCAACTGATGATACCCAGAATGAAGGTCAAACTTAGAGAAGTGAGTAGCTCCTTGTAGTTGGTCAAACAAGTCATCAATCCTGGGGAAAAAATATTTATTTTTAACTGCCACCTTATTCAAGTGCCTATAATCAATACACATTCAGAGGGACCTATCCTTCTTCATCACAAACAACACTGGAGCACCCCATGGTGATATACTTAGCCTAATGTAGCCTTTTCCTAACAAATCCTTTAATTGATCTTTTGAGTCTTTCAACTCTGTCGGCGCCATACAATAAGGGGAAATAGAGATGGGTTAAGTATCCAGAAGAAGATCTATGCCAAAATCTACTTCTCTCTCGGGAGGAATACCAGGAATGTCTTCAGAGAACACATTCGAGAACTCGTTTACCACCAAAAGAGACTCAATAGTAGGCATCTCAGGCTCCATATCCTTGACCATCACAATATGATAAAGTCACCCCTTGGAAATCATTTTTCGAGCCTTGAGGTAGGAAATAAACCGACCTTTAATAGAGGAGTCACTACCCCTTCATTCAAGAACGGGCTCGCTGAGAGGTTGGAACACAACCTTCTGAGTTCTACAATCTATAGAGGCATATGATCTATGCAACTATTCCATTCCTAGAATCATGTCAAAAAGTTTAACATTTCAAGTTCTACAAGATCGCACTGGAAAACCTTGTGCAATATAGAAACACGACAACCATAATAGTCCCTATGTGCAATAACAGATTTACCCACAGGAGTATAAACTGAGAAAGGATCCTTCAAAATCTTGGGACTCGAACCAAATTTAACAGCAATTGCACCCAGCTCAAGCAAAACATAAGCATCAAAATCTATGACTTTTAACAAACCGGTCACGACATCTGGAGCTTCCTCAGCCTCTTGATGAACATGGAGTGCATAAGACTAGTTTTTCCTTAGGGAAACACCTTAGGGAGCTCTTTGTTGGCCTTGACCACCTTGATCCACCTATCCTTGACCTTTATGTGCATATTTAGGACAATCAACAACCTTGTGGTTCCTATAACCACACCCAAAGAAAGCACCCAGATCCTTCCAAGAAGCACTTGTGTGGGGTTTTCTACACTTGCAACACAGAGGATGCCCTTGTCCACCACCAACTGGTGCCCCAGAAGGAGGTACTCGAACATTAGCAACCTGAGTTCCAAAACCTTGGCCCTGCTGGGAATGTCCAAAGCACTACTGCGAGAGTCGAAAAATCCACCATCAAAGCGGGCCCTCTTAGGTTCATGCATTCTCCTCTCCCTGAGTTTCTCCCCTTCGATCTGTTCAGCATACACCATGAGTCTGGAGATATCCATATCGCGTATGAGCATAGAAGTACGACATTCTTTCACAAGCAAGTCAGAGATATCAAAAATGAACTTGTGCATTCCTGTACGGGGGTCAACTACATGTTATAGAGCATACTTGGAGAGCTTTGTGAATTTGAGGGCATATCCCTCACACTCATACTCCCCTGCTTGAGGTTCATAAATTTAGTCATCTTGGCCTTCCGAAGCTCAAGTGGAAAGAAATGATCCAGGAAAGCAAGTTTGAATTCTTCCCAATTGACATCACCATCATAGACCCTCTCCATATCCCATTAGGTGTACCACGCCTGAACCACATCTTTCAATTAATAGGAAGCAAACTCTTCCTTCTCCTCAGAAGTGACACCCATGACGTTCAATACCTTGGTGAGCTCATCAATGCACTCCTGAGCATCCTCATCATCCTTTGACCCATAGAACTCTAAAGGATTCATCCAGGTGAAATCCCTCACCGTAGAAGCTGGTGTAAGATCCTATGAGAGGTTAGCCTTCTTAGTCTGCGAGTTCACCACCTGAGCAAGCATGGAAAAAGTTATACAAAATTTACCATTAGAGATGGGTTCATCCGTAGGAACTTGGGGTGCCTGATCCTCATCAACCGGAGCCGGCCTTCGGTGGGGTCTTCCTCGAGGCATCTTCTGAAATGGAGCAAAGACGCCGTCAAGATAAGAAAGCCAATTACACAAGTCTTAGCATGACATATGGCATGAAGAAGTGAGGAAATTCCTAGAACATCTCCATAGCCTCCCACTCATAGGCATTGTGCACTTCACACCCATGAATAGGACTTTACTTAACGTGGCACATTGGACTTCAAGAAACATTTATAAACTTAGTGCTTTGATACTATCTTTTGTCATGACCCTGGTATAGAGCCTTGAAGTGACATGGCAAATGGGAACCCTGGAGTCCCCAAACAAGCCTCAGGTATCCAAATCCATATCAACGATTTGAAAGTGTATTCCAATGGCAAACATATAGTTCTAAAGGATGGGAAAGTAGGACTCACGCTATGGGAATATTAAAAGGAAAGGGGTTTACATGGATCCACATAACACGTAGCACATAAGAACTAAGGGAAGGGTAAGTATGTCTCACTCTATTGGGGCAATTCGGGGATTAGGACTTTCCACATTCCCACACCAAACATGCATATAAACAAGTACAAAATTAAGTGATCAATACATATGAATACATAAACCATATACCATGCATAGCATAAATATTTTAGAAGTCTAGATGCTATCCAACGATTCCTCTAATTGAGATGGAACGTGGGCCAGGATATGTTCCGGGCTCGCCCTCAAACAAAAAGGAAATCTAGAATAACATAAGCAGAAGGAAGGTGGCCTGTCATTGGAGGATGGGACTCACCACAAGTACTTTTCTAGATCAGTGTATTTGTCAAACGACTGATAATCATAGTGCTCGACCCCTATATGATAAAATCACGTAGGCATAGAGTATGCGTTAGTACATTTGGATATACTAAGTACGCAGGCATGCAATGCATATGACTTGTTAAACCTGCACTTAATTGTTAGATGACAAGGGAACATAATAAAGAAAGAATCATATAATCTAAGGAGAAATATATACAAGATGCCATGAAATTCATGATGCATGCATGACATGATGCTCATATATAACAGGGATGTGACCTCAACCGACATGCGTAAGATCAAGCGAGCTATTACTTGGAATCTTGATGAATATCCCTCACCAGTACAGAGGTGGTCTACTTGGCAAAGGTAAACCATACTTCACCTTACGGGAACTAGTTCCATTTCGTATGAAGCTATACCCTTATGGAATCCCGTCCTATTTCAGTAAGGATTTTTCATATAGCATATCATATCACATAACACTTCAACTTATGGGAACCTGTCCCATTTCGTACGAAACCACCTTCTTTATGGGAACCCATCCCATTTCGGATAGGATTTTCATAACCCATGCTAGACACATAGTTTGAGGAAAAGGAGAGGTCTCTTGGGGATATCCCTGACACCCCCAATCGGTGCTAAGTTGGAATCCCACGAGAATACGTATACATATACGTGCTTTCAAGAGATACAATATTCATTTCAACCATAATTCATTTCATTTCCGTTCAATGCACATGTAGGCTCAAATGCCAAATCATAAGTCATAATCATGATACTCATGCAGGGAATAACTCATTCACATATACAAAATGGTGCAAGCACCCGAGATACTCAAAGAGCCATAATCATGACATGTTTGTGATCATATTCTTGTCATAACCAATATCTCATCAAAATCATATATTAGAATCATTTCATAAACCATAATTGGGCTCAACTCACTTCATAATTTCCATAGAGACCAATGTTCATGAATGCAAATGCAATGCATGATGTGAGAATAACATGGGTAACATAGATTCGAGTTAAAACCAACATCATAATATGAAATTGAGTAAATCCATAATTAAATCAACGTTTAAATCATAATATAAATCATCGATGCATAAATCAACTGTAAAGGGGATATGCATGTTCATAACTTCATATCTCAATGTAAATCCTCATAATAACGATCAAAGTAAATTAAAATCATTGTTAAAGTACAACCCATACATCAATTGGATTTGATAAAATCAGATAATGAAAACCCACATTTAATGTAAACTAAAATTCATGAAATCAATTGAAAGGAGTTTTGGGTCTTCTAGGTTGAAAGGGACAAAGAATTAATCCTATATACCTTGATTGAGGAACTAGAATTTTGGGGAGAACCTAGCTTCAAGTTGAACTCCAATTAAACACTAGCTTTGAGTCTTGAGAGGGGAGAGTAGAGAGTATTTGGGAGTGATGTTTTGAGGGGAAGAGGGTTCAAAGAGAGTGAATTAAAAGGGGAGGGATATCAGCTGATTTTAGGGGTTGGATAGGTAAAAGGTCACAATTCATATTTAAAATAAACCGTAATTAGATAAATGCCATTAACGAAACGGGTAAGATTTGAACGGTCAAATCCATACGGCCTCCTACACGATCCGTGAGTTGTTACACGGACCGTGAACAGTGCCTGTGAATCAGCACTTAGATAAATTATGTAGTGCAAACACGTATTATTAATTCGAGGCTAAGGGGTTCTATACAGGAAACCACATGGCCCATGTGACATTACATGGGTCATGCCAAGAGCAGTGAAACATCACTTAGAAAATTTCTTCACGAAAAAGTTACAAGACAGTGATTTCATACGTAGAAAAATTTTCAAGTCGTGAGCCCCACGGTGGGCCACACGGCCCCTGATACTCAACATAGCCTGTGTGCATGGCCGTAGACCCACACTTCACCTAAAATTTCCTGTCAATTTCATGCCATCAAAATCTTTGCCAAGTATCACTCCAAGGGAGGCCACACGGTATGCGTGGCTTCACACAACCCATAGGGGCCTTCCATGGAGCGACACTTGGCAAATTTTTTGCTCGGGACGATACTAAGAGGTTCGAAAAAGCCAATCAGAAATCTAGGTCATTACATATATGTAGACTTTTGAACCATCAACGCATCTATGGGGCACATGAGAGAACAATCCCATGCTTTTAGTTTAGCCTTACATACCTGGGATGAAGCTATCAATCAAGCACGTCAAAAATTTCTTCTCGAACGTCTCAAACTCAAGCTATTTCCTCTTTCATCAAGCCCTAGCCTTGTTAGAATGTTGGAATAGGACTTAAAATGGGGGTTTTAGAGCCTTTTTACGCCAAAACAACCTTATTAGATAATGTATGGCATTTAGGAGGGGTTGGGAATTGATTGAAATTCCCCTCAAAATAATTTAGAAAATTTCAACAGACCCAGTCTGCGACGCGGATTGTTCGCGCACAAAGTATTTTTAGAAAAAGTTTCTGAACGAGTTTTCTCAATCCCACAAAAAATTATCCTTTGATCAAGTCGCTCTAAAAATTGACCTAGACCATTTTTCCACTCAAATATTTTGTGCTGATCACAAATCTAGCCTCGGATTTTCCATATAAGCATTAGAAGATTCATTATGTGCATACCCTCCCTCTAGGGGTATTTTGGTAATTTTTCAGGCATTACAGATTTACCTTAGAACCTAATCCTTTCCGAAAAGTTCTCTAAAATTGGGATGTGAATTAAGCTCCTCTTTCCGAGATGATAGACAAGGGAACTCCATGCAACCTCACAATCTCGTGGATGTACATCTTGGCATACTCCTCTTCAGTGTTTATCATCTGAACCACTAAGAAGTGAATTGATTTAGTCATCCTATCCATAATCACCCATATCAAGTGATGTTGCTTTTGAGACCTTGGTAGATTGACAATGAAGTCTATGTTGATCATCTCCCACTTCCATTCAGGAATCTCAAAGTTTTGAGCTAATCCACACGGCTTTTGATGCTCAACTTTAACCTGATGACAACTCAAGCACTTGGAAACAACCTCAGCAATATCCTTATTCATTCTACTCCACCAGTAGACTTTCCTCAAGTCATGGTACATCTTGATGGAGCTAGGATGGATGTAGTATCTAGAGCTGTGGGCCTCAATCATAATTCTATCTCGAATACCATCAACATTCGGAACACACAATCTACTCTGGTATCTCAACACACCATCTCCCCCTTTTAAGAAAACCATTACCTTCTGTTTATGGACAACTTCCTTCAGCTGAAGTAGAACAAGATCTTGGTTTGCTTTTCTTTCACCTCTGCCACTAGAGATGAAGTAGGCCTTTTTTGGAAATTGACTCCTCCTTCATCATTCTCTTCGAGTTGAACTCCCAATAAGGCTAATCTATGCACTTCTTTATCCAAATATTTCTTCCCGTCGTTAAAATGCGCAGTACTACCCATTGACAACTTGCTGAGAGCATCAACAACAATGTTAGCTTTATCTGGATGGTAGAGAATACTCATGTCATATTCCTTGAGCAGCTCCAACCATCTTCTCTATTGCAGGTTAGGCTCATTTTGATTAAAGACATAGTACAGGCTCTTGTGGTCAATAAACACATCCACATGTACTCCATAAAAGTAGTAGTGCCAAATCTTAAGCGCAAATAGCACTGCTATCAACTCAAGATCATGGGTTAGATAGTTCCTCTCATGAACCTTAAGTTGTCATAAAGCATAATCTATCTCTTTTCCCCTCTGCATCAACACACAACCCAATCCAACCCTAGATTCTATCACGCCCTGGGAGGGTACCCTTTGCGTGGCCAGCTCTCAAAGACCATTTGGTGTCATTGTCACCTCATACTCAATAGCGGAAGAAAATACTCAAACGAAAAGTTTGTAAAGTAAGTAAACCAAGTCTTTAATAAAAGGGGATTTCCAATAAACGAGAGTTGGAAAAACAATACTCAACATCCTCTACGTAATGTCTATGAAGCCTCTACTTCTAAAATCAAGATGCTACCATGACTACCCAACTCAATGAAATAAATACTTAGTGAAAGTAAAAGGGATCCTCTGAAGGTAAGGAGGGATCACCCTCTCTGTAATCATGAATCTAAACTTCAACAGTGCATCTGCTAAAGTCCTTTAACACTTTCCTCTACATCATAAAATAATGTAGTCCAAAGGGGACGTTAGTACATGGAATATACTGGTATGTAAAATAGACGGAAAGGTTAGGACATAATGAAATCAAGTAACTCAACTCAAAATGAACTCATCTTAACCCAGTAAAACATTCAAGTGTAAGAATAAAGTCATGCTTTGAAAATAACTCAAGAGTATGCAACTCACACCAAATTGTTCAAATTTTATAACAAAAAATTGCTCGTCATAACATACTCTAATATGCAACTTAGTCAAATATGTTATGCAGATTAGGGAGTTGCTCTAAACGACAAACATCCCATCACCCTCTTTCATGGTGCACAACGAACACGACGTCGTTGCTCGTCCGTCCATTGCTCGCCAAGGTAAGGATGCCAACCTCTACATTATGAATCATGATCCATCAGCCCCATCCATCTTTTGGTACAAGAGTTGCCAAAATGTTTTGCACAACTATCCTATGCAGGCAATGTAGTTATGGAGTTTTGAGTCACTTGTACTCAATCCAACTCGGTGCTCAATACTACTCTACAAAACATTCTCTTTAAAACTCATCTCAAACATCATCATCATCATCTTCCATCAATAAATATATTTTGAAAATTTATTTATATGATCATCAATTATTTCTCAAAACGTCAATTAAATCAATGCTCAATTTTATCAAAACTCATCAAACACCAAGTGCTTTCTTTTGAAAACACATGCTTCCAAAATCTTTACATATCATCAAGACTGTTTCTCAAATCAGCATTTATGCTCAAAATCATTTTCATGCAGACTCAGTAAAATATGTTAAAAAATCATCCTTGCTCGATATATAAAACAACCATCAATCTCAATTCAAAAAATGCATAAACAAATATTGAATGAAATCATCATTTAGGGTTAGTTCACATGAAGGAAGACATGAACATGCATCCAATCAAATACTCAACTCAACATCATTATCTTATCAATACATTCTTATGTAATAGAATGATAAATAACTCAAGGATTCAGTTCGGGAACTCAAGAAAACTCAAATTAATTCGACTCGAATCCAAGTATGTGAAGAGGCACGTGGACGAACTCAATCAAACATTGTGTTAGCCTTACATACCTGGGATGAAGGTAGATAATCAACTTGGCATGAATCCGACTTGAATTCCTCGAATCCTCGCTCTTCTCTCTTATCTTTAGCCCTAGGTCTTTTTGTTAAAGGTTTTGAAAGGACTTAAAATAGGGCTTAAAACCCTTTTTATACTTAAAACGACCTGTTTTGATCATATATTAAGTCCAAGAGGGTTTGAAAGGTCTAGAGTGCCCATCCCAAAATTTGAAAAAAAGTCTATCTTGGGACATGGGGTCGCGAATAGGGTTTACTTTTGGTATTTTTCACTGAAAATTGTCTGAACAAGGTTTCTAATCCCGTATGAAATTTTTAGCATAAAACCAAGTGCTGGTCCACGACGGTGGCGCATCGCGGCCCTGTCACACACCTACTTTTGGTATTTTCCCACTCAATATTTCATGTTGATCGCAATTCCGGTCTCAAATTTATCATTGGAGCATGGGAAGACATGTTGTTCACACATCTCTCTTCTAGGGATAGTTTGATAATTTTGTCAGGTGTTACATAATCTCCCACTTGGAATCATTTTGCCTTGTGCTACCTCGTAAGTTAAAGTCTAAGTCAAGCCTAACTCAAAGTCACCTTGTGCTACCTCATAAGTTAGTCACAATCCTATAACCTATCCTATAAGGTTCTCTTTTTATACATTACTCATCCTCACCCACAGGCACGAATGGAACATCGAACTTAAGAAATTCAAATCATTCCAACACCTCGTTAGTCAATTGTTTGGACTCAAGAAGGAAGTCATCAACACTAATCGAGAATGGGACCATCAAGATGCATAAGACTCTGTAGGTAATCTCTCAAACTATGCACCTCATCTTAACTATGTTCCTCTTTATGGAACTATACCTCATCAATTTAAAGCTTATAGCTCCTATTCAATTCTCTACCTAACCTTAACCACATCCTCTTATTCCATTCAAGCCTAATCCTAAGCCTCACAATGGTACTCCTAAGATGATCATATTCCTACAAAGCTAACCCTCAACTCAAGCTTTATACCTCCTCAAATATTTTCATTTAGAATTCTACTCTCTCTCACGACGCTAATGCATATACCTAAAACACTCACTCAAAAATCATTAATAGCCTTCTCCAATCACTCATATAATGACATCCACATATGCATTTCTATCATTCCAACTATTTTAACCATATCTGAGAATTATCAAGCCTACTCAGCACTTCCACCTCCATCATTGAATGAGCTCTCACTCAAAGACACACCAACACACTTCTTGCCTAGAGATACTCTAACTTCCTCTTACCTATCTATTGCACATCATAAAGTCTCATCTCTCTCTTTCTCCACATCCATACCCCTAATGAAAATGGTCATCATAATCATCACATCAAAGAACATTTACCATTACACATCAGCAATAACTCATCTATTATTATCAACATCGCTATCAAGACTGGAAAGAAGGATCATTGGAAAGGTTTAGAGCGAAAGGATCATAAACACAATACCTTTGAGAAATTCGATATGAGAGTATTCATAACCTGATACCATCTGATTAGCATTTTAGGACCTATCATGAGTTTATGGAATTAAACATACTATGAAAATCAATTCGCACCTCGTATGACATAAGGTTGGGAACACAAAGATTTCGCAAGATAAAAGTACAACTATCACTCCTCATCCTCAAAACTCAAGATGAGCGTGCATCAACATCGAGTGCATTTGTCTAGGTCATGGGCACAGTGCTCATATGCAAGACAAGAATAAAGTATTACTTTAACTGAGATGTACGGAGTATAAGAGATAGAAAAGCATCAACGTCTAATCTTGATCAACTCATGAACATCGAAAACTCAAGACTCACTTATGTTTATTAACTCCTCATCTCCTCCTTAGCTCAAAGGTCCACTCCCTAAGTGTAACACCCCATATCTTAGGGGTACTAGTCCTATGCATATGAAACATGATATGATTACGTAGAAGGAGAACCAACTTTAAAAGTGCCTAACATTTGGACTAGAGGGCAATAATTGCGTCTAATGGTTAAGACGAGTGAGTGTATATACATTTTAAGCCAAATTGAGGAGTCCGCAACCTTTAACAAAGTGAAAGTAAGTAAGGTGCTTGTAAGACTTAGGAAGCTAAGAGCTGATTCATCCACGATCTTAGGTTAAATAAGTTAAGTAGATAGAGGCAAAGCCCAATACAAAATCTATTCAAGTCCGATAAATAATAAAGCCCAAGTTAAGATTGTAATTTTAGCCCATGGATTGAGATTATAAGGGACAATATAGGCAGCCCAAGATGAATAGGAAAATGGACAAAGTAAATTTACCACACACTTCACAAATAGGGCCCAAACTAAGTGAAAGTAAAAGGAAAAAAAGGCAGCAAAGCCCATCAAATTGAAGCCAAATAAGCCCCAAGTGAAAGGGCCAAGTTGCTGCACCACCACCTTAATACAATAAGGCTTAAAATAAAAAAGAAAGTCGTCTAAGAGTAACCCTTTAAAAGAGAGTAAAAACCAGCTCTTTAAGTCATTTTAAATTTAGAAACATTTCAGCCTTCACAAGTTCATTTGTTGCTCTCTCTTGACTTTGCAAAGCAGACAAAGCACACCTTTAGGGTTCCTAAAGAAGCCCTCAACCTTGAAGGTAAAGGTAAATAAAGATACTTGTCTATTTAGTATCTTTGCTTAAAAAATAAGAGAAATAGGCTGGTTATACTTGTGCTTAAATTTTGGACATCGTGTGTTCAAAGGATTGTTGTACACTTTTCTTGTTTATTAAGAGGCTTTTCTCTTCTTGGTTGGCTGAATTATGAATTAATATTGATATTGTAACAAGGTTTTTTCCGTAATGATGTAAGAAGGCTGCTGCACCATTTTTATCTTCCGCAAAAAAATTAGTTCTTGTGTATATCTTAATTGCGCTCCTAGTAGGGACTTGTGGACCGGTAAAGTGGAATTGTTGTTGCACACCCTCTTTCAACTTGAGGACTATTTTTAGACTTTTTAAGACCTTTTTTTATGTGTAAATATGTTGGACACAGTTTGGTTGAATTTGAAACCGATTTGGAATTGTTGACTTCGAAATGTAGCGAGAAGACGTAATGTTATGCTGCCTACTTGTGTATTGTATAGAATTGTATTGTGTTGTTCCTTGTGAGCTCTAGTAACACTATTATAGGACTAAAACAAGCTGGGTATGACATGTATATGAGAATGTGTATTACAAACTAGGATTAGAGGTGGAGAGATTGAAAGAATTCTCTTGGATTGACAATCACAACCTTGCTGCCCGAGCATTATTTTTTATGAGATCGGACTGCCAAGATGTGTTTATTAGATACTAATACTAGTTTTGTCACCTACTATATTTTAGATAAGCATTTGGAGGAAAAGGAGATTACTTCGAGGTAATAACGACGTAGTACAATGATGTATGTAAGGCTACTTGATATCCTATTATTTGGCATGAAATCTAGGTTCTTCCTTGACACATAAAGACACTTATCAACTCTGACATAACTAATAACCGTGTCTCCACTCTTTACCATGTTCTTATGCTCCCATACATAGCCATTTTCAATTCTGCATACTTACTTTGGATACCAAAATACATGAGCTCCTTTTGTTGCTAAATAAACTCCATGTGTTGTTCATCTCCTACGCATTTCATTAGTTGTGTAACTTTCTTTTCATTGCGGTGTTGTCTTGCATGATTTTTTATATGTCACATGTTATGTCTATAATCCTACAACTCTAAATGTTATGACCACAAACTGAATCATCTCAAAATTAAATAAAAGATAAATCAAAGTTGCTTATTAATGGGTGGTATCCCAGGGGTGGAAGAATCACCTAGCATGGGTCGATCTGATATTACGGGGTATCCTAGGGGTGTAAAGAAAGTCTAGCATGGGTTGATCCCGGTGTTGATCTACCACTAATCAGCTGGTAATTTATATGATATATTGCTCATAGATGTACAGTAAAGAAAGGTAAAGTAATAAAAAAGACATAAAGTACATTATTCTACAGTATGACCAAAGGCGGTATTTTATCCTTACACACAAGTGTCTGATTTCATTTTAGTTCTTGTTTTATATACAATACTTCCTGCCTTACATATTCAGTATATTATCTCGTATTGACGTCCCCTATGGAGGACCTGCATTTCATATTGCAGGTACAGGAGCTACTAGACCTTCCCAATAGGAGTACATGATATCCAGCTATTGTACTGAGCTCCAGGTTGCTTTAGGGCTTGCGTGTCTAGAGCTTATATTTTTTTATTATATAGTTTTTCATGAGGCGGGGCCTGTCCAAATCCTTCTAGATATTGTTCCTTATCTAGAGGAATTGTAGACTATGTAAAGTAAAGTGTGGTCATGTATCATACTTTAGACATCGTGGCTCTCACGGCCTAGTCATATGCATTTCCTTTTGGCTTGTTATAACTGTCTACTTTCTTGAAAGCATGTTGAATGTAGAAATCCTTTACAATGTTCATAAAAAGTGCATAGGTATATGTTGGTTTTCCCGATCCTTGTCAGTAAGAGGTGCCAGTCCACCTAAATAGAACTTTGAGCGTGACAAAAGTGGTACTAGAGCGGGTCTTCCAAGGGAGTCTACAAAGCCGTGTCGATGTAAAGTATTGTTTATGGATGTGTTGTGCACCATATTTATAAGCATGAGGCTACGTGGCATTTAGGATTTGTCACTTTCCTTTCATTTTTAGATTGTGCCATAGAGCCAAGTGTTATAGGTGGATTATTTCTAACCTCAAAATGATTTTGTCTAGCGAATATGCCAAAAACTAGGAAAAGTAAAGGGAAAGGGAAGGAAGAAGAAATAGTAGTTGGTGTACCCAGTCGAGTGAGACAAAATGAGGCCCAAGATGAGTCTCTGTCACAAACAACTACAACTCCTCCAGCTCATGATAAACCAGGAAGTAGTGAAAATCCCTTAGAACCACATACCGATTCTACCGTGCAGTATCTAAGAAATGCAGTCCAACTATTGACTCGTATAGTTACCGGCCAAGGTCAAAGACAATAAGGTCCAGTTCTAGGTGCAGGTAGTGCAAATAGGGAGGATAGCATAAGGATACATGATTTTCTTAATTTGGACCCTCCATCTTTTACCAGGTCAGATCCTGAAGAAGATCCACAACACTTCATCAATCATATCCAACATACTTTGTATGTTATGCATGTAAGCGGTACGGAAGCTGTGGATCTGGAAACATATAGATTGAAGGGTGCGGCTATATTGTGATATGAAGCTCTTCAGCAATCTAAGGGTATAGATGCACCTCCCGCTACCTGGAAGAAGTTCAAGGAGGCATTTCTTAACCATTACTTGTCATTAGAGATTCGAGAGGCCCGTGTTGATTAGTTTTTGAATCCCCACCATGGGAATATGAGCTTGAGAGAGTATAGCCTTCAATTTAATTCCCTGGGGAGGTATGCTCCTAAATAGTTGCTACTATAGCGGATAGTGTTCATCGATATGTGGATAGGTTGGATTCGTATCTGATCGGAGAATGTACCATTGCCTCTTTGAATAAAGACTTGAATATAGTGAGAATGCAAGCATTTGCACAAAAACTAGAGGATCAGAGGCAAAGAAGAAGGACACAAGCGTTAAAAAGGGGGCAGTCCAAGAGGGCCAGATATACGGTGCAATTTATACCGTACCAAGGTGAGGTTAGGCCTCAATTTTCTAATAAACCACCTACGCCCTCATCCTTCTACTCTGCAGCTAGCGCTCCACCACAACTTCTAGGGTCTCGAAGTAATTAGTTTGGTCCAAGAAGTGAAGGCCAAGGTGCATGAACAACAAGATATTCGGCAAGCCAACAAATGCCTCCTAGGACTCCTTGCAAACAATATGGGATGAGTCGTTTAGGTACATGTCATGTTGGGACAGATGCTTGTTATTGGTGTGGTGCGCTAGGGCATATGATGAGAGATTGCCCGAGGAGACATATGAGTGATATAACACAACCTACTAGGTCAGGTATTGCATTATCATCATCAGTTCCTCCATCAAATAGGGGTCAGCAAGCACCTACAGGTCGTGGTAGAGGTGGTAGAGGGGCAGCCAACTCTAGCGGAGCCTAGAATCACACTTATGCTCTGAGGAGTCGGTAAAATTTGGAGGCTTCACCCAATGTGATCACAGGTACATTGTTCATCTTTTCACATAATGTGAATGCATTAATTGTCCCTGGTTCTACATTATCATATATCACTCCACTAGTTTCTAGGAAGCTTAAGAGAACACCTAAATTCTTGAACAAGCCATTTGAAGTGTCTACACCAACCGGTGAATCTATTATAGCTAGAAGGGTCTATTATAACTGTGTAGTAACTGCTTGTGACTGTTACATATTGGCTGACCTTGTTGAGCTGGAAATGGTGGAATTTGATGTTATAATGGGTATGGATTGGTTAGCTTCTTGCTATGCCACTATGGATTGCCGAACAAAGAGAGTGTATTTCCACTTTCCAAATAAGGCGGTCCTTGAATGGAAAGGCAATGTTGGGGCACCGAAGGGTAAGTTTGTTTCTTATTTTAAGGCAAGGAAAATGATGTCAAAGGGATATATATGTCATCTAGTTAGAGTGAAGAATATTGAGGCAAAATCAGTAGTCCTTCAATCTGTTTCCGCAGTGAATGAATTTGTTGATGTGTTTCCTGAAGATCTCCCGGGTTAAGCTCCAGAACCAGAAGTAGATTTTGTTATTCACTTACTTCCAAGCACACAACGTATATCTATCTCTCTATATAGAATGGACCCAACAGAATTACGTGAATTAAAGAAGCAATTAAAAGACTTGCTAGAGAAAGGTTTTTTACGACCTAGTGTGTTGCTTTATGGTGCACCAGTGTTATTCATACGTAAAAATGATGGCAACTTGAGAATGTGTATTGACTACCAGCATTTGAATAGGGTGAGAACAAATATCCCCTCCCCAAGATTGATGATTTATTTGATCAGTTACAGGGTGCCAAAAGCTTTTCAAAAATTGATTTGAGATCAGGTTATCACCAAGTGAGGGTGAAGAGAAAGATGTACCCAAGACAACCTTTAGGACACGCCATGGTCTCTTTTAATCTCTTGTTATGTCATTTGGGCTGACAAATGCACCAGCAGTTTTTATAGATTTAATGAATAGGGTATTCAAGCCATTCTTGGATGTATTGGTGATAGTATTTATAGATGATGTTTTAGTATATTTAAGATCAGAAAAGGACCATGTAAATTACTTACAACAGGTATTGTTTTCCAAATGTGAATTTTGGTTAAAATTAGTGACATTCTTGGGTCATATTACATCCGATGAAGGAATAAAAGTTGATTCACAAAAGATAGAGGCAGTGAAAGATTGTCCAAAGCCAACAATACCCACGGAAGTTTGAAGCTTCCTAGGGTTGGCAAAGGTTTGTTGAGGGTTTTTCTTCTATTTCTACACCTCTAAAAAGTTGACACATAAGGCGACCAAGTTTCAATGGAATGGTGCATGTGAAAGGAGCTTCCAAGAGTTGAAAAGCAAACTAACTTATGCACCTATGCAAGTGATTCCTGAAGGCACAGAGGGGTATGTGGTGTATTATGATGCTTCAAGAGTTGGCTTAGGGTGTGTACTGAGACAACATGGTAGGGTAATTGCTTATGCCTCGAGACAATTGCGACGACATGATAGAAACAACCGAACATATGACCTTAAGCTAGCAACTGTTGTGTTTGCCTTGAAAATATGGCGCCACTATTTGTATGGGGTTCATGTTGACATATATACTGACCATAAGAGCCTACAATACATCTTTAAGAAAAAATACCTAAATTTAAGACAGCGGAGGTGGCTGGAGCTAAAAAAGCATTACAAAATTGGTACCTATACCTTCCAGTAAAAGCAAATGTGGTAGCCGATGCTCCGAGTCATAAGGCAATAATGAATATTGGTGATCACACCGTGGTAAGTCAAGGAATGGCTATGGATCTACCTCAACTAGCCAATTTTGTAGTTCGCCTCCTTGAAACCCCAAAGGAAGGGGTTGTTGTGCATAATGCTGCAGATTCTTCATTGGTAATGGAGGTAAAAGAAAAGCAGTTCAAGGATCTTGTTCAACGATGAATTAAGGAAAAGGTGAGTCAAGGTACTATGAAGGGCTTTGAACTTACACAAAATGGAGTACTTTGTTGCCAAAATAGATTATGTGTTCCTATTAATGGACTAAGAAGAAGGATAATGGAAGAAGCCCATCATTCACGATATTCCATCCATCCAGGATCAACTAAGATGTATCATGACTTGAAGGGAATGTTTTGGTGGGGAGGCCTGAAAAAGGACCTTGCAGAATTTGTAGCATAATGTTTGAATTCCCAACAAGTCAAGGTTGAGCACCAAAAGCCAGGAGGTTATATGCAATGTATAGAGCTTCCAACATGGATGTGAGATATGATTAATATGGATTTTGTTATTGGGTTGCCTCGCTTATTTAAGAAGTTTGACTCCATGTGGGTAATAGTGGATAGACTCACAAAGTTAGCACATTTCTTACCAATTAAGAGCGATTACACAGCTGAAGAGTATGCAAAGTTATACCACAAAGAGATGGTTAAGCTACATGGGGTCCCAATCTCTATTATATCTGATCGGGGAGCTCAATTCACTGCAAAGCTTTGGAAATCCTTCCAAAGAAGCTTAAGGACACAAGTGAATTTAAGTACAACTTTCAAACAGATGGTCAAGCAGAATGGACCATTGAAACACTTGAAGATATGTTGCGGGCTTATGCATTGGACTTCAAAGGTAGTTGGGGGGACCATTTGCCACTTATTGAATTTGCCTATAATAATAGTTACCATTCAAGCATCAAGATGACACCTTATGAAGCTTTGTATGGAAAGATATGTAGGTTGCCAATAAGATGGTTTGAAGTGAGTGAAACAACCTTGCTTGGGCCAGATCTAGTCGAACAAGCTATGGAAAAAGACAAGGTATTACGGCAACGGCTAGAAATAACCCAAAGTCATCACAAATCATATGCGGATGCTAGATTGAGAGGACTGGAATTCTCAGTAGGAGATTGGATATTCTTAAAGGTTTCTCCAATGAAAGGTGGTATGAGATTTGGTAACAAAGGAAAACTAAGCCCACGTTACATAGGGCCATATAAGATTATTAACAGGTTTGGACAGGTTGCGTATGAATTAGAACTACCCCAGGAGCTTTCAATGGTTCATCCAGTTTTTCATGTCTCAATGCTTTGAAAATGAGTAGGTGACCCATCTCGTATCACTCCTATTGAAGATATGCAGGTTACAGAAGATATCACCTATGAAGAGGTACCTATTGCTATCCTAGATCATCAAGTTAGAAAGCTAAGGAATAAAGAAATACATTCAGTAAAGGTACTTTGGAGGAACCAGCAAGTAGAAGAGATAACGTGGGAAGCTGATAAAGCAATGAGATCTAAGTACCCTTATTTATTTGAAGCTAAAGAGGAAGTCAAAGATGCAGAGTTGGGGTATTAAGAGGTACGTGTGTTTAAATGCTTGTTATGTTGTCCAAAATTTATTTAAATGTTGGTTTAAACTTGTTTGACCTATCCAATTATGCTAACATTCGGGGACGAATGTTCCTAAGGGGGGAGGATGTACCGCTCCACATATTAGGTGTACTAATCCTATGCATATGGAACATTATATGATTAAGTAGAAGGAGAACCAACTTCAAAAGTTCCTAACTTTTGGACTAGAGGGCGATAATTGCGTCTAATGCTTAAGACGAGTGAGTGTATATAAGTTTTAAGCCAAATATAGGAGAGCGTGGCCTTAAACAAAGTGAAAGGAAGTGAGGTGCTTGTAAGACTTAGGAAGCTAACAGGTGAGTCGCCGACGTGCTTCGCTTAAATAGGTTTAGACAGAGCCAAGGCCAGCACCGAATCTGTTCAAGTCCGATAAAAAATAAAGCCCAAGTTAAGGATATAATTTTAGCCCATGGTTTGGCATTATAAAGGGAAAATGTAGGCAGCCCAAGATTAATATGAAAAGAGACAAAGTACATTTACCACACACTTTACTAATAGGGCCCAAACTAAGTGAAAGTACAAGTAAAAAGAATTTGCAGCAAAGCCCATCAAATTAAAGCCCAATAAGGCCCAAGTGAAAGGGCCAAGTTGCTGCATCATCACCACTTAATAAAATAAGGCTTAAAATGAAAAATGAAGTCAGCCAGGAGTGGCCCTTTAAAAGGGATTAAAAACCATCTCTTTAAGTCATTTTAAACATAGAAAAATTTCAGCTTTCACAAGTTCATTTGTTGCTCTCTCTTGACTTTGCAAAGCAGAAAAAGCAAAACTTTAGGGTTCCTAAAGAAGCCCTCAACCTTGAAGAAAAAGGTAAGTAAAGATACTTGTCTTTTTAGTATGGTTTTTTCATGAAAAAAAAGAGAAGTAGGCTGGTTATACTTGTGCTGCAAACTTGGGCAACATGTGCTCAAAGGATTGTTGTACACTTTTCTTGTTTATTAAGAGGATTTTCTCTTCTTGGTTGGATGGATTATGAAGTAATATTGACATTTTTAACAAGGTTTGGTTCTGTAGTGATATAAGAAGGTTGTTGCACCATTTTTATCTTCCACAAAAAAATGAGTTCTTGTATGTTATTATAAATGCGCTCCTAGTAGGGACTTGTGGACTGGTAATTGAGAATTATTGTTGCACGTCCTCCTTCTACTTGGGGACTATTTTGGACTTTTTAGAACCTTTTTTTATGTGTAAATATGTTGGAGATAGTTTGGTTGAAGTTGAAATAGGTTTGGGATTGTTGACTTCGAAATATGGAGAGAAGACGTAATGTTATGCTGCCTACTTGCGTGTTCTGTTGAATTGTTATGTGTTGTTCTTTGTGAGTTGTTGTAACACTGTTATGGGACTAAAACAAGATGGATATGACATGTATATGAGAATGTGTATTAGAAAATATGATTAGAGGTAGAGAGGTTGAAAGAATACTCTTGGATTGGCAATCACAAGATTGCTGCCCGGGAATATTTTTATGAGATTGGACTGCCAAGACGTGTTTATTAGCTGCTAATACTAGTTTTATCACCTACTATATTGTAGATAAGTATTTTGAGGAAAAGGAGATTACTTCAAGGTAATAATGACGTAGTACAACGAGTTATGTAAGGCTACTCAATTTTCTATTATTTGGCATGAAATCTAGGTTCTTCCTTGGCACATAAAGGCTCTTACCAACTCCGACATAACTAATAATCGTGTCTCCACTCTTTACCATGTTCTTATGCTCCCATACCTAGCCATTTTCAATTCTGCATACTTACTTTGGATACTAAAATACATGAGTTCGTTTTGTTGCTAAATAAAGTCCACGTGTTGTTCATCTCCTACGCATTTCATTAGTTGTGTAACTCTCTTTTCATTGTGGTGGTCTCTTGTATGATTGTTTATTTGTCACATGTTATTTTTATAACCCTACAGCTCTAAATGTTATGGCCACCAAACTAATCATCTCAAAAGTAATTAAAAGATAAATCAAAGTTGCTTATTAATGGGTGGTATCCCAGGGGTGGAAGAATCAACTAGCATGGGTTGATCCCGTATTATGGGGGGTATCCCAGGGGTGAAAGGAAAGCCTGACATAGGTTGATCCTATTATTGATTTACCACTGATCAGCTGGTAATTTATATGATATACTACTCATAAATTATACAGTAAAGAAAGATAAAATAATAAAAAGGACATAAAGTACATGATTCCACAGTATGACTAAAGGTGATCTTTTATCCTTACACCACTGTATGATTTCATTTGAGTTCTTATTTCATATACAGTACTTCCTTCCATACATATTCAGTACATTATCTCATACTGACATCCTTTACGAGGGACCTGCATTTCATGCTGTAGGTATATGAGCTACTAGACCTTCCTAGTAGGAGTACAGGTTATCCGACTGCTGTACCAAGCTCCAGGTTGCTTCGGGCATGGGTGTCTAGAGCTTATATTTTTGTAGTGTAAAGTTGGTCATGAGGCGAGGCTTGTCCTGATCCTTATAGGTACCATTGCTTATCTAGAGGCTTTGTAGACTATGTAAAGTAAAGTATGGTCATATATCATACATTAGACATCGTGGCTCCAACGGCCTAGTCATATGCATTTCCTTTTGGCTTGTTATTACTGTCTACTTTCTTGAAAGCATGTTGAATGTGGAAACCCCTTCATAATGTTCATAGAAAGTGCATAGGTATATGTTTGTTCTCCCGAGCCTTGTTGGCAACGGGTGCTAGTCCGCCTTAATGGGTCTTTGGGTGTGACACTATGTCTGCAAGCCAATCCTATTTACTAAGCTACAGGTATGACTCTCCACACGATTGGGGCATTACCATCCATAAGAACATCTTAAACTCTCTTGTTATCCTATGCTCAAAGATATAAGGTTGTTATTAGAACTTTCTCCTAGGATACAATTCTTAGCTTCCTTCTAACTCTATGGAATTCCTTCTATACTTTCGACTCCTATTGGGACGCATAATTGCTTTCTACAACTCTTATCATCTAACCTCTTTGTTTAGTCTGCTAACATTCAACTCCTAAGCTCCCATATAATGGACTACAAAAGTCTTAGATTACAAGGTAAAACTCATCATCATTCATACATAAATCAACATCGACCTAATCAGTAAGGGTGACAAAGAATGTTTACACCCACTTATTCCACATCTACAACTCAAATATACTAGCTAGGTTCTCATAACAAGTCATGACTTAGAGCTTCGCACAACTTTACACGATTACGAATACACATTTTAAGCTTCTTCTTATCTAGTTTTTCTTCCCCAATTTTCTATCACCATCTAAGGGGTACCTCTACTATACCCGTAGCATCGTCCTCCTTTCCAGTCAATATCTTAACCCCGAACACACACTACAACAATAATCTCAGAGCGAATCTCCAATGAAGACTATCATTATCATCATGTTATCTCCCTCTTCACATCACTCCCAAAAATTCAAGTTTAGGGATTAGTGCTAACATGTGCATCACACACTTCCCTCATATCATACCAACCTAGCACTACTAGGTAAACAATTTAGGAACATAGGCACAGTAAAGTCTCATAGCGAATACTCGATTAACACATCCCCTCTTCACAACTTAAGTACCATCTGCCAATTCACTACACCTCCTTATCTAGCTAGGCTCATAACTCTATGAATCTCATGGGGCTCTCACCTTGGAATCATAAGCCTAGTTTAGGTCTATCACATTGAAAGCACTTTGTTTCCCTATTCAACATCTATGTTTTCCTCTTTGTCATAAACCTCTTCCTAATTTGAGAACACTCTAACTCATCCTAACAATCTCTAACTCATCCTAACAATAACTCTTTCTCTATACTTCATCATGAACATCAAATGGTACTTACTACTCTCTCATGAAAACTTAGGGGGATAAAATTATTACTATATTACTTACCTGAGGGACATATGACTCTAGTTACATGCCCCAATAAACAACAAATCTCACTATTTGGGCTTCTCCTCTCCTTCGTGGTCCTTCTAGCTCAAGGATAACGACTCTACTTATGGTTTACAAGACCTCAAATCACACATTTAGGTGGTAACATTATACTTCTAGAGACATAAGTTTCTCTCTATCATGGATAACATCAAAGGCAAGCTTTGTATAAGAGGGTCCTAGGATGCATCTCGATTAGCTCAACTAAGTCAGCCATGATATTTCTGTGGTGGGTTAGCACATAACAATCTCTATAGACCCTTTCAGCTGGAATAGTATCACCACTTTAAGTAGATGCACTAAAAGGTTCAGGAAGACATTCGGGAGTTCAATTAAATTACTAGCCACATAAGGGGACACAACTGATGGAACAATACTAGGATCTACCAACACAAAACAATCAAGAGTAAGGACTCAATTCATACCTGTCACCACATCCTGGAATGTTTTTCTGATCTGGGTGACTACCGTGGCACACCATTGGTCTGTGGCCTCGCTCATGCTAGAAGTAGCATCTTTGTGATTTCCTCTAACTGGTGGTCTAGATATAGTAGGTTGCGCTTGGTTAGCCTACTTTGGAAAATCCCTCTGAAAGTGACCTTCTTGGCTAGACTTATAGCATTCCTCAGTAGCCTTTCTACAATTTCCCAAATGAAGTTTCCACACTTTTGACATGGTAGCTTTCCTTTACGGCCTCGAGCCACACTTCCTCAGGATGGAGGATTTCGGACCCTGAAAGGCTAGTTTCTCCTTAGCCTCAGATTATATCTAATATTAAAGGTGGGTGCGCTCACTGGTGGTGGCGCATAACTCCAAGGTCTTTGTAGATGACCTATATACATTCCCTTGCTTATGCTTACTACGCTCATGTCTTATTGACTCAACCTTTTTTCTCCAAGGTTCTTCCATCTCATTCTCCTTGTCTTTTTCTACCCATCGAGCGTGTGCAACAAGCTGAGTAGTAGGCTCAAGCCCCTTAGTGCGTATGACATTTCTCGGGTTCACAAAGCATTTAGAAGGCATAGTTTGCAAATGTGTAACACATGATTCAGAAGAGAGATTTTCCAGAGTTTAACTCTGTAGCACGAATCAGAATAAGAAAGAAGGTAACAATTCCTTCATGTCCTATAGCCTCTCTATTATGAATGTGGACTGTTTTACACCAATAATAAATACTACTAGACACGACTTCATAGACCCACTAGGACACTTAAACTCTTGGCTTTGATACCAAGTTTGTCACGCCCCGAGAGAGTACCCTTTGCGTGGCCGACACTCAGAGACTATTGCTAGTCCCCAAGCGAACCACTTGGCCTCATCATCACCTCATGCTCAATAGTGGAAGAAAATACTCAAAGAAAGGACTGTAAAGTAAGTAAACCAAGTCTTTAATAAAAAGTAGATATCCAACAAACGAGAGTTGGAAAAACAATACTCAACATCCTCTATTGAATCTCTATGCAGCTTCTACCTTTAACATCTAGATGCTACCATCACAGGCTATGGCTACATAATTCAACAAAAAATGAAATAAATACTTAGTGAAAGTAAAAGGGATCCTCCGATGGTAAGGAGGGCTCTCCCTCTTTGTAATCACGAATCTAAACTTCAACGGTGCATCTACTAAAGTCCTTTAACACTTGCCTTTACATCATAAAATGATGCAGTCCAAAGGGGACGTCAGTACATGAAATATATTAGTATGCAAAATAGATGGAAGGGAAAGGACATAATTAAATCAAGTAACTCAACTCAAAATTAACTCATCTCGACCTAGTAAAACATGCAAGTATAAGAATAAAGTCATGCTATGAAAATAACTCAGGAGTATGCAACTTCAAATTTTATAACAAAGTAATGCTCCTCAAAAGATACTCAAGTATGCAACTCAGTCAAATATGTTATGTAGATGAGGGAGTTTCTAACCGATAGACATCCCACCAGGCTCTTTGATGGTGCACAACGAACACGACGTTGTTTCTTGCCCGTCCATTACTTGCAGAGGTAAGGACGTCAACCTCTACATCATGAATCATGATCCATCAGCCCCGTCCATCTTTTGGGACATGAGTTTCTAGAATGTGCTGCACAACTATCCTACACCGGCAACGTAGCTATGAGATTTTGAGTCACTTATACTCAATCCAACTCAGTGCTCAATACTACTCCCCAAAACATTCTCTTTAAAACTCAGCTCAAACATCATTATCATCATCTTCCATCAATAAATACATTTCACAATTTTATTTATGTCATCATCTATTATTTTCTCAAAACGTCATTTAAATCAATGCTTAATTTAATAAAAACTCATCAAACACCAAGTGCTTTCTTTTGAAAACATACAGTTCAAAAAACTTTACACATCAATAAGAATCTTTCTCAAATTAGCATTTTTGCTCAAAACTCGTATTCAAGAAAAATTAGTAAAATATATTCAAAAATCATCCTTGCTCAATATACATAACAACCATCAATCTCAATTCGAAAAATGCATAAAAAACATTAAATGAAATCATCAATTAGGGTTCCATTCATGTGAAGGAAGACATGAACATGCATCTAATCAAATATTCAACTCAACATCGTCATCAATACATTCTTATGTAATAGAATGATAAATAACTCAAGGATTCAATTTGGGAACTCAAGAAAACTCAAACTTAACTCAACTCGAATCAAATTATGTGAAGGGGCACGTGGATGAACTCAATCCAATGTTGTGTTAGTCTTACATACCTGGGATGAAGGTAGATTATTAACTTGGCACGAATCTGGGTTGAATTCCTCGAATACTCGCTCTTCCCTTTTCTCTTTAGCCCTAGGTCTTTTTGTTAAAGGTTTTAAAAGGACTTTGAATAGGGTTTAAAACCATTTTTATACTTAAGACGATTTGTTTTGATCACATATTATGTCTAGGAGGGATTTGGAAAGATCTAGAATGCTCATCACGAAACTTGAGAAAAAGACTGTCTCTGGACATGGGGTCCGCAACACGGACAAGGTTTATTTTTGGTATTTTTTGCTTGAAATTTTTCGAACAAGATTTCTAATCCTTTAGAAAAGTTTTAGAATAAAACCAAGTGTTGGTCTGTGATGGTGGCACGTCTCGGCCCTGTCGCATACCTGCATTGATTTACGTTTACAAATCAAAAAATTATCTTTTGATCTGATTGCTCTAAAAATAAACCGAGACCACTTTTCCACTCAATTTTTCATGATGATCACAAATCAAGCCTCAGATTTTCCATTAAAGCATGGGAAGATACATTATGCGCACATCTCTCTTCTAGGGGTATTTCGGTAGTTTTTCCAGGTGCTATAGACGCATCACAATATATCACTAAGTCCTTTGTCCCATCAGGCAAGGTCAAAATAGGTGTAGTCATCAGTCTTATTTTTAACTCTTGGAATCTTTTCTCATATTTATCAGACGATTGAAACTTGACCTTCTTCTGAGTTAGTCTAGTCAATAGTGAGGATATGGAAGAAAATTGTAAGGACCCTGATTTTTCGAGTGGCATTTCCCAATTCTCTTGAAATTTCCCTAAGTGAACTGCCAGGCATCGCTACGCGAAAGGCCCACATGGGCCGTGTGAAGCCACACGGACCATGTGGCCTCCCATGAAGGGACACTTGGTTTAGTTCACTGTAGAGGCAACTTTGAGATGGAAGGGGATTTTGACCAAGTTATGGCACGGCCACTCACACGGTCTATGTGATGTGTCATGGACCTTGTGGCCCTCTGTGTAACTTACTATGTAAATGTTTCTAAGTATGAAAGTACCGTCTCGTAACTTTGTCGCGAAAATTATTTCAAGTACCATCACATGGTCAATGTCACGACCCGTGTGGAGTCACATAGACCGTGTAGCCGTCTTCATGGTACCCTTTAGCTCTGTGTGAATTCTCTCTACGAAGTTTCTTTGTAATGGTTCACGACCACTGTTCACGGTCTGTATGACGTCTCACGGACCGTGTAGTGGACCGTGTGGACCTGATGGTTCTAATTTCTGTCCGTTTCATTAATGGCGTTTATGTAATTTCTATTTATTTTAATTATGAATTATGATCTTTTGCCTATTCTAAACCCCTAATTCAGCTGATACTCCCTTCCCTCTTAATTCATTGTCCTAAAACCTCCTACCCCATATAAGATCACCTCTCTATTTCCTCTTTACTCTCCCCTCTCAGGTTTCAAGGAAAGGGTACAATTAAAGTTAAATTCAAGCTAAGTTCATCCCTCAAATTGAGCTCCTCAATCAAGGTATGTGGGATTAATTCTTTGCTCCTTTCAACCAAGAAGATCCAAAGATCTTTCAATCTATTTCATGAATTTAGTTTAATTTAAATATGAGATTTCATAATTTGATATTACTAAATGCAATTGATGTATGAGATGTATTCTACCTATGATTTCAATTCACTTTGATTACTATTATGATGATTTATATTGAGTTATACAGTATGAACATGCATGTCTCCATTATTTCAAAGTTAATCTATGCATGAGTGACTTATATTATGTTTCAAACATTGATTTAATTATGGATGTACCTAATTTAACATTAAGGTATTGATTTTAACTTGAATCTATGTTACCCATGCTATCCTCACATCATGCATTGCATTTGCATTCATGCACATTGGTTTACATAAAAATTATGAAGTGGGTTAAGCCCAACTATGTTTTCTGAAATGATTCTGATAAGATATTGGCTATGACAAAAATGTGATCACATACATGTCTATGATTCTGGCTCTTGGAGCATTCTGGGTGCTTGCACCATTTTGTATATGTGAATGAGCTATTCTCTATATGAGCATTACGATTATGATCTATGATTTGACATTTGAACCTACATGTGTATTGAACGGTTTGAAATGAGCATTGTATCTCCTGAAAGCACGTATATATATAAGTATTCAAGTAGGATGTTATTGACTTAGCACCGGTGGATTGGGCGTGTTAGGTCTATCCTCAAGGGCCCTCTCCCTTTCCTTGAAATATGTACCAACATAGGGGTGTTAACCATTACTGAAATGATCGAGTCGTAAAGAATGGTTATTCATTTATGATTATGATATATATCATGTATAATTCTAAAAACTCTTTCTAAAATTGCGAGTTTCGTAAGGACGGTGACCACCCACCGAAATGATGAGTTTCGTAAGGTGTGATGTAGATTACCTTTAGCAAGTAGTCTTCTCCTACCAATGGGAAGTCTTTATTGGATTAATTTACATAATAGCTCGCATGGATTTGATTTGTCGGTTATAGTCCATCCCCAATATATATATATGAGCATTGTTGCATTTCATGCATCATAAATTTCATGGCATCTTGTATATATTTCCATTGAATATATGATTATTTTTTGTATTATGTGCCCTTATCACCTAATATTAAAATGCAGGTTTGGTAAGTCATATGCATTGCATGCCCGCATACTTAGTACATTCTAACGCACTAACGCATACTCTATACCTACATGATTTTATCATGTAAGGGGCGAACACTTTGATTACCAACAGATTGATGAATAGTCCAATCTAGGAGTATACTATGGTGAATCCCATCTTCCAAGGACGAGCCAACTGCCTTTCTTTTACATTATTTCAGGTTGTTCTTCCTTATTTAAGGGTGAGCTCAAAACTTGTCCTGGCCCCCGTTCCGTTTGACTAGAGACATTCATTGGACATTATGTAGACTCTTATGAAATACATTTGTTATGACTAGTATCTTGCTTATGTATTGTTGGAGTTATTTATGAGAAATTCCTATTTTAACATATGTATGTTTTGGTGTGGAAATGTGGGAAGTCCCTAGCCCCCAATTGCCCCATAGCATAAGTCCTATTTCCCTGTCCCTTAGAACTAAATTTTACTATTCGAATGTTATTCTTGAACCGATGATGTGGATATAGATACTTGAGGCTTGTTTGGGGACTCTCGGGTTCCCCTTCGTCGTGTCACATCTAGGCCCAAACTCCGGGTCATGACAAAAATCCTTGAATGAATCTGTCGTAATTTCTTGCCAACCCCAAGAAACTTCTTATATCAGTCGGAGAGGTTGGTCTAGGCTAGTTCTTAATCACTTTGATCCTTTTCGATGTCTGCTTGAATACCATCGCCCGAGACAATATGGCCTAGAAAAGCCACAAAGTTGAGCAAAATTTGCACTTCGAAAATTTTACATACAACTCATTGTCCTTGAGAGTTTGGAGAACAATTCTAAGGTGATTGGCATGCTCCTTCTCATCTCTCGAACACACCAAAATGTCGTTGATAAATACAATCACAAACATATCATGGTATTGTCTAAACACTCTAGTCATCAAGTCCATAAAGGTTGTGGGCGCATTAGTCAACCAAAAGGACATGGCCAAGAACTTAAAATAGCCATATAGAGTCCTAAAGGTTGTCTTTAGGATGTCACATTCCCTTTCCTTCAACTGATGGTAATCAGATCTGAGGTCTATCTTTGAAAAGCAAGAGGCAACTACAGTTGGTCAGGCAGATCATCTATCCTAAGGAGAGGATATTAATTCTTTATCGTGACCTTGTTCAGCTGCCTATAATCAATGTGTATCTTGAGAGACCCATCTTTCTTTCGCACGAATAGGATAGAAGCACCCCAAGGAGAAACACTCGGCCTAATAAAGTCTTCTTTAACAAATATCTCAATCACTCTTTCAATTCTTTCGACTCAGCAGGGGTCATCTTATAATATGGAATCTAGATAGGTTAAGTATCAGGGAAAACATCAAACCCAAAGTCAATCTCCCTCTCGGAGGGACTCCAGGCAAATCCTCAGAAAATACTTCAGGAAAATCATTAACAATTGGAACATACTCTAGAGTAGGGGCTCAACATCATCAGTCTTAACTCACACGAGGTGATAGATACAACCCTTTGAGATTAGCTTTCTAGACCTAAGGTACGAGATAAACTTTCCCCTAGGTACAACAAATATTCCCTTCTACTCTAGGATCGATTCATTCGAGAATTGGAACTTAACAGTTCGGGTCCTACAATCAACAGAGGCATAGCAGGTGTGAAGCCAATCTATGACAAGGATCACATCAAAATCAATCATCCCTAACTCAATCAAATTAGCTAGAGTATGATGGACGAACACTACACAGTCTCTATACATTCTTTCAGCTAGAATAGACTCACCAATTGGAATAGAAACATTAAAGGATTCAAGAAGATACTCAGGAGTTCTATCAAATCTACAAGCCACATAAGGAGACACAAATAACAATGTGGCACCAGAATCCATCAACCCATAGCAATCAGGAGTAAAGACTCGAATCATACCTATCACAACATCTGGGGAGTTCTTCTTATCTTGGCGACTACCCATGGAATATAAATGGTTTGTAGCTCCGCTTACGCTTGACGTAGCACCTTTCTGGTTCCTCTAGCTGATGAGGCTGGTGCGGAAGAATGAGCCTTGGCAGCCCACTTCGGACAATTCTTCTGAAAGTGATCGAGTTAGCCACACTTGTAACATACATCGCTTCCATTACGATATCTTCCCAAGTGCATTTCGCTGCACTTACAACATGGTGACCTACCCTGTGAACCTTAAGCCGCACTAGCATATGATAGAGATCCCTGGGCTAAAAAATTTCGAGACCTCTGATCACTTTTGTTTTTGGCTACAGGTGCACTAGCAGATGATGTTGTTGGCCTCGACTAAAACCTGTTACCATTCCCATTCCCTCTCATCCCAACATCATGGCTAGTTGTTTTAGTCCTCTTATTTTTGTACTCCTCTCTATCTCGCTGACTCTCCACATCAACTTGCTGAACATAATTCGTCAGCCTTCCAGTATCCATATCACTAACAAGCATAGCTCCCCTCCATTTTTCTTTGGTCCCTATTTAGCCCATCAACATATAAATCCATTCTCCCTCTCATATCTACAACCATATTAGGAGTATAGCGAGATAGTTGGGTGAACTTAAGTCCATACACTTGTATAGTTATAGAGCTTTGTTTCATATTTAAGAACTCTAGTCAAATGACAGTCTGACAACACCTTTGAGTTGGTAGGAAGCCAACTCAACTCTATCAACATCGGCTACATGCATCACCTGAAACACTTTTTAAAGCTCATCAATATAGTTATCTAGGCCCTCATTAGGTGTAGATCCTATGAACTTAGGCGGGTTCATCCTCCAGAACTCACAGACTTTGGATGTATCATGTACATCTTGTCTACCTACTCCTTGTCTAGCAGCAGATGCTATCATAGCTTGGGCTAAAGTCTGGATAACCTGGAAAAGCTCAACAATAGAGATTTCATCTTATGGTCGTTGTTCAGGGACAACTGGGCCTATGGGTTCATCATGAACTTAGGGCCCCGGTCGGTTAACATTCTAACACACGAATTAGAAGAGAGCTTTTTATAGAGCTTAACTCTATTGTAGGAAGTAGAATGTGAAAAAGTGTAACCATTCTTAATCTCCTATAGCCTCGTTCTTATAAAGTATGGTGCACAGCACACCCATAAACAAGACTCTATTAGACACGACTTCATAGACTCCCTCGAACAATTGAACTCGATGCTCTGATACTAAGTTTGTCATGCGCCAGGAGGGTACCATGGACATGGCTTAGAATTAGAGACTATTTCTGGTCCTCTTGGATCATCACATTCATTTGCTCAATATTCAACATATCAGTGGAGGACTAAAGATACTAAATGGTGGACAATCTCAATATATAA
Organism: Solanum rostratum; assembly: GCA_029948455.1. NCBI lineage: Eukaryota > Viridiplantae > Streptophyta > Magnoliopsida > Solanales > Solanaceae > Solanum > Solanum rostratum. The sequence continues at coordinate 14,520,337 of CM057055.1, forward strand.
ATGGTCCAAATAATGTCAATGAGGCTAGTATGAAAGGAACTAGCTAAAATAATATCCAATCAACAAATCAACTCTAGTCTATAAAGCCTCTATCAACTATTCAGTGGTGCCAATGACAGGTTCAATTTTAAAGTCTAACTCTAAAAGCTAGATGAAATAAAATGTGCATCCTTCAAGATCAGGGAGGACTCACCAATCAGCTGAAAAGTGGGAAAGATCTTCAATGAAGCACCTATTGATGATCTCTAGTACCTATCTTCGCATCATGAAATGATGCAGTCCAAATGGACGTCAGTATTTGAAATGTACAAGTATGTAAAATGGCTGAATGAAACATGCATTAAGGTAGATATTCAACTTAGATAACTTAAATCAAGAGATAAGGAACTCAATCAGAATGTCAAATGTCTATCTAAATCAAGAATAAAGAATAGAAAATGACTCATCAATATAATCTAATCCTATCCCATCTGAATCAAATCCAATCAAAGTACTATAAGTATAGAACCTATTTGGGGGTTTCTCTTATCCGATAATAATCACTTATGAGTAAATGATTGTACAACAATTCTGCTGATGTTGCCATAACCATTTAGTACTTGTCGGGTAAAGAACAAATCAAACCCATAATGGATTTGGCCAATCAACTCCGCTGTTATTTTAGGGACTTACCAATCAAGAGGAACATCCAATTTAACGGTTCAATCCTCACCTATGCTGGGCGGTGTAGTTAATGAGTTCGAGTTGGGCTTACTCTTTCTTATTTCGGTGCTGGATATTCCTCCCATGACTCAATGCTCATAAGACAATACATCTCAATTGATTAGATCAATTAGTCTAATAAGGACTTTTATCAATCAACCAGTTCTATCATAATCGGTCCTTTCGATCTATCAATCATCTAATCAATTCTCAATCATATCCTTCAGAGAGCTTAGACCAATCATTAAAAGGGCAATCAATTAGATCAATCTTCAGAGTTCAATTATGAATACTCGTAGTACCATCAAGTTCTATCAACCCATCATCATGCCCACATCACCACCATAATCAACATTCTCAAGTCAAGGCTCTAGACTCAATTCCTAGGTTCATTCATGCAAATAGGGTTTGTGCATTAACTCATGTAAAAGCATTTATTCAATAAATTAAATTTATGATGATCGTCAACATGTGAAAATACGTAGGATATGTGTAATTTTTCAATAAAAGCATTTAGGAAAACATGTATAAACAATCAATACGTTCATCTATCTATCTCAATCAAGGGGCACATGAAAGGATATTTTGATGTTTTAGTTTAGCCTTACATGTCTGGTATGGAGTTTGATAATTAACTTTGCAAGAGTTCGTCCTCAAGTCCCATGAACCCTCGCTCTTCCTCTCTTCTCATTATCCCTAGTCTTCGTAAGAAGTTTAGAAATGTTTGAGAATGGGTATTAAAACCCTTTTTACGCTTTAAATGACTTATTTTGATTGTGTTTTAAGTTTAGGTGGGGTGGGGAAAGGACTAGTACGCCCCTGCTTTTAAAACTAATTATCAAGTACCGTAATAGGGCAAGTCCGCACGCTGTAGTTCATTTTTCGACGAAAAACTTAAAACGCATTGAAAACTATTTTTCTATAAAAATACACATAAATTGCATTTGTCCAATGCTTTTTATCTGTAATTTTTTGCAAATCGCTTTTTGATTGATTTTTTCGATGTCGTAGAAAATAATAGGAACAAAATTAAGTGCAAGTCTGCGATACAAACATTTCTCTACTTTTCTAGAGTCGTGCTTTCGCTTTGAAAAATTATCTTTTCATCTGGTTGCTTTATAAATCAACCAGGACCATTTTCCCACACAATATTTTGTGTTTATCACATTTCAAGCCTCAAATTTACCAATGGAGTTTATGAAGACACGTTATGCGGTCATCGCTCACCTAGGAATATTTTTGTAATTTTACCGGGTGTTACATTTTATTTAACTCTGTTAATTTATTATCTATTTCTTTCTTCATTTCTTCAATTTATTCCTTAGCTTCCCTTTTAACTTGTTCCACATGCTTATTTGATTCTTTTTTGCCTGATTCTAACTGTTTTATGAATTGTACCTTTGTTGGTCTACCATCAACGTATTCACTGCTACTTTTTCTGGACCATATGCACGAAGGTATCCATTTTCTTATGTTCCAAATACTTTTTCAAAGATATTATCATCATTTAAAGAAATTTCTCCATTTTCTTGTTGCTTCTTAAATTGATCAAATTGACCATACAATAAAAAAATCAATCAAAGGTATTTGCAAACATATTTTTAAAGGGATTAAAAGAAAAGCTAACACGTTGAACTTACAATGACATCTTGTTGAAAAGCATCAACTTATTTTTCTTTTTACCTATTGAGAGATTTCATGAAAATTTCAACACGAGAAGGAGCTTTTCTATCTTTTTTCTATGAAAATAATAACCATGAACATTCACCAAATTTAAATAATTAAATATAATTGTTTTATCTTTATTGTAAATATTTTATAAAATTTACCATTTCTTCTGTAACCCTTGCATAACTTTTGGTTCTAATATATGGAGGCAAGGAACGTTTTGAACTATTTTTCTTGTTCTGTAAACTTCTGTTCTGAATTAAAAAAGAAAAAAGAATGATCAACATTAATTTCTATAATAGATAATAAGATAAGTATCTTTAACAGATAATTAATAGTTTTAAAAATAAAAAATAGGTTTAATTTAAGTACCTGAAAGTCAGAATCACTTCAAAGGTTGACTAAATATTGTAATTCATCTGCACTAATATGTTTAGGCTTATTCCGTAAGCGAAGTTGATAAGTTGCTTTTTGAATCGAAGTGCATATTTTTCAGTTTGTGCCTATAATTTCTGTAGAGGTCACTCGTCTGACCAAGAATTGCAAGTTTTCTCCCCTCAGTCACATCAAAACTGAATTTTTCCTATAAGAAGATATACCATTGTGGTCAATGATCATATTTTTTGATAACATTCAACCCATACAAAATTAAAAAGATATATAGTTTTCTTACCAAAATGATATCCCACATATGATCGATTTTGTCCTCCTCGATCTCTTTCCAATCATTTACTTTTAAAGGACAACAACTTCGACTTCTAACTGTTTGACCCAAAAATCAAGTAAATTGGGTTGCATTCTTACCAATAACTTGATAATCCTCATCAAATTCTACTGACAATTTTTCTCCTTTCCTTAAGCTGATTATTTTTGTGCACCGTGTACGTTCTCTAACTTTTCTTTTCGCAATATTAGAACCTAAAATTGAGGATCAAATAAATAATGTCAAGTAAAAATATCTTAAAAAAGAAATCAAATGAAATTAAAACTTATCTAATGAATTTGTTGATTCATGTTGTTCTTCCATACTTACTTCGTTAACTCTTGTGATGTATCCCTAGGTTCATATTCTCTGGAAGAGGTACTCATAACAATATCATAATTTTTTGATAGCGTATAAATTTCAATGGGCTTCTTCTTATGCATTTTATAACTAATGATCATGTCCCTAACATTTGAATGATCACCACATTCCACTAATCCATCATGATCATTAATAACTCTATCACCTCTTATATAAAAGAACTTATCTCCTTCAAAAATATCAAATTTACAATGTCTTTTTAAATCATCTAACAAATCAAAATAACTAACAAAATAGATAGCCATTTTTGTTTTCATCACATGCTCACTTAAGTATTTCCTCGAATAGTTAATTTAAACCTCACTTAGTGTGTCCACATTTTCTACGAAATTATTGAGTCTGAATTAGTTATATATGCTTAAAAAATATATAATTTGAAAAAAAATCATAATATATTCACTATTGTAATAATTACATTACCTGAAAAAATAAGTGCTTTCACACATTGTGTGGGCAGGTTTTCTTTCATCGACACTATCATAGAATTCTTAGGAGGTACCATATCATCATTATCATTCAAGCAATTAGGTTTTTTGAAGAGCTTTTCTACCCATATCTGATATACAAAAAGTGTATTATAAGAAACAAAAATATAATATTTCTTTATAATACAAATAGAAATGACTTTTGTTATAAATACTAAGTAGCCAACATTCATAGTTGATTATAACCTTAAGATGTAAATTTTATTAACTCAAATTTTTTTTAATTGATTGGCTATGTAAACTTTCATTTGATTGGTGAAGTCTAATTTCCCACTTTGTAATTTCCTTTCCATTTTCCCATTAGAAAGAAATAAAATAAAGTAAAATTATCAAGCCATAATTATTGATAAGAAAAAATAATTGTGAGAGATATACGAATTATAAAACTTACATTTAAATAAAAATACATAATCATCCATTTTGTTTTAATTTTAGGGAATGTTCAATCTTTCGTCTGATCTAAAAAGTAGAGTAATATCACTTTTTCTTTATTCTTTTTAAGATTCTCAATTGAAAAAAAAAAGATTTGTAACATGCTAAAATCAATTATACTGCTTTGATAATGCAAATCTTTTTGTACTTTTAGTGTATATAACTTCGACTTGAACATTAATTAGAAAAAAGTAGTATAAATTTATAGGTTAAAGTAAAGGAGCACTTACATAAGGTTTCGTAAACCATAAACCTCTTCTTTCCAGTCTACTGGTTATAAAATTGGTCATCTTTTACTGTACGTACCACTCATCCTTTTTTACTGTCAACATTGAATTATGTGGCACTAGATGCAAAAAATTATAAACCTAAATATGGTAAGAATAAGCTTAAAAAAATTGATAAGAACCCATCCTAATAAAAAGGATAATTGTTTTTGGATTTAAATGAGTTTTGATGGTATTGAATCATTGATTAGAAAATCATATAAACAAGATTATAATGACAAAAGATCTATTTAAAAAGTGACTACTGTAATACACTCACAAGACCTAATTTTTGTTCATCCTGTGGATTATTCATGGTATTGGAAGAAAATATGTTGTATTCAAGATAAATTTAGAAGAGGTTACATAGAAAATGGATGGATAAAACTGGGAGGAGAATTTACGATTAAATCAGGATATCAATGGAGAAAAGGAGTAACCAAATCATGACCTTGGGGAAGATGGATTTGGAGCAAATTGAACGCACCAAAGCACAACTTCATATGTTGGTTAGTTGGGCATAAAAGGATTCTATCCATAGATAGATAAATTGAAAAGAATCGGAGTGGTAAAAAATAATAGCTTTGTATTGTGTGATGCAAATGACGAAACAGTGGATCATTTGTACTTCCAATGCCTATTTTCGGTGGCATGTTTGAAGGTGATAACAAAATGGTTGCACATAGATGTTCGAAATAGAGAACTCAATGGATTATAGAAGAGATTTACAAGAAATATACAGGGAAAGAAGAATAGAGAATTCATAATTGGAGTGTTAAAAACCCTGATTGACCACATATGGAAAGCGAGGAATGATGCATTATGGAATAATAGCATACCTCACCCAAGGAAAGTAGGAGAACTATCAAGAGTGCATATCAAGATAGAATATGGGATCAAAAAGGACAACAGGAGAGAAATTAAGTGTAATACTCAGTAAAATTACAAAATACCCCTAGAAGAGAGGTGTGTGCATAACACATCTTCCAATTGTTGTATGACAAATTTGAGGCCGGATTTGTGAGAAGTACAAAATATTGAGTGGGAAAATAATCTCGATAGATTTTTATAACGACTGGATCAAAAGATAATATTTTGACTGGAAAACCGAAGCAGTGTCGATGCGCGACGGAGGTGCGTCGCACCACTATAGCGGACACACACTTATATTTTTCCAAAATTTTTCGATTGGATTTGGAAAGCTCATTTAGAAACTTTTTGGAGAAAAACACACTATATGCGACCAGTTGCGTCGCGGATCGGGTTATTCTGAAGCTCAAAAATTTTTACATTTTGTGAGGGGCATTCCAGTCAATTCCCAACCTCTCCTAAACGCAATGCACTATCTAATTAGGTCATTTTAAGCATAAAAAGGGTTTTTGAACCCATCATAAGTCCTTGGAAAAAAGACTAGGGTTTGAGGAAAGATGAGAAGAGGTTGAGATTGAAGAATTCAAGAGGAAATCCTTGAAGTGATTGTTGAGAGCTTCATTCCAAGTATGTAAGGCTAAACTAAAAGCATGAGATTTTCCTCTCATGTGCCTCATAGATGGTCATAAAGGAGCTGATAGTCTATGAGTCCCCATACATGTTTCTTAAATTAATTTCTTGAATATCTTCTTATTAATTATATCTAATTACATGGATTTTCATATGTTAATGATCATCATAAACTTGTTTTATTGATTTGAATACTTTCCATGATATTGTATAAACTCTATATGTTAATTTGTAAAAGCATGCATAATGAACCTAGTGATAGATTCTAGAGCCTTGGTTTGAGTATGTTGAGTGAAGGCTGGATGTGAATATGAGTTTAGTGAATTGAGCTTGATGATCCTACAAGTCTTCATAATTGAGTTTTTGAGTTTGACTAAATGACTTTTTCTAATTGATGATCTGAGTTCTTAAATGAGAATTGAGTTAACCAAGATGAGTTAAAAGTCCCAAAAATAATATAGGAGCATTTAGTTTTAGTTAATGAGATATAAGAGTCTCTACGAGGCTAATTTAAGATAATTGAATAAAGATGAGGAGTCTTATAAGGATTGGTCTTGCGAGGAGTATCGAGCACCAAAATGAGTAAAAGTAAGAGCAACTCCAACTCACACTTATTAACTACATCGCCAAGCGCAAGAGTGGGCTAAGTTTGTTAAAGTCGGATAAACAAGTTCTCATCCTATGGATTAAGTTGTCATGCCCCGGGAGGGTACCTTAGGCATGGCTGGCACCCAGAGATTATTGCTAGTCCCTATGCGAACCACTCAATCTCAGGAAAATCATCCAACATCAAATATAACGGAAACAATATAATAAGGTAGTGAGCTACATCAATAAGAAACGCCCATGGCCAAATGACTCTGTCTCAACATCGATAATAAGTAAATAGTATTACTAGCTCAACGCTAAGAGGGAAAGACCTCACATCAAATCTTAACTCATATCTATGAAGCTTGTAATTCAACTAGACAATCTAAGAGGGTACCATGACAGGCCATGGCTACCCAGTTCAATAAATAGAAATAAAAGGTAAATGAAAAGGCTCCTCCAAATATCAATAAGGGCTCACCAATGACTGAACTCAGAATCTTCGAACCGCAACGATGTCTGCTGAAGCCCTCTAACTCCTGTGACTGCATCATGAAACGATGCAGCGCCGAGTGTCGTCAGTACGTGGAATGTACGGTATGTAAGATGTCTTAATGTAACATTACAAGTATAACATTATAGGGATAAAATCAACTCAACATCATACTCCATCGGAATATCAAATGTCTATCTAAATAAAAAATTATAGAGTAGACAAATGACTCATCAACATCTCATCTTAACATCATCAATATATTAGACTCATCTCAAGGAAACTCGACTCAACTTAAAGGACTCATGCACATTTAGGACGGGGATGAAGAGTAGATAGTAAAACATCACGTCCATCAACACTAATACCATCACATCAACATCAGAGTGCTATCAGTGAGGAACCTAACTGGGAGTTTCTCTAACCGATAACCATCACTTATGAGCCGGTGATGATACAACGAAGCGATGTCATTGCCACATCCATACAGTACCCATCCCAGGGTAAAGGACATCAACCTTAGTGGATCCACAAAAAGAAACATCAGTCCTCTTTTGGGACAAGGAGCTATCGGCATTGCAGTTCAATGCTCTCTCCTACGCGCGCCACGTAGTTAATGAGTTCAAGTGGGACTTACTCTCACTCATTTCGGTGCTCAATATTCCTCCCAGAACTTGACATGCTCATAAAACCTCATTCTCATCAGTCCCATAGGGACAATGGTATATCAACATCATTATCATCGGTCCCATAGGGATATAGTACATCAACATTATCATCATTGGTCCAATAGGGACATAGTACATCAACAGCAACATCATCGACTCAAATCATTCTTTTTAGAATTTTGGTTTCAAGTTTTAAGACTCATGAACATCACTCTCATCAACATCATCATCAAGACTCTCAACAATTTGGACCACAGTCACAACATTACAAACATCATCATCGTTAAAGCTCTAAACTCATCCCTAAATTCTTTTTTTTATTCTTGAGTAAAATAGACATAGAATTTTGTAAAATCATTCATGAAAATACTCATGCAGTAAATCAAGTTTATGATGATCATCAATTTGAGATAAATACATGCATTAAGAAGAATCTCAGTAAAAATACTCAAGGATTTTCACATATAACTCATCATCTTAAATTATAGACTCAATTAACTCAAAGGGGGAACATGGAAGAACAATCCCATGCCTAGGTTAGCTTTACATACCTGGGATGATTGTTATCAATACAATTTCCTTGGGACTTCCTCTTGATTCCTCAATTTCGACTCTCTTCCACTATCCTCAAGCCCTAACATATAAGCATTGTTAGGAAGATGATTTAGAATGGAGTTTTAGACTCTTTCTTCGTGAAATGGGTTTTAGAAGATCTTAGAAATGGTCTAGAATATCCCTCGAAATCGTTTAGAAATTTCCCAACTGCGAAATAACCTAGTCTGTGATGCAGAATGGTCGCGTACAACTCATTTTCGGCAAAAATCTTCCTGAACGAGTTTGCTGAACCTTCATCGAAAAATTTAGAAAAAACATAAGTTACCCTTCACGATGGGTCCGCAACTCGGCTCTGTCGTGAACTCTCACTATTTCTCGTTTTGGAACAAAAAATTATATTTTGACTTGGTCACTCTAAAAATCGACCGAAACCACTCTCCCACTCAATTTATCGTGCTGGTCACAAATCTGGCCTCGGTTTTCCATCTTAGTATTAGAAGACGTTCTAAGCGCACCTCTCTCCTCTAGTGCTATTTTGGTAATTTTACCGGGCGTTACTTCATCTCTCCCTTGGATCATTTGTCCTTGAATGATGAGTAGGAGGGGTGTAAGGGCACGAATAGACTCAAGACTCATCTCGATACTCACTCAACAACTCAACTTCTCAACTCTTTATCGATCTCAATACATCTACTCAGAACTTCAAAATATATACATCAACTAATAATAGAAACATCAAGTTAAGGCTAAGAATAGGAATATTACCTCTAATACTCTCGTCATCGGGAACGAATAGGTTTGGGTATTTAGTTCTCATCTCTTCCTCGATTTCCCACATGGCTTCCTCAAAAAAGTGGTTCCTCCACCAAACTTTAACGGGGGCTATCTTTTTATTCCTCAATTTACAAACCTGTCGATCAAGGATCTGAACTGGAATTTTCTCATAAAACAAGCTACCTTTGACTCCAGTGCCCTCAACAAGGATCACCAAGGCAGGATTTCCCAAGAACTTCTTCAACATAGAAACATGAAAAACTGGATGGATTTTGTTTAACTCAGAAGGTAACTCTAGCTCATAGGCAACCTTCCCAATTCTCCTCACAATCTGATAAGGGCCAATATAGCGAGGACATAATTTCCCCTTCTTCCCAAACCTCATGAAACCCTTTATAGGTGATACCTTCAAGTACATCCAATCACTCACCTCGAACTCTAGATCTCTTCTCCTTACATTCGTGTAAGATTTCTAACGGCTTTGTGTAGTCATTAACCTCTCTCTAATAATTTTCACTTTCTCAATGGCCTGGTGGACAAGGTCAGGTCCAATCAACTCAGCTTCTCCCACTTCAAACCAATCAATGGGTGATCTACACCTGCTCCCATACAAGGCCTCATAGGGGGCCATTTGAATGCTCGCATGATAAATATTGTTATATGCAAATTCAATCAGCGGTAGATGGTCATCCCAATTCCCTTTGAAGTCAAGGACACAAGTTCTTAACATATCCTCCACCGTCTGAATAGTACGCTCCGCCTGACCATTCGTCTGTGGATGAAAGGTTGTACTCAGATTTACCTTGGTACCCAGTCCTTTCTGGAAAGACCTCTAGAAGTGGGAAGTAAACTCGGCTCCTCTATTCCATATGATTGACAAGGGAACCCCATTCAACCTCACAATCTCTCAGATGAACATCTTAGCATACTTCTCTGCAGTATTAGTTGTCTTAACTGCCAAAACGTTTGCTAATTTAGTCATCCTGTCCACAATCACCCGTACAGAGTCATGCAGTCTCTGGGGATCTCGATAAGCCAGTAATGAAGTCCATGTTAACCATCGCCCACTTCCACTTAGGATCACAATGTTTTGAGCCAAGCCACTTGGCCATTGATGCTCAACCTTCACTTGCTGGCAATTCGGGCACTTTGAATGAAATTCAGCGATGTCCCTCTTCATTCCGCTCCATCAATAGACTTCTCTCAAGTCATGGTAAATCTTTGTGGAGCCTTGATGAATGGGGTGTCTAGTGTTATGGGCTTCAGCTATAATCCTCTCTTGGACACCATCAATATCAGGAATAGATAGCCTACTCGGAATCTCAATATCCCATCTCCCCGTTTGTAGAAGACCATCACTTTTTGTTTGTGACAACCTTCTTCAATTGGAGTATAATAGGATCTCGATCCTGCTTCTCCTTTACTTTTGCTACTAGGGATGATGTAGCCCTACTCTAAACATTGATCCCTCTCTCATCATTCTCCTCGAGTTGGACTACCAATCGAGCCAACCTATGCATTTCCTTCACTAACTCTCTCTTCTCTTCCTCAACATGGGTTGTGCTACCCATTGGCAACTTGCTCAGAGCATCAGCAACAATGTTAGCTTTACCTGGGTGGTATAAGATGCTCATATCATAATCCTTGAGTAACTCCAACCATCTCCTCTGTCGCAGGTTAATCTCTCTTTGACTGAAGACATACTGCAGGCTTTTGTGGTTAGTGAACACGTTTACATGCACTCCATATAAGTAGTGGCGCCAGATTTTAAGCGCGAACACTACCGCCACCAACTCAAGATCATGGGTTGGGTAGTTCCTCTCATGAACTTTAAGCTGCTTGGAAGCATAGGCTATCACCTTCCCTCTCTTCATCAAAACACAACCAAACCCAACTCTCGATGCATCACAATATATTACAAAATCCTCCATCCCATCGGGCAAAGTCAAAACATGTGCGGTGGTCAATCTAGTCTTCAACTCTTGGAAGCTCATCTCACACTCCTCAGACCACTGAAATTTGACCTTTTTCTGAGTTAGCTTGCTCAAGGGTGCACATAGGGAAGAGAATCTGTCAATAAATCTACGGTAGTAGCCTACCAACCCCAAGAAACTCCTTATGTCAATTGGAGAGGTCGTTCTTGGATAGTTCTTAATCGCTTCGATCTTTTGGGCATCTACTCGAATACCATCACCCGAAACAACATGGCCTAAGAAAGCCACTGACTTGAGCCAAAACGCACAGTTTGAAAACTTTGCATATAATTCATAGTCCTTAAAAGTCTAAAGGACAATTCTAAGGTGTTTTGGCAGGCTCCTCCTCATCCTTCGAATACACCAAAATATCATCAATGAACACGATTACAAACATGTCGAGGTAGAGTTTAAACACCCTATTCATCAAGTCCATGAAAGTCGTAGGGGTGTTCATTAACCAAAAGGACATGACCAAGAACTCAAAGTGGCCATATCTAGTCCTGAAAGTTGTCATTGGAACGTCACATTATCTCACTTTCAGCTAGTGCTAACCCGATCTGAGGTCTATCTTTTAAAAGCATGAGGCACTTTGAAGTTGGTCAAACAGATCATCTATCCTGGAAAGGGGGTATTTATACTAGATCTTGACCTTGTTCAGTTGCCTATAGTCTATGCACATTCTGAGAGACCCATCATTCTTCCGTATAAATAGAATGGGAGCACCCCAAGAGAAACACTTGGCCCAATAAAGCCCTTCTCTAACAAATCCTTCAACTGCTCTTTCAGTTCCTTCAATTCAGTTGGGGGCCATCCTATTTGGGGGAATTGAAATAGGTTGCGTCTCGGGAAGAACATCAATACCAAAGTCAATCTGCCAATCAGGAAGGACTCTAGGTAAATCCTCAGGGAATACCTCAGGAAACTCATCCGCAATCAGAACTGACTTAAGAGTAGGGGGCTCAATATCATCAGATTTTAACTCGCACGAGGTGGTAAATACACCTTTTATAAAATAACTTTCTAGCCCTCAGGTTGGAAATAAGGTTGCCCTTGGATGCAACAAAAATTCCCTCCCACTCTAGGATTGGTTCACTTGGTGAAATTAAAATTTGACAACTCGGTCCTGCAATTTATGGAGGCATAGCAGGCATGGAGCCAATCCATACCAAGGATTACATCAAAGTCAACCATCTCCAACTCCACCAAATCAGCTAAAGTATCCCTATGATGGATGGATACTACACAATCTCTATAGGCCCTCTCAACTAGGATAGATTCATCAGTAAGAGTAGAAAAAACATAAGGCTCAAGTAAACACTCAGGAAAAATCTCAAACTTATTGGCCACATAGGGCGTCACAAAAGATAACGTGCCACCCGAGTCAAGCAATGCATAATAATTATAAGAAAAGACTCGGAGCATACCCGTAATAATTATAATGGTACTATACCAAGAAGAGAAATACCTTGAACATATGAATAGGTAGCCAGGAAAACCAACAAAATGATATATAGATATTGAATGTGTAGTTTAAGTGAATGAATGGAATTTCAATGTAATACCATCATGAAAATAACTCAACTGTAATCCAAGTGCTTTTCACAGAAGGTCTTTCTAGAAATAGAATAATAAGATATCGCATTTGACGTTTTGGGAAACTTCCTGGATTTCATGCTAAAAGGTGGGACGGAGCTTAGCCTTAACATACCTTCCCAACGGACTTCCTATTGCCTAAAGTTTCTTCACGAGATTTATCTCTTGCGTCCTAAGCTCCGTAACAACTATATATACACAGCTTAAAGACACCAATAAACAGTCCAAAATTTAGCATTAATGAACAGATTCGGCAAAGAGCATTTACGCGAGAAAATGTCCCTAAAACTTCATAAATATGACCATAAAAGAGCCCCAAAATTATTACCTGAACACACCAACTGCAAATCAACAATAACCAGCAAGAACACCACTTTTTTTCAGCCCAAAAACAGCTCCAAACATAGCTTATAGGAGGGAAAAACAATTGCAAAGCGTAAGGCACAAAATTCTAGGCACATGGACAAACTTTAACGGTAAAAATGCGAAACACTTACTCAAATTTCATTGGTAACTTGAGGGAACTTTTCCTTCAGTTTATAAACTGTTCTTGGATGAAATGACATTGGTTTGAACTTTAAAAAGCTCAAATTAGCTGACATTAAGGTAGGTCAACTCGACCCGACCCATGACCCGATTTCTTGCTCGGGAAGTCTTGGTACAACTGTCATAACGTTTTATTCTGATGTTGGTTTGATGCACGGTTTGTGTGTTGCAAACTAGACTCATATATCTTCAATTTTATAGGTCATTGACCTTCTAACTCCTTACACTTTGGGAGATATTGCCTGATACATTTGACCCAAATTTAAGGACTTTTTAAAGAAACTTACGATAACTTTGGCCAACCTTTATCTTGCAACTTTCTTGATTCCAAAACTTAATGTATGACCTATGTGTTGTTAAATTAACTTTTAAAAATCCATTATTAGCAATTTATACACTTTTAGTCCCATCTGAAATGTGAAACCTAATTTAAACCTTCCAAAAAGGGCGAGGTGCCACTCAAGTCATTTCTTTAATCCCGAATGTGTATTTAGGGTATTCCTTTGGCTTAAATGTTTAGGTCCTTGACATTACCACTTATTGGAAGCCTTATAATATTTAGGTTCTATACAAAGTCATATATATCTTATATGACACGCCATTATCTATATATATATATATATGGAAGACACGGAACATGGGGTTTCACATTTACTGGGTGTTACATAAGTTCCATTAGAGTTGGACAGGTGCTCACCTTCTGGTCCTGAAACAATAGGACTTGATTGGTTAATTTTCTGGATCCATTATAGATTTGAGTTGTCCTTTAAGCCAACAAGGTACTGGATGGGTGTGGAAATGACATCGCTTTAATATATAATCACCGGCTCATAAGTGATAATTGTCGGATAAAAGAAACTCCCAAAAAGTTCCTACCTTGAGTACTCCGAGTCGAGTCGAGTTTAGTTGAGTTCCATTGAGTTGATTTGAGTTGAGTTGATTGATGAGGTTGATTGTTTATGGATCACTTGTCTAATCTTTATTCTTGCTTTAGATAGACATTTCACATTCTGATTGAGCATTATTTTTAGTTGATGTTATTTCTATATTATTCAATCTGTTTCTATTTCATTCAGCTATGTTATATACCGTACATTCCACGTACTGATGCCACTCAGTGCTGCATCATTTCATGATGTAGATATAAGATTTAGAGAACGTCAACAGGTGCATCATTTATGATCTATCATAAGCAGCAGAGTTGGTGAGCCTCTTTTACTTTGGAGGACCATTGTGTACTTTCATCTAGCTATTAGAGTCAAAATTTTTTAGTAGCTTTACTATTCCTTTAGTTGAGGTAGCCATGGGTCTGTCATTAGCACCACTTGATAGTGATAGAGGCTTCATAGACTAGAGTCAAATGTTGATGTTGAGACTTGTTGAGTTAAGTTTTTCTACTAGTCCTTTTATTAATAATATTATTTTGAGAATAGATGAGATGTTCCCATTACTTTCCTTTTGTCTTCTGTTGATCAGTATAGTTTATTTGATTGAATGGATATGATGAGGACAAGTGGTTTTCTTGGGGACTAGGAATAGTCTCTAGGTACCGACCACGTCTAGGGTACCCTCCCGGGGCGTGACATCAAGAAAGTACCTGGATAAATAGACTTTACATAAGTACATAAATACAATTGATAGTTGATTTAGTTATCCTTGATATAGTCGGATATAGTATGGTACTTCATTGTAGGAAGAACATATAATCTAGTTGTTTTAGATTTACTAAAACTTTGTATTTGGTTGACTTGATTAATAAAATGTTTTCATTCACCAAAACAATTATTATAAAAATACCAACAAAGGAAAATAATATTGGCATGTAGGAGAGAAGCTAATTGTGACACCCCATTCCTCTTTTATTTACAGTACCTATGTTTCAAGCCTCATTCTTATGTGTAGCAAGTGGATTAGGGTCATAAGAGACCTCTAGTACTTAGCCGAGTTCAAAACATTCCTATCAATTTAGTTCCTCGCGTTAGATTATACAAGGGTAAACTTTAAATAACCATATCTCTTAGCACACAAAGAACTAGTTGTCCCATGACCTACTAAATGAAAGGTCTTTGCGTTATCATTCCAACGCCACCAATTTCACCTCATTTGGAGTTCAAAGTAAAATGTTATGACCGTTTTACTATAGACTGCCAAAGTAGAGTTAAGTTATGAACTGACTTATGGGCTGTGGTTTGGTTGATGGCCCATACTGTTAACTAGTGGAAAAATATCATAAAATCTCTTTTTGAGTCCTAAACTCGACAAACTCAAATATGAGTCGTATATGCTTCTACGGGCCATAGATTGGGCTCGTGGAGTCGATCTTGAAACCCCAAAACTTTCCTAAAAGTCTATGGGTTAGTTCCTAGGGGTCTTAGGTTTGCTCATGGATGACTTTGGCAGCATTTTCAAGAAGGGTTGTTTTGATCTTTTTCTACCCTGTCAAAGCCTTAACTTGATGTTTTTATGCCTAAACAAGTCCCTGAACATAACCATCCAACTTTTTCATGCTAAAACGCATTCTCCAACTTAGAGCAAGGTTTCAAGGGAGAAAAAGGCAAGGATTTGAAGGTAATCTTGTGAATTCCCCAAAGCTGTTTCAAGATACAAAACTTCCAGATATGTAAGGCAAACTAGAACATGGATTATGTTTTTTCATGTGCTGCATAATCTGAATTGATAGAGTTGTGAATTAATTGAGTTTTCCATGAATGTTTCCTGATTTTTCTAAAATCCTAATGTATTCCTATATAATATTGCATGAATTAAAGACCTGAAATTGATAATTTTTCTTTTCTACATGAAACCTAGAATGAATTCTTGTTATTTTTACATATTGCACTTAAATGAGTATGCATGAGTATAATTTGAAACTTAAGAGTCTATAGAATTCCTAAATTATTTAAGTCTACTTTTGTTTCTCGAAACACTACAAGTTGGAATGATGCACGATAGAGAGTTTTTATGATTCATGAGTTATTCCTAAAAGAATGTTTCCAACCAAAGAGTTGATAGGTGATGTGATGAATTGAGTTGAAAAATATCTAATGAGACTAGTTGAATGAGTTAACCATAAAGTTGATATCTTATGAGCATGTTGAGTCTTGGGAGGAGCATTGAGCATCGAATTAAGTAAGAGTAATTCTAACTCAAACTCAAGAACTATGTGCCCAACATATTAGAGGATTGAACCAAAAAAAATGTTTCCCTATTGTCCCAAAAGATTGACTTGTTATTATTGGTCATGGATCCATCGATTGGATGTCCACTACCCTGGCAAGGTATTAGATAGATGTGGCAATGATATCGCTTCGTTATATCATTATCAGCTCATAGGTTATGGTTGTCGGTTAGAGAAACTCTCATATAGGTCTTGCTAGTACTATGAGTGAATTGGAATAGATGGTATATGGGTGGTCATTGTCTAAATTGCGTTCTTACTTTAGAGTCTTGACTTGCTCATTGAGTTTCCTACTTCTTGAGTTGAGCTATTTGAGTTGATGTTATTATTCCTTTACATGTTTCTTTCTGCCATTTGACGTACTTATACATTCCATGCACTGACATCCATTTGGGTCTGCATCTTTTCATAATGCAGAGACAGGTATTAGCGGTCATTAATTGGTGCCCCGTTAAGGACCTATTGCTTTTAGCTTATTGGTCAGTGATCCTCTACTTTCAAAGGATATCATTTTTTCTTATAGCTTTGGGTTTAGCCTTTTTATTTCATTTTGAGGTAGCCATAGACCTGTCATTAGCATCATTTGGTCAAATGATTTAGAGGCTTTATAAACTAGATTATTGAGTTGTGATTGGATTTGTTTTGGCTAGTTTATTTCATACTAGTCTTACTCAATTGATTCTTAGATTGTTTGGCCTTTGGCCTTTGATTATCAAATTATTATTGCATTTTATTAAGTACTCTTGGTCACTGATGTCTTCCACTATTAGATTATGATTGCACAAATGTGATGAAGCCGAGTGGTTTGCTTAGGGGCTAGCAATAGGCTCTGACTGCTGGCCATGCTAAGGGTACCTTTTCAAGGCATGACAAACTTGGTATCAAAGTACAAAGTTCAAGTGTCCAGGGAGTTTATGAAGTCTTTTCTAGTAAAGACTTGCTTATTGGTGTTTTATGCACCACACTTTATAAGTAGGATGCTATGGGACATTAGAAATTATTACACTTTCTTGTATTTTGAGTTTGTGCTATAGAGTTTGACTCTATTAAAGTATCTATCTAATTGGTGCATTACGCGTTTGCAAATCATGCCTCCTAAGCATACTGCCACCCAAAGAGATGCTTCAGCTTGCAACACTAAGAATGCCCCACCAAAGGTGCCTCCTTAGATTGAGACGAGAGGCTGAGGTCGATGTGTTAGAGCCATTGGGGCTCCCCCAAGCACCTAATACTTCACCTACTCCTACTGCAGAGGCTGATTTCAAAGGAGCTATCACTATGCTCACACAACTAATAGCCGTCCAGAGTGGGAATCAGAGTTCACAAACTCGTAGTTCCAGCTCCCAACGGCCAACTGTTGCGATGAGACTTAGATATTTTTTGAGGATGAACCCACCAGTCCTCACAAATTCTAAGGTTGAGAAAGACCCCTAGAATCTTATTTATGAGATGTGGAAGGTGTTGAAAGCTATGCATGCAATTCCATTTGGGACGACTTTGAGAGTGCCCTTTTTAATAACGTTTTTCCTTGAGTGTTGAAGTAATCAAAGGATGAAGAGTTTTTTAACTTGAAGCAGGAGGGGATTTCTATCAAAGAATATAGCCTTAAAGTTCATACCACTATCCAGGTATGCTCCAAAGATGGTCTTTGATATGAGATCATGAATAAGAAAGTTCATATCTAGCTTGGGGAAACATGTGAAAAAGGAGTGCAAAGTGACAAAATTGATTTCGGGCATGCACATCTCTAGGCTTATGGTCTATGCGCAACAGCTTGAGGAGGACAAGAAGAGGGATAGGGAGGAGCACTTGAGTAAGAAGGCTAAGTCAGCAAGGTATGAGCCTAGCCAGCATACAAAACATAAAGGGATAGGTCCTTTTTCAAGAAGAGGTCTTTGAATTATGTACCATCCTCAGCAAGTGCACCAACTCCGAGTAACAAGTATGATCAGAAGTCTCAGTGCCATCAAAATTCCACAGCTCAGGGTTCTCAATCCCAAGCTAGTGTAACTCAACATTCGAGAAGGAAACCACCATATGGCAAGCATGGAAATTCCACCTAGGTGAATGTCGTGAGTGCACAAATGCTTACTATAGGTGCGGATAGATTGATCACTTTCATAATGAGTGCAATGAGTAGGCGAGGCAATAGAGGTAATAAAGCTCAGTGTTCAGTAGAACCACCAGCTAGTAGTAGTCAGAGGTGCCACAACTAATACAGGCAGGGGTACAAATCGTCTGTGTGCGATGAGAAATCAATAGGATCTGGAAGTTGCACCAGATGTTGTCATAGGTATGCTTCGAGTTTTTTCCTGTTATATGTATGCTTTTCTTGACCCAGGTGCCACTTTATCATTTGTAACTCCATATGTGGCTAGACAGTTTGAGATCCTTCCTTAATATCTTCTTGAGCCCTTAAGTGTTTCTACTTCTATTGTTGAGTCTATTCTAGCTAAAAGGATATATAGAGATTGCACAGTGTCTATCTATCAGAGAGATACTTTGGCATAATTGGTTAAGTTAGATATGATTGACTTTGATGTGATTTTTGACATAGACTAGCTTCACGCCTGTTATGCCTGTCAATTGTAGAACCCGAAAGGCCAAATTCAAATTTCCGAATGAGCCTGTTATAGAGTGGAAGGGTAGTTCTACAATGCCCGAGGATAAGTTTATTTCATATCTTACGGCCAGAAAATTAGTTTCTAAAGGATGTATCTATCCCCTTATGGGAGTTAAGGCTGGTGATATAGAGTATCCACCTTTTGAGTCAGTTCCAATTGTCAATGAGTTCCCTAATGTCTTCCCTAACGATTTGTCTAGAGTCCCTCCTGATAGGGAGATCAACTTTTTGATTGATGTTCTCCCCATTACCCAGCCTATTTTTATTCCTCCATATATAATGGCTCCCACAAAGTTGAAAGAACTGAAAGAGCAATTGAAGGATCTCTTGGATAAAGGATTTATCAGGCTCGCCATAGGGCACTCTTATCCTATTTGTAAGCAAGAAAGATGGTTCTCTCAAGTTGTGTATAAGTTATCACCAGTTGAATAAGGTGGCCAATTGAATAAGGTGACCATTAAGAATAAATATCCCCTTTTGAGGATCAACAACTTATTTGACCAACAAGAGAGTGCCATTACTTTGTCCAAGATAGACCTCAGATCAGTCTATCACCAGTTGAAAGTGAGAGAATGTGATATGCCCAAGATGGCTTTTTTAACCCGATATAATCACTTTGAGTTTCTGGGAATGTCCTTCGAATTGACCAATCGTCATATTGCTTTCATAGACTTGATGAACAGAGTATTCGGACTGTACCTTGATATATCCGTGATTGTGTTTATCGATGATATTTTGATGTACTCCAGAGATGAGGAAGAGTATGTCAATAACCTCTTAATTATTCTTCAGACCCTCAAGGATTTTGTTAGCCAAATTTTCAAAATGTGAGTTTTGGCTTAAATCAGTGTCATTTTTGGGCAATGTTGTCTTGGGTAATGGTATTCAAGTGCATATGAAGAAGATTGAGGCAGTTAAAAACTGGTCTAGACCCACCTCTCCAATTTTTATAAGAAATTTTCTGGATTTGGATGGTTACTATAGTAGAATTGTTGAGGGATTCTTTTTTGTATCCTCACCATTAACTATTTCAGTGGTCTGATGAGTGTCAGAAGAGTTTCTAGGAGTTGACAACCAGATTAACGACTATGCTAGTATTGACTCTACCTAAAGGGACTGATAATTTTGTGATCTACTGTGATGCTTCTAGAGTGGGATTGGGATGTGTTCTGATACAAAGAGGTAAGTTCATAGCTTGAGCTTCTAGGCAACTTAAGAACCACGAGAGGAACTATCCAACTCATGAATTACGATGATACGTAATGCCTGGCTCACTTAGGCAAATCCCACATCGGAAAAGAGAGGGAGAGTTCTTGGCTATTTAAGTGAAGGACTGGATCTAATACTGTGAGGCGCCATCTGGGGTGAGCCCAAAGGGAAATATCCATGATGGGCTAGGCCCAAGAGCGGACAATACTTCATAGTGTTAGGCGAAGTCATTATAGGTGGTATCAGAGGCGACTCTCGACTAGTACGATGGTGGGATAAACCTCAGCGAGGACGCTAAGTCCCTATGAGGGGTGAGTGCAGAGACGATGATATGTAATGCCTGGATCACTTAAGAAAATTCCACATCAAAAATGAGAGGGAGAGTTCTTGGCTATTTAAGTGAAGGACTAGATCTAATATTGTAAGGCACCTTTTTGGGTAAGCCCATAGAGACAAATCTGTAAGGGGCTAGGCCCAAGAGCGGACAATACTTCACAGTGTTGGGCCAGGTCATTACAAGTGGTATTGGTTGTGGTGGTGTTTGCACTCAAGATTTGGCGTCACCACTTATATGGAGCACATGTCTATATATTCACTGACCACAAGAGGTTGCAATATGTATTCACCCAAAAAGAGCTTAACTTAAGGTAGAGGAGATAGCTTGAGTTGTTCAAGGACTACGACATGAGGATCCTCTACCATCTAGGTAAAGCTAATGTGGTTATTGATTCTCTTAGTAGATTTTCTATGGGAAACATTGGTGTGGAAGAAGAGAAGAAAGAGGTACACAGACTAGCATGATTAGGAGTTCAACTAGATGAATCTGATGAAGGTGGAAGACTTGTGCATAATTGGTGTACATCGTTTCTTGTCGTAGAGGTAAAGGAGAAGCAACACCAAGATGATATCTTACTCTAATTGAAGGAAGATATACTTAAGCAGAACATAATGGCATTCGTCAAATGGGGTGATGGGGTATTTATATACCAAAGTAAATTTTGTGTTTCAAGAAAGGATCATGTAAGAAGCCCATAACTCTAGATATTCTATCCATCTAGGGTCTACCAAAATGTACCATAACTTGAGAGAGGTTTGTTGGTGGAGTGGGATGAATTGAGACATTGCAGACTTTGTTTCTAAGTGCCCAAACTGCCAACAAGTAAAAGTTGAGCACTAAAGGCCTTGTGGGGTAGCCCAGAATTCCAAAATTCCAGAATAGAAGTGGGAGATAATCAATATGGATTTCATCACAGGCTTATCGAGTTATCGCAGACAGCATAATTCGATCTGGGTGATTGTTGATAGGATAATTAAATCAACTCATTTCTTAGCGGTAAAGACTACTAGTACGGCAGAGGACTATGCCTAATTGTATATCCGAGAGATTGTCAAATTGTATGGAGTTCCTTTGTCCATTATATCAGATAGAGGAGCTTTATTCACTGCCTAATTTTGGAAGTCCTTCACGAAAGGCCTAGGTTCAAAGGTGAACCTTAGCATTGCCTTCTAACCTCAGACTGATGGCTAGGTAGAGCGGATGATACAAACCTTCGAGTATATTTTGAGGGCATGTTCATTGACTTCAAAGGTAATTGGTATGACCACTTACTCCGATTGTGTTTCCTTACAACAATAACTTCCATTCAAGCATTTAATGGCACTATATGAGGCCATCTATGGGAGAAGATGTAGATCACCGATTGGATGGTTCAAGGTAGGTGAAGCAAGGTTGATTGAGACGGGCTTGATACACCAAGAAATGGAGAAGGTAAATATTATCCAAGAGAGATTGAGAATTGCACAGAGTCGCCAAAAGTCCTACACTAATATTAAAAGAAGAGACCTAGAGTTCGAAGTGAACAATTGGGTATTCTTGAAAGTGTCACCCATGGAGGCTGTAATGAAATTTGGGAAGAAGGGAAAGTTGAGTCCTCGATACATTTATCCCTACCCAATTTTGAAGAGAGTGGGAAATGTAGCATATAAGTTAGAGCTACCACAAGAGTTGGCAGCTATCCATCCGGTCTTTAACCTTTCTATGCTCAAGAAGTGTTTGGGAGATCCATCCTTTGTTGTGCTTGTTGAAAGCATTGGAGTGAAGGATAGTTTGAGCTATCAAGAGATCCCAGTCCAAATCCAAGATTGTCAAGTTTGCAAGTTGAGAACTAAAGAGGTTGCATTAGTAAAGGTGTTGTAGAGAAGTCAATCCGTTGAAGATGCCACATGGGAAGCTTAAGAGGTTATGAAGGTTAGATACCCTCACCTATTCGTGCCTTCTAATGATGAAATTGATGGTAATGATTCATTTCTATTCTCTGAGTCACTTTTCCATTGTTGAGTTAAGTTCTTATCTCTGAGTTGATGCTCTTCTTGAGTCTATGAGTATTTGAGTATGCATGTCTTTAATTGTATTTATGCCTAATAATGATGTTAGAATTAGTCTTTCAATTCCGAATCCTGAGTTGAAGTTGATTTCTGAAGTATGAGTATTCGAGTATTCGAGTATTTGAATTTTTGATGGTGTTCCTACTTGATAAGTCTCCTAGTTACTCATTATTTGAGGATGAATGATCTCAACGAGGAGATATTTTGAAACCCTATAACTCAACTTTTGCATGTACCTATGTTTCAAGCCTCATTCCTATGTGTGGGAAGTGGATTAGGGTCATAAGAGACCTCCAGTACTTAGCCGAGTTCAAAACTTTCCTATCAATTGAGTTTCTCGTGTTAGATTGTACAAGGGTCAACTTTAAATGACCACAACTCTTAGCACAAAAATACCTAGATAGGTCATGACCTATCAAATGAAATCTCTCTAAATTATCTTTGCAATGCCACCAATTTCATCTCATTTGGAGTTTGAAGTAAAAAGTTATTACCATTTTACTATAAACTACCAGAGCAGAGTTGAGATATAACTACCTTACAGGTTGTGGTTTGATTGATGGCCCATACTTTAACTCATGGAAGAACTTCAAAAAGTTCATTTTTGAGTCCCATACTTGACGCACCCAATTACGGGTCATAAATGCTAATAAAGTCATGGATTTGGCTCGTGAAATCGATCTAGAGACATCAAAATTTGCCCCAAAGATTACGCATTGGTTCCTATGGGCCGTGGAAGTTTCTATGGGTGGTAGGTTGGCTCGTGGGTGACTTTGATAGAATTTTTAAGAAGGGTTATTTTGGTCTTTTTCTACCCTTCCAAAGCTTTAACTTGACATTTTTATATCTATACAAGTCCCTAAACATAACCATCTAACTTTTTCATGCTGAAACACCTTCTCTAACTTAGAGAAAGGTTTCAAAGGAGAAAAAGGCTAGGGTTTGAAGGGAATCTTGTAAATTCCCCCAAGATGTTTCAAGATTCAAAACTTCCAAGTATGTAAGGCTCACTGGACCATGAAGTATATTCTTCCATGTGCCCCATGACCCGAATTGATAGAGTTGTGAATGAATTGAGCCTTCCATGAATGTTTCTTGAAGGTTTTTTGTAAATCCAAAGGTATTCCTATATAATATTTCATGAATTGCAATTTTTATGAATTAAAGACATGAAATAGTTGATTTTTCATTTCTACATAAACCCTAGAATGAATTCTTATTATTTTTACATATTGCACTTAGATGTGTGTGCATGAGCATAATTTGAGCTTAAAGAGTCTATAGAATTCCTAAATACTTTAACTCTACTTTTGTTTTCCAAAACACTAGGAGTTGTTATGATATATGATAGAGAGTTTTTATTAGTCATGAGCTAATCAAAAAGCATGTTCCTAACCAAAGAGTTGATAGTTGATGTGATGAATTGAGTTGACAAATGTCCAATGAGACTAGTTGAATGAGTTAACCATAAAGTTAAAATCTTATGAGCATGTTACGTCTTAGGAGGAGTATTGAGCACTGACTTGAGTAAGAGTAAGTCCAACTCGTACTCATTAACTACATGGCCAACATAGGAGAGGATCGAACCAAAAAATCAGATGTTTCCCTATTGTCCCCAAAAGAAGGACTTGATATTATTGATTGTGGATCAACTAATAGAATGACCTCTACCCTGGAAAGGTATTGGATGGATGTGGCAAAGATATCACTTTGTGGTATGATCACCGGCTCATAGGTGATGGTTGTCAGTTAGAGAAAATCCTATATAGGCCTTGATAGTAATCTGAGTGGATTGGATTAGATGGTATGTGGGTGGTCATTGTCTAAACTGCATTCTTACTTTACACTTTTGATTTGCTGATTGAGTTTCCTACTTCTTGATTTGAGCTATTTGAGTTAATATTATTCTTCCTTTACATATTTCTTTCTTCCATTTTACATACTCGTACATTGCACGTGCTGACATTCATTTGGGCCTGTATCTTTTCATGATGCAGAGACAGTTGCTAGCGATCGTCAACAGGTGCCTCATTGAGGACCCATTGCAAGCATGTAGGGATAATGTATGACGTCCTTGTCTAAGTGGAAAAATTCATATTCCCTACAGACATTTTGATCCTTGAATGCGAAGTCATATTCAAATTCCCAATCATATTGGGTAGGCCCTCCCTAGCCACTAGGCAAGCACTAGTGGAAATGGATTCTGGCCAACTCAAGTTATGATTGAATGATAAAGTAGTCGTCTTCAACATCTGTCAGTTGATGAAGAGGCTTGATGACTTGAAGAAGAAAGTTTGGGAACTTGGTGAAGTCTAAGTAACCAAGTAATCCATGTCGTGCCGCAAGAATAAATCAGGACCTACTTGGGAGGCAACCCAAGATATTTGATGTAATAGTGGTAGTTTTATTTTATTTTTAGCTTTTGGACTTGTAGGTATCTTAGTTTTTGGTAATTTTATTGTAATATTTGGACATTGGACTGGTAGTATATAGGGTAACAGTGTATTTGTAAAGAATGTGCAGGTCCAAGAGCAAGTCAGCCATCCTTTGCTGAAGAAGTAATAAGAAGTGCTTCTATGACCGGTTCTATGGGTCGTGTTTCAAATAACTACCCATGCACTAACTCGTAGAACACTTCTAATCAGAAAAATAATGTGCACTCCAATCCACGAGCCAACTTTACGGACTGTAAATAAAACTACGGGCTGTGAATGGGGCTAGTGTACTCCAGGTAAGTTTTCTACTTCTGACTAAATATTAGGGGTTTCTACGACCCACTTTATGAATCATATATTACTATACGGCTCGTAGATGGATCCGTGAAACAAATATCCCAAATTAGGGCTTGGGAAGCCTATGAGACCAACATCTATGGACCGTAGAAATTTCTACTGCCCATAATTAAGGTTTCGTAAAAGCCTGTGCCTAGTCATTTAAACCAACCCAGACAAAGTATAAAAGAGGGGTCAAATAATTTTGACCCCCCACTTTCACAAAAATTTCCCAAATACTCGACCCCTTTCTTCTACCTTAAGCAATCCGACCATGTCTAGCCACAAGCCCTATTTTCCTGCATGTTTTTCAACATTACTCTGGCGACCTAGGGTTTACCCCTTTCGGATTCCTCCTTTAATTTCCCAATCTTCTGCTCAATGTTTGGGAAGTCCTTGGCCCTAAAATTCTTGTATTACCCAAACTAATATAATTAGGTGGTAGGTATTGATGGGTTCGAATTAATGCTTGCATTTGTATGTGTTTTGTGTTTAATCTT
The DNA here is from genome assembly GCA_029948455.1 of Solanum rostratum. NCBI lineage: Eukaryota > Viridiplantae > Streptophyta > Magnoliopsida > Solanales > Solanaceae > Solanum > Solanum rostratum. The sequence goes on from CM057055.1 coordinate 14,546,333, forward strand.
GATTAAAGTGTTGCCATTGTTTTAAATAGTGTTAAATGCCAGAAAATATGTATGTGGGCATATTTTATTTGAATATTATTATGAGAAAACCATGTTGTCACACTTTGTTCAAATCGGATGGAAATCATTGCTTTAAAAATGACGTGTGATTATATGCGTGTGCTTAATTCTAAACTTTCAAATGGTGTCAGTTTGTGATAGGATCATGTAAAATAGAAATCGACAGGGTACTGTGTAATCATTACATGTGAAGTGTCGGGAAATTGGTTGAAATTATATAGGTGCTTAGTATACTTGCTTCGGTGGTGATTTAATTAACGATGGTCCAAACATGTCATTTCGAGACCCATCTGATAGGCTTAGAAAATAAGTTTCTAGAAATTTCACACCACGAGGGTCTTCTATGTCCCGTGGAACATTCCATAAGACGTATGCCCCTCGTGAGAAAATCTAAAAACTTGAAAATTTTGGGATTTTATCGTCGTTTGTTCTATGACTCCCAGGTAGGTCTCATAGGACCTTGCCTATGCAAACTCAAATCTAAAATTTCATCTACGACTCAGCCTACGACCTATACAATGTTCTACGAGTCAAACTGGTCTCATATATGTAATTCAAGTAGTTAAAATCACTTAAACCTGCCATCAACGAGCCCTCATAAGCTCAACAGACATCAGTTATGAGATGTTCTTATTTTTTATTCCTCTACATGTGGGGGCTAATTGTGTTTGCTAAATGTGTCCATTTCAGGTACCATACCTAAATACAAAGAGAAGTAAGATACGAGACTTATAGTTGCGTATATGAGATGAGCCCTCAGAGGATCTGGGAAACTCTGAGGCCAGTGGATCATTAAGAGAGCGTGGTGTTCGACCTAACTCAGTGAAAAGCAATCAAAGATTTGGGCTGCCACTAGACAGGCCGGCCTGCCCTAGACTCAAGCTATTATAGTCCACTCTCTAAGTCTAAAGAGAGAGGCGCTAAAGATAGCAACTCCATATGGATGGCTCCCTCCAGAGAAAAGTTTGAGTTCGGATCCGGCGAGGAGTTCGAGTTAGTGTCTTCAATAGCACCCTAGGCACCACCCTCACCTCTTGATGCTCTATCTAGCTGGTGGTGCATCGAGCCTATATAGGCTATCTACCGGAAGGCATACAGTAGAACGAGCGAGGCCGACTAGCTAATTCAATATTTGAGAAGCCATAGACCATCGATTTAGGGTTGATAGTGTCCCAGGCCTCTAGGAACCATCACTAGATACAAGCTCCAGTAGCTGGAAAATAAGAGAGGTAGTCCCCCCCATGGTTCATTAGTTCTTTGCTGTAACAACCCATCTTTAGATGAGAAGTCCTACGTCGACAAAACACAAGAGAGATGCTAGGTATATAAGTAAAGGATTGGTCTTTATACTGTGAGAGACCTTTTGGGATAAGTCCAAAAGGACAAATCTGTGATGGGCTAGGACCAAGAGCAGATAATACTTCACATTGTTTGGCTAGGTCATTATAGGTAGTATCAGAGCCACGCTTGTGTCATCCTTGTCGATGTGGGCCAGAGTTCAACTGAATTTAGGTGAATCCCAGTGAAGCAAAGCAAACCTCAGTGCTGAGTCTAGGTTAGTCCCATGTAGCGCGAAAAACCTCAGCGATGGCACTAAGTCTATGGAAGGGGTGTATGTAAAAACTCATCTTGAGATGAAAAGTCCCACATAGGCAAAACACAAGAGAGATGCTGGATATATAAGTAAAGGACTGATCTATATACTATGAGGATCCTTCAAGGGTGAGCCCAGAAGGAAAAATCCATGATGGGCTAGGCCCAAGAGCGGACAATGCTTCACAGTATTGGGCTAGGTCGTTACATTCGCATAGTATGCCGCCACAGTTTTTGATTCTCTTCCAAAGGGGAAGAAACCCCCTCACTCAATCCCAGTTGATGCATACGAGGGTGAGGGGTGTATAGGTGGATATATCAAAGACCACTATCCTCTGCATGCTATTTGGCCCAGAGTTTCCGGCCCCTAGGACTACAACAGAGTTCAACAAAAGACTGGGGCCGACTCAAAATAAGGCCCTTATAAGACATAAGGCCCATAGGGCCTCCTTGATGAGATGGGTTGCTAACCATATTGCGGAGTGGGGCTAGGATCCTAAGTGAATATCTAATTCAGCAAAGCCCATAGTCAAGACCTCCCTCAGCTTCACCAGTAAATTTTGGTGGCTTATGGTGTGATCATGGATCTAACCCACTCTTGCAGATAAAACGTTAACACCGGACCATGCAGTAATAGTTGCCAGCATCTTGGTTGGTTATGAGATTGATTGGGCTCGCCTAATTGCAAAGTAGATACGTGAGGTAGCCCTGAAGAGGCCCACCTCCATCCCTTTTCCATGCTTGATATATAGAATCTGTATAGAGTCAGCAGTGATAATTCACTATTTGGACTCCTTGATCGAGGTTCAGCGGATGTTAGGTGCTAGCCTGATAAAGGCTGATGAGAACCTAGTCACCCTCCAATAAGCACTACGCCCCCCATCCGAATGCCAAAGATGTTTGTTGCGGTGCCACAACCTGAGTCTCTATTTTCTACAACCACTGCTGCTCCAACAACTGAAGGGCCCTCACAGATAAAGGCTGATGTAGAGAGGGGGCCTACTACTACTACTACTGCTGCCCAAAGGTCGTGCCCACACCTACAGTACCGACCGACATGGTTTATATTTCAGTGGCATCTATTCAGACCATGGTCTAGAGGCAAGCCCGCACTGAGTCCCCACTGACTTAGTTATTATAGCATATTTAATAATGGGTCTGCCAAGCTATGTAGAGGGTGAGGCTCAGATTTAGGCGTTCGCGGTAGCTGCTATTCAGGAGAGGCTCACACCCATGGACAACCACACTGATGCGTTCATGAGGTGAGTACAGCAGAGCCTTAGCTGAGCATAACCTATAGATATTACGACTACTCAGACAGAGATCCAACAGATCTAGACCAAGATGCTAGCAGCACTAGCAGCATTGGTTGTGCTCCCATCGGCCTATCTTATCGCGGTGGTGGTAGATTTATTTGCTCCAGAAGAGACGCCACTCCCCTCTCTTGAGAAAAGGCCCTACATAGATAACCCTGAGCTAACGAGATAAAAGGCGAGGTTGGCAAAGTAGCAGAAGTTTGAGCTCGCAAGGCTACGATCGATACAGGATGAAAAGGCACAATAAGCACATGAGGCAGAGAGACCGAGGGGTGTTGGACACTCCGGACATGCACCTGTTCCTAAGAAGACTACTAGACAGGTTGAGGGTGGTCAGACTCAGCCAAATATTGATGATTGGGCGCCTTATTATATTTTTTGACCCTTGTGCTTTACTATTATATTTTGTGCATTTAGGATAATGCAATTTTTTTCGATGGGGTATGGGTAGTTATAGGCCTCAATGAAGTCTGAGTAACCTTGGCCTATAACTATCCCAAATTTTGAATCGAGGAGTTTTCTTGCCTGTGTTTTTTTTCTCCAAGGATATTTACTTTCTATTGAACCGGTATGTTTAGGGTGTGTAGGTAGTATTAGTAACATGTAGTAATGATGTCTATGGAATACGTTAGCTTTTGTGCTTGTTCTGATAAGTAAGGTTGAATTATAATGAAAAGTGTGATCTGAGATTATATGTTGATAGTGTAATCAGAGTCATGTGTTTGTGAGCTTTCTTTGCTAAATTCTTATATTGTGCTTCCATTCAGAATTTGCCTGTTACTAGACTGTAGATTAGTTGGTTAGGAAACGATCTTAGGCCATTGTTCATATTAGTGCACTTAGCCTAAATGACCAACCAATATGTAAGGTATCCTTTGATCCCAATGTTTGAGCCTTGTATGTACCTTTTTCTTTGTAAAAACTTAAGTTGTCTAGCCTTGTTAAATATAAAATCCCAAAATTGGCCTTGATCCTTCCTTGAATATTGTGCACCTTGACTGATGCAAAAAGATTAAGTTGAGGGTGACTACCAAAAGTAGTCCTGATTTAGAGGTTGGATATTGTGCACCTCGACTCAGGCCATAAGTCTAAGTTGAGGGTTATTGGTGTAAGGGTAATCACATAAAATGGGTGGAAGCTTGTGATACTTGGAAAAAGGGATAAAAATGTGTTGTGGGTTCAAGAAAATGAGTTGATGCCTAATAGATGAGCTAAATAGAAAAAAATATGAAAACAAAAGGCAAAGAGCTAAAAAGGAGAGTAAGGCACCAAGAAAAGCTTAAAATAGGAAAAAGGGAGAATGAGCTAAAAAGTGACAGTGTTGGTAGGGTAAAAGTGTATAATAACACAATGTTAAAGAGGGCCTTTAGTCACTATGTTCGCAAAACATCATACAAAATCCCCCTAAGCCTATGTTACAAGCCAAGAAAGTCCTATAGTGATCCTAGTCTAAGTAGTTGAAGGTCATAGTCATGAGTATAGGGGCAAGCATATGGCATTGAGCATGATGTTTGAATATCTTTTGTGAGAGTGAGCGATTTTGTTTAGTCCCAAGCATTGAATCTGAAAATATCATCATAGGTGGGATATGAGACTTTTTCTGTAAGGACACTGGCATTGCACTATAAATTCTAGACTAATTCAGTGATTGTAGCTTATCTATGGTTACCTTGCTTGTCATTGTTTCACTGTCACATGTATTGATCTGCATTGGTTCGTTTGGTAGCTATTTGATATGCATTTATGAGTGGTGTTGGTATCTGTGCTTGAGTTTGAGATGATGTGTGCCATTAAATTGAGGCTTATGTGTTACTATACAGTTTATGTAGATTGAGTCCGTCGCTTAAGGACAAGTAACAATTTTAAGTTAAGCGTGTCGATGTGTTTTCAAAATACAACACTTTTGATGCTTAAAACTTAGAATTTTGTGTGTTCTCAAAAAAATGTTAGTGGGTTTCATGTGGTGCTATATTTATTTTTTAGAATTACAGAATGTGGCATGATTTTGGGCTAAGTGTGCTGATGCTGAAGATTTTTGTTGTTGTACGATACTCTTTACGGGCCATGGAAGTTTCCACAAGCCATAGAGTTGGTTTCGTAGTAAAATATGAGGATTTTCTAAAGTTGAATCCATGAACAATCAGACGCACTGTAGAATGAAGCACGGGTCATAGATAAGGTTTCATACCCTTAGGATCAGAAAGTAAGAAGTTGCTAAAACGTCATCAGACGAAATCCTATACGGGCCATAAGTCTAAATACGACTCATAGAAAGGTCTCGTAGAAGCTAGTCCCAGAATTAAAGATCAGGTCCATGAAGCCCCGATTACGGGCGGTCGAACTTAATAAGGCCTGTAGACATGCTCATATTGCCTACAAAATCTAGTTCTCCTCTTTTGTTTTGGATTTATATTATAAAAACTATGAATAGATTTTTTAAGGTTATTTTTAAGAGAAAACAGTGCACAATAGGGAGAGAATGTGAGGAACATTAGGAAAAACACTTGAAACAATTTTTGGTGATTTTAATTCATACTTTGTGATTTCCATTGAAGAGCTTGGATTTCTGGTTCTTAATTACATTCTTGTAAGTTCTTAATTATGCAATTCTATATCATGATTTTTGCATCTATAATGATAATGAATAGCTAAATCCACAACTAGGCTTGTGGGAACCATGAAAAACTAACAAGGTTAAACCGAAAAATTTATAATTCTTAGAAAGTGTGCATGCACGTATTCATTAATTCTATTCGTTTTGATTTCTTTTTAATGTTGGCCGGCATTAGAACTCGCCTAGTATTACCGACTGGATCAATGAACTAATGAATAGGAAAAGAGATTGATTTGTAGGATTTGATTGATGTTTTCTCGTCTAATCAACCAAACTGGATCAAGCAGAGGTTGAGTTAGAACAATAGGTAAGTGTTAGTAATGTCACAGTTCGGGGATAGATCAAATCACATTCACCTGGATCAATGGATTTGGTAAACATAACGTACCATTTGGCATGAAATACACTAGAAAAGAATGTGGTTATCTGGTAATACCAATCAAGTTAGGGAATCATGGGGAACACAATACCCTAGTTACTCTTCTTACTTGTTTCATACACTTCTCTTAGTTTAGGATTTCATTCTGCAATTTTATAGGCCTCTCCCCTTTTGGGGAGATAAGTAGGTTGATTAACTAGAATTGCTTGAAATTGCTCTAAGTCTACCATATTTCCTGTGGGATCAACCCTAACCTTTGTTAGGTTATATAACATAACAACGACCGCTTTAACTTCCTAAAGTAAGTGTAGATTAGACGACATCAGCATCCTTCATGGATTTGATGAACAAAGTGTTCAAATAGTACCTTGATATATTTGTGATTTGATTTATCGAAGACATTTTGGTGTATTAGAGAGGTGAAGAGCAGCATGCCAATCGCCTCAGAATTGTTTAGTAGACTTTCATAGACCATGAGTTGCATACAAATTTTTCTGTGAATTTTGGCTTAAGTTTTTGACTTTTGTAGGCCATATTGTCTTGGAAGATGGTATTCAAGTAGACACCCAAAAGATTGAGGGAGTTAAGAACTGGCCTAGACCAACCTCTCTGACTGACATTAGAAGTTTCATGGGGTTGACAGGCTACTACTACAGATTTATTGAAAGATTTGCATCCCTATCCTCACCATTGACTAGATTGACTCAGTAGAAGGTCAAGTTCCAATAGTCCGATGAATATGGGAAGAGCTTCCAAGAGCTAAAAACAAGATTGACTACTACACCAATTTTGACCTTGCCTGACGGGACAGAGGATTTTGTGATATGTTCTGATATGTCTATACTTGGATTGGGTTGTGTGTTAATGTCGAGGGGAAAAGTGATAGCTTATCCTTCTAGAAGCTTATGATTTATGATAGGAACTATCTAACCCATGATAGCTTATCCTTCTAGAAGCTTATGATTTATGATAGGAACTATCTAACCCATGATCTTGAGTTGGCAGCGGTGGTATTTGTACTTAAGATTTGGCGCCACTACTCATATGGAGTACATATGGATGTGTTTACTGACCACAATAACCAGTAGTATGTCTTGAGTCAGAAAGAGCTCAACATGCGGCAGAGGAGATGGTTGGAGTTGCTCAAGGACTATGACATGAGTATTTCCTAGCACCCAGGTAAAGCTAACATTATTGCAGATGCTCTGAACAAGTTGTCAATGGGTAGTACTACCCATGTTGGGGAAGGAAAGAAATAGTTAGCTAAAAAAGTGCATAGATTGTCCCGATTGGGAGTTCAACATCTAGAGAATGATGAAAGGAGAGTTAATGTCCTAAATGGGTCTGCTTCATCTTTAGTGGCACAGGTGAAAGAAAAGCAAGACCAAAATCATGTTCTACTTCAGTTGAAGAAAGTTGTCCATAAACTAAAGGTGATAGTTTTCTCCAAAGGGGAAGATGATGTATTGAGATACCAAAGTAGATTGTGTGTTTCGAATGTTGATAGTGTTCGAGCTGGAATTATGGTTGAAGCCCATACTCTAGATATCCCATTCATCCTAGCTCTACCAAAATGTACCATAAGTTGAAGGAAGTCTATTGGTTGAGTGGAATGAAGAGGGATATTACTGAGTTCATTTCCAAGTGTTTGAATTGCCAATAGGTTAAAGTTAGGCACCAAAAGCCATGTGTATTAACTCAAAACTTTGGGATTTCCAAATGGAACTGGGAGATTATTAATATGGACTTCATTATCGGCTTGCTAAGGTCCCAAAAGCAGCATGATTTGATATGGGTGATTGTGGATAAGATGACTAAATTAGCTCACTTATTTACAATTAAGATGATTAACATTGCAGAATAGTATGCCAATTAAGTTGAACATTCACGAGATTGTGACGTTGCATGGAGTTCCCTTGTCTATCATCTCAGACAGAGAATTTCAATTCACGTCCCAATTTCGGAGATCTTTTCAGAAGGGAATAGGTTCTAAGGTGAATCTTAGTACTACCTTTCATCCTCAAACAAATGGTCAAGCAGAACGTATAATTTAGACATTAGAGGGTATGTTGAGAGCCTATGTTCTAGACTTCAAAGGACATTGGGATTACCACTTACCATTGATTGAGTTTTCATATAACAACAATTACCATGCAAGTGTCCAGATTGCTCCCTATGAAGCTCTGTATAGGAGGAGATGTAGATCATTAATCGGGTGATTTGAAATTGGAGAAGCCGACTTAACTTTTTCACTAGTCGATGGAGAAGGTGAAGGTTATCAGAGAGAGGTTGAAGACTTCACAAGTCTACCCGAAATCTTACACTGACATAGGAGGAAGAGACTTAGAGTTGGTGGGGAATGATTGTGTGTATTTGAAAGTATCACCCATGAAGAGTGTTGTTGCTTCCCTAGCACACGAAAGTATATGTGGTCAACCAAGTAATATAGTGACTCTAAAAGAGCTGAGATATCGAACCCAAAGGACTTGTCGATTAATTATTTACTAAGTTATATTATTTCTAATTATTTATTTAAGCAATGAATAATTAACCAAGATAAGAGATATTTTTACACAATCAATGAATGAATTGATCTAAGATTGTGGTTTAGATGATAATCATGTTTAACATCAATTTCATTGAGTTATTTGATTATCTAGTTGCTGATTCACAGGGTTTAATTTATCAAGCAGGGTTGCACACCTCTACCCTGTGAGACCCCGTGTTTCTCATCGTCCATTATATAAATAGGGTGATGTTATATAAGATATATGTGATTTTTGCTAGACCCTAGGGATAATAAGGCTGACAATGAGAGATAATATATACGACTTAACGTGTCAACTCAAAGGAATCCCCAAAATACACATTCGGGGTTAAAGAAATGGCTTGAGTGGCACCTCGCCCTTTTTGGAAGATTTAAATTATGTTCCACTTTTCGGATGGGCCTAAAAGTTTATAATTTTCTAATAATGAATTTTTTTAAGGTTATTTTAATAGAAAAAAGGTTATACATTAAGTGTTGTAATCGAGAAAGTTGCAAGATAAAGGTTGGCCATGGTTATCGTAAGTTTATTTAAGAAATCCTTCTTAAATTTGGGTCAAATGTATCAGGCCATATCTCACAAAATATACAGAGTTAGAAGCTCCCTGACCTATCAAATTGAAGATATATGAGTCTAGTTTGCAACGCAAAAAACCGCACATCAAACTGGCCTCAGAATAAAATGTTATACCCGTTTTACCGAGACTGCCCGAGCTGGAAACTGGGTCATGGCTCGTGTCGGGTTGACCCACCTTAATGTCGGCCACTTTGAGCTTTTTAAAGCTCAAATCAGTGCCATTTTATTCCCAAACAGTGCACAAACTGAAGGAAAAGTTCCCTCAAGGTACAAAAGGAATTTGACTAAGTTTTTCGCATTTTTACCGTTAAAATTTGTCCGTGTGGCTAAAAATGTGTGTCTTACGCTTTGCAATTATTTTCCCCTCGTATTAGCAGTGTTTGGGGCTGTTTTTGGGATGAAAAAAAGTGGTGTTCTTGCTGGTATTATTGGTTTTGCAGCTAGTCCTCGCATAAATGCTCCTTGCCGAATTTGGTCACTAATGCTAAATTTTTTTACTATTTATAGGTTTCCTTAAGCTACACATATATAGTCGTTACGAAACTTAGGACATAAGAAACAACTTTTAGGAAGAAACTTTTTGCAATTAGAGGTTCGTTGTAGAGGTATTTTAAGACTAAGCTCCATCCCTCCTTTAAGTACGAAGTCCAGGGAGTTTTCCAAAACGTCAAATGCAATATAGTACTATTCTGTTGCTAGAAAGACCTTCTGTGAAAGACACTGGGTTTACAGGTGAGTTATATTCATGATGGTATTAGGTTGAAATTCCATTCGTTCGCTTAAACTGGACATTAATTATCTATATATCACTTTGTCGGTTTTCCTCGCTACTTATCCATATGTTTGCGGTGCTTCTCGTTTTGATTTAGTGCCATCAAAATAAATGTATACTATGAAGGGAATGTAGTATTCATAATCAGTCCTTCTTCTATACAAAAAATATAATTAAAGCATTTAACAAGTAACAGGTTGGTTTCCAATATTCTCCGGTGAAACGCTCCTATTTAAATGGGTAAGGCACTTGATCCCATTTAAATACTTTCTTTTACTAATTGACTTGGAACCAAGTATAAGAATTATGTAAAACACCTTTACGAACATTTTCAAAGTTAAGGCTTCACTCTAAATATTGGGTTAAGTTCCCAAACTTGCTAAAAAAAAGACATATAAACTCCCAGGAGTCATGTCTATATGCTATGACAATGATTATGATGTTATGAGAATAAGTGTATTAATGAGACAAGATTGGCTAAATGAAAATGATTATGATGCTATGAGAATAAGTGTACCAATGAGCCAAGATTGGCTAAATTCTTTCTATGGCCTACCATGTACATTCAACATTCACATCATATGTTGCACGTTATGCATGGACTTCGAGCTATAATCGAAGGTATGAGGCCTATTTTCCCAAATGATTACATATATATATATATATATATATATATATATATATATATATATATATATATGTATGTATGTATGTATTGTGAGACCCCGTGTTTCTCGTCTTCCATTATTTAATTAGTGTGGCGTTATATAAGGAACATGTGATTTTTGCTAGAACCTAAGGATAATAAGGCTGAAAATAAGTGGCAATATCAAAGACCTAAAGTTTTAAGCCAAAGGAATACCCTAAATGCACGTTCGGGATTAAAGAAATGACCCGAGTAGCACCTCGCCCTTTTCGGAAGGTTTAAATTAAGTTTCACTTTTCGGATGGGACTAAAAGTTTATAATTTTCTAATAATGGATTTCTTTAAGTTATTTTAATAGCGCAAAGGTCATACATTAAGTTTTAGAATCAAGAAAGTTGCAAGATAAAGGTTGGCCAAAGTTACCGTAAGTTTCTTTAAGAAATCCTTAGTAACTTTGGGTCGAATGTATCAGCTTATATCTACCAAACTATAAGGAGTAAGAAGATCCATGACCTATCAAATTGAATATCTACGAGTCTAGTTTGCAACGCACAAAACCGCGCATCAAACCGACCTCAGAATAAAGAGTTATGACTGTTTTACCGAGACTGCCCGAGTGGGAAATCGGGTCATGGGTCGGGTCGGGTTGACCCGACTTAATGTCGGCTATTTTGACACTTTAAAGCTCAAAGTTAAGTCAATTTCGTCCCAAAACAGTGTGGAACTGAAGAGAAAGCTCCCAAAGGGTTCTCTAAGTGATTTAGGTAAGTTTTTCGCTTTTTTACCGTTAAAATTCGTCCCCGTGCCTAGAAATGTGTGCCTTACGCTTTGGAATTGTTTTCCCCTCGTATTAGCTGTGTTTGGAGCTATTTTTGGGCTGTAAAAAAAGTGGTGTTCTTGCTGGTATTGTTGGTTTGCAGCTGGTGTGTTTAGGTAATAATTCTGGAGCTCTTTTACGGTCATTTTTACGAAGTTTTACGGACATTTCCTCACGTAAATGCTCCTTGCCGAATATGGTCATTAATGCTGAATTTTTGACTGTTTATAGGTGTCTTTAAGCTGCGTATATATAGTCGTTGTGAAGCTTAGGAAGAAAGGAACAACTTTCGTGAAGGAACTTTTGGCAATCAGACGTTCGTTGGAGAGGTATGTTAAGGCTAAGCTCCATCCCTCCTTTTAGCACGAAATCCGGGAAGTTTCCCAAAATGTCAAATGTGATATCTTACTATTCTATTGTTAGAAAGACCTTCTGTGAAAGATATTGGGATTGCAGCTGAGTTAAATTCATCATGGTATAGGTTGAAATTCCATTCGTTCGCTTAACCTGGACATTCAATTTCTATATATCATTTTGTCGGTTTCTCGGCTACCTATTCACATGTCCAAGGTGTTTCTCTTCTTGGTTTAGTGCCATTCAAATAAATGTAGAATGCAAAGGGAATGTAGTATTCAAAATCAGTCCTTCTTCCATACAAAAATATAATTGGACAATTTAACCAATAACGCGTTGGTTTCCAATATTCTCAAGTGAAATGCTCTTGCCTAAAGTAGTAAGGCACTTGATCCTGTTTAAATACATTCTTTTACTAATTGACATGGAACCAAATATAATCATTATGTAAATCACCTTTATGAACATTTTCAAAGTTAAGGCTTCACTCTAAATTTTGGGTTAAGTTCCCAAACTTGTTAAAAAGGACATGTATGATTCCACGAGCCATATGTATATGTTATGAAAACGATTATGATGTTATGAGAATAAATGTATCAATGAGCCAAGATTGGCCAAATGACAATGACTATGATGCTATGAGAATAAGTGTACCAACGAGCCAAGATTGGCTAAGTTCTTGTTATGGCTTACTATGTGCATTAAACATTCATATCATACATTGCACGTTACGCATGGACTTCGAGCTGTAATCGAAGGTATGGGGCCTATTTGCCCAACTATATATGTATATGGTACAAATGGCCACAGGTTGGCAGATATGATGCCGGTTAGCTACCGGAAAGGACCACCAGTGCTAGCATTTGGTTGGGTATGTCATGCATTTGCATCTATATATATGTATTCACGACATGCGACACTCGAGTATACCATGCATTTTTTTTATCACTAGGAGGTGGCTTATTGGCCATTAGGGCTTCTTGCATTTTTGTTACAGGTGGTATTTCTATTAACCTTTTACTACGGTTATTATGATTTTACTTCTTGCCTTATATACCAGTACATGTTTATTCATACTGACGTCCCTTTGCCTGGGGACGCTGCATTTTATTTCGTGCGTGCAGGTCCAGGTAGGGGTTCTGATTTACCCCTCCACTAGCAGCCCATTCCGCTATGAGTTGGTAAGCTCCACCTCTTCCTGGAGCTTTCACAGGATGTTTACTTTTTGTTGTACAGTTGGGTATGTCGGGGCCCTGTCTCGACAGTGTTAGTGATTCTTATAGAGGCTATTGTGGACATGTTATTATGGGTTGGTCCTTTCGTGTCTTTCAGTCTCCAGTCATTAGATTGGCATGCATATATGGTGTGTGCCTATACCTCTGTGGTGGCAGCCTTGTCGGCTAGCTAGTACTTTTGTCGTTTGGGTTTACTTATCTGGATGTACGTGATTTACTGTTAACTAGGTCATGACATAAATGTCTAGGCTTAGTCTTTCAGACGTTGTGCTGCTCGATTTTCTTCTGGTCCCTAGTTAGTTCATTAGCATGTTTAGTGTCTTACCCGGCCAATAACGGTATCGGGTGCCAGTCGCGCCTCCCCTCTCTTTGGGGCGTGACAAACATGGTATCACAGCAGGTCGTGTCCCAGGGAGTCCACAATGCCGTGTCTAGTAGAGTCTTGCTTATGGGTGTGTTGTGCACCACACTTATAATTAGGAGGCTATAAGGCATTTAGGGATGGTTACGTTTCTTTCACTTAATAGATCGTGCTATAGAACAAAGCTATAGGAACATATGAAATCTCTATCGTGTTATGTTGTTCTTATTTAATGGGTTACCTATGCTCAGGAGATGGCACAACATGAGATAAGTATGGATCCGAGAGAAGGTACCAATCATGTCTTGCCTTGCGAGGCAGATATATTCCCTATTGAGTCACATAGGGAGCCTCCAATGCCCACAGTTCCAGATTCACCAGTACCTGTTAGGGCCCAAGGAGATCTAGTACCCCAAGCCCTATTAGAGACTGGAGAGGAGGGGATGAAGGAGGCTATTCAACTACTAACTAGGATGGCTTCCATTCATGAGAGACAACTAGAGGCAAGAGCAGACATCAGAAGGGATCAAACAGGAAGCTCGAACGTACGAGTGTTTCTTCACTTGGCCCCACTAGTATTTACAAGGTCCAATCCCACTAAGGATCCACAGAAATTTATTGGTCATATGTATCGAGTATTGAGGGTGATTTTAGGCCTCCTTTTCATCGATATCCACCTCCATCAGTGGGTAGTTTTCCGCTATAAATACAGGGCCAGAAAATTGATCATTATATTCAATCAGGGCCGGGGCGGAGTTTACACCAGCCTAAGAGTCGTCAACAGGAGCGTTATACACAAATGAGACAACTTACTCCCCCATGTACACAATGCGGTAAGCTTCATACTAGGCAGTGTAGAAAGGGTTAAGGTGCATGTTACCATTATGGAAAGATTGGATATTTTATTAACAACTGGCCCTTTAGTCAGTTCCTACTGTGAATGAATTCATGATAATATTCCCCGATGAGCTTCCCGGGATCCCCCGAAAGGGATATCAATTTTTCTTTAGATTTTCTCCCTAATATGCAACGTATACCCATTCGTCTCTAAAAAAAGAACGGATTCTGTAGAGATAAGAGACTTGAAGGAATAACTGAAGGGCTTGTTTGATAAAGACCTTATTAGGCCAAGCACATCTCCATGGGTTTCTCCCGTGCTCTTTGCTTGAAAGAAAGATGGCTCCTTATGAATGTGTATCGCTTACAGATAGCTAAATAAATTCACTATTAGGGATAAGTGTCCTTTTATGTGGGTTGATGGTTTTTTAAAGATTGACTTGTGACCCTGGTACTACAAGCTACGAGTCAAGGATGTTGATATTCCAAAGATAATATTTAGGATGAATCAAGAGTTTAGCATGTAGACCACTTGCGAGTTATATTATAGACTCTCCAGGACAACAAGTTATATGGTGAATTCTCCAAATGTTGATTTTGGTTAACTTCTATAGCTTTTCGTGGACATGTTATTACTAGCGATAATATTAAAGTCAATGGCCAGAGGATTGAAGCCGTAATGGCCTGGCTGAGACCATTGAATCCGACAGAGGTCCATAGTTATTTGGGCTTGGCAGGATATTATAGGAGGTTTGTTGAGGGATTCTCCTCTATCTTTGTGCCACTAACGAGATTGACACATAAAGCAGCTAAGTTTCAATGGACTGAAGCATGTGAGCAGAGTCTTCAAGAGTTAAGAAAAAGGTTACCACCGCACCTATCTTGGCTCTCCCGGATGGAACTGAAAGCTACGTTTTATATTGTGATGCTTCGAGAATTGGCCTGGGTTGTGTTCTTATACAACATGGTAGAGTTATTGCATATGCTTCTAGAAAGTTGCAAAAGCATGAACAAAATTATCCTACCCATGATCTTGACCTCGCTGCGGCTGTATTTGCCCTACAGATTTGGCGACATTATCTATACGGAGTTCATGTTGATATTTTTACCGACCACCAGAGCCTCCAATATTTATTCAAGCAGAAGGACTTGAACCTATGACAAAGAAGGTGGCTAGAATTACTAAAAGATTATGATGTTGACATTTTGTACCATCCCTGTAAAGCTAATTTTGTTGCTGATGCATTTAGCTGGAAGTCCATGGGAAGTCTAAATCTTGTTAAAGCTAATAAGATTGAAATGACAAAAGATTTATGTTAGGTAACTAGTTTGCAAGTGCTATTAGAAGATGCAAAAGGTTAAGGTGTGATTGTTGAAAATACAACTAAATCTTCCATTGTTACTAAAGTAAAAGAGCAACAATGTGAGGATCCTAAGCTTATGATATCGAGGGAAAGTATTCCACAACAGCGACATCCTCTAATTGAGCTAACTTGAGATGGAATCCTTCAGTACCAGGGCTCTTACGTGTGCCAAACATCGGAGGGATCCGTGCCAAGATTCATTTTGAGGCTTATTATCCTAGATATTCGTCTCAACCTGGGGCAGTAAAAAAAAAGGGAGGGTATTGAGACCTATGAAAGATCTATTGGTGGAATGGCATGAAAAAGATATTCCAAGGATGGTAGCCAATTCCCCAACTACCAGCATGTTAAAACAGAACATCAGAGACCTAAAGGCCTAGCTAAGTATATTGATTTTACGTTTTGGAAATGGGACATGATAAATATGGGCTTCATCACTAGGTTGCCTCACACTCCATACAGGATGACTTTATTTGGGTAATCATTGATAGGTTGATAAAATCTGCTCATTTCTTGCCAGTAAGAATGACATATTCAGCGAGTATTATGATAAGCTTTACATTGTTTGCCTTCATGGAGTTCTATTATCTATTATCTCCGATCGAAGGGCTCAATTTACCGTACATTTTTGGAAGTCTTTTCAAAAGGGTCTGGGCACTCAAGTGAATCTCAAAACCGCTTTTCATCCAAAACCTGATGGGCAAGCAGGCTGTACCATCTAGACCTTTGAGGATATGTTATGCGCCTATATACTGGACTTTAAAGGAAATCGGGATGAGCATCTACCTCTTATTGGGTTTGCTTATGATAATAGCTTCCATATTAGTATTTGAATGAATCCTTAGGGAGCACTATATGGGTGAAGTGAAGATGTAGGTCACCGGTTGATTAGTTTACAGTTGGGGAGGAAAAGTTGCTAGACCCTAATCTAGTTCAACAAGCAACGAAAAAAAGAAGAAACTTATCAGAGATTACTGCAAAGGGCCCAGAATCAGCAGAAGTCTTACAAAGATGTTCGATGACGAGACTTAGAGTTGATGTAGAATATTGGGTCTTCCTAAAGGTCTCACCTATGAAGGGACGCATGCGGTTTGGAAATACAGGAAAGCTTAATCCTAGATATGTTGGACCGTATAAGATTATTAGAGAAATTAGCAAGGTAACATACGAGCTTAATTTTCCTTTAGAAGTGAGAGCAGTCCATCCAGTGCCTCATGTATCTATGTTGCGGAAGTACATTAGAGATCCTTCGTGTATTAATCGCATTAAAGACACCCCTTTTGCTCAAGGCTTAACTTATGATGAGGTACTAGTGGCTGTTTTAGATCGACAAAAGAGAAGGCTTTGAAATGAATAGTGGCCTTCGCGAAAGATTTTTTGCAGAACCAAAATATTGACGAAATAACTTGGGAAGCCAAAGAAGAAATGATGAGGAATCACCCACAGCTATTTATAGCTTAAGGTAGGTCGTATTCCAAAACTAGCAATTATCATTTTATTTTAGTAACTTAAGGTTTAAAAGATTTTGAGGTGAAACTTAGCTATAAAAAGCTTAGTAGTTGGAGTTTTTGGAAGTTGATTTATGATTTGAAAGGGTAATAGATGTATCAAAAAAATATTTTTGTAGATGGTAATGCAACCAAAGGGCTGTTTTCACACATTCGCGGACGAATGTTCTTAAGGGGGGAGACTGTGAGACCCCGTGTTTCTCGTCTTCCATTATTTAATTAGTGTGGCGTTATAGAAGGAACATGTGATTTTTGCTAGCACCTAAGGATAATAAGGCTGAAAATAAGTGGCAATATCAATGACCTAAAGTTTTAAGCCAAAGGAATACCCTAAATGCACGTTCGGGATTAAAGAAATGACCCGAGTGGCACCTCGCCCTTTTTGGAAGGTTTAAATTAGGTTTCACTTTTCGGATAGGACTAAAAGTTTATAATTTTCTAATAATGGATTTCTGTAAGTTATTTTAATAGCACAAAGGTCATACATTAAGTTTTAGAATCAGGAAAGTTGCAAGATAAAGGTTGGCCAAAGTTACCGTAAGTTTCTTTAAGAAATCCTTCTTAAATTTGGGTCACAAGTATCAGCTCATATCTCCCAAACTATAAGGAGTTAGAAGGTCCATGACCTATCAAATTGAAGACCTATGAGTCTAGTTTGCAACACACAAAACCGCGCATCAAACTGACCTCAGAATAAAGAGTTATGACCGTTTTACCGAGACTGCCCGAGCTGGAAATCGGGTCATGGGTCGGCTCGGGTTGACCCGACTTAATGTCGGCTATTTTGACACTTTAAAGCTCAATATTAAGTCATTTTCGTCCCAAACCAGTGTGGAACTGAAGAGAAAGCTCCCAAAGGGTTCTCTAAGTGATTTAGGTAAGTTTTTCGCATTTTTACCGTTAAAATTCGTCCCCATGCCTAGAAATATGTGCCTTACGCTTTGGAATTGTTTTCCCCTCGTATTAGCTGTGTTTGGAGCTTTTTTTGGGCTGTAAAAAAAGTGGTGTTCTTGCTGGTATTGTTGGTTTGCAGCTGGTGTGTTTAGGTAATAATTCTGGAGCTCTTTTACGGTCATTTTTATGAAGTTTTACGGACATTTCCTCGCGTAAATGCTCCTTGCCGAATCTGGTCATTAATGCTGAACTTTTGACTGTTTATAGGTGTCTTTAAGCTATGTATATATAGTCATTGCGAATCTTAGGACGTAAGGAACAACTTTCGTGAAGGAACTTTTGGTAATCAGACGTTCGTTGGAGAGGTATGTTAAGGCTAAGCTCCATCCCTCCATTTAGCACGAAATCCGGGTAGTTTCCCAAAATGTCAAATGTGATATTTTACTATTCTGTTGCTAGAAAGACCTTCTGTGAAAGGCAGTGGGGTTGCAGTTGAGTTATATTCATCATGGTATTAGGTTGAAATTCCATTCGTTCGCTTAACCTGGACATTCAATTTCTATATATTATTTTGTCGGTTTCTCGGCTACCTATTCACATGTCCAAGGTGTTTCTCTTCTAGGTTTAGTGCCATTAAAATAAATGTAGAATGCAAAGGGAATGTAGTATTCAAAATCAGTCCTTCTTCCATACAAAAATATAATTGAACAATTTAACCAATAACGTGTTGGTTTCCAATATTCTCAAGTGAAATGCTCTTGTCTAAAGTAGTAAGGCACTTCATCCTGTTTAAATACATTCTTTTACTAATTTACATGGGACCAAATATAATCATTATGCAAATCACCTTTATGAACATTTTCAAAGTTAAGGCTTCACTCTAAATGTTGGGTTAAGTTCCAAACTTGTTAAAAAAGGACATGTATGATTCCACGAGCCATATGTATATGTTATGACAACGATTATTATGTTATGAGAATAAATGTACCAATGAGCCAAGATTGGCCAAATGACAATGACTATGATGCTATGAGAATAAGTGTACCAACGAGCCAAGATTGGATAAGTTTTGTTATGGCTTACTATGTGCATTAAACATTCATATCATACATTGCACGTTATGCATGGACTTCGAGTTATAATCAAAGGTATGGGGCCTATTTGCCCAACTATATATGTATATGGTACAGATGGCCATAGGTTGGCAGATACAATGCCGGTTAGCTACCGGAAAAGACCACCAGTGCTAGCATTTGGTTGGGTATGTCATGCATTTGCATCTATATATATATATTCACGACATGCGACACTCGAGCATACCATGCATTTTTTTATCACTAGGAGGTGGCTTATTGGCCATTAGGGCTACTTGAGTTTTTGTTACAAGTGGTATTTCTATTAACCTTTTTACTACGGTTATTATGATTTTACTTCCTGCCTTACATACTAGTACATATTTATTCGTACTGACGTCCCTTTGCCTGGGGACGCTGCATTTTATTTCATGCGTGCAGGTCCAGGTAGGGGTTCTGATTTACCCCTCCACCAGGAGCCCATTCAGCTATGAGTTGGTAAGCTCCACCTCTTCTTGGAGCTTTCACAGGATGTTTATTTTTTGTTGTACAATTGGGTATGTCGGGGCCCTGTCTCGACAGTGTTAGTGATTCTTATAGAGGCTATTATGGACATGTTATTGTTGGTTGGTCCTTTTGTATCTTTCAGTCTCCAGTCATAAGATTGGCATGTATATATGGTGTGTGCCTATACCCATGTGGTGGAAGCCTTGTCGGCTAGCTAGTACTTTATCGTTTGGGTTTACTTATCTGGATGTACGTGATTTACTGTTGACTAGCTCATGACCTAAATGTCTAGGTTTAGTCTTTCAGACGTTGTGCTGCCCGATTTTCTTCAGGTCCCTAGTTAGTTCACTAGCATGTTTAGTGGCTTACCCGGCCAATAACGGTATCGGGTGTCAGTCGCGCCTCCCCTCCCTTTGGGGCGTGACATGTATATGGTACAAATGACCACAGGTTGACTGATATGATGCTGGTTAGTTACCGGAAAGGACCACAATTGCTAGCATTTAGTTAGGTATGTCATGCATTTGCATTTATATATATATGTATTTACGACATGCGATACTCGAGCATACGATGCAAATTTGATCACTAAGAGGTTGCTTATAGGCCATTAAGGCTACTTGAGTTCTGGTTACAGGTGGTATTTCTGTTAACCTTTTTTCTATGGTTATCTATGATTTTACTTCCTGCCTTACATACCAGTACATGTTTATTTGTACTGACGTCCCTTTGCTTGGGGACATTGCATTTTATTTTATACGTGCAGGTTCAGGTAGGGATTCTGATTTACCCCTCCACTAGGAGCCCCATTTAGCTATGAGTTGGTTAGCTCCACCTCTTCCTGGGGGTTTCACATAATGCTTACTTTTTGTTGTATAGTTGGGTATAGTCGGGGCCCTGTCCCGGTAGTGTTAGTGATTCTCTTAGAGGCTATTGTGGACATGTTATTGTGGGTTGGTTCTCTTTTTGCCTTTCAGTCTCCAGTCATAGGATTGGCACGTATATATATATATATATATATATATATATATATATATATATATATATATATATATATATATATATATAGTGTATGCCTGTACCTCTATTATTGTAGCCTTGTCGGCTAACTAGTACTCTATCATTTCGATTTACCTATCCTAATGTACATGATTTACTGTTGATTAGCTTATGACCTAAATTAACAAGGATTAGTCTTTCAAACGTTATGCTGCCCGATTTTCTTCTGGTCTCTTATTTGGTTAACTAGCATGTTTAGTAGCTTACCTAATCAATAACGGTATCAGGTGCCAGTCGCGCCTCTCCTCTCTTTGGGGCGTGGCATACGAAATCTATTCTCATTGATAGCCTAACGAGTTCGTTGAGTGGGGATAGGCATGATCACTAAGAATGCATTAAAGCTATCTCCCTACATTTAAACCAAGCAAGGTGGATGGGTCGGTGTCACAAGTCTCCCGTACATGAATCATACTAGTTTCCTAGAACAAACAAGCTCCCTGTACCCTGAGTTCTATCCATTCAAACATCTCTCGAACCCAGAGCAGACAACTTATTTATTCCACGGTTAGCTAGACTATAAAATATAGATAAAAGGAATATAGGAACAACTAATATGATAAACAAATATTTCGAATTAAAAAGTGACTAAACAATCATCTTATTAGCTAACATAATGTTAGAACGAGAAGTTTTACTCCACATATACATAAAGAAATTACCATAAATCATTCAAAGTTAAATGTAAAAATAAATAATAACGGAGAAGAAAAATGAAACTAAAATTCTTCGACCTCCACGACGGCTTCTATTTCGCTCTAGATTAAAAGTTATGTAAAACCTTATTTTCTAAAATATTTATAAGTGTAAGAAGAAACTCTAAATAAAATAATTGAGTCCAAAACGAATTGGGAAACTCAAAATCGGAAGAAACTTGAACTGCTTCTTGCGTGAACCGTTATACACCGACTCAATAGCGCCTTGCTGCCACGTGGTAGCCTCTTCAATTGCAATTGCAATTAAGATCGGCACATATGTATATATAATAATATATATTATTGTATTCAATTTAATTAAGTTGTCTGCTTCAGTTTTTTTCCGTAATCTTCCTTTTTTTTAATTCGTTTGAGCTCCAAATCTTTTTATATTCATGCCAATTTAATCTTAAAAATAAAATACATAATTTATCAAAACCCATTAAATTTATGCTCAAAATGGATAAATAAAATCATTGAATAAGAGGTAAATAATGACTACAAATATGTATTTTTGATCTGTCGTCAACCTCATCCTCGAGCAACTATTAAAGCTCATAAAAAAATCATAAAGGACCACCGCTTTTGTTGGTACAAACAATTTAGGCTAAAAAAATTCAAAAGATCATGCACACTTCCAAATCGTTATGCAAAATATACGAATAAACAACAAAGTTTTAACCTCCTACCCTCAAGGAAGGGCTCTAACTCATCAAATTCAAATTTTCTCACCTACTCTCTCAAAGAAAGCTAATAACATCCTCTATCTATCATGAAATAAGTACCCTCACAAGAAAAATAGTCCACACACTCAATTCAAAAGATTGAATATAAATTAAGGACTTTGCATTAAAGAACAACTCTCACACACACAAAGAATTCACATGTATGCATAAAGAACCTGAGGCTTGCCAATTATCTACATCTCCACTAATTAAGCATTCTTGAATAAAATCAAATAGTACTTTAATAGGTTGTAATGTAGGCTAGGGGAGAGGTAAGAAAACTATATAATAGTGACTTACACTTCCCTAAGCACTTTGCACTTTTAGACTTCATCACCCATTATCTTCAACCCTCTCTTTAATAATTATTTCACTAGCAATTTGATCTTATCAAGAATATTTCACTTTTTTCTAAATCATTATCTTCTTCTTCTTCTTTTCATGACACATTCTTTCAAAGAGGCCTTTTTCATCACCCTGTAACTATCATTGATCACTTTTACCACATAATTATCCTTTTATTAAGATTTAACAATTATAGTATGTCTATTCTACAGTGTTCAAGGAAGCAAGGTGTAAAAACTAGAGATTCAACAAAATTCATATCAACATAAAAATATGGCTACCAACAAAAAGCTATATGCTCAAAAGGGCTAACCAGTGATATAATATCTGAAAAAGCTAAAAAATTCAAGACAAATCAAAGAAAACTTATTTTAATCTCCTAAACAAAACTACACTTTTTATTTTGCTTCAATAACATACAGGGCAAGGTCTAGACTACAAAACATGGAATAACCAAATTCTCACCACAAATGCCATGAATAACAATCAAGATGGATCAATTTCACTTCTAGTAGAGAAAGGGTCATAACAAACTAAAAGTAAAATAGGTTATATATAGAGTCATAACAATGAACCTAGATATCAAATAATTTGCAATTTAATTAGCAATCAAGCATTCACTGGAAAACACTACTAAAAAAATTAGGATTAAATAGAAAGTATCAAAGAAGTCATATATTTTTTTCTCTCCCGAAAAAAAAACATGGAAATAAAATAAGATTTTACTTCTTAAAAATAAAAATTAAAAGATACTTGGTTCAAATAGACACACTTAGGAAAAGAACCAAAAAAAAAAATCAAGGGGTGAGCTAAGTGTGCTTCTACTAATGAAAAAAACATTAAAATTAAAGAAATAAATATAAATCTTTTTGTAAATTTTTATCTTAGAACAATACTTGAAAAAATTAAAAAACTGACAAAAATGAGACTGAAGGAGAACAGGTCATGACGCGGACCTATCGCCGACCCTTCTGCTTCATGACCCAATTTTTTTTCGTTTTTAATTTTTCTTTTACGAATATTCAACAACGGAAAGTACACTCCACCCGAAATAATATATTTGAAAGAATTTACACCTCACACTTGAAAAAATACTATTTCTTCAAACCATCAATTAAAATTTAAAATAAAGGTTAGGAAAACTCCTTAAGGCCTTTAAACAAGGCTAGAAGCATATTCTCTCAATATCCATCGAGGGTCATACACACCCCATACTTAAGCTCAAATTGCTTCGTTGCTTCAAACTTTAGGTGGTCAGACTTGCCTAATCTGCAAAAAAAAAAAAACACAAAGAAGACCAAAAAAGGGCACTAAAGTAATAAAAATAAAAATATGAAGCTACACTACAATTGAATTGCCTCCTAATAAGCGCTTGATTTAATGTCGCGGCACGACTCAATTCACCACCAACTTTTTCTCTCCTTTTTGAATAAATGAATTGCACCCATTTTTTTACTTCATTCAAGGAGAGGTGGTATGAACATAAAGGAACCAAGTAATAGATTATAACACCCAGTAAAATTATCAAAACACCACTAGATGAGAGATGCTCACATATTGCGTCTTTCCAAACTCCAATGGCAAATATGAGGCCGAAAATGCGATTAGCATGATAACATGTGTAGGAAAATGGTCTTGGTTATTTTTAGAGAAACCAAATCAAAACATAATTTTATGATGTGCAAACACAATAATAAAAAAATATGTGACATGTTCGCACATGTCACAGATTTACACTGGATGTGATCCTAATATATTTACGAGATTAGAAAACTTGATCAGAAAATTTTTGACGAAAAATCCTCAAAACAGACCAAGTCCGCGACGCGGACTTGGTACACATAGGTGGAATTTTCTAGTTTTTTACGAGGGGCATTACAGACTTTTTCCAACACCTCGTAAACTTAAAACATGATCAAAATAAGGCATTTTGAGCATAAAAGAATTTTAACACCATTCTTAAGTTTTTCTATGTTCTTAACAAAGGCTAAGGCTAATGAGAGAGGAACAACGAGGGTTCAAGAGAATTGAGGATGAAATCTTGCTAGACTAATTGTCAAATATATACCAGGTATGTAAGGCTAAACTAAAACATGGAATTGTTCTTCCATGTGGCCCTATTGATGGTAATAGAAAGATTGTAAAAGTATTGAGTCCCCATGCATGTTTATTGAATATTTTCTTGTAAATTATATAGATTCGATGTATTTTCATATGTTGATGATCATCATAAACTTGATTTCTTATGAGTTACAGCATAAACCCTATATGTTACTTTGTAAAAGAATGCATGAATGAACCTAGGGATTGAGACTAGAGCCTTGATCGAGAATGATGAATGAGGTTGAGATGTGAGCATGATGTTAATTTGATAGAACTTGATGTTCCTGGGAAAATTCTTAAATGAACTCTAAAGATTGGTCTAATTGATTGTCCCCAAAGTTATTGGTCTGAGCTCGTTTGAAAGATTGATTGAAAATTGAGTTGTTTAGATCATTGATAGGCCGAAAGGCCCGACATTGATAAAACTGATGGATTGACGAGTGTCCTTATGAGACAAATTGATATCATTGATTGAGTTGGATTTGTAACACCCCAATTTTTTTCTAAGCTAAGACCTAGTCATCCTTCATATGATATAGGATTTAATTGATGATTCTTAATTGAGCATAGATGTTAAAGTTAATTTCTTAGAGTGGGAATAAAATTGGAGTTGATAAATGATCTTTTACATCAAGTCGAGTCCAAAATATTTCCACCGACTAAGTTTTTGTGTGAGTTGATAGAAGGGTCAACTTCAAATGACCATATCTCCTAAAGTATAATGAGTTAGGTGACCCATAATATAAAAAATTAAAAATTTTTGAATTATCTTTCTAACGCATCTTATTTCGCCTTAATCCGTATTCAAAGTACAGAGTTATGATCATTTTACTGGAGACCTGCAGAGCTGTCTAAAGATCCGCGATGGCTCCGCATCGCGGACATATCGTAGACCCTCTCTGGATAAGCTAAACGATGTCTTTTTATTTTATTTTGAGGGTACTTTTATCCTAAACCCTTTGCTGGTCTATTTAAGGCCCCAAAATGCATAAAACATCATTTTTCATAATTAAAACCCTCTCCTTCACTCCTAAACATAAATGCTCAAGAATCATCAAGAAAATTATCAAGTTAAGGATAACTTCCAAGATTCATCATCTAGGTAAGCTACTCTACGTGAATTTCAATCTACCCAACCCAAATTTCTTTATCTATTTATGAATCTATAATAGAGTCTTAAATCATAACCTAGGGTTTCAAGAAAACGAATTCAAGAATTCTATGAGAGGATTCCTTTATTCTTCTTTTTCAAGAATTAGGGTTTTTCATCAAGAACTCTAAAGGTTCTAAGTCAAGATTCAAAAATCAAAGATAATTCATTCAAGCAATGTCTTTCCAAGTTCTTCCATTCTAAAAGAACTACCAAGATCGAGGATTTTCTCCAAGAAGGCTAGTAATTCGTCAAATTTTGATTGTAATATCAAATTTTCAGGTATTTAAGGCTAAACTAAAACATGGGATTGTTCTCTCATGTGCCCCATAGAGGTCATAAGTGAGTTGATGATTGAAGAGTCTAGATGCATGATTTCTTTGATAGGTTTTCTTGAAAATTATATTTGAAATTATATGTTTTCCATGTTGATGATCATCATATTAATTGTTTTCTTAAATTAAATATTTTCATGAGAATTTTCATAACCCTACATGACTATTTTGAAGAGCACGCATAATAAACTTTAGAATTGAGTCTAGAGCCTTGAGTTGAGATTGTTGATTGTAATGATGAGTCGATGAAATCTTGATGATTAATTTGAAAATCATGCATAATGCACTTGAGACTTGAGTCTAGAGCTTTGAGTTGAGATTGTTGACTGTGATGATGAGTTGATGAAATTTGATTGTTTTATGAGTCTCTGTAAATGCACTCTACCGATGTGATTGTTCACTTGTTTTTTAATGATTGTTATACAATCTTGAGTCATTGATGAGGTATTGATGGTAAGGTTAAAGCCCTTATGAGATAATTGATGAAAGGGCCAAAGTCCTTGTGAAATATCAGTCGTGGACGGAGAGTGAGTCCCTATGAGACTGGCGGTTGAGGTTGAGGTTTATGAGCATTGAGTCGAGGTATTAAGCACCAAAATGCATAAGAGTGAGTCCCACTCGAACTCATTAACTACGTCGCCAAACGTAGGAGAGGCTTAAACCATCACATATATATATGGTTTCCCTCGAGGTTTAACAGTCCCTGAAAGTAATAGCGGATCTGTTTGGTTTGATTTCATATCGGGTTCACTGATATGGTATCCAGTGTTCCTTACCTGGCAAGTTTGGGACCACTTTGGCAACATCAGGGTGATTGTTGTACATTCACTGGCTCATAAGTGAGTGTTGTCGGATAAGAGAAACTCCCGGGAAAATTCTTCCCGTACTCTGAGTCTAGATGAGATGAGAGGGGGTGAGCTCCTCTGAGTTGATCCATGAGAAGATTTGAGACTATTGATGAGTCTGAGATAATGATGTGTCACTTGTCTACTCTTTACTCTTTCATAGATAGACAAGCTGGCGGTTTGATGTAATTTTGATGTTTATTTTGAGTTGATGTTGTTTTTCATATTTTTCTACCGGTTTCTGTGTCATTCAACTACTTTATATACCAGTACATTCTAAGTACTGATGTCCACTCTGGACTGCATCATTTTATGATGCACAGGCAGATACTAGAGATCATCAACAGGTGCTCCGCTGAAGATCAGAGATTCGAAGCTAATTTGGTGAGCATCCCCTACTCTGGGGGAACCACTACTTTTATTTCATCATGCTTTAGAATTAGGTTGGACTATTTCCTTATTTTGATTTGGGTAGCCATGGGTCTGTCATTGGCACCACATGATTAGTGATAGAGGCTTCATAGACGATGGTCGAGTGTTAATGTTGAGATTGTGAGCTAGTTCTTTCTACTAGCCTTCATTATTTTATATATTCTTTTAAGACTTTAGATGAGATGGGTCCATTGCATAGTTATATTTTCCGTTGTTC
The DNA here is from genome assembly GCA_029948455.1 of Solanum rostratum. NCBI lineage: Eukaryota > Viridiplantae > Streptophyta > Magnoliopsida > Solanales > Solanaceae > Solanum > Solanum rostratum. The sequence goes on from CM057055.1 coordinate 14,573,688, forward strand.
AGTAGAGTTTATTTGATTGAATGATGCGATGAGGCTAAGTGGTTCGCTTGAGGACTAGCAATAGTCTCTGAGTGCCAGCCATGCCAAAGGCACTCTCCCGAGGCATGACAGGATTGTCTTATGAGCATTGACTCATGGGAGGAGTATTGAGCACCGAAATGGCAAGAGTAAGTGCAACTCAAACTCATTAACTACATCTTCAAGCATAGCTGAGGATTGAATCATTACATCAGATGTTCCCTCTTGATTGGAAGTCCCTGAAACAATCTTGGTCTTGATGGACTAAATCCCTTATGGATCCAATTCGTTCTTCGCCTAGCAAGTACTGCACGGCTGTGGCAACATCTGCGGGATTGTTCTACAATTACTGGCTTATAAGTGATTGTTGTCAGATAAGAGAAACTCCCAAATAGGTTTTGTACTGATAGTACTCTGATTGGATTGGATTTGATTTGGATTGAATTGGATGGTATTGATGTGTTATTGTCTACTCTTTATTCTTGCTTTAGATAGACATTTGACATTCTGATTAAGTAATTTCTGAGTTGATATTATTCTATATTATCCTACGTATATCTATTTCATTCAGGTATTTTACATACTCGTACATTGTACTTACTGATGTCCATTTTGACTACATTATTTCATGATGCAGAGGCAGGTACTAGAGATCGTCAATAGGCACTTTGTTGGAGATCTATTTCACACATCAGCTGATTGGTGATCCTCCTTGAGTTTGGAGGATGCACATGATTCTTTTGTCTAGCTTTCTAGAGTTAGACTTAGATTAGCTTCATTTTGATTTGAGGTAGGCATGGATCTGTCATTGTCACCATTGAACAGTTGACAGAGGCTTCATAGACTAGTGTCTGAGTTTTCATGAGTTAAACATTTATGTTGGCTAATTTCTTTCTTACTAGTCTTATTGAGATGACTTGATGACTTACCTATTCAGTTTGTCCACCTTTTAATATCATAGTCTTCCGCTGATATGATAAATATGTTGATTGAGTGAGTGTGATGAGACCAAGTGATTCGCTTGGGAACTAGCAATAGTCTCTGAGTGTTGGCCATATCTAGGATACCTTCTTGGGGCATGACAAACTTGGATCAGAGCATAGAGTTCAATAGTCCTAGGGAGTCTATGAAGTCATGTTTAGTAGAGTCTTGTTCATGGGTGTGTTGTGTACCACACTTTATAAGAAGAAGGCTATAGGATATTAGGAATGGTTACACTTCTTTCATAATCTAATTCATCCGATATACTTAACCTCTATGAAAACTTCCTTCTAATTTGTGCACTACGTGTTCGTAGAACTGTGATCATGCCTCTAAGAAGAATTGTAAGAGGTAGAAGGCATCCTGCTAGATATAATATGGACCAACCAGAGCCCCATGGTCATGAAAAACCCATAGGTTCAGCTATCCCTGCTGAGCAGCCACCACAAGCTGAAATCTCGAATGTTGAGCTTTGCCAGGCTATTCAAAATTTGGCCCAGGCTGTGAGAGCACCTAGTGCTAGACAGGTTTAACACCTAGTAAAATTATCAAAATACCCCTAGAGGAGAGGTATGCGCATAAGACGTCTTCCCATGCTTAGATGGTAAATTCAAGACTAGATATAAGATCAGTATGAAAGATTGAGTGAGAAAATGGCCTCGGTTGATTTTAGAGTAACCGGATCAAAAGATAATTTTTTGGTTCAAAAACAAAAAACAGTGGTAGTGTGCGAAAGAGATGCATTGTGCCTCTGTACTGGAGCTAGACATAATATTTTTTAATTCTTTTTTACGGGATTGAAAAAACTCATTCAGAGAAATATTGGGAATAAAATACACTATAGTGCGCCCAGTCTGCGATGCGAATTGGGTATTTTGAAGTAGAAATTATTTTAATTTTTGCGAGGGGCACTTCGGACAATTGCCAACCCTAGTTAAACTCAAAACACGATAAAAATAGGTTGTTTGAGGGTAAAAAGGGTCTTAAACCCCATTCTAAGTCCATTCTAACTCTTGAAAAAAGGTCAGGGCTTGAGAAGAGAAGAGAGAAGCGTAGATTGGAGAATTCAAGTGTGAACTCATGAAGAATGATTGTTATAACTTCACATCAGGTATGTAAGGCTAAATAAAATGCATGAGAGTTTTCTCCCATGTGATCCATACACAGTCATAGAAGAGTTGAGAGTTTAAAGAGTCTACATACATGATTCTTGATGGTTTTTCTTGAAAATAATATTAATTACATGTATTTTCCTATGCTGATGATCATCATAAATTTGTTTTCTTGAATTAAATACTTTTCATGAGATATTGTATAACCCTACATGATCTTTTTTGAATGGATGCATGAATGAAATTAGGGATTGAATCTAGTGCCTTGAGTTGAGAATGTCGATTGTGATTGTGATGTGAGAATGATGATGAATTGATAGAAATTGATAGTCTTGTGAGTCTCCATAAATGAACTCCCATGAATTGTCTATTCGATTATTCCCTAATTATTGTTCTAAGCCTTGAGCTATTGATTGAGATGTTGATTGATAAGCTTATTAGAGTCTCTATCAGATTGATTGAACGATAGTGCCTCCACAAGGCTGATCAAATGATTTGATTGAGATGGACTGTCTTATGTGCATTGAGTCTCGAGAGGAGTATTAAGCACCAAAATGGGTAAGAGTAATACCAACTCGCACTCATTAACTACGTAGCCAAACGTAGGTGAAGATTAAGACCACTACATTATATTGAGGTTTCCTCTAGATAGGAGTCCCTGAAATAATAGAGGACTTGTAGATTGTCCTCTCCATTTTGGATCACCCATTATGGTTTCAATTCCTCGCTCCTTGGAAAGTATAGAATGGTAGTGCAATGCCGGCGGAATGTTATACAATCACTGGCTCAAAAGTGATTATTGTACGGATAAGAGAAACACCAAAAATCTCTCACATTGAGTACTCTGAGTAGAGATGAGATGAGATGTGTTCAGTTGAGTTCCATTGATTGAGCCTTGTTTGATTTGATGAGGTTTGATTAGTTGATGGGCCACTTATCTACTCTTTATTCTTACATTACATAGACATCTTACATTCCGATTAGATGGTTGTTCGGAAATGAAGTTATTCCCTATTATTTTATATGTTTCTATTCTATTCAGCTATTTCACATACTGTACATTCCATGTACTAATGTTATTCGGCGTTGCATCATTTTATGATGCAGATACAGGGATTAGAGGTCATCAACTGGCGCATCGTTGAGGATCTGAGACGTTTAGCTGATTGGTAAGCCTCCCCTACTTGGGAGGATTCATTTTCTTAATTTTATCTTGATTTAGAGTGAGGCTTGACTAGCTTTATTTTGATTGGGGTATCCATGGGTCTTCCATTGGCACCACTTGATAGTGATAGAGGCTTTATAAACTAGAGTTGGATGTTGATTATTAAGATTGTGAGCTATTTCTTTTTACTAGCCTTTTGTTATTATATGATTTTGAGAAAATGATGAGATGTGACCATTTATTTTCTTTAGTCTTCCGCTAATTTTTTTGAGTTATTTGATTGAATGAATGTGATGAGGCCAAGCGGTTTGCTTGGGGACTAGCAATAGTTTCTAGGTGCCGGCCACGTCCAGGGTACCCTCCTGGGGCGTGACAAACTTGGTATTAGAGCACAGAGTTTAAGAGTCCTAGGGAGTCTATGAAGCCATATCTAGTAGAGTCCTTATTATTGGTGTGAAGTGCTCCACACCTATAATTTGCAGGCTATAAGACTTTAGGAATTATTTCACTTCTTTCATGTTCTAAATCGTGCGATAGAATTTTGCTCTGTGAAAGGTTCTCTTCTAATTCGTGGTTCATGTGTTTTAGATTTGTGATCATGCCTCCCAGAAGAGCTGTAAGAGGTAGAGGATGTTCTGCCAGATAGAAGATTAACCCACCTGAGCCTCAAGGACATGAAGAACCCATGGAGCCAATTATCCCTGTTGAGTAGCCTCCCACAGGATATGGTCTCCAATGTTGAGCTACGCTAGGCTATTCAAACTCTAGCCTAGGCTATCACAGAAATTATTGTGAGACAAGGAGCGGGACAATAGGATGTACCGGACATATCAAGAGTCCACAAATTCCTAAGGATGAATCTGCCTGAGTTCACAAGTTCTGCATCCAGCAAGGATCCTAAGAACTATGTGGAGGAGCTTCAGAATGTTTTCCAAGTGATGCATGTGGCTAATATGGACAAAGTTGAATTGGATGCCTACCAGCTCCAAGGCATGGCCAGACTATGGTTTGATCAATTGAAGAAAAGTAGAGGAGAGGATGCCCCATTTCTCACTTAGGTAGTGTTCGAGGAAGCCTTCTTGGGGAACTTCCTCCAAGAGAATGAAAAGAGGCCAAGGTAAGAATGTTCTTGAATCTAAAACAGGGCTCTATGACTGCGTAAGAGTATGGGTTGAAGTTTACTCAATTGTCTTGATATGCTCCGGATATGGTTTCTTATTTGAGGGGGAGAATTGCAATGTTTGTGGATGGGCTGAATAAAGGCTAAAGAGAGATGGGAGGGGAGCAATGCTCATGAGTGATATGGATATTGGGAGATTTATGACGTTTGTGCAACAAACTGATGAGGAGAGGCAGCATAATAAGAAGAGTTCATAAATAAGAAGGCTAAGACATCCAGCCATGAGGTTTGAAAGAAAGGGAATACAACTAGATTTCAGATGGGGCCAACACCTTCATCCACTAGTGCACCTGCACCCAAAATCAGGATTGATAAGAGGTCCCAAAATGTTAGAGCCCATGGATCTAAGTCACAAGCTAGTGTGCCTCAAGGTTCACTAGGTACAACACCGTGTTGTAAGTGTAGTAAGTTGCACCTGGGAAAATATTGTGAGGGAAGTGATTCTACTACAAGTGCGCCCAAGTGGATCACTATCAAAGAGAGTGTCTGAAGTGGGTTGACGAGGCACAATGTACTGCACCAGCCCTGCCAACTAGAGGAACTCAGAGAGGTACTACATCAGGCGCAAGCAGAGCTTTAAATCGTTTGTATGCCATAGGTAGTTTCTAAGAAAAGGAAAAATCCCCAGATTTTATAACGGGTATCATTCAAGACTTCTCTCTTGATTGTTCTGTTTTTGATAGACCCTGGTGCCACATTATCTTCTATAACTCTTTATATGGCCAGTAGATTTGATATAACACTTGAGAGTTTTCTTGAAGCCTTTATATTTCTACTTTACTGGGTGATTCTATTTGAGCTGGGAGAGTCTATGGAATTTGTGTAGTGTCCATCCATCACAGTGATACTACTATTGATTTGCTCGAGTTAGAGATGACTGATTTTGATATGATCCTTGCCATTGATCGTCTTCACGCCGGTTATGCCTCCGTTGAGTCTATAGCCCGAACTGTTAAGTTCCAATTCCCGAATGAACTGATCCTTAAGTGCAAGGGTGATTTTGTTGCACCTAGGGAAAAGTTTATCTCATACCTTAAAGCCAGAAAGAGGATTTCCAAAGGTTGTATCTATCACTTTATGCAAGTTAAATCGGATGATGTTGAGTCTCCTACTCTTGATTCAGTCCTGATTGTGAATGAGTTTCCTGAAGTGTTTCCTAGGATCTGCCCGAAGTCCCTCCAAACAGGGAGATTAACTTTTGGATTGATGTTCTTCCTGATACCTAGCCTATCTCAATTCCACTTTATAGGATGGCCCCTGCAAAGTTGAAAGAGTTGAAAGAACAATTGAAAGATCTGTTAGAGAATGGCTTTATAAGGCCAAGTGTTTCTCCTTGGGGTGCCCATGTTTTATTCGTGCGAAAGAAAGATGGGTCCCTCAGAATGTTTATTAACTACAAGCAATTGAATAAGTTTACCATAAAGAATAAGTATCCTCTTCCAAGGATAGATAATTTGTATGACAAATTCAGGGTGCCTCTTATTTCTCAAAGATAGACCTCAGATCTGGCTACCATCAGTTGAAAGTGAGGGAATGTGATATCCCAAAGATAGCCTTTAGGACTAGATATGACCATTTTGAGTTTTTGGTCATATCCTTTAGGTTGACAAATGCACCTGCAGCCTTCATGGACTTTATGAATAAAGTATTCAGACAATATCTTGATATGCTTGTGATTGTATTCATAGATGAAATTTTGGTGTATTCGCGAGATGGGGAGCATGCTGTGATTGTATTCATAGATGAAATTTTGGTGTATTCGCGAGATGGGGAGCATGCTGATCACCTCAGAGTTGTTTTCCAAACACTTAAGGACCATGAGTTGTATGCCAAATTCTCGAAATGAGAATTTTGGCTTAAGTCAGTGGCTTTTCTAGGCCATTTGGTTTCTGGTGATGGTATTCGATTAGATGCTCAAAAGATTGAAGCGGTTAAGAACTGGCCAAGACAGACCTCTCCGATAGACATAAGAAGTCTCCAATTGACCCCAGATTTGTCGATGGATTTTCTTCCTTATCCACACCATTGACTAAATTGACCTAGAAAAAGTCAAGTTTTAGTGGTGCAATGAATTTGAGAAGAGTTTTCAAGAGTTGAAGACGAGACTGGCTACTGCACTGATTCTAACCTTGCCCGATGGGGAAGAGGACTTTTTAATCTATTGTGATGCTTCGAGAGTTAGATTAGGATGTGTGCTGATGCAGAGAGGGAAGGTGATAGCATATGCTTCCATATGACTTAAGTTTCATGAGAGAAATTATCCAACCCATGATCTTGAGTTAGCAACAGTGGTGTTTGCACTAAAAATCTGGTGCCACTACTTATATAGTGTGCATGTGGATGTATTCACTAACCACAAGAGCTTCCAGTATGTCTTTTAGTCAGAAAGAGCTCAACCTTCGATAAAGGAGAATGTTGAAGTTTCTCAAGGATTATGACATGAGCATTCTCTACCATCCAGGTAAAGCTAATATTGTTGCTAACGCTCTTAGCAGGTCGTCAGTGGGTAGTACAACCCATGTTGAGGAGGGAAAGAAGGAGCTAACTAAAGAAGTACATCGATTGGCTCGATTAGAAGTTCAAATTGAGGAGAATAATGAGGGAGGATTTAATGTTAAGAATGGATCTGCTTCGTTCTTAGTTGCGAAGGTGAAGGAAAAGCAAGACCAAGATCCTATCATACTTCAATTGAAGGAGGTCTTCCACAAACTGAAAGTGATGGTCTTCTCCAAAGGGGAAGATGGGGTGTTGAGATACCAAAGTTGATTGTGCATTCCCAATGTTGATAGTGTTTGAGAGAGGATTATGGTTGAAGCCCATAGTTCTAGATATTGCATTAATCCTGGCTCTACCAAGATGTACTACAATTTGAGAGAAGTCTATTGGTAGAGTAGAATGAAGAGGGATATTGTGGAGTTCATTTCAAAGTTTCCAAATTTCCAAAAAGTTAAGGTTGAGCACCAAAGACCATGTGGATTGGCCCAGAACATTAAGATCGTTGAGTGGAGGTGGGAGATAATTAACATGGGCTTCATTACTAATCCGCCGAGGTCTTGAAAGCAATATGATTCGATATAGGATATTGTGGATCGGATGACCAAATCAGCTCATTTCATAGCATTTAAGACAACTAACACCGTGGAAGAGTATGCCAAGTTATACGTCCAAGAGATTGTAAGGTTGGATGGAGTTCCCTTATCGATTATATCGAACAAAGGAGCTCAATTTACCTCCAAATTTTGGAAGTCTTTTCAAAAAGGATTAGGTACCAAGGTGAATCTGAGTATAAACTCTCTCCCACAGTCAGATGGTCAGGCAGAGCGTAAAATTCAGGTGTTGGAGGATATGTTGAGAGCATGTGTTCTTGATTTAAAGGGAAATTGGTATGATCACCTACCATTAATTGAGTTTGCATATAACAATAGTTATCATGCAAGCATTTGAATGGCTCCCTTTGAGGATTTGTATGGGAGGAGATGTAGATCTCCAATTGGATGGTTCAAGGTTGGAGGAGCGGAGTTAATTGGGCCTAATCTTGTCCTCCAGTCAATGGAGAAGGTTAAGGTCATTAAAGAAAAGTTGAAGACTGCACAGACTCGCCAGAAATCTTATACTAATATGAGAAGGAGAGTCTTGGAGTTCGAGGTCAACGATTGGGTATACTTGAAAGCGTCACCTATTAAGGGTGTCATGAGATTCGGGAATAAGGGTAAATTGAGTCCTTGCTATATTGGAACCCATCAAATTTGGAAGAGGATTGGGAAGGTTGCTTATGAGTTTGAGTCGCCTTTCGAGTTAGACGCAATTCATCTGGTGTTGCATGTCTTGATGTTGAAGAAGTACTTGGGAGATCCTCCCTTAGTGATCCCTGTTGAGAGTATTGAAGTGAAGGAAAGCTTTTCCTGCAAAGAGATTACGATCCAAATCCTTTATCGTCAGGTTCACAAGTTGCGAACCAAAGACATAGTCTTAGTCAAAGTCCTATGGAGAAATCAATTCATTGAGGAAGCAATATGGGAAGCTTAGGAAGAAATGAGAGCTAAATATATGCACCTATTTGTGCCCAATGATGAGAATATTGAAGGTAATTACCTTACCTTGACTTATTTTGATGGATCTATCTTTGAGTTGATATGTCTATTGTTGAGTCTGAATAGAGTTGATTGAGATTTATGAGGAGTAGTGAGTTTGATTGATGGATATGACTATCAAGATTAGCCTTGCGTCTATTCGTTCCTTGATATCCACCTTTAGTCATCATTCGAGGATGAATCATCCCATGGGGGAGAAGATGTAACACCTAGTGAAATCACTTAAATACCTCTAGAGGAGAGGCTTGCGCGTAACGCGTCTTCCCATTTTCAAATTACGAATCCGAGACAAGATATACGATAAGAAAATATAGTGAGTGGAAAAATGGTCATGGTTGATTTTTAGAGCAACCGGATCAAAAGATAATTTTTTGACCTAAAACAAAAAACGGTGTCAATGTACGAAAAAGGCGTGTGGCGCCTCTGTAGCGAAGCTAAACTTAATTTGTTTTTCAATTTTTTTTTCAACAGCACTGGAAAAACTTGTCTGGAAAATTTTTGGGAAAAAACTCACTGTAGCGTGCCTGGTCCACGACACGGACTGGATATTTCGAAGTTGAAATTATTCTAATTTTTATGAGGGACATTTCGGACAATTCCCAACCCCTCCTAAACTCAAAACATGATCAAAATAGGTCGTTTGAGTGTTAAAGGGGTCTTAAACCCCATTCTATGTCCATTCTAAGTCTTGAAAAAAGGTTAGTGCTTGAGAAGAGAACAAAGAAGCGTATATTGGAGAACTCAAGGGTGAACTCTTGATGATTGATTGTTAGAGCTTCACACCAGGTATGTAAGGCTAAACTAAAAGAATGAGATTGTTCTCTCATGTCCATTTACTCCACAATTTGGACAAAAATGGAATTGTGATGCTGGGATCTTGGGTAGAGACGGAAGATATTTTAGTAGGTAAATTAACTTACCCATAGATGGACATAGAAGAGTTGAGAGTCTAATGGGTCTACATACATGATTCTTGATGGATTTTCTTGAAAATTATATTAATTACATGTATTTTCCTATGCTGATGATAATCATAAACTTGTTTTCATGAATTGAATACTTTTCAAGGGATATTGTATAACCTTACATGATTATTTCTTAAAGCATGCATGAATGAACTTAGGGATTGAGTCTAGAGCCTTGATTTGAGAATGTCGATTATGATTGTGATGTGAGAATGATGATGAATTAATAGAACTTGTTAGTCCTTGAGTTTCAATAAATGAACTCCCATGAATTGTTTATTTGATTGTTTCCTTATGATTGTTCTAAGCCTTGAGCTATTGATTAATATGTTGATTGATGAGGTTATTAGAGTCTCTATGAGACTGATTGAATAATAGTGCCTCCATGATGTTGATCAAACATTTTGATTGAGATGGATTATCCTATGAGCATTGAGTCTTGAGAGGAGTGTCAAGCACTAAAATGGGTAAGAGTAATACATACTCGCACTCATTAACTATATAGCCAAACATAAGTGAGGATTAGAACCACTATATTATATTGACGCTCCCTCTAGATCGGAGTCCCTGAAACAATAGAGGAATTGTAGATAGTCATCTCAATTTTGGATCACCCATTATAGTTTCAAAATTCGTTCTCTACCTAGAAAGTACAGAATAGTCGTGGAAACACCGGCGAGATGTTGTACAATCACTGGCTCATAAGTGATTATAGTCGGATAAGAGAAACTCCCAGAAAGCTCCCACATTGAGCACTCTGAGTCGAGATGAGATGGGTTAAGTTAAGCCTTATTGAGTTGAGCCTGATTTGATGAGGTTGGATTGGTTGATAGGTCACTTGTCTACTCTTTATTCTTGCTTTAGATAGACATTTGACATTCCAATTAGATGATTGTACTGAGTTGATGTTGTTCCATATTATTCTACTCTTTTCTATTTTATTCAGCTATTTAACATACCGTACATTCCACGTACTGATGCCATTCAGCATTGCATCATTTCATGTTGCAGATACAGGGAATAGGGATCATCAATAGGCGCATCGTTGAGAATTTGAGATATTTAGTTGATTGGTGAGCCTCCCTTACTTCGGAGGATTCATTACTTTATTTCATCTTGCTTTAGAGTTAGCCTAGCTTTATATTAATTGGGATAGCCATGGGTCTATCATTGGCACCACATGATAGTGATAGAGGCTTCATAGACTAGAGTTGGATGTTGATTATTAAGATTGTGAGCTAATTCTTTCTACTAGCCTTTTGTTATCATATTGTTTTGAGAAACTGATGAGATGTGCCAGTTTATCTTCCTCAGTCTTCTGCTGATTGTCTTAAGTTATTTGATTGAATGAATGTGATGACACCAATAGTTCGCTAGGGGACTAACAATAGTCTCTAGGTGTCAGCCACGTCCTAGGTATCCTCCCGGGGCATGACAACAGGTAGTGAGTAGACAGGATGTGCAGGACATACTCAGAGCCCATGAGTTCTTGAGGATGAACCCGCCTAAGTTCACAGGGTCTACTCCCAATGAGGATCCAAATAACTATATTGATGATTCAGAAAGTGTTTCAGGTGATGAATGTAGCTGATGTTGATAGAGTTTAATTGGCTGCCTACCATCTTAAAGGGGTCGCCAGACTGTGGTTTGATCAGTAGAAGAAGGATAGAGGATATAAAGCCCCAGTGGTAACATGGGCAATGTTCAAGGAAGCTTTCTTGGGGCATTTCTTCCCGAAAACATGGCTCTATGACTGTTGAAGAGTATAGACCCAACCCAGCTATCTCGCTATCCTCCTGATATAGTTGCTGATATGAGAGGGGGAATGGGGTTGTCTCAGGTGATAGTATTCGAGTGGACACCCAAAAGATTAAAGTGGTTAAGAGTTGGCCCAGACCAACCTCTCCAACTAACATAAGATGTTTCCTTGTGTTGGCCGACTACTACCATAGATTTTCGAAGGATTTTCTTTCATATCCTCACCATTGATAAAATTGACTTAGAACAAGGTCAAGTTTTACTGGTCCAATGAATGTGAGAAGAGTTTCAAAGAGTTGAAAACAATATTGCAAAGGCACAATTTTAAACATGCTTGATAGGACAGAAGACCTGTGGTATATTGTGATGCATCTAGAGTTTGATTGGGTTATGTGTTGATCAGTGGGGAAAGGTGATAGCCTGTGCTCCTAGACATCTTAAGGTTCACGAGAGGAATTATCTAACCCATGATCTTAAGTTGGCAGCGGTGGTGTTTGCACTTAAGATTTAGCGCCACTACTCATATGGAGTACATGTGAATATGTTTACTGACCATAAGAGCCTGTAGTATGTCTTCAGTCAGAAAGAGCTCAACCTACAGCAGTGGAGATGGTTGGAATTTCCCAAAGACTATGACATGAGCATTCTATACCACTCAGGTAAAGCTGAAATTGTTGCTGACGCTCTTAGAAGGTTGTCAATGGGTAGTACTGCCTATGTTGAGAAAGGAAAGAAAGAATTTTCTATGGAAGTGCATAGATTAGCCCAATTGGTAGTTCAACTCGATGAGAATAGTGAAGGAGGAGTCAATTTTCAAAATGGGTTTGCTTCATCTTTAGTAGTAGAGGTGAAAGAAAAGCAAGACCAAGATCCTGTTTTATTTCAGTTCAAAGAAGTTGTCCATAAACCAAAGGTGATGGTTTTCTCCAAAAGAGGAGATAGGGTGTTGAGGTGGTAGAGAATATTGTATGTTCTGAACGTTGATGGTGCTCAAGATAGAATTATTGTTAAAGCCCACAGGTCTAGCTATTCCATTCATCTTGGATCTACAAAGTTGTACCACAACTTGAGGGAAGTATATTGGTAGAGTGGAATGAAGAGGGATATTGCTGAGTTTGTTTCCAAGTGCCCAAATTGTCAACAAGTTAAAGTTGAATATCAAAAGACATGTGGATTGGCTCAAAACATTGAAATTCCTGAATGGAAGTGGGAGATGATCAACATGGTCTTTTTTACCGGTCTACGAGGTCACGAAGACAATATGACACGATATCGGCGATTGCGGATAGGATGACTAAATAAGCTCACTTATTAGCGGTTAAGACGACTAACACGGTATAAGAGTACGCCAAGTTGTATGTTCGCGAGATTGTGAGGTTGCATGGAGTTTCCTTGTCCATCTTTTCGGACAGAGGAGCTTAATTCTCATCCTAAGTTTGGAGATATTTTCAGAAAGAATTAGGTACTAAGGTGATTCTGAGCACTGTCTTCCATCCCCAGACAGATGGCCAAGCAGAGTGTACCATTAAGACCTTTTTTTTTTTTTTTTTTTTTATTAGGAAGAGACCTAAGCCAAAGGTTTCCCACACCTTTGGACGGTCAGGGGTTGGGCAACACCCCCAAGCTTTATCATATATAATAGAAAACCATTACAAAAGAGAGGGGGACATAGACCTTACCTCTTAGATATGGTGGATCACAAGTTGGTCTAAGTGACCAACAATTCCCCAATACTACCAACAGAAACTTACTTAGACTACAAATACTAAGAAAGCTGAAAATTTGCATAGGTTCCTTTTTACAGAAAATAACAATAAAAGGAAAATACATCATAATTTTCATGGGGGTTTCTTGATTGTCTTCAATTTCCTTCTTCTGAAACTCAGCATCTCCATACTGTCAATCTGATAGTGAGATCTTGCATCCTTAGGCATTTGTTGGAACATTGAATAATATTGAGCAGTACTCAACTGATGACTATGCTTGGCCAAACTGTCTGCTACCATGTTTGCTTCTCTGAATGTATGAACACATCTAAAAGCTTCCAAATGATGAACACAATGTCTCAATTCAGTGAGTGTTTGGTCGAGGCTCCATGGTGGATTACATTGACTGTTAATCCATCTGCATAGGAGCAGAGAATCAACTTCAAGTATCACTCTCCTCAGCCCCTTCTGTATGCACATCTTTAGCCCCAGTAATGCAGCCATCATTTCAGCTTGGTTATTCGATCCCTCACCCATTGGAATAGAGTAGGCCATTATGAATCCACCAAATGAGTCCCTCACAATGCCCCCAGTCCCCATACTCAAACAAAGCAATGAACTTCCATCTGAATTTAATTTGTACCACTGATCAGGTGGTTTACACCAAAGCACTGGTGTAATTTTTATATTATGGCAACAATTCTCCACACACTCCACCAGTTCCTTCCAATTTGCAGGCCACAAAATGTATGGATAAGCAGTTTGCATGAGATAATAAGCATCTCGAAAGGTTAAGAATTTAACCCTCGATAAATTGGACTTTTTACCATCGTATCTCCCTGCACATCTGTTTTTCCACAAATTCCAGCAAATAAAGATAGGAAGGGCTTGTAAGAACAACTTGTGAGCCTCATTCTTATGTCTCGCAGTCCACCATTGCATAATAGAGGGTTGTATGGGTAAGGGGTCACAGCTGATACCACAAGAAGTCTTAAAACATCTCCAAACATGTTTAGCAAAGTAGCCAGTATTGAAAACATGCTCAATGGTATCCACCCCAGTGTTAATACAACAGCAACATGTCTTAGGTTCATAACCAAATTGGCTCAATCTTTCATTTGTTGGTAATTTCTTCCTCAACAATCTCCAAAGCAAGAAAGAGCATTTGAAAGGAATATACCTGTGCCATGTGAGTTTGTCCACCTGATGCTTAGTTCTCCCTTGTCGAATTAAGTTCCAGGCAGAAGAGACAGTGAACACACCATCAGCATTCAGTTTCCACACTGCTTTATCAGGGATTTGTTGGGTGTGTAACTTGAAGGATTTGATGTCTGCAATACATTGCTGAGGGGCAATCCTTTGAACAGCATCCTCATCCCATTGTCCATTGTTGATGATTGAGGCCACCCTGGTGTTATCCAACCTGCAACTCCTCCCTCTGAACTGTGCAAGTGGTCCCACTCCTAGCCAATTGTCCCACCACAAGAAGCAGCTCCCAGAATTAACCTTCCACAAAATGTAAGGCTCCACTTCATGTTTAATCTTCATCATTTGCCTCCAAGCCAAAGAGTCTCCAGTATCCCATTTTTTGCTGATGGGATTGGATCTTTTGCAATATTTTGCTCTAAGGAAGTCCCCCCATAAGGTGTCCTTAGTCCTGAAAATCCACCATTGCTTGATTTGGAATGCTTTGCACACATCAACCAGTCTCCTCACACCTATACCACCCTCATCATAAGGAAAGCTAAGGTTGGTCCATGAAGACCAGTGGTACTTTCTCTTCTCATCCAACCACCCCCAAAAGAAGTCAGCCATAAGACCCTGAATCTGTTTCAAAGTAGTTGCTGGAGGAGAAACTGCAGCCAAGATGTGAATAGGAAGGGATTGGAGGACATGCTTGATGAGGGTTGCTCTACCCCCATAGCTAAGAAGCTTGGTTTGCCAACCTGCTATCCTGGCTACTACTTTGGCAACCATCTCAGAAAAATATATAATCCTTTGCCTACCAATATATAGTGGACACCCCAGATACTGAAAGGGAGCCTGCTTTTGCATGAAACCAGTGACCTTTTTGATTCTGTCAATTGACCTTTTGAACATATGAGGAGATACAATAAAATGACTTTTATTTCTATTGATGAGCTGTCCAGACACACCTTCATAATTAGCTAGCACCTCCATAACCATCTCCAGGGATCTGCTCCTTCCTGAAGTGAATATTATAGTATCATCTGCAAAGCTCAGGTGATTGACTTGAGGACCTTTTTTCTCCATGTAGAAACCATGAAAGTTGGAAGAATGGTGCAGTTGATTGAGCAACCTGGAGAGGACTTCAGCACCAATTATAAAGAGAGCAGGTGATAGAGGGTCACCTTGTTTTAATCCTCTAGTAGAATGGAAAAAACCATGTCTGGACCCATTGAGGATGATAGAATACCAATTATTTGAGAGGATCCTCCATATCATATCAATGAAGCCTTCTGCAAATCCCATTTTCCTCAAAACCAAGCATATATAGGACCAAGAAACCCTATCATATGCCTTAGCCATATCCAGCTTTATGACTACATTACCCCCAATATTAGGTTTCTTAATCTGGTGAATTATCTCCTGGGCTAACATGATGTTTTCAGAGATGCTTCTCCCTTTAACAAAGCCTGTTTGGTTAGGAGAGATCAGTTGTGGCAAGATAGGGGACAGTCTCAAGCACAACAGTTTTGATATCACTTTGTTTACAAAGTTGCTCAAGCTTATGGGCCTAAACTCAGATAGCTTATTTGGATGTTTGGTTTTGGGTAGCAGCACCAAACAGGCATGAGAAAAATATTTAGGCATGATGTGGCCACAGAAGAATGAATGAAGAACAGCCAACAAATCATCTTTTATCACTTCCCAACAAGCTTGGAAGAACCTACCATTCATACCATCAGGGCCAGGAGCTGAGTGAGGGCTCATGGAGAACACAACCAACTTCAATTCTTCCATATCAGGTAAGGTCAATAGCATTTGATTCTGTTGTTGGGAAATCATGGCAGGAATACATTGCAAAAGATCTTCATTAATCTGATTATCATCCCCAGTGAAAATTTCCTGAAAATGATTACAAGCAGCAGCAGCAATGTCCTCCTCACCTTGATGCCAATTGCCTTCTTCATCTTGCACCTTGTGGATATAGAGTCTCCTTCTTCTACCCCTCAACAAGGCATGAAAATAGCCTGTGTTAGCATCACCCTCTTTGAACCAGTGCAACTGAGCCTTCTGCCTCAAAATGGATTCCTCCAATTTGAGAGTTCTTATGTACTGAGCATTAAGCTGGTGGAGATTGCTTCTGGTAGTATCAGATTGGTGCTTCAAGAGCTCATCTTCAGCCAATCTAATCTTCTCCTCATAATCCTTCACCTTGACATGAATATCTCCCAGTTGAATTTTAGACCATTTGCTAAGAGTGTTAGCCAATCTCTTGATCTTCTGATGGAAGATCCACATAGGATCACCAGAAACTGTTCTACTCCAGCATGCCTTCACAGTATCCATAAAAGTAGGTTGATCAACCCAACAATTAAGGAATTTAAAATATCTGGTGATATTATCATTCTTGCAGATCAGCTCAAGGAGTAAGGGGCAGTGGTCAGAACTCACAAAAGGAAGGTGAGTGTTAGTGGTTTGAGGCATCATCTCTAACCACTTGTCATTTACCAAGGCCCTATCCAATCTTTTCCAGATTCTGAACATCACCCCCCTATTATTTGACCAAGTATATTTATGACCCACACAACCAATATCAACCAAGCCACAGCCCTCTATAACAGATATAAACTCCAAGCTTTTGTTCATATTGTAAGGAATACCTCCCAGTTTCTCCTGAGTGTCAGTGATGACATTGAAATCACCAACAATGCACCAAGGAAAATCAGAAAACCTGTTAGACAGCTGCAACATTTGTTCCCACAGGGGTCTCCTCAGATTAATCCTACATTTGGCATAGACAAAAGTGGACATGAACTTGTAAGGAAGTTGGTTATGCTGCATCTCCAAGGTAATTTGTTGCTCATCATTTTCCAGCACACTGCAATCTACATCCTGACTCCAAAATACCCAAATTTTCCCATTACAATTTGCCACTGCTTTTTCCATTCCCAGCTGAGCTTTACAATGTTGAATATGAGAATATCTAGAGAAAGGTTCCAAAATAGCAATAACTGAAAGATGGTGAATAGCTTTAAGAGATTGAAGCCTTTCCATAGCACCTTGGGTATTAATACCCCTAGCATTCCAAATGATTGAATTAATCATTGGGATGATCTAGAGGTAAAAAGACGAGTGTTTGGCCTGCCAGAGGTGGCAGATTGTTTGCTGACTCTAGCATTCCTTCCATTTGTATTGACACCTCTTGGTGATAGCCCTTGTTCCTGGCTCAATTGATGAAGCTCCTCTTGTATCTCCTCCTCATTTGTAGAGCCAAAGGCCCTAATTTGATGTTCAGTGGTGGCATCATCCCCATTTCCTTCCTGCACTGGAAAATTTTCTTCATCTACTTCATCTTCAGAGTTTATTACCCCATACTCATCATCCTCAGTGCTTGGAAGAGGTGGTTCAGTGATAAACTGACATGTCCCATCTTTTGGATCAAGTTGTTCATCCCTGATAGGAGAATTCATCTGCACATTCAAGGGGATGATGGGCAATCCTTGGTACTCATCAACCAGGATGGATTTATTACTTGGACCAGTTTCTTTTGTTGCACCCTTTCCAGGACTGGAAACCATGGTCTCAGTAATGTCTCCAGCACTTGAGATCTTCTTTTTCAAAGCATCTCTCCTTTTTTTACTTGGCTTGTTCTTACTTTTTGTTCCACTTGAACTAGCAAGTGACCCAAGGTCCTTAGCCATGCCACCCTTGATCTGATCCTGTTGGATTTCCTTCCCATTTGGGTTTGCTTGCTGTGACCTATAACATGGACTAGTGGATGGGGCAATAACATCCTTTCCAGACCCCCTTTCCTGAGAAGTGTGCATGCCATCAACACCCTCATTAGTAGTATCTACAGCAGAAGAGGTTAGTATATGAGGACTAACACCCTCCTCAACCAAATCTATCACCTGAGAAGTGTCCTGGCCATCACAGATCTTTTTAGGAAGTACAGATCCAGTACCTTGAATTTCTTGACTTGATGTTATCTTTTCCTTTTGGTTCACCACCTGAAACTGAACATGAGACTGTCTTTTTTGATTACTTTTCTTTTTCTGAATTTGCCACTGATCTTCAAAATTGGACTGCTTATTACTCTCTTTAGGATGGTTGCTGCTATTGCCACCTGATTGTTTCCCTAGCTGTTTCTCCTTGGAAGGAATAAATTCCCTCTGACTGCTCCTTGATGGTACAGGATCTAAGTCCTGCAATTTTTTTTTTCATCATCTCTCCTTTTGACTAAACAACTGGAGATGAGATGACCTTGGTGCTTGCAATGAAAACAATAGTCAGGGATGTCCTCATATTGAATCAATTGCCATTTTCCCACAGTAATATCCTCCTCATCAAACCCCAGCCAGACATGCTGTGGTCTTTCTTTAGAGATATCTATCTGGACCTTAACTTTGGCGACACTTCCTCTTGTCTTTTGTATAGAGGCAGAATCAAGATAGAGGGCCTTGCCAACCGGGGCAAGCAAGGCAGAGATAACTTCCATATAATAGCAATGCCATGGAAGTTCTGGCAATGTCACCCAGACAGGGACAATGGAAGTCTCCTCTTCAGGCTTGAAAGTAGGAGTCCAGATTTGCAATCTCATCAATTGACCCTCAATAAACATCCTCTGTTTTGTCCATACTGTAATGTGATCAGCTTCATTGTCTAAATCAATGTAAATGTGCCTGGAGTTGAAGTGTGCAATCTTCACCCCACCAGTCAATTGAGTTTGGGCTATGAAACTCCTTCTAATAACCTCCATCCTAGGCATAGTACTTGAGAACTTGCCAATAAGAGTAAATTTGCATCTATCAGCCAATTTGCCCAAAAATTCATCTTTTTTGAATATAACAGCAGGATGACCTTGTTTAGTTGTGATTTTAGGAGGTGAGATTGTTATAGAGGATTCATTTTTGGCTTGGTTCATTCTTAATTTGGTGGCAAATGACTGAATAATGGTAGGGGGAGGTGGTTCATTGGGAGTTTGGGTGATTCTATTAGTAGGCAAGGCAGTAGAATTAATTTTGGTTTTTGGTTGCTCATTATTTCTGATGGACTGATCTTTTGGTTTGGGTGGTAGATGACTATCAAAATTAGTGGATATTTTAGGCAGTTGATGATTAGAGGGCTTCTTAGGCTGATAGGATGCAAAATTACTCTTGACATGTTCCTCAGTACCCAAATTGCCCACAACCTTAACCCCAAATTGCATAGGATCATTATGAATCCCAGAATTCATGTGCAAAACATCAGCAAACATTCCTGGGATCGCAGGGTTATCATTTGTAGCCTGTAAACCATCCTGAACAAATGTTGCCAGTCCATCTCCAGTGCCTGTGGACTGATCAATCGAACTGGTCCCCTTCATTTCATTTCCAATGGATTTGTTGAGTTGCTTAGCATCCCTCAACTCCTTAATTTGGTCATCATGACCTCTTGAAACAGTTTCACCCCTGTCATTATTGAATTTTGACGAATTACCCGAAATTGGATTTTGAGAAAAAACCCCAATTCTCGAATTCGTCTCAATTGGCACACTAACTTTTGGGGCTTCTTTGATTGGGAGGTCCCCCTTGCTCCCAGGAGTCGACTGGTATGGGTCATGGTGGACGAGTTTCGCCGGATGGGCATCGCCGGTGCCGGAAAGACTTTTGCCGGCGATCCCTCCATTGGGATTGTCCCCAAAACTTCCACGTTGCTCCTCACACGTTACAACCTCCCGCGACTTCGACACCCAATTCGCCTTGGTCGATCTCTCAATTGGCACGATGGATTGCCCTGTAATTAGTAGGGTAGATGGATCTGATGATGGTGAGTCTTTGTTGCCTTTTGAGGCTATTCGAATCTGTCCCAAGTTGACTAGGGAAATAATTCTTTGAGCCCGAACCAATTCGTCCTCTGAAATCGCCTCAAGGATCGCCAACTTGGGATTCGATTCGCTAGAAATGGGGGGCATGGGTAAGTGCGTGGTACTGATAGAGAGGTGCGCCATGTCTGGGCGCCCATGGTGGTACTGGTCCGGCGGTCTGTCTCCGTCCGCCGGCGCGTCAAGCGCCATGCCGGCGTGTCTGGCAGTGAAGATCCCTTAGAGAGCGTTTTAGAGAGAGATTTAGAGAGTTGAGGGTTTGTGTCCTGGTCTTTAAGGGAAATTGGGATCACCATTTACCTTTAATCGAATTTGCCTATAACAATAGTTATCATGCAAGTATTCAGATAGCTCGCTATGAGGCTTTATACAAGAGAAGATGTAGATCACCAATTGGGTGGTTTGAAGTGGGTGAAGAAAAATTAATTGGTCGAAACTTGGTTCATCAATCTATGAAGAATGTGAAGGTTATTACAGAAAGGTTGAAAACTGCACATAGCCGCTAGAAATCCTACGTGGATATGAGAAGAAAAGATTTGGAGTTTGAGGTGAACAATTGGGTATATTTGAAAGTGTCACCCATGAAGGGTGTCATGAGAGTTGAGAAAAAAGGGAAGCTAATTCCTCGTTATAATGGCCCCTATCAGATTGCAAAGAGAATTAGGAAGGTTTCTTATCAGTTAGAGTAACCTTCTGAGCCAAACGCGATTCATCCGATTTTTCACCTTTTGATGTTGAAGAAATGTTTGTGAGATCCTTTGTTGGTAATCCCTATAAAAGTATTGGGCTGAAGGATAACGTGACCTACGAAGAGGTTCCAGTCCAAATCCTTGATCGTCAGGCTCGCAAGGTGAGAACCAAAAAGATAGCCTCAATAAAAGTCCTATGGAGAAACCAATTCATTAAGGAAGCCATATGTGAAGCTGAAGAAGATATGAAAGCTAAATACCCGCATGTATTCATGCTTGATGACAAAAGTGTTAAAGGTAATATCTATACTCTATCCCTGAGTTGATCTGCACACCAAAAGGTACACCAAGGTGGAAATTTTCAATTTTTCAAGAGAGTCATTCCAGACTTTTTCCAACCTCTCCTAAACTTAGAAGAAGATCGCAATAGGTCATTTTTAGCATAAAAAGGGTTTTAACACCCATTCTTAAGTTTTTCTAAGTTTTTAATGAAGACTAGGGTTAATGAGAAGAGAGGAAGAGCGAGGATTCAAGAGAATTGAGGATTAAATCCTTCTAGATTGATTGTCAAACTTGATACTAGGTATGTAAGGCTAAACTAAAACATGGAAATACTCTTCCACGTGCCCCATTGATTAAAAAGATTGTGAAAGTATTGAGTCCCCATCCATGTTTATTGAACATTTTCTTGTAAATTATATACATTCTATGTATTTTCATATGTTGATGATCATCGTAAACTTGATTCTACTGATTAAATACTTTTTATGAGTTATTGCATAAACCATATATGTTACTTTGTAAAAGAATGCATGAATGAACCTAGGGATTGAGTCTAGAGCTTTGGTTGAGAACTATGACTGTGATTGTGATGTGAGCATGATGATAGGTTGATAGAACTTGATGGTCCTATGAGTATTCATAAATGAACTCCAAGGATCGGTCTAATTGATTGTCCTCATAGTGATTGGTCTGAGCTCCTTTGAAAGACTGATTGGGAATTGAGTTGTTGTAACTACTTGACCCAACACTATGAAGTTTTGTCCAATCTTAGGCCTAGCCCATCACAGATTTGACCCTTTGTGCTCACCCTAAAAGGCGTCTCACGCTATAAAGATCAGTGCTTTTCTTATATACCCAGTATCTTTTCTGTGTTTTGTCAATATGGCACATCTTATCTCAAGATAGGTTGTTACATACACCCCCTCTATGGACTCAACGTCCTCGTTAAGGTTTTTCCCACCACATGGGATTCACCTAGACTTAACAATAAGATTTGCCTCGCCTCACCGAGATTCGCCTAAGCTAAGTTGAACTCTAGCCTCACATCGACAAGGCTGGCATAGGGGTGGCTGTGATACCATCTGTAATAAACTGAACCAACAATTTGAAGTATTGTCTGCTCTTGGGCCTAGCCCATCACGGATTTGTCCCTTTGGACTCACCCCAAAAGGTGCCTCACAGTATATACACCAGTGCTTTACTTAAATATCCAGCATCTCTGTTGCATTTTGCCGATGTGGGACATCTTATCTCAAGATGGGTCGTTACAATGGTTTAGATGATTGATAGGCTGGAAGGCCTGATTATGATAGAACTGATGGATTGATGAGTGTCCTTATGAGATAAATTGATATCATTGATTGAGTTTGATTGTATTATGAGCACTGACTCATGAGAGGAGTATCGAGCACCAAAACGGGTAAGAGTAAGTCCAACTCAAACTCATTAACTACATCGTCAAGCATAGGTGAGGATTGAACCATTACATCAGATGTTCCCTCTTAATTGGAAGTCTATGAAATAATAGCAGACATGATGGACTTGATCCCTTTTGGGTCCAATTCATTCTTTACCTGACATGTATTGAACAGCTTTGGCAACATCTGCGGATTGTTCTACAATCACTGGCTCATAAGTGATTGTTGTCAAATAAGAGAAACTCCCAAATAGGTGCTATACTGATAGTACTTTGATTGGATTGGATTTGATTCGGATTGGATTGGATGGTATTGATGGGTCATTGTCTACTCTTTATTCTTGCTTTAGATAGGCATCTGACATTCTAATTGAGTATTTTCTGAGTTGATGTTATTCTACCTATATCTGTTTCATTAAGTCATTTTTTATACTTGTACATTCCACGTACCGATGTCCATTTGAACTACATCATTTCATGATGCAAGGACAGGTACTAGAGATCGTCAACAGGTGCTCGGTTGAAGATCTATTTCACACATTAGCCGATTGGTGAGTCCTCCTTTACTTCAGAGGATGCTCATGATTTATTTTATCTAGATTTTTAGAGTTAGACTTAGATTAGCTTTATTTTGATTTAAGGTAGCCATGAGTCTGTCATTGGCACCATTGAACACTTGATAGAGGCTTCATGGACTAGAGTTTGAGTTGTCATAAGTTGAACATTTTTATTGGCTAGTTTCTTTCTTACTAGTCTTATTGAGATGACTTAATTATTTACCTATTCAGATTGTCCACTTTTTATTATCATAGTGTTTCGCTGATATGTTAACTATATTGATTGAACGAGTGTGATGAGGCCAAGTGGTATGCTTGGGGACTTGCAATAGTCCTTGAATACCGACCATGTCTAGGGTACCCTCTCGGGGCGTGACATAGATATCGCATCTTACATATCTTGGCTATTAAATGAGGAATGTAATTTTCTGATTTTTGCTCAAAAAATTCAAGAACATAGACATATTATTCCTCTTCCTTACACTCTTTCATCGGCTCAGATAGCTTGATTAATATCTCATTCTCCGAGAACAAATAGAAAACTTATAGGAATGAGGCCTAATATGTCCTAATTCTTGAATTATATTATTATTTACATCTTCATTTGTACTTTTCTCAACATTGACATTAGGGAATAAAGTCGAGTTGAACTGTTGAAAAAATTCTCTTTTTGCTACACTATTTGGTCATTATCCATGATAATTGGTGATTGGACATCAGACGTCTCAACCTTTATGTTCACGTGAGTCTCCCAGTCATGAATATTTGAGTCAAATTAATCTCCCTCTAGTCTTAGCTTAATTTCAGCTAGTTAGGTTGCCATTTTGTGAGTTGAGTTTCTATTTATTGAAATTTACTGAAGAGATGGTTGTCTCATGTCCTTTTCTTGCTCTATTATTTGCTTCAATTGCTCAATAATGCGAGTTTTTTGTTCTGCCTGCTCAACTCCATTACTCCTGGCCACATCACCAATAGTAAGAGAATCATAATAGGGGTTCGAGGGAGGGGCATATAAGTTTGGGAAACCATCCCAATGACCATCTTGACCACCACATATATGACAAACATTCCATTCAAAGGATTAGATAGGTTCACACAACCCACTCTTCTGAATAGTAAAACATTCGATATCCAAGTGGGGTCTATTACAATATTGACAAGGATATTCATCATCCCACCACCATTTATCCTAATCATCCATATCAATAAGAATACTAAAATGAATAATATTTTTAAAACACACAAATAAAAAAAGAAAATACTAAAAAGATACTTAAATAGTAAAAGAAAATATATAACAAGAAAAATAATTAATTTCTAAGCCCTCGGCAACGGCGCCAAAACTTGTTGCTTCCCTAGCACACATAAGTGTACGTGGTCAACCAAGTAATATAGTGACTCTAAAAGAGCTGGAATATCGAATCCAAAGGACTTGTCGATTGATTATTTACTAACTCATATTATTTCTAATTATTTATATAAGTAGTGAACAATTAACTAAGCTAAGAGATCTCTATACACAATCGATGAATGAATCGATCTAAGATTATGGTTTAGCTAATAATCATGTTTAGCATCAAATTCATTAAGTTATTTAATTATCTAGTTGCTGAATCACAGAGTTTAATTTATCAAGCAGGATTGCACGCCTTTAACCGACCTATTCTCATTGACAACCGGGGATGGGCATGATCACTAAGAATGCATTAAAGCTATCTTCTTGTATTTGAACCAAGCAAGGTGGATGGGTAAGTGTCACAAGTCTCCCATACACGAATAATTCTAGTTTCCTAGAATAAACATGCTCCCTATACCCTGAGTTCTATCAACTCCAACATCTCTCGAATCTAGAGCAAACAACAGATTTATTCCATGGTTGGCATGACAATGAAGTATAGATAAAAGGAATATAGGAACAACTAATATAATAAACTAATATTTCTAATTAGTAATGACTAAACAATCATCTTATTAGCTACCATAATCTTAGAACTAGAAGTTTAACTCCACATAGACATGAAAAAATTACCGCAAATCATTCAAAAATAAATGTAAAAATAAATAATAATGGAGAAGAAAGAATGAAATCAAAATTCTCCGGCCTCCACAACGGGTTCTATTTTTCTCCAGGTTAAAAGTTGTGTAAAATCTAATTTTATGGAATATTAATAAGTGCAAGAAGAAACCCCAAATAATATAATTGAGTCCAAAACAAATTGAGAAACCCAAAATCGGAAGAAACTTGGACTTCTTCTTGCGTGAATTGTTGTACGCCGCCTCAACAGTGCCTTGCTTCCACGTTGCAGCATCTTCAATTGCAATTGCAATTAAGATCGGCAAATATGTATATATAATAATATATATTATTATATTTAACTTAATTCATAAAGCTATCTGGCTGAGTTTTCTTCTGTAATCTTCCTTCTATTTTTTAAATTCGTTTGAGCTCTAAATCTTTTCATTTTCATGCCAATATAATCATATAAAACAATATACAATTTAGCACAATTCATAAAATGTATGCTCAAAACATATAAATAAAAGTATTAAATAAGGTAAATAATGACTAAAAATATGTATTTTTGGCCTAACATTAGGTGTCATGAGATTTGCGGAAACAGGGAAGCTAAATCTTCATTATATTGGTCCCTATCAGATTATAAAGAGGATTGGGAAGGTTGCTTATGAGTTAGAGTTGCCTTGAGAGCTAGACGTGATTCATTTGAGTTTTCACGTCTCGATATTGAAGAAATACTTAGGAGATCCCGCATTAATAGTTCCCATTGATAGTATGGGAGTAAAAGGTAGCTTTTCCTATGAAGAGGTCCCAGCCTTGATCCTCATATTTCACAAATTGAGGACTAAAGAGATAGCCTCGACAAAGTCTTGTAGAAGAATCAATTTGTTGAGGAAGCCACTTGGGAAGCCAAGGAAGATATGAAAACTAAATAACCACATTTGTTCATGCCCGATGACGAAAATGTTAAAGGTAATATCCTTACTCTTGATTTAAATCGATTTGTCTATCCTTAAGTTGGTTGTTGATTGTCTAGAGTGTTTGATTGGTTGATTGATTCTTAAGAGGAGTCTTGATTGATATTCGTGCCTTGTGTCCATCTTTACTCTTCATCCAAGGATGAATGATTCTGAGAGGGAGATAATGTTACACCAAATGAATTACCAAAATTTCCATAGATGAGGGACGCTTGCATAACGCATATTTCAAAGATCTTCTGGCAAATCCAAGGCTGGAAATGCAATCAACACAAAATAGTTGGTTGGAAAATGGTCCTGGTTAATTTCTAGAGCAACTGGATCAAAAGATAATTTTTTGGAGAAAAAATGCATTTCCAGAGAAGTGCACGACATGTCCGCTTAGCAGACTTGTCGCAGATTTGCACTTAATTGTGATCTCAATATTTTCTACAGGATTAGAAGCTCGATCAGAGAATTTTCAATAAAAAATGCCCATAAGATGCCCAAGTCCACGACACAGACTTGATGTTCCGTCGGGAAAATTCTCAGTTCTATTCGATGGCCATTCCAGAATTTTCTATATCCCTCTCAAACTCAAAACACGAACAATATAGGCCATTTTTGGCCTAAAAAGAGGTTTTGAACCCATACTCAAGTCTCTTATGCTAAAACTAATTGAGGATTCTTGAGAGAAAAAGAAAAGAAAAGCTAGGGTTCAAGAGATTGAGGTCAATTCTTTGCTAAGTCGATTGTCTACCTTTCTTTTGGGTATGTAAGGCTAAACTAAACCATGGAAATGTTTTTCCATGTGCCTCTATTGATAATGATAGAGAGATTTTGAAAGTGTTGACCTTTGTATGCATGTTTTCCATGAATATTTTCTTGTAAATTATGTACATTCGATGTGCTTTCCTATATCGATGATCATCATACACTTGATTTTTACTAATTAAATACTTTACATGATTTATTTGATAAACCCTAAATGTTTTGATAAAAGATTGCATAAATGAACATAGAGATTGAGTCTAGAGCCTTGATTAGAGAATGTTGATTGTGATTGTGATGTGAGTATGATGATAGGTTGAAAGAACTTGATAGTCCTGAGAGTTTCAAAAATGAACTCAAATGACTGGTCCAAATTGATAACCCCCTTAATGATTGGTCAAAATTGATAGTCCTCTTAATGATTGTCTAAACCCTGTTAAGAGATGTGATTGGGAATATGAGACCCCGTGTTTCTCATCTTCCATTATATAAATAATGTGGCGTTATATAAGGCATATGTGATTTTGTTGGCCCCTAAGGATAATAAGGCTTCTAATAAGTGGTAATATTAAGGACCTAAAGTTTTAAGCCAAATGAATACCCTAAATACACGTTCGGGATAAAAGAAATGACCTGAGTGGCACCTCGCCCTTTTCAGAAGGTTTAAATTAGGTTTCACTTTTTGGATGGGACTAAAAGTTTATAATTTGATAATAATGGATTTTTAAAGTTATTTTAATAGCACAAAGGTCATATATTAAGTTTTGGAATCAAGAAAGTTACAAGATAAAGGTTGGCCAAAGTTACCGTAAGTTTAATTAAGAAATCCTTCTTAAATTTGGGTAAAATTGAACAGGCCCTATCTCCCAAAACATAAAGATTTATAAAGTCTATGACCTATCAAATTGAAGATCTATGAGTCTAGTTTGCAACGTATAAAACCACGCATCAAACTGACCTCAGAATAACAAGTTATGACAAGTTTACGGGGACTGCCCGAGCAGGAAACTAGGTCATAAGCTGGGTCGAGTCAAGCCCAACTATAAGTTGGCTATTTTGACATTTTAAAGCTCAAAAAATGAACCCTTTTTGTCCCAAAATAGTATGAAACGGAAGAGAAAGCTCTCAAAAGTTCTCTAAGTGATTTAGGTATGTTTATCGCATTTTTACTGTTAAAATTTGTCCCCGTGCCTAGAAATGTGTGTCTTACGCTTTGCAATTATTTTTTCCTCGTATTTGTAATGTTTGGCGCTATTTTTGGGCTGTAAAAAAAGTGGTATTCTTACTGGTATTGTTGGTTTGAAACTAGTGTGTTCAGGTAATAATTTTGGGGCTTTTTTACGGCCATTTTTACGATGGTTTACGGACATTTCCTCACATAAATGCTCCTTGCTGAATCTGGTCATTAATGCTAAATTTTTTATTGTTTATAGGTGTCTTTAAACTGCATATATATAGTCATTGTGAAGCTTCGGATGTAAGGAATAACGTTTGTGAAGAAACTTTAGGCAATTGGACGTTCGTTGCAGAGGTATGTTAAGACTAAGCTTTGTCCCTCCTTTTAGCACGAAATACGGGAAATTTCCCAAAACATAAAATGCGATATCTTACTATTTTGTTGCAAGAAAGACCTTCTATGAAAGGCACTGGGATTACAATTGAGTTATTTTCTTGATGGTATTAGGTTGAAATTCCATTTGTTCACTTAAACTGGAGATTTAATATCTATATATCATTTTGTCAGTTTTCCCGGCTACCTATTCATATCTTCGAGGTAGTTCTCCTCTTGGTGTAGTGCCACTAAAAGTGTATGTAGAATGATAAGGGAATGGTGTATTCAATAATCAGTCCTTCTTCCATATAAAAATATAATTGAAACATTTAACAACTAACGCGATGGTTTCCGATGTTCTCAAGTGAAATGCTCCTGTTTAAACTACTAAGGCACTTGATCCTGTTTAAGTACTTTCTTTTACTAATTTACATGGGACCAAGTATAAAGATTATGTAAAGCACCTTTATGAACATTTTCAAAGTTAAGTCTTCACTCTATATGTTGGGTTAAGTTCCCAAACTTGTTAAAAGGACATATAAGATCCCACGAGTCATGTGTATATGCTATGACAATGATTATGATGTTATGAGAATAAGTGTACCAATGAACCGATATTGGCTAAATGATAATGATATATATGTATATATATATATATATATGGGGTACAAATGGCCACAGGTTGGCAGATATGATGCTGGTTAGCTACTTGAAAGGACCATAGCTAGCATTTGGTTGGGGATGTCATGCATTTGCATCTATATATATGTATTCACGACATGTGACACTCGAGCATACCATGCATATTTGAACACTAGGAGGTTGCTTATTGGCCAATAAGGCTACTTGAGTTTTGGTTACAGGTGGTATTTCTATTGACCTTTTTTCTATGGTTATCTATGATTTTACTTCCTGCCTTACATACCGGTATATGTTTATTCGTACTGAATTCCCTCTGCCTGGGGACGCTGCATGTGCATGTTCAGGTAGGGATTCTGATTTACCCCTCCACTAGGAACCCCATTAAGCTATGAGTTTGTAAGCTCCACCTCTTCCTAGAGCTTTCATAGGATGCTTACTTTTTGTTGTATAGTTGGGTATAGTCGGGGCCTTGTCTCGACAGTGTTAGTGATTCTTTTAGAGGATATTGTGGACATGTTATTGCGCGTTGGTTCTTTTGTGCCTTTTAGTCTCCAGTCATCATATTGGCTTGTATATATAGTGTGTGCATGTACCTCTATTGTTGCAGCCTTATCGGCTAACTAGTACTCTATCGTTTTGGTTTATCTATCTTGATGTACATGCTTTACTGTTGACCAAGTCATGACCTAAAATGTCTAGGCTTAGTCTTTCAGATGTTATGCTGCTCGATTTTCTTCTAGTCCTTATTTTAATTAACTAGCATGTTTAGTGGCTTACCCGACCAATAATGGTATCAGGTGTCAGTTGCGCCTCCCCTCTCTTTGGGGCGTGACAGGGAATTAATTAGATGGTGATAGGCTGAAAGGCTTGATTGTGAAAAAATTGATGGATTGATGAGTTCTTATGAGACTCATTGATTAGATTAATTTAGACTGATTGTCTTATGATAATTGAGTCTTGGGAGGAGTATCGAGCACCGAATTGAGTAAGAGTAAGTCCAGCTCGAATTCATTAACTACGTAGCCAAACGTAGGAGAGGATTGAAATTGTTTAATTGGATGTTTCCTTGCTGATAGGTCCGTTAAATAATAGAGAACCTGATTGATCGGCTCCATCATGGATTCTATTCGTTATTTACCCTAGCAAGTACTAAACGTTTGTGGTAGCATCAATGGGATTGTTTTATGATCACTGGCTCATAAGTGATTCTTATCGGATAAGAAAAATTCCCACATAACTTCTATACTAATAGTACTCTGATTTGATTGGTTTGGATTTGTGTTTATAGGTCATTGTCTACATTTGTTTCTTGCTTTAGATAGACATTTGACATACTGATTGAGTGTCATATCTCTTGTTTTGAGTTATTTGAGTTGACAGTATTCTACGTTGATGCATGTTTCATTCAATCATTTTACATAGTTGTACATTCCACATACTAAAATCTATTTGAACTCCATCATTTTATGATGCAGAGATGCGTACTAGAAATCATCACAAGCACTTCATTGAGGATCTTCTCCATTTTTTCAGCTGATTGGTGAGTCCTTTCTAATATCAGAGGATGCACATTATGTATTTTATCCAGCTTTTATAGTTATACTTTAGACTAACTTTTCTTTTGATTTGAGGTAGCCATGGCCTGTTAAGATATTGTTTAGATACTTTAGATAGAGGGTTCATATACTATGTTGTTGAGTTATGAGTGATTTTGATTTGGATATTTATTTTTGGGCTAGTTTATTTCATACCAGTCTTATTGATTTTAGTAGATCATTTATATATTGAGATTGTCTACCTTTTTTTATTTTTAGTCTTCTGCTAATGTGTTAACTATTGATTGATTGAATGTGATGAGGCCAACTTGTTCGCTTGGTGACTAGCAATACTTTCTGCATGTCAGCCACACCAAGGATACCCTCTCTGTACGTGACAGAATTAATGCTTATTTATTGGAAGTCTTCAGCGAGAAGAGCCAACATTAGGAAAATATAATATTCAATTATGTGTAGACTTTTGTTGTGATGTTTTTTTCCACGAGCACTATTTGCTACTACTGGTTTGTCCTAAATAGGCTCTTATTCAAATGTTGTATTTGACTTATCTAATTTTTCTTTACAGTCCAATATATGTTGGACGTGAGTTAATTATATGGCTCTCATTTTGAGTTCCTTGTGTGAGTGTCAAAAGCCATTCACTTTTTTACTCTTAAACACTCATTAATAGTTTGTTCTTCTTTATGTTTAGATTTAATTTATTTAAAAATATCATATTGTGCTACTTTGAATACTTTGTTATAGGTATTAATTCCCTTCTCCCTCTTCTATTGCATATGATTCTTCTCCGAGTCCATTGGACTCCCTTTTGCATTTTCGAATGGGCTATGAAAGCCCTCAATTGAGTTCAAGGAAGTGGTGTACAAGGTTTAGGCAGTTGATTACAAGTTTTAGGATAAAAAAGGGGCTCATATACACCTGTACATTAATATATAGTGGTTGTATATAGTAGCTCTATGGGCCAGAAGCCCAAAAACATTTAAAAAAGGGAAATCACATAACTATCTCATATTTAGAAAATATTTATCATTTATAGCAATATATTTTTAATCGTGTATAACAAATTGATTGAATTGTGCAATATTTCAATTTAAATTCGTTTAATTCTCTCCAATCTCCCATTTTGTTATAGATGGTAAAATAAAAGTATATTTAATTTTGATAAATATTAATTAAAAGGCCTTTATTTTGGTAAATTTTGCATTCCAAAAAAGAGTCCAAGAGGACAAAGATGCTGGCTTACAAGGATACAAATGGAAGATAAGGAAAATGATTTATATATACTAATATTCAGTGTATATACAACACTGATATACTGGACGAAATTTGCCAGGAAGGCCACTTGTTTATCTAGAATTAGGACAGGATATTGAAGTTGGGCCTGCCAAGCCCAATAACTTTATTATATTTCTTATTTATTATGTTCTTGTATTTATTTGCCTTATTAACTCTAACTCTAATATTTTTGTTGTTTTTGATTTGGTTTAATTAAATTCCCCAAAGTCAAGACTCAAGTTATTTTCCTGTTAAGATGGGACTCCATCAAGGATCTGTGTTGAGCCCTTTCCTATTTGCCCTAGTGATGGATGAACTGACGCGATCTATTCAGGAAGAGGTAACATGGTGTATGTTATTTGTAGATGACATAGTACTGATTGATGAGACTCAGACTAGAGTTAATGATAGGTTGGAGGCTTGGAGTCATGCCTTGGAGTCCAAAGCATTCAAACTGAGCAGGACTAAAGCAGAATATATGGAGTGCAAATCAGTGTTGAGAGGGATGAAGCAGACATTGATTTGAAGCTGGCCACTCAACCTATCCCCAAGAGGGAAAACTTCAAATATCTAGAGTTTGTAACCAGGTAGACAGAAATTTGTCTATTTTACTTTAGATTAGTGAATCAGGATGATTGATTTACATTGAATCAAGGTTTTCTTGTGTGTTCTGAATTTTGTGATTCTTTTGCAAGGATGAAGTGGAAGACTATGTTTTTCCAAAAATCCCCTCTTGTCAAATTTTATTTGAGAAACTCAAGACGCGAAGAGTGTTTGGACAAACTTTTGATAGTGACTTGATATTTGTGCATAGGGGGGTTCTAGAAACTTTTGAAAAGGAGTGGACTAGAATGTCTTCAAATAAAGCAACATATTCACATAAACAGTTTAAAATGTAGCACGTATACAATTACTGTACATCCAAAACAGTTATGAGACCCTTTTGTGCCAAGGATAGACCTAACGATTTGAAGGATGTACTGTGTGATTTGAAATGTTCCATCGCTCCCAAAGAGTATATCATACGAGCTTGATAAATGAACTGAATGGAGATACATAATATGGGAAAAAGGGATACAAAATAATCAGTTTCATGCAGGGGTATAGTCCTAAACTAAACCTTCGTGGAAAATTTCTTCTTGTTGGACCTTTTATCAACTCTGATCGTCTTTTAATGTAATGCCTCGTATACATCCTTCTTTTGACTAAACTAAGCTATTAGAATAAATTTCCGACCCCGGAGGACAATGGTTCGCCAACCAACATGTATATTCTTCAAATATAAACAGATAAGCAAGATCACCTATTAAGACGGGAGGCCGTTTTAGATTCAAGATGGTCTACTAATGATCCTAGTATCCCTTGGGTATTGGGTCGACTTGGCCAAATGATCCTAAAAAAGGTTTTAGTTTCACTTTATCCTAGGTAACTAAGAGTTGGTTCAAAAGATATGATATTCGAGTTGGAAAAACTACGGGGTGAAATAGTAAATGATGTTGGACAACCACGAACTAACTACCTACTTACCACATCTAGAAAATATCAAGGGGTTTTTCTAAGTAACCACGTAACCGCCCCTTATCCTAATGCAAATTAATTTGTCGGTTGGCGGGATTATGTCGTCAAATACAATGACAATTAAATATTGAATAAATAAATAATTAGCAGATAAAGGAAAAAAAATTAGTAATTATTACATTCTCGAATAGTTAATCAAATAAATCTAATCTTAGGGTTAGAACCTAATTAAACTCCCCAGCAGAGTTGTCATTACTGTTAATTGGGAAAGGGCTATTTTGAAAAAATTAGTTTAAGACTTAATTAATTTAAGTAAAATCGATTTTAGAAAAAGAGACAGAATTGCCACTACATTCTTAAAGAGATTAAGAAAACTTTTAATTTAAAAAACTTGAATAGAAAAGTCTTAAAAACTGAGAAAATGGGTAACGGGCCAATTTTTACTTTGAGAGGAATTTAATCACTCAAAGTGACTGCTAACTTGCAGTTGACTGACAACTAAATTCATTTGACTAACTTTTCAAAAGATTATTAGGTAAAAACATGAAAGCAATTAAGTAAAATATTCAAATATTTTGAGTAAATTCTAAAGGAATGCAAAATTTACCTAACGTGACAAACTTAGAAAATCTTGATCTTTTTAATTCCAAATTCTAGCAAATATTTTCTAAGTATAAAAAAGAGGGAAAATCATAAATAATTAAAAAAGACTTGGATCATTTTAAATGAGTAAAATGATTTGAAAGGGTTCTTGAAATAAAAGAAAGACTAGGTATTTTTAAAGTAAGTAGTAACTTAAACTTTAAAAATTTTCCACAAAATTAAATTTTTTGCTAAAATGGCTAACATTAAAAATCACGAAATCATTACAACAACAACAACATACACAGTTAAATTCCACAAGTAGGGTCTGGGGAGTATAGAAATGTACGCAGACCTTCCCACTACCTCGTAAGAAGTAGAGAGGTTGTTTCTGGGGACCCTCGACTCAACAACCCATAAGTAGAATAAACTAGATATAGCAAAGGGAAGGAAAGGAAACAAAAGGGAGAAATAGATCTAGAAATCGAAATAAAAGAGCGACTCTTTATAAAAAGCACATGTCAATATACAAATATGATGAATTCAACTCACATACGACAGCTAGAGACACCAATCATGCCTACCCCTGCTACCAACCAATCAGCCTGCTACTCTAATTCGCGACCTCTACTCCTTTCTATCTAAGATCCTGTCCTCAGTTAGATCTAAATTCTCCATATCTTGCTTGATCACCTCTCCCCAATACTTCTTCGGTCTACCTCTCCCTCTTCGTATAGCTCCCAAAACCAACCTCTCGCACCTCCTAACAGGCGCATCGATACTCTGTCTCTGCACATGTCGAAACCATCGCAGTCTCGCTTCCCTAATCTTATCAGCCGCCGATGCCACCTCCAGCTTCTCCCGAATGATCTCATTCTTAATCTTATCCCTCTTTGTGTGACCGCACATCCATCTCAATATCTTCATCTCTGCGACATGCATCTTCTGAACATGTACATTCTTTATAGGCCAACACTCCATCCCATACAACAAAGATAGTCTAACCACCATTCTGTAAAACTTACATTTGAGGTTAGGTAGTATCTTCTTGTCACACAACACTCCCGAGGCAAGCCTCCATTTAGTCTAAGCTGCCCCAATATGATATGTGATATCATCATCGATCTCACTACTACTCTGGATGACATCTTAGTCCAAAAGACTTCATCTTTGAGTCGTAGACCATCATACGAGTTGTAGACTACCCCTCGTAAACTAGGTTCCTAAAAATCTGAGTTACTAGAAGTTGGCATGAAATCCCTTTCTACGATCTGTAAAACATTCTACGGGTCGTAAACACCTCTCTAAATAGGGGAACCTAAAACTTGAGTTACTGGAATTAGTTAGGAAATTTCCTCAACAATCCGTGAGATACTCTACGAGTCGTATATCATTTCGTATATAGGCCTCGGACTTAGTGTAACACACGATGAAATTACCGAAATACCCTAGAGGAGAGGCATACACATAACGTGTTTTCCCATGCTCAGATGGAAAATCCAAGACCAAATATACAATCATCATGAAAAATTAAGTGGGAAAATAGTCTCGGTTGATTTATAAAAGAACCGGATCAAAAGGTAATTTTTTAGATCGAAAATGTAAATATTGTCGTTATGCGATAGAGGCGTGTTGCGCCTTTGTATTAGAGATAGACTTCGTTTTTTTCAATATATTCGACCGGATTAGAAAAACTCGTTCAGAAAAATTTTAGGAAAAAAAACACCATAGCGCGCCTAGGCTGCGACGCAGACTGGGTATTCAAAGTCGAAATTATTCAAATTGTTTTAGCGGCACCCTAAACAATTCCCAACCCCTCCTAAACCCAAAACACAATCAAAATAGGCCATTTAAGTGTAAAATGGGTCTTAAACATCATTCTAAGTTTATTCTAAGTCTTGGAAAAATGTTAAGGCTAAAAGAAGCGTAGATTGGAAAATTCAAGGGTGAACTCTTGAAGATTGATCGGTAGAGCTTCACACCAGGTATGTAAGGCTAAACTAAAAGCATGAGATTTTTCTCTCATGTGCCCCATAGATGGTCATAGAAGTGTTGAGAGTCTAAAGAGTTTACATACATGATTCTTGATTGTTTTTCTTGAAAATTATATTAATTACATTTATCTTCCTATGTGAATGATCATCATAAACTTGTTTTCTTGAATTAAAAATACTTTTCATGAGATATTATATAACCTACATGATTATTTTTGAAAGCATGTGTGAATGAACTTAGGGATTAAGTCTAGAGCTTTGATTTGAGAATGTCAATTGTGATTATGATGTGAGAATGATAATTAATCAATAGAACTTGATAGTCCTGTGAGTCTTCTTAAATGAACTCTCATAAATTGTTTATTCGATTGTTCCCGAGTGATTGTGTTAATACTTGAGCTATTGATTGAGATGTTGATCGATGAGATGATTTGAGTCTCTATGAGACTAATTGAATGATAGTGCCTCCACGAGGCTAATCAAATGATTTGATTGAGAAGGATTTTCTTATGAGCATTAATTCTTGGGAGTATCGAGCACCGAAATTGGTAAGAATAATACCAACTCGCACTCATTAACTATATAGCCAAGCATAGGTGAGGATTAGAACCACTACATTATATTAAGGTTCCATCTAGATAGGAGTACCAGACACAATAGAGGACTTATAGATAGTTGTGTCCATTTTGGATTACCCATTATGGTTTTGATTCATTCTCCACCTAGAAAGTATAGGACGACCATGGCAACACCAGCGAGATGTTGTACAATCACTAACATATAAGTGTTTGTTATCGGATAAGAGAAACTCCCATAAAGTTTCCACATTGAGTACTCTAAGTCGAGATGAGATGAGATGAGATGGGTTGAGTAGGGTTCCATTGAGTTGAGCCTGATTTGATTTGATGAGGTTTGATTGGTTGATGGGTCACTTGTGTACTCTTTATTCTTGCTTTATATAGATATTTGACATTCCAATTTGATGATTGTTCTGAGTTGATGTTGTTCCATATTATTCTACCTGTTTATGTTTCATTCAGCTATTTTACATAGTGTACATTCCACGTTTTGATGTCATTTGCCGCTGCATCATTTTATGATATAGATACTGGAATTAGAGATCATCAACAGGTGCATTGTTGAGGATCTTTTAGCTAATTAGTGAGTCTCACCTACTTTGGAGGATTCATTATCTTTATTTCATCTTGCTTTAGAGTTAGGCTTGATTAGCTTTATTTTAGATTGAGGTAGCCATGGGTCTGTCATTGGCACCACTTGATAATTATAGAGGCTTCATAGACTAGAGCTAATGTTGAATGATAAGATTGTGAGCTAGTTCTTTCTACTAGCCTTTTGTTATTATATTCTTTTGAGAAACTAATGAGATGTGTCTATTTATTTTTCTTAGTCTTCCGTTGATTGTCTTGAGTTATTTGATTGAATGAATATGATGAGGCCAAATGGTTAGCTTGGGGACTAGCAATAGTCTTTACGTGTCAGCCATATCCAGGGTATCCTCCCGGAGCATGACAAACTTGGTATCAGAGCACAGAGTTAAAGAGTCCTAGGGAGTGTATGAAGTCGTATCTAGTAGAGTCCTTATTATTAGTGTGAAGAGCTCTACACCCATAATTTTTAGGCTATAGAACATTTAGGAATTGTTTCACTTCTTTCTGGTTCTAAATCGTGCGATAGAGTTATGCTCTGTGAAAGGTTCTCTTCTAATTCGTGCTTCGCGTGTTACAAAGTTCTGATCGTGCCTCCCAGAAGAGTCATCAGAGTTAGAGGATGTCTCGCTAGGATAAACGTAAACCTACCTGAGCCTCAAGAACATGAGAAACCCGTGGAGCTAGTGGTCCCTATTGAGCAACCCCCACAAGATGAAATTTCCAATGATGAGCTTCGTCAGGCTACTCAAACTCTAGCTCAGGCGGTCACAACACCTGTTGTGAGACAAGGAGAGGGTCGACAGGATGTACAGGACACATCTAGAGTCCACAAATTCTTGAGGACTAATCCGCCTAAATTCACAAGGTCTGCATCCACTAAGGATCCTGAGAACAATGTAGAGGAGCTTCTGAAAGTGTTCCAAGTGATGCATGTGGCTGATGTGGACAGAGTTGAACTGGATGCCTACCAGCTCAAAGGTGTGGCCAGACTATGGTTTGATTAATGGAAGAAGAGTAGAGGAGAGGATGCCCCATTGTTGACTTGGGTAGTGTTCGGGGAAGCCTTCTTGGGGCGCTTCTTGTCAAGAGAACAAAGAGAGGCCAAGGTAAGTGTGTTCTTGAATCTAAAATAGGTCTCTATGACTGTGCAAGAGTATGGGCTGAAGTTTACTCAATTTTCTCGATATGCTCCGGATATGGTTGTTGATTTGAGGGGGAGATTGGGAATATATGTAGATAGGCTGAATAAAGGGCCAAAGAGAGATGGGAGGGGAGTCGTGCTCGTAAGTGATATTGATATTGGGAGATTTATGATGTTTGTGCAATAAGCTGATGAGGAGAGGCAGCATGATAGAGAAGAGTTCAGAAATAAGATGGCTAAGATATCAAGCCATGAGGATGGAAAGAAGGGGAATGGAAATAGATTTTAGACGGGGCTAACACCATCATTCTCTAGTGCACCTACACCCAAAATCAAGAATGATTAGAGGTCCCAGAATATTATATAGCTCAAGGTTTACTGGGTAGACCACCATGTGGTAAAGGTGGTAACTTGCACCTGGGAAAATGTCAAAAGGGGAGTGATGTATGCAACTAGTCAAGTCAGTCACTATTAGAGAGAGTGTCTGAAGTGCTTGACCGGGTTCAATCATCTGCAACAGCCCCGCGAGCCAGAGAAACCCAGAGATGTACTACGTAAGATGCAAGCGGAGCTACAAACCATTTGTATGCCATAGGTAGTTGCTAAGATCAAGAAAACTCCCCAGATGTTGTGACAGGTATGATTCGAGTCTTCCCTCTTGATTGTTATATTCTGATTGACCATGGTGCCACATTATCTTTCATAACTCCTTATGTGGCAATAGATTGATAGAACCCCTGAGAGTCTTCTTGAACCCTTTGATATTTCTACTCTAGTGGGTGAGTCTATTCGAGCTTAGAAAGTCTATGGAACTTATGTAGTTTTCATCCATCGTAGGATTACTATTATTTATTTGTTTGAGTAAGAGATAACTAATTTTGATGTGATCATTGGCATTGATTGGCTTCACGCCTGCTATGCCTCCATTGATTGTGCCTGAACTGTTAAGTTCTAATTCCTGAATGACCGGGTTCTTTAGTGGATGGGTGATTCTGTTGCACCTAAGGGATAGTTTATCTCATACCTTAGGGCCAGAAAGATGATTTCCTAAGTTTGTATCTATCACCTCGTGCGAGTTAAATCTGATGATGTTGAGTCTCCTACTCTTCAGGTAGTCTCAATTATGAATGAGTTTCCTGAAGTATTTCCTGAGGATCTTCCAGGAGTCCCTCCTGATAGGGAGATTGACTTTGAGTTTGATGTTCTTCTTGATACCCAACCGATCTTAATTCAACCTTATCGATAACCCTCGATGAGTTGAAAGATTCGTTAGAGAAAGTCTTTATAAGACCGAGTTTTTCTCCTTGGGTTGCCCCTGTCCTATTCGTGCCAAAGAAAGATGGGTCCCTCAGAATGTGTATTGACAACAGGCAACTAAATAAGGTCACCATAAAGAATAAGTATCCTTTTCCAAGGATAGATGATCTGTTTGACCAACTTCAGGATGCCTCTTGTTTCTCAAAGATAAACCTCAGATCTAGCTACCATCAGTTTAAAGTGAGGGAATTCGATATCCAAAAGACAACCTTTAGAACTAGATATGGCCATTTTGAGTTCTTGGTCATGTCCTTTGGGTCGACGAATGTACCTGTAGCCTTCATGGACTTGCTGAATAGATTATTCAAATAATAACATGATATGTTCGTGATTGTATTCATCGATTACCTCTTGGTGTATTCGAGAGATAAAGAGAAACATGTTAATCACCTCAGAGTTGTCATCAAAACACTTAAGGACCATGAGTTGTATGCAAAATTCTCGAAATGTGAAGTTTTGCTTAAGTCAAGGGATTTTCTGGGACATATGGTTTTGAGTGATGGCATTCAGTAGATACTCAAAAGATTGAAGAGGTTAAGAACTAGCCCAGACAGACCTCTCCGACTGACATAAGAGGTTTCTTTGGGTCGGTAGGCTACTACCTAAAATTTGTCGACGCAATTTCTTTCTTATCCATACCATTGACTAAATTGACTCAGAAAAGTTCAAGTTTCAGTGTTTTGACGAATGTGAGAAGAGTTTCTAAGAGTTGAAGACGAGACTAACTATTGAACCGGTTCTAACCTTGCCCGATGGGGCAGAGGGCTTTGTAATCTATTGTGATACTTCGAGAGTTAGATTGGGATGTGTGTTGATGTAGAGAGGGAAGGTGATATCTTATGCTTCTGAGAAACTTAAGGTTCATGAGAGGAACTATCCAACCCATGATCTTGAGTTGGAAGCGGTGGCGTTTGCACTTAAAATCGGGTGCCACTACTTATATAGAGTGCATGTTGATGTATTCACTGACCACAAGAGCTTGTAGTATGTCTCAGTCAAAAAGAGCTCAACCTGCGACAAAGGAGATGGTTGGAGTTTCTCAAGGGTTATGATATGAGCATTCTCTACCATCTTTCTAAAGCTAACATTATTGTTGACGCTCATAGCAGGTTATCAATGTGTAGTACAACCTAGGTTGAGGAGGGATAGAAGGAGCTATCCAAAGAAGTGCATCGATTAGTTCGATTAGGAGTTCAACTTGAGGAAATAATGAGGGAGGAGTTAATGTTCAGAATGGGTCTGTCTCATCCTTAGTTGCTGAGGTGCAGGAAAAGTAAGACTGAGATCCTATCATACTT
Organism: Solanum rostratum; assembly: GCA_029948455.1. Taxonomy (NCBI): domain Eukaryota; kingdom Viridiplantae; phylum Streptophyta; class Magnoliopsida; order Solanales; family Solanaceae; genus Solanum; species Solanum rostratum. The sequence continues at coordinate 14,614,448 of CM057055.1, forward strand.
CAATTGAAGGAGGTGATCACAAACAAAAAGTGATGGTCTTCTCCAAAGAGGAAGGTGGAGTTTTGAGGTACTAGAGTGGATTGTGCATTCCCGATGTTGATAGTGTTCGAAAGAGGATTATGGATAAAACCCATAGTTCTAGATAACCCATTCAACCTGGCTCTACCAAGATGTACCACAACATGAGAGAAGTCTATTGGTAGAGTGGAATGAAGAGGGATATTACGGAGTTCGTTTCAAAGTGTCCGAATTGCCATGAAGTTAAGGTTGACCATCAAAGACCATGTGGATTGGCCCAGAACTTTGAGATCCCTGAGTGGAAGTGGGAGATAATCAACATGGACTTCATAACTGGTCTACCGAGGTCTCGAAAGTAATATGATTCGATATGAGTGATTGTGGATAAGATGACCAAATCGGCTCACTTCTTAGCAGTTAAGACAACTAACACTGCGAAAGAGTATGCCAAGCTGTACATCCAATAGATTTCGAGGTTGTATGGAATTCCCTTGTCCATCATATCGGATAGAGGATCTCAATTCACCTGCCAATTTCGGAAGTCTTTCCAAAAAAGATTGGGTACCAAGGTGAATCAGAGTACGACCATTCATCCATAGACAGATAGACAGGTAGAGTGTACAATTCAGACGTAAGAGGATATGTTGAGGGCCTATGTTCTTGATTTTAAGGGAAATTGGGATGACCACCTACCCTATAGTTATTTCGAAAGCATTTAAATGGCTCCCTACGAGGCTTTCTATGGGAGGTAATGTAGATGGCCAATTGGATGGTTCGAGGTTTGAGAAGCGGAGTTGATTAGGCCTGATCTTGTCCACCAGTCGATGGAGAAGGTTAACATCATTAAGGAGAGGTTCAAGACTGCATAGATTCACCAGAAATCTTATACTAATTTGAGGAGGAGAGACTTGGTGTTCAAGGTCAATGATTGGGTATACTTGAAAGTGTCACCTATAAAGGGTGTCATGAGATTTAGAAAGAAGGAGAAATTGAGTCCTTGCTATATTGGTCCCTATCAGATTCTGAAGAAGATTGAGAAGGTTACTTACGAGTTGGAGTTTCCTACTAAGTTAGACAAAATTCATCCTATGTTCCACGTCTCGATGTTGAATAAGTGTTTGGAAGATCCTGCCTTGGTGATCCCTGTTTAGAGAATGAGTCTAGTCCTTCCCTTTAACCTAGAAGCACTCATTGATCCTTCAATAATGTCCTTCTTGGCCTCATGTTTGAGTTGACCGAAGGTATTGGAGTGAAGGATAGCTTGTCCTACGAGGAGATTTTGATCCAAATCCTTGATCATTAGGTTCACAAGTTGAGAAACAAATAGATAGCCTCAGTGAAAGTCCTGTGGAGAAATCAATTCATTGAGGAAGCCACATGGGAAGCCGAGAAAGAGATGAGAGCTAAATATCTGCACCTATTTGTGCCCAATGATAAGAATGTCGAAGGTAATTTCTTTATCCTTGACTTACTTTGATTAATCTATCCTTGAGTTAATATGTATATTCTTGAGTCGTAATAGAGTTGATTGAAATTGATGAGGAGTAAAGAATTTGATTGATAGATGTGAGTATTGAGATGAGTCTTGAATCTATTCTTGCCCTAATATCCACTTTTGCTCATCATTCGAGGATGAATGATCCCAAGGGGAAGATGATGTAACATCCGATGAAATTACTGAAATACCCCTAGAGAAGAGGCATGTGTGTAATGCTCTTCCCATGCTCACATGGCAAATTCGAGACCAGATATATGATCAACATGAAAGATTGAGTGGGAAAATGGTCTTGGTTGTTTTTAGAGCAACCAAATTAAAAGATAATTTTTTAACAGAAAACGTAAAACATTATCGGTATGCAACAGAGACGCATTGCACCTCATTAGCGGAGCTAGGCTTAATTTTTTTCAGCTGTACTAGAAAAACTCGTACGGAAAAATTTTGGGAAAAAATACACTATAGCGCGCCCAGTCCACGACACGGACCAGGTATTCCAAAGTCGAAATTATTCTAATTTTTGTGAGGGGCACTCTGGACAATTTCCAATCTCTCCTAAACTCAAAACATGATTAAAGTAGGTCGTTTAAGTGGAAAAGGGGATTCAAACCCCATTCTATGTCCATTATAAGTCTTGTAAAAATGTTAGGGCTTGAGAAAAGATGAGAGAAGAGTAGATTGGAGAATTCAAGGGTGAAGTCTTGAAGATTGATCGTTAGAGCTTCACACTAGGTATGTAAGGCTAAACTAAAAGATGAGATTTTTCTCTCATGTCCCCATGGAAAATCATAAAACAGTTGAGAGTCTAAAGAGTACATATATGATTCTTGATGGTTTTTCTTGAAAATTATATTAATTAAATGTATCTTCCTATTTTGATGATCATCATAAACTTGTTTTCTTGAATTGAATGCATTTCATGAGATATTGTATAACCCTACATGAGTATTTTTGAAATCATGCCTGAATGAACTTAGGGATTGAGTCTAGAGCCTTGATTTGAGAATGTCAATTGTGATTATGATGTGAGAATGATAATGAATTGATAGAACTTGATAGTCCTGTGAGTCTCCTTAAACAAACTATCATGAATTTTCTATTCCGTTGTTCCCTAATGATTGTTCTAAGCCTTAAGCTATTTGATTGAGATGTTGATTGATGATATGATTATGTCTCCATGAGACTAATTGAATGATAGTGCCTCTACGAGGCTGATTGAATGATTTGATTGAGATGGATTATCTTATGAGCAATAAGTCTTCGGAGGAGTATCGAGCACTGAAATGGGTAAGAGTAATGCCAACTCACACTCATTAACTACATAGCCAAGCGTAGGTGAGGATTAGAACCACGACATTATTTGAGGTTCCCTCTGGATAGGTGTCCCTGAAACAATAGAGGACTTGAAGATTACCATCTCAATTTTGCATTACCCATTATGGTTTCGATTCGTTCTCTACCTGAAAAATATAGGATGGCTCATAAGTGATTATTGTCGAATAAGAGAAACTCTTAGAAAGTTCCCACATTGAATACTCTGAGTTGAGATGAGATGAGATAGGTTTAGTTCAGTTCCATTGCGTTTAGCCTGATTTAATTTGATAATGTTTGATTGGTTGATGGGTCACTTGTCTACTCTTTATTCTTGCTTTAGATAGACATTTGATATTCCAATTTGATGATTGTTCTGAGCTAATGTTTTTCCATGTTATTCTACATGTTTCTATTTCATTCAGTTATTTTACATACTGTACATTCCACGTACTGATGTATTTTGGCGCTACATCAGTTTAGGATGCAGATACAGTGATTAGAGATCATCAGTAGGTGCATCATTGCGGATCTGAGACATTTAGCAGATTGGTGAGCCTCCCCTACTTCGGAGGATTCATTATCTTTATTTCATCTTGGTTTAGAGTTAGGCTTGCTTAGCTTTATTTTAGATTGAGGTAGCCATCGGTCTGTCATTGGCACTACTTGATAGTGATAGAGACTTCATAGACTAGAGTTGAATGTTGATTGTTAAGATTGTGAGCTAGTTCTTTCTACTAGCCTTTTATTATTAAATTATTTTGAGAAACTAATGAGATGTGCCCATTTATTTTCCTTAGCCTTCCGTTGATTGTCCTGAGTTATTTGGTTGGATGAATGTGATAAGGACAAGTGGTTCGCTTGGGGACTAGCAATAGTCTCAAAGTGGCGGCCTCATGTAGGGTACCCTCATGAAGTGTGCCACTTAGAATATTTCACCAAGTCATCTAGGGTTTCACGAGACCCTTTCTACGAGTTGTAAACCTATCTATGAGTTGTAAATGGTTCTCATGAACCTTCTTCTATAGCTTTTCTCAATCTTTTCTCAGCAACATCTGCCCATTCACTCCAGATCAAGTAGAAAGAAATTTGGGGGCGTTATATTATCTCCCCCTTGGGATCATTCATCCTCGAATGGAGAGAATTCTAGGGATTTAGGTTAAAAATCTCCCGATGGACTCTAACAATCAACTAGCTCTCACCGTACTCGTGCAATCAACAAATCAGAAGTTTTCAACAAGTAAAACAATCAAATAGTCAACAAATCAAATCAATCCTCACTCAGACTCTAGTACTCTATATTTTATCATATTGAGAATGAAAAGAGAACTCAACGAATGGAAATTCATCACCATCAAATCTCTCATCATCATAAGGCAAGAACAAATAAGGGTATTTATCCTTCATGTCCTCTTCCGCCTCCCAAGTAGCTTCTTCTACAAATTGGTTCATCCACAACACTTTGACAGATGTAATCTCCTTAGTTCTTTGCTTGTGAACTTGATGATCATGGATTTGGATAGGGATCTCCTAATAACTCAAGTAGTCTTTCACTCCAATACTCTCGAAAGGCAGAACAACTTATGGATCTCCCAAACACTTCTTGAGCAAAGAAATCTGGAAGAATGGATGGATGGCCTCTAACTCATATGCCATATTACCCACTCTCTTTATGATCTGATAAGTGCCAATGTACCTTGGACTTAGCTTTCCTTTCTTTCTGAACCTAATCACTCCTTTCATGGGAGACATTTTCAAATACATCCAATCATTGACCTCAAACTCTAAGTCTCTTGTTTTACGTCTGTGTGAGATTTCTGTCAACTCTGCGCAGTCCTCAACCTTTCTTGAATGATCTTCAGTTTCTCCATAGCTTGGTGAATTAATTCTGGTATAATCAACTCTGCTTCACCTACCTCTAACCATCCAATCGTCGACCTACACCTCCTCCCATAAAGTGCCTCATACGAGGCCATCTGAATGCTCGAATGGAAGGTATTATTGTAAGAAAACTCAATCAAATGAAAATGGTCAATCCAATAATCTTTAAAGTCGATGGAGTAGGATCTCGACATATCCTCGAGCATCTGAATTGTATGTTCTGCTTGGCCATCCGTTTGCGGGTGAAAGGCAGTGCTAAGGTGCACCTTCGTACCCAAACCCTTCTGAAAAGATCTCCAAAACTGGCGGTGAATTAAGTTCCACTTTCTGAGATGATGGACTACGGGACTCCATGTAATCGAACAATCTCCTTTATGTAATGTCTTGTAGAATCCTCCGCACTGTCAGTCATTGTTACTGCCAAGAAGTGAGCAGACTTAGTCATCCTGTCAACTATCACCCAAATCAAGTCATGCTGTCTGCGGGACCTTGGGAATCCTGTGACAAAGTCCATGTTAATAATCTCCTATTTCCACTCTAGACTTTCAAAGTTTTGAGCCACTCCACAAGGCCTTTGGTGCTCAACTTTTAACTTGTTGGCAATTCGGGCACTTGGAATTAAACTCAGCAATATCTCTCTTCTTTCCACTCCACCAATAGACTTCCCTCAAGTCATGGTACATCTTGGTAGACCCTAGATGAATGGAATATCTAGAACTATGAGCCTCGTCCATGATATTCTCTCGAACACTCTCAACACCTGGAAAACATAATCTGCCTCGATACCTCAATACCCTATCCCCCCTTTTGGTGAAATTCATCATCTTCTGCTTATGCACATCCTCCTTTAGCTGTAATAAAACAGGAACTTGATCTTGTTTCTCCTTTACCTCCACTACTAGGGATGATGTCAACCTTTTATGCACAAGAACTCCCCATTCTCTTGATTCATTTAAGTGGACTCCTAATCTTGCCAGTCTATGAACCTCTTCGGCTAACTCTCTCTTCTCCTTTTCCACATGGGCGGTGCTTTCCATGGATAACCTGCTAAGAGCAACAGCAACCACATTAGCTCTACCAGGGTGGTAGAGGATGTTCATGTCGTAGTCTTTGAGCAACTCAAGCCATCTACGTCTCAAGTTAAGCTCATTCTAGGTGAAGACGTATTGCAGGCTCTTGTGGTCTGTGAGTACATCCACATGTGCTCCATATAAGTAGTGGTGCCATAGTTTGGTTGCTGCCAACTCTAAGTCATGAGTGGGACAGTTCTTTTCATGCAACTTAACCTATCTAGAAGCATAAAAAACAACCTTCCCCCTCTACATCAACGCACATCTTAATTCCAATCTGGAAGCATTGCAGTAGATAACAATCCATTTGTCCCATTAGGCAAGGTCAACACTGGTGCGGTAGTTAACCTCGTCTTCAGCTCTTGGAAGCTTTTCTCACACTTGTCAGACCATTGAAACTTGACCTTCTTCTGAGTCAATTTAGTCAGTGGTATGTATATAGAAGAAAACCCCTCAACAAACCTCTAATAATAGCCAGCCAATCCCTGAAAACTCCTTATCTTGATCAGTGAGATTGGTCTAGGCTAGTTCTTTACCGCCTTAATCTTTTGAGTATCCACTCGAATGACATCCCCTGAAATTATATGGCCCAAGAAAGCCACCGACTTGAGCCAAAACTCACACTTAGAAAACTTTGCATATAACCCAATATCTCTGAGCATCTACAAAGTGATTCAAGGGCAATTGGCATGTTCCTCCTTATCATTGGAATACACCAAAATGTCGTGGATGAACACGATCAAGAACATGTCAAGGTACTATCCGAATACTCTATTCATCAGGTCTATAAAGGTTTCAAGTGCATTTGTCAACCCAAAGGACACCCTAAAAATTCAAAGTGACTATATCATATTCGAAAATCCATCTTCCGGATGTCATATTCACTAACTTTCAATTGGTCATAACTTGATCTAAGGTCTATCTTGGAGAAAACTGTGGCACCCTAGAGTTGGTCAAATAAGTCACCAATCTTTGGAAGGGGATACTTATTCTTGAGTATCACCTTATTCAACTGGCGGTAGTCAATACACATCCTAAAGGAATAATCTTTCTTTTGCACGAACAAGACTGAGCACCCCATTGAGATATACTGAGTCTTATAAATTCTTTCTTTAACAAATCCTTTAACTCTTTTAACTCCATAGGATATGGCAGAATAGAAATAAGCTAGGTGTCAGGAAGTACATCAATTCTGAAGTTGATCTTCCTATCAGGAGGGACTGTGGGTAGATCCTCAGGAAATACATCAGAAAACTCACCCACAATCGGGTTAGACTCAAGAGTAGGGGCTCAACATCGTCAGACTTGCACGAGGTGGTAGATACATCCCTTAGAGATCAGTCTTCGGGCCTTGAGATAAGAAATTAACTTATCCTTTGGTGCAATAGAATCTCCCTTCCACTCAATATCGGGCTCATTTGGAAATCAGAATTTGATAGCCCAACTTCGGCAATAAACCGAGGTATAGCAGGCGTGAAGCCAATCCATGACAAGGATCACATTGAAATTGACCATCTCTAACTCAATCAAATCAGCAAGAGTATCCCTATGATAAATGGATACCACACAATCTCTATAGATTCTCTCAGCTCGAGTGAACTCACCAATAGGAGTGGAAATACAAAACAACTCAAGCAAGCACTCAGGAAGAATCTTAAATCTACTTGCCACATATGGCGTCACAAAAGAACAAGTTGCACCCGAATCAAGTAAAGATAGCAAGGTAAGGTAAAGAATCAAAGCATACCCATCACAACATCTGGTGCAACCTCTTGGTTCTGTCGGTTCCCCATTGCATACGGACGGTTATCCTACCGCCTGCCCCCAGTGCAACACCTTTTCGGTTACCCCTCGCTGGGGGTGCTATGGTAGAAGACTGAGCCTTATTACCCCACAACGGTCACTCTCTCTGAAAATGGCACAGTTGGCCACACTTGTAGCAACCATTCCCTTCCTCTCTACATTCTCCCAGATACATCCTGCCACATTTCCCACAAGGTGTCTTCCCCTTAGAGCCAAGAGCCACACTGGCTTGAGATTGTAAACCCTGTGCCCTAAGGATTAGCAAACCTTGGGACTTGTGATCATACCTGTTGCTCGGAGTTGGTGCGGTGGCTAAAGATGGTGTATAGCTAGATAACCTCTTCTAGAAATAGGACTTATCTCGTTTACCCTGGTTGATCTGACTGGGCTCAAGCCCTGCTGACCTGGTCTTTTTACTCAGATGCTCCTCTCTTTCCTTCTTCTTATCTTTCTCAATCTGCTAGGCATAAACTATCATTCTGGATATATTTATACCTGGGATTAGTAGTGTCGCCTTGCACTCCCTCTTTACCTGTCTACCTAACCCAGACACGAATTTCCTCATCATTGCTCTCATATCATGGACTATCTCTACGACAATACCTAGATAATTTGATAAATTTCAGGTTGTACTCCTTAACAAGTATGCAGCAAGCTCAACTCCCTTAGTATCAGTCGCATGCAAATTCTTCATCACCTTTCACATATCTTCAATAAAGTTCTGAGGGTCCTCCTCAACCTTTGACCCAGTGTAGCCATGTGGGTTCATCCTCAGAAAGTCCCTAATATGGAGGCAGTTGTCGACTCATGAGAGCTAGAACTAGGAGTCTGTGAGCCCTAGTTCCCGCTTTTGGTAGCCGCCAACTATGTGAGCATAGTGATAGGTCCTCTGAAGTCGACCTCTCTAGTAGGAGCAGATGGAGCAATAGGTGTCAAAGAAACACCAGAAGTTCTGGTTGATCGACCTCGGCCGCTCGTTTCCATCTGAGAAGGCACCTCTAAAGTGGGGTTCTCAACATGGCTAGCTGAGGCATTTCTCTAGATTGCGGGGCGTCTAGGAGGCATGATCTGCAAGCGTGTAACACACGAGTTGGAAAAGAGTTTGTAGAGTTTAAACTTTATTGCACGAACTCGAAATACAAGAAAAGGGTAACAATTCCTAATGTCCTATAGCCTCCTTCTTATGAGTGTAGTGCACAACACACCCATGAACAAGACTCTAGCAGACACGGCTTCATAGACTCCATAGGACTTGAACTCTATGCTCTGATACCAAGTTTATCACACCCCGGGAGGGTACCCTTGGCGTGCAAGGCACTCAGAGACTATTGCTAGTCCCCGAGAAAACCACTTGACCTCATTGTCACATCAATTCTACAGCGGAAGAATAACTCAAATACAAGACAATGTATGAGAAAAATATAACTCTACTATATTATAAGTTCCAATTGAAGGAGTTTGGAATGCAAAACACTTAATAAAATCATCTTCTTAGTGTCTATGAAGCCTATACTCAACAATTTAGATAGTGCCATGACAGGACATGGACACCCCAAATCAAAGAAAAAAGAAAAAAAATATATATTTGTCACTCCCCCGGAGGGTACTCTAGTTGTGGCCGTCACCCAGAGACTATTACTAGTCCCTAGGAGAACCTCTCGATCTCAGGACAGACACTCAACATCAAGCATAGCAGAATTAGGAAAAAGCAGTGAGTTACGTCTATCGGTTTACATCAATAAGAAGGGCCAATGGCCAAGCAAACTCAATCTCAAGATCAATAGTAAGCATATGTAAATGCTAACTCAACTCAAAGGCGAAAAAATACCTCAACTCATGTCTATGAAGCCTCTAACTCAACTCAACTAGATAGTCTAAGAAGGTACCATGACAGGCCATGGATACCCAACTCAATAAAATAAAATAACTGATAACGAAAGAGGCTCCTCTGAATAGCAAGGACGACTCACCAATAACTGAACTCATAATCTTTGAACCTCAACGATGCGTCTGCTGAAGTCCTCTACATCCGGTATCTGCATCATCAAATGATGTTGCGTCAGTATGTGGAATGTACGGTATGCAAGATAGCTAAATATAACATTACATATAGAACAATATAGGGATAACTTCAGCTCAACATCATACTCCGTCAGAATGTCAAATGTCTATCTAGAGAAAGAGTAAAGAATACACAAATGACCATCAACATCTCATCAATACATCAGACTTATCTCAAGGAAACTCGACTCAACTCAAAGGACTCATGCCTATTTAGGACAAGAATAATGAGTAGGTAATAAAACATCAACATCCATTAAGACTCATACCCTCACATCAAGATTGAAGTACTATCAATGTAGGACTTAATTAGGAGTTTCTCTAACCGACAACCATCAGCTATGAGCTGGTAATGGTACAACAAAGCGATGTCGTTTCCACATCCATCCAGTACCCTGACGGGGGTACAACACATCACCATCAGTGGATCCACAAGAAATAACATCGGCCCTCTTTTGGGACAAAGGAAATATCTGTATTAAGGTTCAATCCTCTCTCCTACGCGGCAGTAGTTGACGAGTTCGAGTGGGACTCACTCTCACCCATTTTGATGCTCAATACTCTTCCCAAAACTTGACATACTCATAAAACATCTTCATCATCTAGATTTCCCATCATCAGTCCCATAGGGACATAGTATATCAACATCATCATCAACATCAACTCATTTCATCAACATCAACATCAACATCATCTCATCAGCATCAACATCATACACTGGAAACATTATTTTAGAATTTAGTTTCAAATTTTTAAGACTCATGAACATCATTCTCATTAATATCATCATCAAGACTCTCAACAATTTGGACCACAATCATAATATCAAAAATATCATCATCGTCAAGGCTCTAGACTCATCCCCTAAGTTCATTCTTGCATTCTTTAGTAAAATAGACATAGAATTTTGTCAAATTATTCATGAAAACAACTTATGCAGTAAATCAAGTTTATGATGATTATCAATTTAAGAAAATACATGAATTAAGAAGAATCTCAATAGAATACTCAAGGATTTTCACATATGACTCATCATCTTGAATCATAAACTAAATTTACTCAAAGGGGCCATATGGAAGAACAATCGCATGCTTTACATTAGCCTTACATACTTGGGATGATTGCTAACAACAATTCCTCGTAGAATTTCCTCTTGACTCTTCAACCTCAACCCTCCTCAAGCCCCAACTTGGTGAAATTTTGCTAGGAAGAGGATTTTAGAATGAGTTTTGAACCCTTTCTTCACAAATACGACCTATATTAATCGTATATGGGCTTTAGAAGATATTAGGAATGGACTAGAATGCCCCTCAAAATTTTAGAAACTTTTCAGCCGTAAAATAACACATTTTGAAATGCGGACTAGTCGTGGACAATTCATTTTTATCAAAAAATTTTTAAATGAGTTTTCTCAATCCCGTTGAAAAATTAAGAAAAAACATAAGTACGTCTCTGCGATGGGCACGTGACGTGGCTCTGTCGCGGACTCTCACTGTTTCTCTTTTTGAATAAAAAACTATTTTTTGACTTGGTCGTCCAAAAAATCCACCGAGACCCTTCCCCAACTCAATTTTTCATGCTGATTACAAATTTGGCCTCAAATTTTCTATCCGAGCATCCGAAGATGCATTATGAGCACTTCTCTCCTTTAGGAGTATTTTGGTAATTTCATAGGGCATTACAATACTAAATCAACTCATAAGATAAAAGAGCTTCTCTGGAAAGCAAAGATGGCTCACCAACTCTGGAAGTGTACTAATCTGGACCTCAACGATGCGCGGGTTGAAGTCCTCTATCACCTGTATCTACATCAAAATATGTTGCAGGTCCAAATGGACGTCAGTACATAGAATATACTGGTATGTAATATAGCTCAAGAAATAAGGCTCAAGTCACTTATCTCGACTCAACAATATATGTTTGACTTAGTACATGCAAGTTTAAAGTAATTTATGCTCTTTTAAAAGTATACTCAGTAAACATTAGACTTAGTTTAAAATGTCATGCTCAATCAATTTTCCTTAAGAGTTTTTCTTAATCAACATCCAATTCCATCACCTTTAGTTTGGTGATGCAAAACCAAGGTGACGTCGTTTCCACGCCCGTCCCAAACTTGCCATGGTAAAGGACAATCAACCTCACTCTTGGATCCATAATAAATGTCCACTTGCAGGACAGGATTTGCTAGAACGAGTTGTACAACTATCCTACGCTAGCAATGTAGTTCTATCGGTTAAAGTAGATGTTTACACGCTCTCTGCTCAGTGATCGATACTCCTCTCAAGACTCAAACATGCTCAACTCATCATTAAACTCAAATTTTGACCTCTTTGGGTCATTGCATCTCAATTCAAATCATGAAATACAATAACTATCTCATACAACATTAGAAGGATTCATAAGAATTCTAGAAAAACTTGGTAATTATTTGAAAAATGCAAAACCCAACTCATTGCTTCTTAAAATCAACTCGCGTAAAGAAATGGACATGTGAAAGGACATAGTTGCACACTCTGGTAAGCCTTACATATCTGGAATTCGAAGAAACAATCGAACCTCTGTCGATCCTCGCACTTGAATTGGAAACCCTAGCTTATTCTCCCTTCTCTAGTGCGCTCAAGAAATTCTAAGTGTGAAGAATGATGAATGATACACCTAGGGTTTGTTTTAAGTCTTTATTCAAGCCTAAAACAATCAAGGATTTATTTAAATAGAAGTCAGATTGGACAAAAATACCCCTCATTAGAACTATCATCTGAGTCCACAAGACCCCATCTATGAGTCATAGACCATCCTTCGAGCCGTAGACCACCCCTCATGAACTAAGTGCCTGAAAATCTGAGTTACTGGAAGTTGGCACGAAACCCCTCTCTACGATCCGTAAAATATTCAACAGGTCGTAAACTCCTCTCGTGAATAAGGGGTCCTAAAACTTGAGTTACTAGAATTTGTCATGAAACCTCCTCTATGAGTCGTATACCATTTCGTATATAGGCCTCAGACTTAGAAAATTTCACCAAATCATTTGGGGATTCAAGAGACACATTCTATGAGTCGTAACCCTGTCTATAAAACTTAGCTACTCATATTATTGAAAAAACACATTAAAATTTATAATAATAAAATTACTTGTATTAATCATAAATTTTCAAGAACAATGGTAAAATAATCTTCCAAAAATTAAGAATACAACTAAATAATAAAAGAAGATGAAAAGAATAAACTAAATTCTCCACTTTCCATGCGGCTCTTCCAAAATTTCAAGCTATAAAATTCTAAAACCTAAATTGCGTTAGCAGAGTTAGTTGTGCAAAGAATTATTTTTATCGACTATTTATAGATGTAGAAAAATAACCAAGTCCAAAATAATTTGGGGAACCCAAAATTGGAAGGAAATTAGATTTCTTTTCTGCCGCTGCTGGAACTGAACTGCCCAAAAAATTTCTCATCATTCATTGAATGACATGTGGCAGTTGAATTGCAATTTCAGCGTTGGCTCATGTATAATATATACATTATTTTATTAAATGTAATCCATTAAGTTGTCTGCTTGATTTGTCTGCTATAATCTTTAATTTTTAATTCGTTTTGGCTCTAAAGTTTATTCATCTTCACGCCAATTTAATCCTACAAATAAAATATACAATTTAAAACAATCCATAAATTTTATACTCAAAAAAGATAAATAAAAGATCAACTATGAGGTAAATAATGATTAAATATAGTTATTTTTAGCCTCACATCGACGCCCCACATTTAAACTTTTGCTCGTCTTCGAGCAAACATTAAAGCTCATCTCCAAAAAATAACCTAGTAATGTTGTCACTTTGGTTGATACAAATAATTTAAACCATTGAAACAATTCGCAACATTAAGTGTACTTTCTGATCATTATGCAAGATATTCAACAAAAATCAACTTCTAACGTTCTAGCCTCAAAGACGGACTGAACTCATCAAATTAAGTTTGCTCACCTACTTCATAAAAAAAGTTGACAAAATCACCTATCAATCATGAAACAAGTGGCCTCACAGGAAGAAATAGTCCATACACTCAATTTAATAAATTGAATATAGATTAAGGACTTAGCATCAAAGAGCAACTCTCACACTCACAAAAGAATTCACATGTATGCATAAAGAACCATAGGCTATTATGTACATCTCCACTAAATAAGCATGCTTGAATAAAATCAAATAGGACTTTAATGGGTTGTAGTATTGGCTACGGGTATGAAATTATATAATAGTGACTTAAATTTCCTTAGACACTTTGCAAACCCCTTTCTATTTATTTATTTATTTTGAACTTCATCACCCATTTTTTTCACTTTCATTTTTTTCGCCCTCTCTTCAATCATTTTCACAAGTAACTCTCAGCATATCTAGAATACTTCAATCAATTTTTTTTCATCTCCTATTATTATTATTATTATTATTATTTTTGCAATAGCCACCCCCAACTTATCATTTTGCTTGAGTTGGGGTGCACAATGTCCTATGATGAACCAGGGCAACTTATAATAACCATCCTCAAATTAGGTGTTTTGCCTATGCCGAGGTGCACGATGTTCAAGGGGGGACTAGGGCTAAAGTGAGAATTACAAAAATAGTGAGAAGGTGAATATGGATAATACAATGAAAGGGTCTATTTTAGGCTCAAAAGAGTTACTTGTGATGTAACATCTGAAAAGACTAAATTTTTACAAGACAAATAAAAAAAATCCTATTATTATTTTTTAAACAAGCAATACTTTTTATTTAACTTCAATAACATATCGGGCAAGTTCTAGAGTAAGATGCAAATCATGGAATATATGCAAATAACCTCACCACACATGACACAAGTGTCAATCAAGATGGATCAATTCTACTTTTAAGATAGACAGGGTCATAACAAACTTATAAAATAAGAATAAATTATATACAAAGTCACAACTATGAGCCTAGGTGTCAAAAAGTCTATTTTTATTTTGTGTTCAAGAACTCAAGAAAAAAAATACTAATCAAAATTATGCCTAAATTATTTTGTATAAACCAAGTTAAAAAGTATTTTCTTTTCTTTCCAATAATAAAATAAAATAAAATAATAAAACTAAAACCTACTTTTTTTAAAAAAAATAATCATGTTCAATGGGCTCTCCTTCGGAAAAGAACCGAAAAGAAAAATCAAGGGGTGAGTGAAGTATGCTCTAATAAAAACTAAAACTCTAAGAACCATGGAAAACAAATTAACTCTAAAAAAAGAAAAGATAAATCTTTTTGTATTTTTGAATGTTTTTTTATTTTTCTTAATTTCAAAATAAATAGATAAATAAATTCTTATAGCATTCTTCACCCTTAAAAATATTAAAAAATATTTCACCCCACACTTAAAATCATGTTTTGTCCCAAAAATAGTTTATAAAAAAGAGATGAAGCAGAAGGGTAAGAAATACTCTCTGAGTCCCTTTAAGGTCTAGCTAGCAACATGTTTCTTCAATATTTATCAACGGTCGCACGCACCCCACACTTATGCTCAAAAAACATGTTCCTTAGAGTCAAATTTGGGTACTTAGACTTCCCCTAAACCTGTAAAAATAAAAATGACAGAAAACAATACTGTATAAAAAAAATACTAAGTTACACTACTTGTTGGAAGCCTTTCACATTTTCTTCCACCTTGAACTTATGATCCCCTAATTTCTTTTTCAATTTTCTATTCTGTTCAAAGGGTAGTGGTATAAAAATAAAGGAAACAAATAATACAACTCACATGTTGTACCTTCTAGCCTTTAAATGAGGAATGTAATTTTTTCATTTGTGCCCAATAAATTCAAGAATATAAACATATTCTTAATCCTTCTTACATTCTTCCATATGCTCAGCTAATTCGATTAATATGTCATAATCTAAACATAATGTAGAATGATGTCCAATGAGTCCAAATTCATAAATTATATTATTATTTACATCCTCATGTTTACACACTAGAGTTTTTGAAAATAATATTATATACTACTTCACATAACTCTTGTGTATTTTTCTCAACCGTGACAACATCAATAATAGTATAATCAAGTAGTTGACCCTCCAATTTTAGTTCTTCAACTTGGCTTGTAAGCATTTTTTCTTCCTCACACAATTCATAACTATCTTGTTTAGCGTAAAACATATCAATCTTTACACTCAACTCAACACTTAAAATGTGGATATCCAAGCCAAACTCGGATAAAAGCACATAGTTGTTTAAGTCTAGATTTTCTAATATTTTCAAGAAGTACACATTGCGATTCAAAAACTTATCTACAATTTCTTTCATCTCAATACTCTAATCATTCACTATTTCTTCAACAGAGATCGTCATATTAATAAGAAAACATAGAAATAAATAAATAAAAATAATAAAAATAATGTTATAGACTACAAGTAAAAATAAATATTAAAGACAATATTTAAATTATATTTCCTGGCTACGGTGCCAGTTTTTGGTAACGTCCAAAATATACTTCTCAAAAGAAATATAAATGATCCTTTGCAAAATATTTGCCCAACTTGTGAGTCGGGGTTGATCCCACAGGAAATATGGATAAATATTGTCAATAGTAAAAATTTTAACTTGATAGTCGTTATCAAAATTGGGGGATTTCAATATAAGAAAATAGAAAACAATAATAAAAATAATAATAGCTTGCAATTTAATATTTTTTTTTGTGTCAAAATAAATAGATATAACTAGGAATGTGTTCAATGATTTTATAACTTAGCAAGAATAATGTGTTAGTGATCTATTTCAATTTTTAGCATACAGAATGGTAAGTTAAGTTCACGAAATCCTTTGGCCCAGGCGAGAGTCAAATTTCACTACGTGATTTCGTCTATCCCCAAAGTGTGACATTACTAACCCTTACATATTGTCCTAGTACAACCTCTCCTTCCCCAGTTCGGTTGATTAGACAAGAAACATCAATTAAATCCTGTTAATTAATCTCTTTTCCTATTCATTACTATCTTGATCCAGTGAATAACACTAGGCGAGTTCTAATATTTTCCACCATTAGAAGCCATTCAATACGAAGAGAATTAATTAATACATGCACAAAATTTATTCAAGAATCACTTTTTACATTAACTTACTTTGTTAATCCATCATGGTTCACGCAATCCTACTTATAAAATTTAGCTACTCATTATAATTGGAAAAACACAATTAAATTTATAAAAATGTAACTCCCGGTAAAATTACAAAAATACCCCTAGAGGAGAGGAGTGCGGAAAATGTATCTTCCGATGCTCGGATTCAAAATTCGAGAAGGGATACATGATCAGCACAAAAAATTGAGTGGGAGAAGGGTCTCGATCAATTTTTAGAGTGATCGAGTCAAAAGATCGCGACAGAGCTACGTCGGCGGACCTATCGCAGAGCCACACTTATGTTTTTCTGTGATTTTTTGACAGAGTTGAGTTTTTCGAAATACACTGTCCTCGACAGGTCCGCATCGCGGACTGTGTTATTTCAAGTCGGAAAATTTTCTTTAAAATATTGAGGGGCATTCTTGTCCATTCCAAATACTTTCTAAACTTCCCATACGATGAATATAGATCATTTTCTCTGAGAAACGGTTCCAAAAACCCATCCAAAAACATTCTTCCTAGCAAAATCAGTATGCTGGGGCTTGAGGGGAGTTGAGATTGCGGAATTCAAGAGGAGATTGTTCAAAGAGTTGTTAGCAATCATCCCAGGTATGTAAGGCTAACTTAATGCATGGGACTGTTCTCCCATGTGCCCTTTTGAGTAAATTGATTCATGTACTGAATATAATGAGTTTGATGTGAAGATTGTTGAGCATTATACGGAGTTTAACTTAATTCTTATGTTTTACACAAATTGATGATCATCTTAAACTTGATTTATTTCATAATTCATTTTCATGAGTGTTTTTCACAAAACCCTATGATTATCTTATTAAAAAGTATAATAATAAACTTAGGGGATGAGTTTAGAGCCTTGACAATGATAATGTTTGTAATGTTGTGACTGTGTTTCACATTTGATGAGAGTCTTGATTAGGATGTTGATGAGAATGATGTTTCATGATGTCTTAACACCTGAAATTAAATTCTAAAAGAGTAGTTCGAGTCTACGATGTTAATGTTGATGTTGATGTTAATGTTGAGGTATTATGTCTCTATGGGACTAATGATGATGTATTATGTCCCTACGGAACTGATGAGGTTGATGTTTTATGAGAATGTCGAGTTCAGGAAGGAGTATTAACCACCGAAATGGGTGAGAGTGAGTCCCACTTGAACCCATTAACTACATGGCCCGCGTAGGAAGAGAGGATTGAACCGCAATGCGGATAGCTCCTTTCTTATCCCAATAGAGGACTGAGATTTTTATTGTGGATCCACTGAGGTTGATGTCCTTTACCCCGGGCAGAGTACTGGATGGATGTGGCAACAACATCGCTTCGTTATATCATCACTGACTCATAGGTGATGGTTGTCGGTTAGAGAAACTCCCAGTGAGGTTTTACTTCGATAGTACTCTGATGTTGATGTTGATGTGATGTTTTGAGTCGAGTTCCTTGAGTTGAGTTGAGTCGAGTTCCTTGAGTTGAGTTAAGTTGAGGTGAGTCCGAGGTATTGATGATGTAGAGATGAGATGTTGATGAGCCATTTGTCTTCTCTAACTTCTTGCCTTAGATAGACATTTGATATTCCGATGGTATATGATGTCAAGTTGATGTTATCCCTATACTGTTGTACTTGTACTATGATATTAAACTATTTTACATACCAGTACATTCCACGTGCTGACGCCATCCGGCGCTGCATCATTTCATGATGCAAATACATGAGGTAGAGGACTTCAACAGACGCATCATTGAGGTCGGAGATTTTGAATTCACTCATTGGTGAGCCTCCTTGCTATTCGGAGGAGACCCTTTATTTTTTTGCTTTCGTTATTTATTGAGTTGGGTATCCATGGCCTATCATGATACCACCTTAGACAGTTGAGTCAAGTTAGAGGCTTTATAGACATGAGTCGAGGTTTGACGTTGATACTTTTCCCTTATGAATTGAGTAGCACGTACACGTGCTTATTCTGATGTTGAGACTGATGTTGGCCATTAGCCCTTTCTATTGAGGTAGCAGACGACACTACATCCACTATTCCGCCATACTGATGTTGAGTGACTGTCCTGAGAACGAGTGGTTCACTTGGGAACTAGCAATAGTCTCTGGGTGCCGGCCACGCCTAGGGTACCCTCCCAGGGTGTGAAAAAAATAAACTTGTGTTAATCATAAATATACAAGAAAAATAGCTAAATAATCTTCCAAAAATCGAGAATACAAATAAATAGTAAAAGGAGATGAAAACAATAAACCAAAATTCTAAACGCTCTGCGACGACTCTTCCGAAATTCCAAGCTATAAAATTCTAAAACCTAGAGTTATGGACTTTTATAGATGTAGAAAAATAACCAAGTCCAAAACAAATTGGGAAATCCAAAATCGGAAGGAAATTGGATTTCTTTTTCACCGCCACTGGAACTGTTGTCACCTCAAAAATTTCTCCTCATTCATTGGCTCCCATGTGGTAGTTGAATTGCAATACATTGTCTCATATATAATATATATATATTATTGTATTAAATTTAATCCACCAAGCTATGTGCTTGATTTTCCTTCTTTTGATCTTTTATTTTTAATTCATTTTATCTCGAAATTTCTTCATCTTCACGCCAATTTAATCCTACAAATAAAAAACACAATTTAGTACAATCAATAAATTTTATGCTAAAAAGGATAAATTAAAGATCAACTATGAGGTAAATAATGATTAAATATAGTTATTGTTAGCCTCACATCATTTTGCGCCATAACGGCTCTGTCATATTCAAAATAATATTTTCATTTCTCTTTATAATGAAAACTGGGGAAGAAATTTTGAGGGGATCTCAAAAATTCGCTAGAAAATGAGTTTCTCCAACAAGATAAGGGATCATAATATGTAACTGGGGCAAAAATTTTTAGAGTCTCAAAAATTCCTTCAAATAAGATGTTTCTCCAACGAATAAGGTTTGAAATTTTGTTGAAATATGTAACTGGAGGCAAAGATTTGAGAAAGTCTCAAAAAGTTCAACAATAATGTCATTTGCTACAGTCAAGCAAACTGGGGTAGAAGTTTTGAGGAGAGTCCTAACAAATTTCATTGAGATTGCATGTCAAAGAGCGGATTAATGTGCAAGTCAATTGCATGAAAGGGCATAAGGACAAGGCCAACACAAATTAGTCCCTCAAACTAAGAATTTTTCTTTGGATGCAGGAACAGTGAAATCATAATGAGGACAATGACAAAATCTTGAAGCATAAGGTGTTGCTTACACAAATTGTGGCTTCATCATATAATTAGATACAAGCTCAGCTTATTCTCTCAAAATTTAAAAGAATCAAGTTGGTATTGCCAGATACAGAGCCCACACAAGGACTACAGGATTGCAAAGGAGAAAACATCAATTAGTGACAAGTCGTAATTGAAATCACCACAAATCTTACATGGCTTGATCTTTATAGTTGATAACTTAACCTCACACTTTATCTTTAATTGTATACTTTACTTCATTATAGCTACTAATGCTTGATCTCAAGTTTTTTCAGATGGCTATGTTATTAAAAGTTGGAATCATCCTGAAATCAACATCACATCTGAAGGTAATGTTATCTATAGAAGTGTTGC
Organism: Solanum rostratum; assembly: GCA_029948455.1. NCBI lineage: Eukaryota > Viridiplantae > Streptophyta > Magnoliopsida > Solanales > Solanaceae > Solanum > Solanum rostratum. The sequence continues at coordinate 14,634,812 of CM057055.1, forward strand.
AAGGACAAAATGACAAGTCAATAGAACTAATCAATACTGAAGATCACAGGTCCTCACGACAATTGAGGTTATCAAGTCAATTTAAGTCTTCAACAACAACTGAAGATATCATGCAAGAAACTGAAAATTTATTGAGTTTATCAGAAGAAGACGGGAATGATTTTAATTTTCGTAACAAAAGAATTTAGCTATTTCCCCTTGATTATTTTATCTCTTGAAAGAGACTTAGATAAAGTCATAACCATGAAAATGTATTTAATATAGTTTATGTTTTGTTCATTAGGATGATTGTCATGTATCTATATAAGCATACGTGTTCATTGACCACGTGAGGGTTAATGTGTTAGAATTTTGGATTACCCACCTCATAAGTAGTTTATGCATTTTAATTTTCAACTCGAGGGCCTTAACGTATAGTTTTGTTTGGCTATCCACCCCATAAGCGGTTTGCATAGTTTGTTTATCTATTTCAGAGCCTTTAGTTTACACTAAGTTAGTTGTCCATTCTATAAATTGGATTATTATAAAGCCATCTATTTCATTATAATTAGATCATTATAGAGTCATCCCCCTCATTACAGTTGGATCATTATCGAGCCATCCACCTCGTTATAGTTGGATTATTGTCGAGCCATCCAACTCGTTACAATTGGATCATTATTGAGTTGTCCACCTTGTTACATTTAAATCATTATCGAGTCATCCACTTTGTTACATTTGGATCATTATCAAGCCGTCCACCTTGTTACAGTTTGATCATTATCGAGCCGTCCACCTTGATATAGTTGGATCATTATCGAGTCGTCCACCTCATTACAGTTGAATTGTTATCGAGTCGTCCACCTTTTATAGTTGGATCATTATCGAGTCGTTCATCTTGTTACAGTTGGATCATTATTGAGCCTTCCATCTTGTTACAATTGGATCATTATCAAGCCGTCCACCTCATTATAGTTGGATCATTATTGAGTCATCCACCTCATCACAGTTGGACTATTATCATATTTATATCATCACCAAAAGGAACACCTTGAGCATATCATCGCCAAGACTATTATCATATTTATATTATTGTCAAAAGGAGCATTATGTGCATATCATCTTCAAGAATATTATTATATTTATATTATTTTCAAGTAGAACATAATGAGCATACATCGCCAAGAATGATATTATATTTATATTATTTGCAAGAGGAATATCATATGCATATCCTCGCCATATTACTGTCAAGAATGACATTATCTTTATATTATTGTCAAGAGGAACATCATATTTATATCATCATATTATTGCCAAGAATGACATTGTATTCATGTTATTGCCAAGAAGAATATCATATTATTTCCAAGAGGGACATTATGTTTATATACCTTTGCTAAGAGAAATGTCATATTCATATCATTGTTAAATAAAACACCATCATAATATCATGCCAACAGATCCATCAATATATTATATAATATCGATTTATCATCTATTACGTCAAAATTGGAGGAAGCTGACGTCAAATGCTCAAAGGGATACTACGTGTTAACGAGTTTTTGTCAAGAGCATTTGAGAGGATAAATTCTCAAACAAATTACATGTGTGGACATTATCAAATAGGATGCAGCACAACATGGAACTTTTTCTTAGCAGCGAACTAGGACAAAGTCTGAAGAGGAATGTCACACTTCTAGATGCGAACTGGGAAGTGACTTCCACCACAGTCCAACCACACCCCTGTCAAAATGCATGTGGGTATTTCCTTGAGTTTGTTAATTTTAGTTTCTCATCCGATGAAATTTTAATTCTCATCGTAGGCAGTCTTTTTAATCTGTGTGACAATACACCAAAAGTTTTAAAAACTAGGTCTGTGTGAGTTCTTGTTTAAGCATGTGAAAAGCTCCATGTTCATGGCTAAGAGGTGGCAAAAGTTTTTCATACTAAATCTATTTATCACATTTTCCTAACCAAAGGGTTATCTTAGCACAAGATATTTCCCTTTCAACCGATTGAGTCGAACTACAAGCAGTCTAATTTCCATATCTGGAATATGTAGGTGGGTTCGATGTTGAAAACTCAACGGTACCCCAACCTCTCCTCATTTTTTTCCGGAGTTTTTCAATCTCTCCATAATTTGACACCGAGATAACCTTTGAATTCTTTCATAATCATGCATTAAATCAAGTATCTTGAAATACAAGTGGCCTGAATTCTCATGTAACCTGGCATATGTAGGAAACTCGATAATGAGGTCAGGACAAAATTTTTCAAAGTCCATACTTTTCTTTTAAAGAGATGAAAATGTGGTTGGTCAAAATTGAATTTGTCAAATTTCTTTGTCCAGGGTTTCTTTCATCGACCCTATAAAAAAAGAGGGGTAGCTGTTGACACCTATTTTTGACATTTGACAATATAAATTAGTTATTGAGATTCTTCAAATTTTTAACAAATTGAAATAACAATTTTTTTGAAAATTTTGAAAAAAAAAAAGAATTGTTTTATGTTATTTTAGTGTTAATATTTAATCTTTAAATTATATTTATTCAGAATTCACTCAAAAAAGATTTTATTTTTTTCGTAAATTATCTCGATTTGATTATAAATTATTTTAGATTCAATTAGTCGATAATTAAGTTAATTATTTCATTTTTTTTAATTTATAAATCTCTTTAGTTGATTTATATTAATTAGTCTTGTGGCCAAATTAATCAACTAATCTAAATTAGCTACTTTTTAAATTCTAAAGCCAAAATTGCAATTAAAATGACTAATTTCTCAATTCAATTTCCCTCCCCCTTTACCCATCTTTTTCGTATTATTTTAACCCAATTGTTTCCATTGTTGGACCAAACAATTTGGCCCAATTAACCTCAAAACCCGGGCAATCAAGTACTTTCAGCACTACACTACAACAATACTTACACCTATACACACCATCATGCGCCCTAATTATCTTCTGTCTTCTTTCCCCTTTTCCTCACCCTCTTATGCACATCTTCCTTTTCCTTTCTTCATCAACACCCAACAACAAAAATTCCTCAACAAACCCAGCAACACATTAGCATCAATCGAACTACTCTCTAATGTTTACCCCAACAACCTCGACAAATCTTGAACGGCTTTGTAAGGACACGGAATTTTCGAGTGGTGTTTCCCCTATTCTCTTGGAATTGTCCCGAGTGAACTGCCAGGCATCACTCCACGGAAGGCCCATACAGGCAGTGTAAAGCCAGACAGACCATGTGGCCTCTCGTGAAGGGACACTTAATCTAGTTCACGATAGGGGCAACTTTGAGACGGAAAGGATTTTTGACCAAGTGAGGGCACACGGCCACTCACACGGTCCATGTTATATGTCACAGACAGTGTGGTCCTCCGTGTAACTTACTACGTAAAATTATTCTAATTATGAAAGTATTGTCTCGTAACTTTGTCGTGCAAAAATTATTTCAAGTACCGTTACACGGTCGATGTCGCGGCTCGTGTGGAGTCACACAGACCGTGTAGCCCTCTGTGTGGGACCCCGTAGCTCCATGTGATTTACCTCTATGAAGTTTCTAAGGAATGGATCACGAACACTATTCACGATCCATGTGTAGATTCACGGACTGTGTAGTGGACCATGTGGGCCTAACGGTTCCGATTTCGATCCATTTTATTAATGGCGTTTATGTAATTTCGATTTACTTTAACTATGAATTATGACCCTTTACCTATCCTATACCCCTAATTCATCTGAAATCCCTCCCCTTTTAATTCATTCTCCTAAAACCTTCTACCCCTCAAAAGATTACCTCTCTATTCCACTTTACTCTCCCCTTTCAAGGATCAAAGCTGGGGTTCAAGTGAAGTCTAATTCAAGCTAAGTTTTGCTCCTCAATCAAGGTGTGTGGGATTGATACTTGATCCCTTTCAACCATGAAGACTCAAAATTCTTTCAATTGATTTCATGAATTTAGTTAAATATGAATTTTCATCACTTGATTTACTTAAATCCAATTGATGTGTGGGTTGTATTTTACCTATGACCCTAATTCACTTTGAATATTATTATGATGATTTACTTTGAGTTATGAAGTTATGAACATGCATGTCCCCTTTAAAGTTGGTTTATGCATGAGTGATCTACATTACAATTTACATGTGGATTAAGTTATGGATTTCCTCAATTTCATTTTATATAGCTGATTTTAAACTTGAATCTATGTTACACATACCAACCTCACATCATGCATTGCATTTGCATTCATGCACATTGGTTTATATTGATTATGAAGTAGGTTAAGCCCAATTATGTTGTATGAAATGGTTATGATATGATTTTGGTAAGGCATTGGTTATGACAAGAATGTTATCACATATAAGTCTATGATTATGGCTCTTTGAGCATTTTGGGTGCTTGTACTATTTCGTATATGTAGATGAGCTATTACTTGCATGAGCATTACAATTATGATTTATGAATTGGCATTTGAGCCTAAATGTAGATTGAATTGTTTGAAGTAAGTATTGTATCTCTTGAAAGAACGTGTATGTATAATTATTCAAGTGGGAAGTTATTGACTTAGTACCGATGGATTGAGGGCGTCAGGGCTATTCCTAAAGGCCCTCTCCCATTCCTTGAACTATGTGCCAACATAGGAACGATTGCCATTACCGAAAAGACTAGGTCGTAAGGAATGGTTATTCGTTTATTATGTTTATGATATAAGATATGATATGATTATGAAAAATCCTTCTGGAAAGCGGGTCATAAGGAAGGTGAGCATCCACTGAAAAGTGTGGTAGTAAGGTATAATGTAGATTACCTTTGGCAAGTAATCTTCTCCCTACCGGTGGGCAGCCACAATCGGTCTAATTCATGTAATAGCTCGCATGAGTTTGATTTGTCGGTTATAATCCATCCCTAATATATATGAGCATTATTGCATTTCATTGCATCTTGTATATATATATATTTCCATTGAATATGTGATTCTTCTATATTGTGCGCCTTTGTCATATAATATTGATATGCAGGTATGGTATGCATTGCATGCCCGCATACTTAGTACATTCAACTTACTAACGCATACTCTATGCCTACATGATTTTACCATGTCGGGGCTGAGCACTTTGATTACCAATAGATTGACGAATAGTCCAATACTATCTTTCTTTTATGTTATTTTAGGATGTCCTTCCTTATTGAGGGTGAGCCCAAAACTTGTCCCGGCCCCCTTCCGTTGACTAGAGGCATTTGTTGGACATTATGTACACTCTTTGAAATCCGTTTGTTATGACTAGTATCTTGATTATGTATTGTTGGAGAGATTTATGAGAAATTCCTATTTGACCATACGTATGTTTTTGTATAGAAGTGTGGAAAGTCCCAATTTCCTCGTTTTGCCCCATAGAGTGAGTCCCACTTCCCCGTCCCTTAGAATTTTGTGTTACTATTTGAATGTTATTCTTGAACTAATGATGTGGATATAGATACGTGAAGCTTGTTTGGGGACTCTCAGGTTCCCATTCGCCGTGTCACATCTAGGCCCTAACCCCGGGTCATAGCAAAAGATGGTATCAGAGCACTAGGTTTATAAATGGTCCTCGGAGTCTAACATGCCGCGTCGAGTAGAGCCCTATTCATAGGTGTGAAGTGCACCGTGCCAATGAGTGGGAGGCTATGAAGATGTTTTAGGAATTGCCTCACTTCTTCATGTCTTATATCGTGCCATGGCTAGTATATTGGGTTCCCTTTTCTTGACGGTGTCGTTGATCCATTTCAAAAGATGCCTGGTGGAAGAACCATCCCACCAAGGCCGGCTTCGGCTGATAAGGATCAGGTTCCCTACGAGCATATGGAGGAATCCATCTCAAACGTTGAGTTCCGCATGACCTTTGCCATGCTTGCTCACGTGATGATCTCTCTAACAAAGCAGGTTGACTTGCCAAGGGATCCTACGCTTGCTTCTAGGGTGAGGGATTTCATCTGGATGAATCCTCTAGAGTTCTATGGTCAAAGGCTGGTGAGGATGCTCAGGGGTTCATTGATGAGCTTACCAAGATACTAGTCATCATGGGTGTCACAACAGAAGAGAAGGTTGAATTGGCTGCGTATCAACTAAAAGATGTGGCTCTAGTATGGTATACTCAATGGTCTTTGGAGAGAGTTTGTGGTGGTGATGTCAATTGGGAGGAGATCAGTTTGTCTTTACTTGATCGTTTCTTTCCACTTGAGCTTACGAAGTCCAAAATGTCTAAGTTTATCAATCTCAAGCAAGGAGGTATGAGTGTGAGGGATTATGACCTCAAATTCACGAAACTTTCCAAGTACACTCCGTCACTTGTTGCCGACCCCGTGCAAGGATGCTCAAGTTTGTTTCGGGTATCTCTGATTTACTTATGAAGGAATGTTGTACAGCTATGTTTATACGGGACATGGATATTGCTAGACTCATGGTGTATGCTGAACAGATCGAAGGGGAGAAACTCTAGGAGAGAAGAGTTCAAAATCCCAAATGGACCCGTTTTGATGGTGGATTCTCTTGTTCTCGAAGTAGTGGTTTCGGTCGCTTCCAATAGGGCCAAAGTTCCAGTCTCGGGTTGCTAATTATCGGATACCTTCTCCCAAGGCACTGGTTGGTGGCGGTCAGGGGTATCCTATGTGTGACAAGTGCAAAATGCCTCAACCGGGGGTGTGTTGGCGGGAGTTGGGTGTTTGCAACGAGTGTGATGATAAAAATCATAAGCTTGCTGATTGTCCTAGGAATGCCCGTAGCAGCCAAGGTCAAGTGGCCCAAGGTGGACAAGGTCAACAAAGAGCTCGCCAAGGTGTTTCCCTTAAGAACAGTCGGTTCTATGCGCTCAATCCCCACCAGGATGTCGAGGAAGCTCCGGATGTTGTGACTACTACGCTAAAACTATTTGATTTTGATACTTATGTTTTGCTTGATTCGGGTGCAAATTTGTCTTTTGTGACTTCTCTGTTGGGTGTCAAATTTGGTTTGATTCCCAAGGTTTTGCGGCACCCTTTCTCAGTTTATACTCCCATGGGTAAATCTATTGTTGCACATAAAGTCTTTCATGGTTGCCCTGTTTCTGTGATGCACAAAGTTTTTTCATGTGATCTTGTTGAACTTGAGATGTTTGACTTTGACGTGATTCTTTGGATGGGTTAGTTTCATGCATCATATTTTCTATAGATTGTAGAACCCGGAAGGTCAAGTTCAAACCTCCCGATGTGCCCATTCTTGAATGGAAGGGTGGTGACTCCTCTATTAAAGGTCGATTTATTTCCTACCTCAAGGCGCGGAGAATGATTTCTTAGGGGTGCATTTATCATATTGTGAGGGCCAAGGATATGGAGTCTGAAGTGCCTACTCTTGAGTCGGTCCCTGTGGTGAAAGAGTTTTCAGATGTGCTCCCCGAAGACTTACCCGGCATCCCTCCTGAAAGAGAGGTAGACTTCGGCATAGATCTACTTCCTGATACTCAACCTATCTCTATTCCTCCTTATCGTATGGCGCCAGCGGAGTTGAAAGAATTAAAAGAGCAGTTAAAGGATTTGTTGGAGAAGGGTTTCATTCAGCCTAGTATATCGTCGCGGGGTGCTCTAGTGTTGTTTGTAAGGAAGAAGGACAAACTCTTCAGATGTGTATTGATTATAGAAACTGAATAAGGTAACCGTAAAGATAAGTACTCGTTTCCCAGGATTGATGACTTGTTTGACCAGCTTCAAGGGGCTACTCATTTCTCAAAGATTGATCGTCGTTCCAGGTATCATTATTTAAAGGTTAGGGAGTGTGACATTCCCAAAATGGCTTTTCGAACAAGGTATGGGCACTTTGAGTTTTTGGTAATTTCGTTTGGCCTAACCAATTCTCCGATCATGTTTATGGATCTAACGAATCAGGTGTTTAAGCCATTCCTTGACAGTTTTATGGTGGTCTTCATTGATAACATTCTAATTTACTACCGATGTGAGCAGGAGCACGGGATTCTGATGAGTCGTAGAAATACGACCCTTATGATGCTTTAAGCGAAGGATTTTTGCACGTTCTCAAGCAAATATGTTTGTTTGATGTGTGTGTTTTGGTACTTTTCATGCAAATGATGAAGGCAAGTAATGGCGGGAGAATTGTGAGAAAGAGAATGAAAAATAGGTGAAGAAGTGACATATGGAGCCTCTCACGGGCCGTATAACATCACACAGACCATGGGAGGGTGCATAAAGGGGCCCAACAAAAGAAGCTGGGAATTGAGCGAAGTGAGGGACCACGGGGGTCTTCACGGACTATGTCACGGTACACGGGCCGTGCACCTTGCCGTGTCCTTACACTTGGCGTGGAGCTAGAACGACGCTAAGGCAAAAATCAAGAGGGACTTACACGGACCATCGAAGCTGACACGGGTTGTGTCACGCGCCGTGAGGTTGACGTGAATTTTCAGGATCACGGTCGAAAATAATAGGAATCATGCAAGTGAAGGAAGACGGGGCCCGTCACGAACCGTGTGATCAACCACGGACCGTGGCATAAGACGTCGGTCAGAATTCGCACAAGGAAAGTTTCACGGGCCGTTAAATGGCCCGTGAACCCCACACAGGCCGTGCCCGTAGGCATAAGAAGCAAGAACAAGTGAAGACTCACGGACCGTCACACGGTCCGTGTGGACCCACACGGCCCGTGTAAAGACCCATACCCATACCGAAGTCTATTTTCCTATTTTTAATCAGATTAGTTTTTCCTTATATATATATATATATATATTATTCCATTTTTAAAGTTGTTGAATGCTGGAGATAGAAAACAAGCGGAGAACAATATTGTGCCATTACTTTACGTTGAATTTCATGTGTTTTGATCATCTTCTTGAAGATTGTAACTTGTGGATTCATCATTATAAAAATCATAAGTAAGTTATTATGATTTCTTTGTATTGTTGTGGGCAAACTGTATTGAGCACGCTAGGCTAAACCCACAACTAGGGTTGTGGGATCCATGATAATTCAATAAGATAACACGAACGGGGTAAATTCGTGGGATTGATCAGTGCATGCATTGTAGCATTCTTCACTTTAATTTCTTCCTAATGAGTCGACGTGTTAGGGTAAGCCTGTATTTGTTACACGCCTAGGAGGGATGTAATAATTAGGAAAAGAAGTCTACAATGGAAATTAGGGGTTCTTAACCTAGTCTAAGTACTTGAAGCCGAAAGGTGAGAGTATTCTGAGATCGAGAACAAAGGTTGAAATTGCATGCATTCTGAGACCAAAAGGAGATGAGTGAAATATAACTAGGAAGGACTAGAAGGTGAACTAGGTATTATCTACTTTGTCTGATCTTGTATGCGCAGTCATGAGTGTACCATGCCAGTTTGGTGATCGTATTAGACGTCATGGGGAACATAACCCTAGCTTCTCATTAGTTGTTTGAAATCTAGTATCAACATCCTCATTAGTCACTTTACAATAGGAACTTAATTGAAACATCGTAACCGCCCATTTACTTTATGCAACTTTATTTTGGGAAAAGAATTTACATCTGAAAGAGGGTGCTAATAGAATCATTCTTACGCTTTCCCTGTGGGATCGACCTCAACTCTAATTGAGTTCTATATTTGACCAACGACCGCTTTACTCTTTCTTTTGGAGTGTAAATTTGGACGTATCAAATTTTGGCGCCATTTTCGGGGTATGCAGCGAAGAAATAGTCTATTAGTTGCTACTTTCAGTTTGTAATTCTTGTCCCTAATTTTACTTTTTTTCTTGTTTTTGCTTATTGTGGAGAACCAGCATTGCATGCCAAACACCCGAATTAAGGGTGAAACACTTATTCCCTATGACCTCGAACTCACTAAGTCAATCCGCAGAATGAATGCCCAGAACCATAAAGCAGCAAGGCAGAGGGAGTTAGCAGTAAATCCTATTGACGGAGGACACAACGGGTTGGGTGAGGATGACCTCGCTAGTAATGTGGTCCCACCAGCGGCACGACTTCGTCAGGTGCCACTTATACCACCATAGAAGCACCAACCCCTTGTGAGGCCTCAAAGGCCCCAGTATTCCTGAGCATGAATGATAATGATGAGGGTGCTGGAACCACTGGGGCAATAGTGCTGCCACCTCTGCCCACTGGTGTCAAGTTTACTATCACTAGCACCATGCTGCAAAAGTTGTAGTTGAAGGAGTTGTTCAGTGGAGCCATCACTGAGGATAGAAATTAGCACCTGATGATTTTTTTAGCGACATGCCAGTCGTCCGAGATCCTAGGAGTCAGTCAACAAGCACTGAGGTTGAGATTATTCATGTTGTCTCTGTCACGTGAGGCGATAAGGTGGCTAAATGACCTCCCCCATGATTCCATCCGTACTTGGGGAGAACTAAAAGAAGCTTTCTTAGAGAGGTTCTTCCCTGCTTCAAGGCAACTAAAGCTTAAAGGCGAGATTGGATCTCACAAGCAACTGCCAAATAAAGCACTGTAATCAATCTTGGGAGAGATTCAGACAGAAACTCAAGTAGTGCCCCAACCATCATCTCAAAAATGAGCATTTGAAGGCAGTCTTCTACAGGTCCTGCAACTTTGTAACCAAGCCGATCATAGATGTAGCTTGCAGAGGGTCATACATGTCTAGAACATTCCCTGACATCGTGGTGATCTTCGATCAAGTAGCGAAGAACAACAGGACATGGTACACCAGAGATGAAGATTGCTCTGGGATGGCCTTTGAGATGAGTGCAGAACAACATAAAAAGGAGGAAAAGTGAGATCAAGACATGGCCCATATGCGAACACAGATAGAATTGTTGCCAGAGAGGCTACTTGGTGGACGGACGGAGAAGGTGAAAGCGATGGACACACTCCCTAGGTATAATGATCAAGGTTATAACTGTGATGAAAAAGCTCACTTTTTGGGAAGTCAGGGGGGTTACCGGGCTTTCAACTTCGGTAACCAAGGTCGGAACTATGGTCGTGATAAAAACCAAGAGCACTGACATAATAGAGATGGCTATAGAAATCGAGAATGCCAAAACGAGGGTGGTGGAAATTCAAGGCTAGAGGAGATGATGGCAAAGGTTCTTGACAAGGTGGAATCCACCGAGGCAGGGGTGCGAGATGTGAAAGGAGAAATGTCCAATGTGCGGCAATTGTTAGACTCGCACTCCACCTCAATCAAGCAACTAGAGCAACAATTGGGGCAACTTTTAGCTTCACCGAATCAAAGAAAGGCTAGATCACTTCCCAGTGATACTGTGCAGAACTCGAAAAATGATGGCCACTGCATAGCGATCACCATGAGAAGTGGTAAGGTACTTTCTTACCCTGTTGTTTCCAGTAATGCAGGTTAGGATAAAGCAGATGGCAACATACCTAGCCCCGTGGAGGTGTTTGATGATGATGGGGATAACGAGATTGACGCAACACCAACGGAACTAGAGGTTTCCAAAATGGCAATAGATGTGGACAAACCAACTACTCCGAGCCTGCCAGCCATCCCGAAGCCACCACCGCCATTCCCACAAAGGTTAAAAAAGAAGACTGAAGATGGCAAATTTCAGAAATTCTTGTCTTTGTTGAAAGAGTTATCCGTGAACATTCCTCTAGTGGAAGCACTTGAGCAGATGCCAGGTTACGCTAAGTTTATGAAAGACTTAGTCACCAAGAAGAGGACAACAATGATTGAGCCGACTAACAATATTCATCACTATAGCACCATTGCTACAAGGTCCTTGGTCGAGAAGAAGGGTGATCCATGGGCTTTCACTATCCCGTGCACTATTGGAGCCTATGATTTTGCACCGACAATCTGTGACCTGGGTGCCAGCATTAACTTAATTCCTCTAGTAGTCTATCAGCAGTTGGGCTTAGGAGCTCCCACACCCACTACCATGCAGCGATTAATGGCATACAGATCAGTAAAGAGACCTGTGGGGATTTCGTGCGACATGTTGGTTCGAGTGGACAGGTTCATCTTCCCTGCTGACTTTGTCATCCTTGACTGTAAAGTGGATTTAAAGGTTCCCATCATCATCAGAAGACCATTTTTGGTAACTGGCAGGGCACTAATGGATGTAGAGCGTAGAGAACTCACCTTTCGATTGAATGCCTATGAGGTAAAATTCAGTGTGTGTGCTGCCATGAAGAGGCCTACAGAGTTAGCGTGACGTCTGTCATGGATGTAGAAGATGACTGCTTCTCAGAGATCTCACCAGAAGAAAAGATGAGCGTGGACACGCTGGCTGCAGTGTTGATGAACTTTCAAGGAAATGGTATCGATAGGTACAAAGAAACTGTGTATGCGTTAAAGGGCATTAGAACCAAACCATTTGTCCCCGAAAGTTGGACTTGGACTTGAAAAATAGGCCAACAACACCAACCAAATCGTCTGTCTAGGAGCCTCCTATTGTGGAGCTCAAGGAGCTTCCCCAGTACTTATGGTATGCATTCTTGGGTGATAATAATACTCTTCCTATGATTATGGCCGCAAATCTCCAGGAGGAACAGGTGAAGGCATTGTTGGGGGTCCTCCAAAAGTTCAAGAGAGCTATTGGTTGGACCATTGCAGACACTATCGGAATCCCTCTAGGAATCTGCACACACAAGATCAAGTTGGAGGATAACTGTGTGCCCAGTATCGAGCATCAGCGAAGGCTCAATCCACCCATGTAAGAGGTGGTGAAAAAGGAAATTATCAAGTGGCTGGGGAGCTATACCCCATCTCAGACAGCAGATGGGTGAGCCTAGTACAATGTGTCCCAAAAAAGAGGGGCATGACAGTGGTGTTTAATGACTGAAATGAGCTTGTCCCTTTGAGACCTATCACGGGATGGAGAGTGTGCATGGACTACCGAAAATTGAATAGATGGACTTTGAAGGATCACTTCCCCATGCCCTTCATGGACGAGATGCTTGACTGGTTAGTAGGTAGAGGGTGGTATTTCTTCTTGGATGGGTATTCGGGGTACAACCAAATATCCATCGCCCTAGAGGATCAGGAGAAGACTACCTTCACTTGCCCTTATAGGATGTTTGCCTTCAGGCGGATGCCATTTGGCCTCTGTAATGTCCCGACCACTTTCCAGCATTGTATGACGTGAATCTTTTCGGACATGGTTGAAAACACCCTCGAGGTATTTATGGATGACTTTTCTGTGGTGGGTGACTCCTTTGACGACTGTCTGTTGAATCTTAGTAGGGTACTACAATGCTGTGAAGAGGCTAACTTGGTGTTAAACTGGATAAATGCCATTTCATGGTCAAGGAGGGGATAGTCCTTGGACACAAGATTTCAGATAAGGGCATCGAGGTTGATAAGGCGAAAATCGAAGTTATTGAGAAATTGCCACCTCCCATATCAGCGAAGGGGGTCCAGAGTTTTCTTGGGCATGCGGGCTTCTACCGCAGGTTTATAAAAGATTTCTCCAAGATTGCACATCCACTATGCGAATCATTGGAGAATGATGCTAAGTTCCAACTTGATGATGTGTGTCGGCATGCCTTCGAGACTCTAAAGCAAAAGTTGATTTCTACGCCCATGGTAGTTGCAGTAGACTGGGGTGCCCCATTTCAGGTGATGTGTGACGTGAGCAAATTTTCTGTGGGTCTTCGCCTGGGGAAAAAACGCAACAAGATCTTTCATCCTATCTACCACGCCAGCAAGACCTTAAATGACGCTCAAAGGAATTATACTGTGACTGAGCAGGAATTGTTGTCTGTGGTGTTCACGTTTGACAAGTTCCGAGCCTACCTATTGGGCACAAAGGTGATTGTGCATATATACCATGCAACACTATGGTATCTCATGGCAAAGGAGGATGCTAAGCCAAGACTAATCCGATGGGTGCTCTTGCTGTAAGAGTTTGACTTCGAGGTGCAAAACCAAAAAGGCACAGAGAACTAAGTTGCAGACCACCTGTCAAGATTGGAAGATGAATCAAGAGATAAAGATTGGTTGAGTATCGATGATTCGTTTCCCGATAAGCAGGTATTGGCAGCTTCTGCTGACTTAATCCCTTGGTTTGCTGAGTTTGCTAACTTTTTAGTGAGTGATATTATGCCCGAGGGCCTTACCCCTCACCAGAGAAAACTGTTTCTTCATGATGTTTGTAGGTACTTTTGGGATGACCCATACTTGTTCAGAACATGCGCAGATAGGGTCATCAGGCGGTGCATACCGAAAGCAAAGATGTTGAGCATCATGGAAGCCTGCCGCTCTTCCCTAGTGGGGGGCCATCATGGTGGTGCCAGGATAGGAAGAACATCCTACAATGTGGATACTACTATCCCACTATCTACAAAGATGCCCATGACATGTTGCGAGGTTGTGATCAGTGTCTACGCCAAGGCAACATCTTTAGGCGTTAAGAGCTACCAATGGCCCCTATCCTTGAAATAGAATTGTTCGACGTATGGGGCATTGATTTTATGGGTCCGTTTGTGAGCTCCTATGGAATGAAGTACATCTTAGTGGCGGTGGACTATGTCTCCAAATGGGTGGAGGCAGTAGCATTGCCAAACAATGAAAGCAAGAGCATGGTACAATTTTTGAGGCGGAACATTTTCGCCAGGTTTGGGACACCCAGGATTATCATTAGTGATGGGGGCTCCCATTTCTATAACAAATCCTTTCATGTTGTACTAGCTAAGTACGGGATGCAACAACACAAGGTTGCAACACCTTACCATCCGCAGACGAGTGGGCAGGTTGAAGTGTTAAACAGGTAGATCAAGGAAATCCTTACTAAGTCTGTGAACTCCACAAGAACGGATTGGGCGCGGAAACTAGAAGATGCACTATGGGCCTACAGGACGGCTTACAAGACCCCATTTGGCATGTCTCCATATTAATTGGCGTTCGGTAAGGCCTGCCATCTGCGGTGGAATTGGAACATAAGGCGCTCTGGGCTTTGAAAGCCCTAAACTTGAAGTGGGATGAGTCAACCAATGCGAGGCTTGATCAACTCAATGAATTGGATGAATTTTGCCTCCAGGTTTATGAGAGTGCAGTGCTGTACAAAGACAAGATGAAGTCCTATCATGACAAGCACATTGCACCAAGAAGTTTTGATGTTGGTGACAAGGTTCTGCTGTACAACTCAAGGTTGAGGTTGTTTCAAGGTAATTTGAAATATAGGTGGTCTGGCCCGTAGAAGATTGCTTAGGTATTCCCACATGGTGCAGTTGAGTTGGAAACCGACAAAGGGCATCGTTTCAAAGTTGATGTGCAGCAAGTGAAGCAGTATTTGGGTTCCGCACATGAAACCTCATTGATTGAGGTCTTACATCTTGATGAAGTCTGAGTAGTCAACATAACTGCATTGACCCGTGACGTTAAACCAAGCGCTTAATTGGACCAGCCTATCAAAAAAATAAAAAAGACTATGTATTTTATGTCATGTATTGCATTGTTTTTTATTTTTGGCTCTAGGGAGGGATAAGCACTGTGGTCAGAAGCATGAGCATACGTGTGGTTTAATAGGGTAACACAAAAACACAGCGCTCAATTGGCAAAAAAGAGCGATACGGAAGCCTGAACGGTCCGTGAAACCCCACACGGACCGTCTCACGGCCCGTGTGGCGTGTGGCCGTAGGTTTGTGCTACTACATTCAAAGGTTGGGCACACGGACCACTCTGACTGTCCGTGTTCAATTGCATGGCTCATCCAATTGCCCGTGTTATGTGATGGTGCCAAGTAAGGTTTTTTTTTAAAAAAAACACTAAGGTTAGGCACACGGTTGGCCTAAACGGACCGTGTCATGTTACATGGACCGTGTGACCAGCCATTTCGGCAATGCGTCAGGTAGGGTATTTATACCCACTTTCCCACATTCATCTTTTATATCTTACTCTCTCTCTACAACTCTCACGCTATTGTGTCCCTTCTCACACCCCCATGAAAATTTCTATCTCTTCTTGCACGAGTTGTGAAACACTCTCACGATCCGTAGCACTTCCCTTGGGCGATTTTCTAGTTCTAACATGAAGTCTCTCTTGTCAAGTAAGTTTTCTAGTTTTTCCTTTTTCTTTTAGTTTAAATTTTTTCTAATCTTTAGTCCATGTGTGAATCTATGCTTTAATATGGTCCATTCCGTGATAGAATACTCTATTGTGAGCAAGTTATTTGGATTTTGTGTTGGGTTAGGTGCAAACGCCATTGTTGAACCTTGTAGTCTTTACCATGGAAGATTTGTGATTTTAGGGTTTATATAGTTAAATTAATGATTGTCTTGTGTTTTTTAAGCGAGTATGATGGTCGATCTTGTGTTCTATAGGCCGATTTGCATGTATGAAGGTGGGTTTCTATGCTTTGGGGCTGATTGGGCGTGACAAGGAGTTTCACAGTGCGTTACACGGATTGTACCATCCTACATGACTCGTGTAGTGGTCCGTGCCAAATCAGTTGTTGCCCAATATGGAGTACCTCTCACGGACCCTCTTCACGGACCGTGTTAATCTACACGGGCCATGTAGTCGATCGTGTCAGGTCACTTCAGCAACCCCAACCCGCAAATGCACTCACACGGGCCTTACCACGGACCGTGTAATGCTACATGGCCCGTGTAAGGCCCTCCGTCAAAGTTACTTTCGCACGTAATGTTGTACTTCATTGATCTTCGTTAGTTTCTATATGCATCATAGTGCAAAATTCCTTATGATAGACCGGGTGGCGTCACTCATAAGGGTTTTTGTCACGTTTATAACATAGGGAAAGTCTGAGTACCCGTTAGTGTGTCGCCCTGCTTATTCTTCCACTACTAACAATTTGATTTTTTGTGGAATTTGCAGGTATAATGATTAACGTCACACCAACCTAGGGACGAGCATGAGTCACGTCTCCGAGATCCTATCACTGATTCTACTAGTCAGCACCAGGAGAATGACTCAGGTGATGACTCCTCTGGAGGGTCCGAGGTATAGTTCACCAGTAATGTCTCCCCTCACTCCCCTCGCACTACAAGAGCTCATGGAGTGGGCCAACCTATGGCCCCTTGGTCTGAGGATGGGGTTCCTGAGGTGGATGTTGAGGGGGAAGGTGATGTCCCAGAGCAGGAGGAAGAAGCAGGCACACCTGACATAGCCGAGCACAATATAGAGGATGCGAACGATACCCTGGCCCTCCAAGAAAGTGATGATGAAGCCACACACCATGTGGTTTCTCTGACATCAAACCTTGAAACTGCAAGGTGGCTTCTTGTGATTTTGCGCGGGCTATGGACAGTCCCCGGTGCTAAGGGGATACACGTGAATGGACTAACTAAAGGCTTCGGGGGATACCAACGACGGGCCATTTTCCCTGAGATGCGGGTCCTCACTGATCAACTAGATGGGGTTTTGGAAATCAGAGATGCATTTGAGGCCTACCAGTTTAGATGGATAGCGCAACCACCCGACTACTACGGGCCCGATCTGATTGCTGAATTTTACTCATGTTATGTTGCCAGCCTACTCGACTCCATCCAAGGTAACCAATCAAGGAGAGTGAAGAGGAAGGTGGCCTATAAATTGTCCCCACAGGACCATGTCTCGGTGCGTGGGGAACAGGTAGATATTTCAGCAAGCACTATCAAAAGGTTCCTATTTGGGCCAGACTACCGAGCTCTACCAGATGGTTCATTCGTCGCCAGGCATCTGAGGATCACTGATGAGACCCAAATATTTGACCCCGCTTCACGGGCCACCCTACTCAAATGGGTCACGGAGCAGATTGTAGTACAAGGAGCTAAGGTAGCCTGGGTTTCGAACCCCAAAATTCCTATTACTAAGGCATCTCTCACATTTGTCGCAAAATTTTTGTTGTCGGTGGTGCGGGCCAGACTACGACCTACAGCTAATGACAACACGCTCCAACCTTCTCATGCCTCATTGGTAGCGTGCTTGATTGCACAGTATAGGATTAATGTGGGTCGGGTCATTGCCCTTAAGATGCGGGACTAGGCCTTATCAGACAGAGCAGGTATGTCCTTCCATGCCTAATCCTTGCACTTTGCAAGTGGGCCTATGTCCCTACTACACATTTCCTGGATCGAAAGATAGCTCCTAAAGGCGTGGTCAACATTTCCATGATCAAAGATGTTCAGAACCCGTTGTTGGACAGTAGAGCACGCAGGCTTGGATCACCTACAACATTCCCACAGGCAGCTCCACAACAGCCTTTGTCCTTTGAGGGGCACACCACCGCTCCACAGCCAGGTATGGCTTCTGAGCAACCCGAGGGTAGTGGTGCAGCTCCTCCGCTACAACAAGGGTATACATATGTCCCTTATGAATTTCTAGCACGAGTGGTGACCGACCAGCAGCAAACACGGGCAATTGTTGACAAAATAGTAGCAAAGATGCCTCAGGTGGTGCAGTCTCACGTCCAGTAGGCGGAGGAGCGTCTCCAAGCGGAATTATTGGGCCAAATCAGCAGCTTACAAGATCAGGTCAACACCTTGGAGGGATACTTCCCTAACATGTTTGAGAGTATGTCCAGCGATAAATATCCAAATTGGTGCAAACCGTGAATGATATGAAGGCTCAAATCGCCCAGCTAGCAACCCATTCTAATCGCACAATGCCGGCGTTGGCTCCACCTCCAGATTCTTCGATGTCACTTTTCAATTGCCCGGTGGATCTAGCTTTAGACAATATAAAGGGTGTTCCACCCGCGCCAGCTGCTACACCGGTGCAACCATGGAAGCACCCAAAATAAAGGATAAAGGCAAGCGGTGCAGCCATCGACGAAGCCCTCGACAGGACCCGTAAAGAGAAGAAGAGAAGGGGCTATGCAAGGCCATGAGAGCCCAATGCCGAGCCGCTGCAGAGCAAGAGGAGAGAGAGCAGCTCGCACTTGAGGCAGCTAGGACAAAAACTTTCGGGAGCACCGTCGGACCAGATGCGACGTTTGATGACAGGGACCCAGCCGGTGGGTCTGACCACAATGACCCGACTGACACCTAGGGCGTCCCAGGTATGTTCACTCCTGTCTTGTGCTTTATTTTTAATTAAGGTGCGATGAGGGCATTGCACTGTATTTTTGAAGGGGGTGGGGCATCCTACCACTTGAGAGTTTTTCTTGCCAGATTTCTTTTCTCTCAAGTGTATTATCTAGTGGAACTGGTATGTTTAGGTCATGATGTTTGATGTTTTTGTAAATACATGTGCTTATATTTGTTTAGGGTAACCCTTGTTTTGAGTTGAGCATTAAAAACGTTGTAAAAAGCTTGTATGTGCATGCATCCCATCTCAACAAACTGTTATGCATTTTGGAAAGCATGTTATGCATTGTATTGTAAGCTCAGTGATGAATGAAGTGTGACTAGGTTGAATTGCACTAATTAGTATAAGAGATATGTCGTGTGTGTGTGAGCATATTTGTTGAAAAATCAGGTGGCACACTTGTACACTAGAACTTGCCTGGTTAGTTCCACTAAAACAATTGAATGATTGGATTAGGATAGGATCTTAGGCCATTGTTGTTATGAAGTCACTTAGCCTGAAATTAACCAACCAAATGAAATTGTACCCATTGAATCAAAAGTTGAGCCTTAATAGACCTTTTCTTTCTAATCACCCAACTCACCTTCCTAATCTATCCGCAGATCTTTACTTTGGCCCTAGTCTCTCTAAGGACATTGTGAACCTCAACCTAGGCCAAAATCCTAAGTTGAGGGTGGCTTAAACTGGCCCTGGTCCTTTAAAAAGACATTGTAAACCTTAAGTCAGGCCAAAAGCCTAAGTTGAAGGTGGTTATTGTGAGAAAAACAGAAAAGTAAGTATGGAAAAGAGCCATGTGACGAGAGGAGAAGAAAGGTTTGGGGGTGACCATGAATAAAACAAAAGAAAAAAAAGAATAAAGGAAAAGAAGAAAGAAAAAGAATGAATGAAAACGGAAATCACTCCCAACTACAAAGAAAGTTTGAAAGGTAGGGGCAATAAGAGTATTGAGGCCGAAAGTAGAGTCTAAGTCAAAGCAGTGTCTTGGAAGGGAAAATTAGTCACTTTGATCCTAAATTTACCTCACTCTAGCCTGACCCTACATTACAAGATGCAAAAGTCCTAACGTGATCCTAAAAAGGTCATTCGAGATTCAAGGTGGTGAAAATAAGGGCAAGCATATGGTCCATACTTATGTGTCGGTTGAAAGTCTTTTTTTTAAGTGTGAGTGTCTACATTCCAGTCTTTGTACTGCATTTATATATTGTGTGTGAGACTTCTTTGTAGTGAGGGCACTATTATTGCACTGATTGACTGCTTACACAACTGATTCATCTTTGTTGTGAATCATATGAAGGCTGACTGTACATGCAGGTTGCCTACTTTAATCTGTGTTGGTCGGTTTGGGGTGTAAGCATATTCAAAGTACAGTTGTTGAGCATAAATAGAAAATTTGAAGGGTTACCCATAAGTTTGATGAGGCACGTGTATTTATGATTTGTTTAGTTGAGCCATCATTGCTTAAGGACAAGCAAACGTTCTAAGTTGAGGGTGTTGATAAGTCGTAGAAATATGACTCTTATGATGCTTTAAGAGAAGAATTTTTGCACGTTCTCAAGCAAATATGTTTGTTTGATGTGTGTGTTTTGGTACTTTGCAGAAAAATGATAAAGGC
The DNA here is from genome assembly GCA_029948455.1 of Solanum rostratum. Taxonomy (NCBI): domain Eukaryota; kingdom Viridiplantae; phylum Streptophyta; class Magnoliopsida; order Solanales; family Solanaceae; genus Solanum; species Solanum rostratum. The sequence goes on from CM057055.1 coordinate 14,655,372, forward strand.
ATGGAATGGCGAGTGAATTGCAAGAAAAAGAATAAAAAATAGGTGAAGAAGTGACATACAGAGCCTCTCACGGGCCGTGTAACATCATACGGACCGTGGGAGGGTGCATAAAGGGGACCAACAAAAGAAACTGGGAATTGAGCAAAGAGAGGGACCACGGAGGTCTTCATGGACCGTGTCACGGTACACGATCCGTGCACCCTACCGTCATCTTACACTTGGCGTAGAGCTGGATCAAAGCTAAGGCAAAACTCAAGAGGGACTTACAAGGACCGTTGAAGCTGACACGGACCGTATCACGCACAGTGAGGTTGATGTGAATTGGCAGGATCACCGTCAAAAATAAAAGGAATCATGCAAGTGAAGGAAGACGGGGCCCATCACGGACCATGGCATGGGCCGTGCTAATGGAATGTCTAGACGTCGGTCAGAATTCGCACAAGGAAAGTTTCACAGGCCGTTAAATGGCCCGTGAACCTCCACACTGGTCATGCCCGTAGGCGTAAGAAGCAAGAACAAGTGAAGACTCACGGATCATGTGACGGTCCGTGTGGACCCACACGGCCCGTGTGAAGACCTGTACCCACACCAAAGTCTTTTTTTTCTATTTTTAATCGGATTAGTTTTTCCTTGTGTATATATACTTATTTTATTCCGTTTTTAAAGTTGTTGAATGCTGGAGTTAGAAAATAAGCAGAGAACAGTATTATGCCATTACTTTACGTTGAATTCTTGTGTTTTGCTCATCTTCTTAAGGATTGTAACTTGTGGATTCATCATTATATAAATCGTAAGTCAGTTATTATGATATCTTTGTATTGTAGTGGGCGAACTGTTTTGAGCATGCTAGGCTAAGCCCACAACTAGGGTTGTGGGATCCATGATAATTCAATAAGATAACACGAATGGGGTAAATTCATGGGATTGATCAGCGCATGCATTGTAGCATTCTTCACGTTGACGCGTTTGGGTAAGCCCGTATTTGTTACATGCCCGGGAGGGATGTAATAATTAGGAAAAGAAGTCTACGACAAAAATTTGAGGTTCTTAACCTAGTCTAAGTACTTGAGACTAAAAGGTGAGAGTATTCTAAGATCGAGAACAAAGGTTGAAATTGCATACATTCTTAGACCGAAAGGAGATGAGTGAAATATAGCTAGAAAGGACCGGAAGGTGAACTAGGTATTATCTACTTTGTTTGATCTTGTATGTGCAGTCACGAATGAGTGTACCGTGCCAGTTTGGTTATCGTATTAGACCTCATGGGGAACACAACCCTAGCTTCTCATTAATTGTTTGAAATCCAGTATCAACATCATCATTAGTCACTTTACAATAGGAACTTAATTGAAACATCGTAAACCCCCCCCCCCATTTACTTTATGCAACTTTATTTTGGAAAAAGAATTTACATCTGAAACAGGTTGCTAATAGAATCATTCTCACGCTTTCCCTTTGGGATCGACCTCAACTCTGGTTGAGTTCTATGTTTTACCAACGACTGCTTTACTCTTCCTTTTGGAGTGTAAATTTGTGCGTATCAGGATCACTTGAGGATGGTCCTGCAAACCTTGAGAGAGAAGAAATTCTATGCTATGTTTAGTAAATGTGAATTCTGGTTGGGCGAAGTAGCTTTCCTTGGTCATGTGGTTTTCAGTGATTGTATCAAGGTGGATTCGATGAAGATTGAGGCCGTGAAGAATTTGCCCAGAGCATTGACTCCTTCAGATATTCACAGTTTCCTTGTATTGGCTGGGTATTACAGAAGGTTTATTGAAGGGTTCTCATCTAATGCATCTCCGTTGACTAAGCTAACCCAGAGAAAGGCTAAATTTGTGTGGTCGGACGAATGCAAGTGGAGTTTTTAGACTTTAAAGAATCGGCTTATATCGGCTTTCGTCTTGACTTTACCAAATGGTTTTGAGGGATTCGTGGTGTATTGTGATACCTTACGGATTGGATTGGGTTGTTTTCTTATGCAACATGTTAAGGAAATAGCGTATGCCTCAAGGCAGTTGAAGGTGCATGAACGTAATTACCCAATGCATGACCCTGAATTGGCAGGGGTGTTTTTTTCTTGAAGATTTGGAGACGTTATTTGTATGGGGTTCATGTTGACGTGTTCACCGTCATAAGAGTTTGCAATGTGTGTTCACTCAGAGGGATCTCAATTTGAGGCAAAGGAGGTGGTTGGAGCTCCTAAAGGATTACGACATTGGTGTTTTGTATCATCTCGGCAAGGCTATTGTTATGATCGATGCTCTCAGCAGGCTATCTATGGGAAGTGTGGCGCATGTTTGGGAAGGAAAGAAAGAGTTGGCAATAGATGTTCACCGGTTAACTAGGTTGACTGTCAGGTTTGCTGATTCGAGCAATGGTGGTATTCTTGTTTAAAGTGGGGCAGAATCATCCGTGGTAAGAGATGTAAAAGCTAAGCAAGATTTAGACCCATCGTTACTTGAATTAAAGAAGTTGGTTGCTGAAAAGGAGATCGATGTGTTCTCCCAAGGTGGAGATGGTGTACTCCGGTATCATGACCGGCTTTGTGTTCCGTATATGGATGATCTTAGGAGGGTGATTATGAGTGAGGCTCACAACTCTCATTATTCTATTCACCCGAGGTCTACCAAAATGTATCGGGATTTGAAAGAAGTGTATTGGTGGCATGGAATGAAGAAAGACATCGCTACGTTTGTACCCGAATGCCCGAGTTGAAAACAGGTGAAGGTAGAGCACCAAAGGCCTGGTGGCTTGGCCAAAGACATTGAGATTCCCACATGAAAATGGGAAGATGTGAACATGGATTTTGTGGTTGGTTTGCCTCAGACCTGGAGGCAATTTTTTTCCATTTGGGTTGTCGTGGATCGGATGCTGAAGTCAGCTCATTTCCTACCAGTCAAGACTACCTTCAGCACTGAGGATTATGCAAGGTTGTATATCCAAGAGTTGGTGAGGTTTCATGGTGTACCTAGGTCCATTATATCGGATCATGGTACCCAATTCACTTCCCACTTTAGGAGGTCTTTTCAGAAGGGACTTGGAACTAAGATTAAGTTAAGCACTGGTTTTCATCCTCAAACTAATGGCCAAGCAGAGGGGACTATTCAAACCTTGGAGGATATGTTGAGGGCTTGTGTGTTGGAGTTTAAAGGAAATTAGGAAGAACACCTTCCACTCATTGAGTTGCTTATAATAATATCTTCTATGCTAGCATTGGTATGGCACCATTTGAGGCTTTATATGGGACAGGGTGTAGGTCACTGATGGGGTGGTTTGAGTTCGGAGAGTCCGTACGGATTTAGTGGTGGAGGCCATGGATAAGGTGAAGGTGATTAGGGAAAGGTTGAAAATGGCCCATAGCCATCAAAAGTCTTATTCGGATATTAGGAGAAGGGACCTTGAGTTTTGTGTCGGTGATTAGGTATATGTGAAGATTTAACCTATGAAGGGTGTGATATGTTTTGGTAAGAAGGGTAAGCTAAGCTCCCGGTATGTTGGGCCTTATGAGATTGTTGAGGGAGTTGGAGGTGTGGCTTATAGGTTGGAGTTGCCTCCGGATTTGAGTTCCCTTCACCCGGTCTTTCATGTGTCAATGTTGTGGGTTGGTGATCCTAGCACCATTGTGCCATTGGAAGGGATTGAGGTTGAAGAAAACTTATCTTATGAGGAAGTTTCGATGGAGATCTTTGATAGGCAAGTAAAGCGGCTTTGTAACAAGGACGTGGCTTAGGTGAAGGTGCTTTGGAGATATCAGCATGTGGAGAGTTCTACTTGGGAACCGGAGCTGGAAATAGTGAAGCAATACCCTCATCTTTTCCAATCTACTCGAGCCTAAGGTATTAGGATTCTTCCTTTTCTAATGGTGACATTTCTTGCCCTCTTGAGTCTCATGACATGACATGCATATATGTGCACGAAAAATGATTTTTATGATGTTTTAAGTGACCTGCATACAATTTTGATATAAGTTTAAAGGCTTTGTGATTTTTTTCAAATAATGAGCTATACATTGTATCTTATATTGGGTATTTCATTCTCTAAGTCAAGCCTTGTTCTTGCATATTCGGGGATGAATATTCCTAAGGGGAATATGCTGTAAGGACCTGGAGTTTTCAAGTGGCATTCCCTAATTCTCTTGGAATTGTCCCGAGTGAACTGCCAGGCATCACTCCAAGGAAGGCCCACACAGGCTGTGTGAAGCCACACGGACTGTGTGGCCCCGCGTTAAGGGACACTTGGTCCAGTTCACGGTAGGGGAAACTTGGAGATAGAAAGGATTTTTGACCAAGTGAGGGCACATGGCCACTCACATGGTCTATGTGATATGTCACGGATCGTACGGCCCTCTGTGTAACTCACTACATCAAAATTATTCTAAGTAAGAAAGTGTTGTCTCATAACCTTTTCATGCAAAATTTATTTCAAGTACCGTTACACAGCCGATGTCACGACCCGTGTGGAGTCACACGGGCCTTGTAGCCATCCGTGTGGTACCCCTTAGCTCCGTGTGATTTCCCCATGTGAAGTTTCTAAGTAATGGATCACGGCCACTGTTCACGGTCTGTGTGACGTTTCACGGATCGTGTAGTGGATCGTGTAAACCTGACGGTTCCATTTTCGATCCATTTTATTAATGGCGTTTATGTAATTTTGATTTATTTTAACTATGAATTATGACCTTTTACCTATCCTAAACCCCTAATTCAGCTGTAGTCTCTCCCCTCTTAATTCATTCTCCTAAAACCTTGTACCTCTCATATGATCACCTTCCTATTCCTCTCTACTCTCCCCTCTCAAGGATCAAAGCTAGGGTTCAATTGAAGTCTAATTCAAGCTAAGTTCTGCTCCTCAATCAAGGTACGAAGGATTGATTCTCGGTTCCTTTTAACCAAGAAGATCCAAAAATCTTTCAATTGATTTCATGAATTTATTCTACTTTAAATATGAATTTTCATCACTTGATTTACTTAAATCAAATTGATATGTGGGCTATATTTTACCTATGATCTCAGTTCACTTTGAACATTATTATGATGATTTACATTGAGTTATGAAGTTATGAACATGCATGTCCCCTTTAAAGTTGGTTTATGCATGGGTGATCTACATTACAATTTATATATGGATTAAATTATGGATTTCCTCAATTTCATTTTATATAGCTAATTTTAAACTCTAATCTATGTTACCCATGCTAACCTCACATTATTCATTGCATTTGCAGTCATGCACATTGGTTTATATGGATTATGAAGTAGGCTAAGCCCAATTATATTTTATGAAATGGTTATGATATGATTTTGGTAAGGCAGTGGTTATAACAAGAATGTGATCACATATATGTCTATGATTATGGCTCTTTGAGCATTTTGGGTGATTGCACCATTCTGTATATGTAGATGAGCTATTCCTTGCATGAGCATTACGATTATGATTTATGAATTGATATTTGAGCCTAAATGTGCATTGAACGGTTTGAAGTAAGTATTGTACCTCTTGAAAGCACGTATATGTATAAGTATTCAAGTGGGATGTTGTTGACTTAGCACCGATAGACTAGGGGCGTCAAGGGCTATCCCCGAGGACCCTCTCTCATTCCTTAAACTATGTGCCAACATAGGAATTTGCCATTACTGAAAAGACCGGGTCGTAAGGAATGGTTATTTGTTTCTTATGTTTATGATATGATATGATATGATTATGAAAAATCGTTTCTAAAAAGCGGGTCGTAAGGAAGGTGACCCTCCACTGAAAAGTGTTGTCGTAAGGTGTGATGTAGATTACCTTTGGCAAGTAATCTTCTCCCTACCGGTGGGAGGTCCCAATCGGTCTAATTCATGTAATAGCTCACATGAGTTTGATTTGTTGGTTGTAGTCCATCCCCAATATATAAGAGCATTGTTGCATTTCATGCATCATAAATTTCATGGCATTTTGTGTATATATTTCTATTGAATATATGATTCTTCTATATTATGTGTCTTTGTCATCTAATATTGATATGCAAGTTTGGTAAGTCATATGCATTGCATGCCCGCATACTTAGTACATTCAAACGTACTAACACATACTCTATGCCTACATGATTTTACCATGTAGAGGCCGAGCACTTTGATTACCAACTAGTTGACGAATAGTCCAATCCAGGAGTACACTGTGGTGAGTCCCATCTTCCAAGGACGAGCCAACTATCTTTCTCTTATGTTATTTCAAGACGTTCTTCCTTATTGAGGGTGAGCCCGAAACTTGTCCCTGCCTCCGTTCCGTTGACTAGCGTATTTGTTAGACATTATGTAGACTCTTTGAAATTCGTTTGTTATGACTAGTATCTTGCTTATATATTGTTGGAGATATTTATGAGAACTTCCTATTTGACCATATGTATGTTTTGGTGTGGAAGTGTAAAAAGTCCCAATTTCCCCATTTTGCCCCATAGCGTGAGTCCTACTTCCCCATCCCTTAGAATTTTGTGTTACTATTTGAATGTTATTCTTGAACCGATGATGTGGATATAGATACTTGAGGCTTGTTTAAGGACTCTCGAGTTCCCATTCGCCGTATCACATCTAGGCCCTAACCCCAGGTCGTGACAGGCTTGTATGAATGATCTTGGAAAATCCATCAGGTTTCAGCGTGTGAAGCCATCAATCATTTTTGTCCAAGTTCAATGACTGTGATTCTTAATCCATTAGAGAAATTCCAACGAATTTGAGCATATTCCATTCAAGTTCAAGTTCGGTTTCGGAATTTGAATATCCTCAATTCCGCCCCCACCCCCCCCCCCCCCCCTCAAAAAAAAAATAAAAAAAAATGGAACCAAATCCCCCTATAAATACCCAAAAAAAAAATTCAGAAAAGGGGTTGAATTTTGAAACATTAAGAAATTAGTTTTACAAAATTAGAAAGAAAGAAGAGAGTTTTCAACAGTAACAGAGATTTCTTAAAAAGTATTTCTGGGTTGCTTCGAGTTCGTCATGTGAAGCCTATTAGTGGTGAGAATCCTCTTCGAACTTGTTGAGGTCTCAGTTTCGCTGCCCTCCAAAAGGTAATATCTTTGACTTTTCATGTTCTTTACACTTGAATGTTGTGTGTTTGGTGTATTTCTATTAAGCATTTGGATTCAATTCATGATGTTGGTTAGTATTTGAATGCTGGTCTGTCACAGAGCTTTGCGACTAAGTATGGATCTTGTCATTCACTCACATGTCACGAGCTAAGTATATGTCTTGTTTAGTTACTCCCCTGATTTTCTTTTTCGATGTGTTATATTGGTTTAATTTCTGGGTTTTCTTCTAGCTGCTAGTCTGAAATCATGTATATGTTTGAGCTCTGGTTCATTGACGTTTTTAAGACCTGTTACTTCATCACATTTGATGCCATCTCCGTTTTGAAATGTAGCCCTATTTGATAACGTCATCATGTCGTTTATGACTTTTGGAAGCTCTTTTTCTTTATATCAACTATCAGTGTTTGATTCCCTGTTATCTGCTCCTTGCGCTTTAGTTAAATATTGAATTAGTATTTCTTCCTATGAGTTCATGTTAAAGTTCTTGACTAAAACAGGATTAAAATGGGTTGGGGGCTGATTTGTTTAAGTTCGGAGTGTTCATCTTTGAATCTATTTTTCTGGTACTATCCTTTGTGTTTTAAAAAGACTTCTCAGACTCTAAGTTGGTTCTATGACTGAAGCACCCACTACGTCCTTGTTCCAAATGTGACAAAGAATTAAGAGTTTAAGTTGTTAGACTCTTTAATCATCTTATATTAATGATAATGGTTCTATAGTACATTTTGTGTGAATTAATGCTTATTTATTGCAAGTCTTCATCGAGAAGAGCCAACATAAGGAAAATATAATATTGAATTATGTGTAGACTTTTGCTGTGAAGTTTTTTTCCATGAGCACTATTCCTCAATATGCTCTTATTCAAATACTATAGTTGAATAATTTAGTTTTTCTTTACAGTCCAATACCAGTAGGGAGTGAGTTGATTTATATGGCTCTCATTTTGAGTTCTCTATGAGTGTTAAAAGCCATGCGCTTTTTTATTCTTAAAAAACTCATTGATAGTTTGTTCTTCTTTATATTTAGATTTAATTTATTTAAAAAGGTCATATTGTGCTACTTTGAATGCTTTGTTTTAGATATTAATTCCCTTTTCCTCTTTTATTGCATGTGATTCATCTCCGAGTCCATTGGTCTCCCACTTGCATTTCCTAATGTGCTATGAAAGCCCTATATCAAGTTCAGGAAAGCCGTTTATAAGGTTGAGGCATCTGATTACATGTTTTTAGGATAAAAAAGGGACTCATATACAACTGTATACATTAATATATGGTGCCTTATACAACAACTCAATGGGTCGGAGGCCCAAAATGTTAAAAATAAAATAATCCAAGAGGACTAAGATTCTGGGCTTCCAAGGATACGGGTGAAAGACAAGGAAAATGATGTATATACACTAATATTTAGTGTATATATAACAATATATAGCGAAATGGGCCAAGCAGACACAACTTGTTTTTTCTATAATTAGGACAGGTTGTTGAAGTTATGCTTGCCAAGCGGAATAACTTTATTTATTTTTTATTCATTATGTTGTATTTATTTGTTTGTATTAACTCCAACCCTAATATTTTTATTAATTTTAATTTAATTAAATTCCCCAAAGTCAAATCATTTGTGTTAATTTTTTTATTTTTTAAGATTTCATGATTTTTAGTGTTAGCCATTTTAGCAAAAAAAATTACTTTTCTGAAAATTCTTTAAAATTTAAGTTACTACTTAATTTCAAAAATACACCTAGTCTTTCTTTTATTTCAAGTACTCTTTCAAAAGGTTCTACTCATTCAAAAGGATCCAAGTGTTTTTATTTAAAAAAACAATTTACGATCTCTTCCTCTTTTTTATACTTAGGCAATTTTTGCTAGAATCTAACATTTAAAAACTCAGGATTTTCTAAGTGGTCAAGTTAGGTAAATTTTGTATTCCCTTTAGAATTTTCTCAAATTATTTGAATATTTTACTTAATTTCTTTCATGTTTTTACTTTATAAATTATTTTTTGGAAAAGTTAGTCAAATGAGTTTAATTGTCTGTCAACCGCACGTAAGCGATCACTTTGAGTGATTAAATTCTTCTCAAAGTGGAAATTGAGCCCTTACCTATTTTCTCTAAGTTGTTAAGACTTTTTTTCAGTTTAAGTCCTTTAAATTAAATTTTCTTAATTTCTCTTTAAAAACTAAATGGCGATTCTGTTGTTTTTTCGAGAATCGATTTTACTTAAATTAATTAAGTTTTTAATTGATTTTTTAAAAAATAATCCTTTTTTCTAATTAACAGTACTTAAATCTTATGACATTAAATATATTACGTGAAAAATTGAAATTGAATTTTTGCCCAAAAAGAAAATAAATTATTCAGTTTGAAATAAACCAAAAAAGAAATTAGTTTTTTTTAATGGAGGAATTTACTAATTGTACTTTCACGTAATCAGCACACATAAACGTACTGCGTATCTAAGATATTTATGACAATTTGTAAAGCTAAATATGACGAATCTGAGATGCTAACTAAATATAAAATTGACACATATAACCTGATGCATTGACTTAGTTAAACATGCAACTAATAAATAGTGACTAAAATAACTAAATGCCAAATCAATGCAAAAATCTGAGATTGAACTGTGGAAGATAGTATCAGTGGACATATAACCATGTGAGCTAAACATGGATGTATAATCCTCATTGAAAAGGACCATTATACTTTGCTAAGGTATATAAGTTGATCTAACTTGGTACCACTAAGCTGATAGAATGTGACCACATAGGGAGAAGACTCCTAAATCTATCGAGCTAGTCTGAAGAACATAGAACCTGCCTTGGTGCTCCACCACTAGAACTAGAAGTAGCATCCTGTTGAGTTTGGCAACCTACTGAACCACTAGGATGAGTCTAATAATGAACATCTCCAACTTTATCAACCTGTGAAGGGCAATGTCTCAACTTATGGCTAGGCTTACTACAACAAAGTATGTATCCAAATTGAGTAAGCACTCTCCTGAATAATTCTTTCAACATTTTTTGCATGTGGGGAAGGAGCTTCTATTAGAAGCATCAGTCTGAGGTTTAGTGTTAGACACCATATCCTTATTGGAATTGGGCACCAAGTCAGTAGCAACAGATGGAACTGCGCCTGAGAGTTCCTTGCAAAACCAGAACATTTACTATTAGACCTATTAAGAATGGCTACCACCATCAATTTAGGTCTTCTTTCTCCTTAGCACTCTCTTTAAGATTCTTTTCTTTAATTTCTTGTGCATATGTGATCGATCATGAGATATTCATCTTTTTTATTAGCATAACCATTTTACACTCCTTTACCACCAACCTTGAGATGCTGAAAATGAACTTGCCGATATGAGCTCTAAAATCAGCTACCAATGTCAGTGCATATTTCGAAAGTTAACTTCAATGAGTACTCTTGCACTAACATGCTTCCTTGCCTCAAATTTATAAACATTTGGATCTTTGCCTCCGTAAACTCACGTAGGAAAAACCTGTCTATGATAACACGTTCAAATTCATCCTATTTCACAAGACCTGCATTCCTTTCCCTATTCTCCATCTACTATTTGTATCAAATCTTAGCCAATTCGTTCAACTAAAAAGCAACTAGGTTAGCAATCTTAGTCAATGTAACCCCCATATCTCAACAATCTTTTTATGGTGCTCTATAAACTCTTGTGGATCCTAATTCACTTTTGACCCATGAAACTATGAAGGTTCATCTATGTAAAGTCCTTTTATAACCTGGGCCTAAGGCCTAAGAGTGACATGGTGAATGGGAACCCGAGAGTCCCCGAACAAGCCTCATAACATCCACTTATACATCATCAAATCAAAAGGGCATAATAAGGTAATAAACACATAGTTCTAAGGGACGCGAAAGTATGACTCACGCTATGGGGATGTCACAAGAATAAAGATTTGCATGGATTCACATAGCACATAACACATACCAACTAAGGGGTGGGTAACTATAACTCATGTTATAGGGATACAAAAGACTTAGGACATTCCACATTTGCACATCTCATCAAGAAATATCGTCATTTAAACATCATCAAGACATAACCATAGTTGTAATCTCCATAAGCAAATGGCATAACATAACATAAATCCATACATAGATTTTACTTGTTGTCCAACAGTGCCTCTAAGTCATAGAATAAGATAGGGGTCGAGACATGTCCTGGGCTCACCCTTAAAGTAAAGACATAAGAGAGTGTAGCATAATAGGTAGATAGATGGTGGCTTGTCCTTGGATGGTAGAACTCACCACAAGGAACTCTCACAATCCAAGCTAACCATCAAGAGGTGGATGAAGATAGTCTCCGGTCCCTATATGGTTAGATCATGTAGGCAAAGAGTATGCATTGGTACATTTGAATGTACTACGTATGTGGGAATACAATGCATATGAACTCATTAAACCTGCATTCAATATTAGATGACAAGGGCACATATATAGAAAGAAGTATATATATACAAGGAGGAGGAGTATATCAGTATGCCATGAAATCTATGATGCATGAAATGTCATAATACTTCAACATATAGGGATGAGACCTTAATTGACACTTAGATCATATGAGCTATTATATGGAATTATGGTGTCTTCCTCACACCGAGTAAGAGGTGATTCACTTGCCAAAGGTTGACCATAATTCTCCTTATTGGCCTCCTAGTTCAGAGAAGTAACTTACCTTTCGAGCACTCAAATTTTAGTAAGAATTTTTCATTCATCATAGCATAGTCGTAACCTTACCTTACAGGCCTCCCATTTTGGTAAGGATTATCATAAACATGAACCTATATTTGGCACATAGTTATGGGACTAGGTGATTAGACCCTTGGCAATAGTCCCCATCATCCCACGAGAATACATATACATATGTGTACTTTCAAAAGAGGCATAAGTCATTCAAAATCATTTCAATACATACTTAGGATTAAAAGCCAAACATTCTTCATAATCAAGCATACTTGGGCTAAAGAGTCAAATCATACTTCAGTTCATGTATATTTGGGATAAAAAGCCAATTCATACTTCATGTCATACTTTCATGCATAGGAATAGCTCATTCATATTTGTACATGTTGGTGTAAACACCCATAGTTTCTCAAAGAGCCATATCATGGACATTGTATGATCACATGTCATGTTATAAGCATACTTTCATCAAATTCATATTCATCAACATAATTGGATCTTAAACCACATCATAATCTTCATGAAAACCAATGCTCATATATGCATATGCCATGAATGATGAGAGTATGGCATGAGCAATGGAGATTCATACTTAAAATAACAATTCAAGTTGAAACCCAAGTAAATCCATGAAGAAATTCACATTAAAAGCATACTTGAGATTACCCATGCCTAAATTCAACATTTAAAGGGACATGCATATTCAAACCTTCATAATATCAATGCAACTCAACATATTAGAGATTAAATTAATTTTAAAACATCAATTAAATACAACTTATATATCAATTCAATCAAATCAATATTAATTTTAAATACCCATATTCAAAGTAAGCTTGAAATTCATATATCAAAGAATAAAAAGTGTTTGGGGTCTTCATGGTTGAAAGGGACCATGAATCAATCCTACACACCTTAGATAATTTAGAAGAATCAAGAATAAATTTGATTGGAGAAGAAGGCCCTTCCTTGAGCTTCAAGTTGAATTTCCAATTGCACACTTGAGAGGAGTTCTTAGAAGAGAGAATTTGAGTATTTTAAGTGTAATGAATGAATTTGAATAAGAATGAGGGAGTATGTCTTTTCAGGGATTTAGAATAAGTTGGAAAGTCACAAATGACTTTTATAAATCACTAAAGTTATGAGAAAGCCATTATGAGACGAGTCTTAAAAAGAATCTTGGTTGTAAGGATCTGGATTTTTTTTTAAACAGTTTTATCGGACCTTATAATATTGTCCCATGAGAAATTTGACCAAGTTTCACTTCATGGGAAGCGCACACGGCCCGCGTGGGGTGAAGGGGTACTTGGCCATAATTTTGATTACGGGGACTTGACAGGGAGTTTCGAGCTAAGGCACGTCACATCGGAACCCCACACGGGTCTTGTGGGGCTTCACGGACCATGTGGTGAGCCATGTGATGGCCTTGCACATGGAACACCAATAAAGAAGGACAATTTTGGTCACACGACCACCCACATGGTCAGTATGTCACGAGCCATGTGGCCCACCCTGTAACTCACGACATGAAATTTTTCTAAGTATGGAATCATTGTCTCGTAACATGATCGTGGAAAATTTTTCTAAGTGTTGGTACACGGCGATGTGGCCGTCCGTGTGGCGTTTCTTCGCGTAAAAAATTCTAAGTGTTAAAATTTATGTAATTTTCTTTCTAAATGTCGTCTCTCGGGCACTGTTCACGGCCAGTTTTATGAAATGATTTTGATAAGATTATGGTTATGACAAGAATGTGATCACATATATGTCAATGATTATGGCTTTTTGAGAATTTTGGGTGTTTACACCATCTTGTATATGTAAATGAGCTATTCCTATGCATGAGTGTTATGATTATGAAATTACAGTTTGGTGTTTGCACCTTAATGTGCATGCAATGAATTTGAAATAACTATTATCTCTTTGAAAGCATGTAGTACCTATGTAATAGTATTCTCGTGGGATGTCGACTTAGTACCGATGGATTGAGGGTCTTCTCTCTTTCCTTTAACTATGTGCCTAACATAGGTTATGAGAATCCTATTCGAAATAGGTGATGTTCCTATAAGGTGAACTGTTATATGCTATATGAAAATTCTATCCAAAATGGGTGATGTTCACATTAGGGGGTTACTTCATATGAAATGGGTGATGTTCTCGTAAGGTGAAGTATGGTTTATCTGTGGGAAGTTGACCATCTCTTTATCGATGAGGGGATTTCATCGAGATTCCAAGTAATAGCTCGCTTGGTCTTACTCATGTCGGTTGAGGTCACATCCCCACTATATATGAGCATTATTGCATTTCATGCATCATGAATTTCATAGCATATCCTTATACTATTCTCCTTTGGATATATGATTCTTCTATATTATGTGCCTTTGTCATCTATCATCAAAATGCAGGATTGATAAGTCATACGCATTGCATGCCCGCATACTTAGTACATTGAAACATACTAACATATACTTTTACGGATATGATCTAACCATGTAGGGACTGAGGAGCATATCTATCCACCGCATGACGTTTAGCTCGGATCTCCAGTTTTGCTTATCATGATGAGTCCTATCTTCCAAAGACAAGTCACCTATCCTCTACCTATGGTGCTTTGTTTAGGATATTTGTATTTGAGGGTGAGCCTGAGATATGTTGCGGCCCCCATCCTACCTCATGACTAGAGGCATTGTTGGACATCTTGTAAACTCCTTTACACTTATAAGCAAAATGCTACGTTAGAGATTACGTTGTGAATTGGTTACCTATCGAATATCGTTATGTGTTCTGATTATGAGTCTTATGACTTGATAGTATGATATGATATGAAAGATCCTAAGTTCCGAATAGCCCCCATGGTGTGAGTCATACTTACCCATCCCCTAGTATTTATGTGCTATGTGCTATGTGAATCCATGTTAATCCCTTTTCTTATAATACCACCATAGCGTGTGTCCCACTTTCCCATCCCTTAGAATTATGTGTTTATCATTTGGATACGCTTCTGAACCAATGGCGTGAATTTGGATACTTTGAGGCTTGTTTAGGGACTCTCAGGTTCCATCTGCCATGTCACTCCTAGACCCTATGTTCAGGTCATGACAGAAATGGTATCAGAGCACTAGGTTTGTAAATAATCCTCAGAGTTCAATGTGTCGCGTCAAGTAGAGTCCTATTCATAGGTGTGAAGTGCACCATGCCTATGAGTGGGAGGCTACAAAGGCGTTCTAGGAATTGTTTCACTTCTTCATGCCTTATGTCGTGCTATGGTTCATTTATTTGGTTTCCTCATCTTTACGGTGTCATTTCTCTATTTCAGAAGATACCTCGAGGAAGACCCCACCTACCAAGGCCAGCCCCGACTGATTAGGGTTAGGCGCCTCAAGGCCTATGGATGAGCCTATCTCTATTGGCGAACTCCGTATGGCCTTTTCCATGCTTGCCCAGGTGGTGACATCTCAGACTAGGCAGGCTAAACTTCTAGGGGATCCCACTCTAGCTTCTAGGTAGAGGGATTTCACCTGGATTAATCCTCCTGAGTTTTACGGGTCGAAGGCTGGCAAGGATACTCAGGAGTTCATTGATGAGCTCACTAAGATAATGAACGTTATAGGTGTCACTTCTGAGGAGAAGGCCAAATTGGCTGCCTATCAACTGAAGGATGTGGCTGAGGTGTGGTATAACCAATGGTCTATGGAGAGGGTTTGTGGTGATGTTGTCAATTGGAAGGAGTTCAAGCTTGCATTTCTGGACCGTTTCTTCCCACTTGAGCTTAGGGAGGCCAAGCTGACTGAATTTATCAACCTCAAACGAGGGGGTATAGGGATGAGGGACTATGCCCTCAAGTTCACTAAGCTCTCAAAGTATGCACCGACACTTGTGGTTGATCCTCGTGCAAGGATGCACAAGTTCATTTTGGATATCTCTGACTTACTTGTGAAAGAATGACATACTGCCATGCTCATATGAGATATGGATATTTCTAGAATGGTATACACTGAGTAGATCGAAGGGGAGAAACTCAAGGAGAGGAGGATACATGATCCTAAGAGGGCCCGTTATAATGGTGGATTCTCCGGTTCTCGGGGTGGTAGTTTTGGTCGCTTCCAGCAAGGCTAGTGTTCTGGTGCTTGGGTTGCAAGTGTGGGAAGCCCCACATAGGTGCTTATTTGAGGGATTTAGGTGCTTGCTTTGGGTGCGGTGACAAGAACCACAAGGTTGCGATTGTCCTAAGAATGTTCATAGAGGTCAAGGTCTTGTGACTCAAGGTGGTCAAGGCTAACAAAGAGCTCCCCAAGGTGTTGTCCCAAGAAACAACAGTTCTATGCACTTCATGCCCATCAAAAGGTCCAGGAAGCTCCGGATGTCATGATTGGTATGTTAAAAGTCTTTGATTTTGATGCTTATGTTTTGCCTTACCCAGGTGTAAATTTGTCTTTTGAGACTCCTCTATTGGCTATTAAGTTTGGTTTGAGTCCCAAAATTTTGAAGGACCCTTTCTCAGTTTATATTCCCATGGGTGAATCTGTTGTTGCACATAGGGTCTATCGTGGTTGTCCTATTTTAGTGTTGCACAAAGTCTTCCCGTGTGATCTTGTGGAACTTGAGATGTTTGATTTTGACATGATTCTTGGAATGGATTGGTTGCATGTATCATATGCCTCTATATATTGTAGAACCTGGAAGGTCAAGTTCCAACCTCTCGGCGAGCCTGTTCTTGAATGGAAGCGTAGTGACTCCGCTATTAAGGGTCATTTTATCTCCTACCTTAAGGCCCAGAAGATGATCTCCAAGGGGTGCATATGGAGTCTAAATAACCTATTCTTGAGTTGGTTTCAGTGGTGAATGAGTTTCTAGATGTGTTTCTCGAGGACTTGCCCAATCTTCCTCCCAAAAGGGAAGTAGACTTTGGCATTGATCTTCTCCCATATACTTACCTATCTCTATTCCTCCTTATCGTATGGCACTGACTGAGTTGAATGAGTTGAAGGACCAGTTGAAAGACTTGCTGGAGAAAGGCTTTATTAGAACAAGTATATCCACATTCGGTGTACTGGTGTTGTTTGTAAGGAAGAAAGACGGATCTCTTCGGGTGTGTATCGATTATAGGAAATTGAATAAGGTGACCATTAAAAATAAGTATCCGTTGCCTAGGATTGATGACTTGTTCGACCAACTTCAAGGGGCTACCCAATTCTCAAAGATTGATCTCGGTTCTGGGTATCACCAGTTGAAGGTTAGAGTATGTGATATTCCCAAGATGACTTTTTGGACAAGGTATGGGCACTTTGAGTTTTGGGTGACGTCGTTTGGCTTAACTAATGCTCCGGCCGTGTTCATCGATCTTATGAATCAAGTGTTCAAGCCATTCCTTGACAATTTTGTAGTTGTCTTTATTGATGATATTCTCATTTATTCTCGTAGTGAGAGGGAGCTTATGGATAATTTGAGGTTGATTTTACAAACTTTGAGGGAGAATAAATTATATCCCAAGTTTAGCAAATGTGAATTTTGGTTGGATAAAGTAGCATTCCTTGGCCATGTGGTATCCGGTGATGGTGTAAAGGTGGATCCGAAGAAGACTAAGGCCGTAAAGAATTGGCCCAAACCATTGACTCCATCGGATATTCAAAGTTTTCTGGGATTGGCCTGCTATTATAGGAGGTTTATTGAAGGGTTCGCATCTATCGTGTCTCCACTAACTAAATTGACACAAAAAAAGGTTAAGTTTGTGTAGTCAGACAAATATGATAGGAGTTTCCAAACCTTGAAGGATCGTCTTACATCGGCACCTGTCTTGACCTTACCCAATGGCTTTGAGGGATTTGTGGTGTATTGTGATTCCTCACGGATCAGGTTAGCTGTCTTACTTATGCAACACGGTAAGGTGCATGATCATAATCACCCAGCGCATGATCTTGATTTAGCCGCGGTGGTTTTTGCCTTGAAGATTTGGAGACACTACTTGTATAGTGTACACGTGGATGTTTTCACCGATCACAAGAGTTTGCAATACGTGTTCACCTAAAGGGATCTCACCTTAAGGCAAAGAAGATGGTTAGAACTCCTAAAAGACTATGACATGAGTGTTAAATATCATCCTGGCAAGGCCAATATGGTAGCCGATGCTCTTAGTAGTCTATGTATGGGTAGTGTGACTCATGTTTGAGAGGAAAGGAGGGAGTTGGCAAAGGATGTTCACCATTTGGCTAGGTTAGGTATTAGGTTGGCCGATTCTAATGATGGTGGTATCCATGTTCAAAATAGGGCCAAATCTTCGGTGGTTGTTGATGTGAAAGCTAAGCAAGATTTAGATCCATCATTGGTTGAATTGAAGAAATTGGTTGCCAAAAAGGAGATTGAGTTGTTCTCCCAAGGGGGATATGTTGTACTTTGGTACCAAGACTGATTATGTGTTCCTGATGTGGATGGCCTTAGAAAGGTGATCATGAGTGAAGCTCACAACTCTCATTACTCTATCCATCCAGGATCTACTAAGATGTATCAAGATTTGAAGGAGGTGTATTGGTGGCATAGTATGAAGAAGGACATAGACAAGTTCGTTCCGAATGTCCAAGTTGCCTACAAGTGAAAGTGGAGCACCAAAGGCCGATGGCTTAGCTCAAGATATTGAGATTCCCACTTGGAACTAAGAAGATATGGACATGGGCTTTGTAGTTGGTTTGCCTCGGACCCGAAGACAATTTGACTCCATTTGGGTTATCATTGATCAAATGACTAGGTCGGCTCACTTTTTACCGGTCAAGACTACCTTTAGTGCTGAGGATTACGCAAGGTTGTACATCAATGAATTGGTGAGATTGCATGGTGTGCCTAGGTCTATCATATTTGATCGTGGCACCCAATTCACTTCTCACTTTTGGAAGTTCTTTCAAAAGGGACTTGGTACTAGGATTAAATTAAGCACTGCTTTTCATCCTTAAGCCGATGGATAAGCTGAAAGGATAATTCAAACCTTGGAGGATATTTTGAGGACTAGTGTGTTGGAGTTCAAGGGTAATTGGGATGACCATCTTCCATTCATCGAGTTTGCCTAGAATAATAGGCTTCCATACTAGCATTGGTATGGCACCATTTGAGCCCTTGAATGGGAGGGGGTGTAGGTCATCGGTGAGATAGTTTGAGTTGGGGGACATGGCATTAATTGCCCCTGATTTAGTCTTGCAGGCCATGGAGAAGGTGAAGTTGATTAGGGAAAGGTTGAAGACAGCCTAAAGTCACCAAAAGTCTTATTCGGATGTTAGGAGGAGGGATCTTGAATTTCATGTTGATGATTGGGTGTATGTGAAGGTTTCTCCTATGAAGAGTGTGATGTGTTTTTGTAAGAAGGGCAAGCTAAGCCTCCGGTATGTTGTCCCTTACGAGATGGTTGAGCGAATAAGGAACGTGGCTTATAGGTTAGAGTTGCCTTCGGACATAAGTTTCATGGACCCGGTCTTCCATGTGTCCATGTTGAGGAAGTTAGTTGGTGATCCTAGCACTATTGTGCCTTTGGAGGGTGTTGAGGTTGAGGAGAACTTGTCCTATGAAGCATTCCTGGTGGAGATTTTCGATAGGCAGGTGAAGCGACTCTGGAACAAGGATTTAGCCTAAGTGAAGGTAGGAGAAATCAACAAATGGAGAGTGCCATGTGGGAGATGGAATCGGATATGATGAAGTGATATCCCCGTCTTTTCCAATCTACTCAAACCTAAGGTATTAGGTTCTTCCTCTTCTAAAGTGGTCCTACCTCTTTCATTCTTGAGTCTCATGATATGACATGCGTACATGTGCTTTGGCATGAGTTTTAATGACTTTATAATTTTCAAGGGGTGAGTTATGTATTGCATCTTATGTTTGGAAGTTTCATATTCTAAGTCAATCCTTTCAAGCCTTGTTCTTGCACATTCGAGGATGAATGTTCCCAAGGGGAAGATGATGTACAGACCCAGATTTTTTTCGAACGACTTTATCGGACCTTATAATATTGCCCCGTGAGAAATTTGACCAAGTATCACTTCATGGGAGGCCCACACGGCCTGTGTGAGGTTAGACTAATTGTGTGGACTCCAATGAAGGTGTGCTTGGCCATATTTTTTATTACGGGAACTCTATAGGGAGTTTCGAGCTAAGGCACGTCACACCAGAACCCCACACAGGCGTATGATGCTCCACGGACCGTATGGTGAGCCATTTGATGGCCTTGCACCTGGAAAACCAAGATACAAGGCCAAGTGTGGTCACACGGCCAGTGTGGTGTGTCACAGGCCGTGTGGCCCATCGTGTAACTTGCGACGTGAAATTTTTCTAAGTATAGAATCACCATCTCGTAACATGATCGCGGAAAATTTTTCTAACATGTCATGGACTATGTGACATCACACGATCCATGTGGCCGTCCGTGTGGCGTTTCTTCGCATAAAAGATTCTAAGTTTTGAAATTTGCAAAAAAATGTCTAAGTGTCATTTCACGGGCAACGTTCACAGCCAGTGAAGTGCTTTACAGGCCGTGTCAGTGCCAGTGAAGCCATGACGACTCAATTTTCATCTGTTTCATTAATGGCTTTTATGTAATTATAATTTGTTCTAAAAGTGTTTTATGGCGTTTTCATATATCCTAAGCATCTAAATCAGCTGACACTACTTCATTTTGATTAATTCTCATTAGAAACACTCTCACTCTAAACTCATTTCCTTAAAGTTCTCTCTAAGTTCTTCTTTGAGGATTCAAGCTAGGACTCAATTAAGGTTTCAACTTCAAGCTAAATTCTTCTCGAATTCATCTTCTAAATAAAGGTATGTGGGACTGATTCTTGGTCTCTTTCAACCAAGAAGGCCCAAACTCTTTTCAATTGGTTTTTCATAAATTAAGCTTAGTTTAAATTTGGGTTTTGAAATTTATGATTTTATGAATTTAATTGAAGTATAGGTTGTGCTTTATTGATGATTTTAAGTTTATTTAAGCCCTAATGTGATTGTTTGCATTGAGGGTATAAAGTTATGAAGATGCATGTCCCCTTTAAATCTTGATTTATGCATAGGTGATTTATATTATGATTTAAGTGTGGATTTAGTTGTGGATTTACTTCAATTTTATATTATAATGTTGATTTTAGTGTTAATCTATATTATCCATGCTATTTCCACATCACTCATGGATGTGCATTCATGGACACTAGGCTTTTATGAAAAATATGAAGTGGGTTAAGCCCAATTATGTTTTATGAAATGATTTTGATAAGATTATGGTTACGACAAGAATGTGATCATATATATTTCAATGATTATGGCCTTTTGAGCATTTTGGGTGCTTGCACCATCTTGTATATGTAAATGAGCTATTCCTATGCATGAGTATTATGATTATGAAATTTTGGTTTGGCATTTGAGCGTAAATGTGCATGGAATAGATTTGAAATAGCTATGGTCTCTTTGAAAGCATGTATATACTTTAAAATTGTATTATTGTAGCATGCCGACTTAGCACTGATGGATTGAGGGTCCGCTCTCTTTCTTTTAACTATATGCCTAATATAGGTTATGAAAATCCTTTCCGAAATGGGTGATGTTCCCGTAAGGAAGGTTGCTTCATACGAAATGGGTGATGTTTCCCTAAGGTGAAGTGTTATATGCTATATGATAATCCTATCCAAAATGGGTGATGTTCCAATAAGGAGGTTACATCCTACGAAATGGGTGATGTTCCTGTAAGGTGAAGTATGGTTTACCTTTGGCAAGTAGACCCCCTCTTTACCAATGAGGGGATTCCATCGAGATTCCAAGTAATAGCTCGCTTGGTCTTACTCATGTCAGTTGAGGTCACATCCCCAGCATATATGAGCATTATTACATTTCATGCATCATGAATTTCATAGCATATCTTTATACTATTCTCCTTTGGATATATGTTTCTTCTATATTATGTGCCCTTGTCATCTAACATTGAAATACAGGATCGATAAGTCATACGCATTGCATGCCCGCATACTTAGTACATTCAAATGTACTATCACATACTTTTGCCTACATGATCTCAGCATGTAGGGACCGGAGGAGTATATCTATCCACTGCACAACGTTTAGCTTGAATCTCTAGTTTTACTTATCGTGGTGAGTCCTATCTTCCAAGTACAAGCCACCTGTCCTCTACCCATGGTGCTTTGTTTAGGATATTTGTAATTGAGGGTGAGCCCGGGATATGTCGTGGCCCCCAACCTATCTCATGAATATAGGCATTGTTAGACATCTCGTAAACTCCTTTACATTTATATGCTAAATGCTATGTTAGAGATTACATTATGGCTTGGTTACCCATAAAATATCGATATGTGTTTTGATTATGAGTTTTATGACTTGATGGTATGATATGATGTGAAAGATCCTAAGTTCCGAATTTCCCCCATAGCGTGAGTCATACGTACCCTTTCCCTAGTCTTTATGTATTACGTGCTATGTGAATCTATGTTAATCCCTTTCCCTATGATATCCCCATAGCATGAGTCCTATTTTCCATCCCTTAGAATTATGTGTTTATCATTTGAATACGCTTTCGAACCGATGACGTGAATTTGTATACTTTGAGGCTTGTTTGGGTACTCTTGGGTTTCCATTCGCCATGTCAATCTTAGACCCTAGGTCCGGGTCGTGACACTAGTGGACCTTGAAAGATCACCACAGCTCGTGAACATAACTACAGACCGTACATAGTTTTGTGGTTAGGGCCTCCAGACACTTAGCCAAATTTCACACAAGGTCATTTCCACTGACGACTTCTCACTTCGTACAATGCTCCACGGTCCGTTCAAGCTTCCTTACAAAGATCCAAGTTCTGAGATGATGATTTGATACATAGAAAATTTCTATGTTAGGACTAACACCATCACAGGACCCCATCATGAGCCACGGTGGGTTATACGGTCTGTACAAGTGGTCGTGGCGGATGCCTTAGCCACATAGTGGCTTTTAAGCCAATGACATCTACCACGAGCCACTTTCACGCCCAATAATGAGCACCATGAGCCGTGAAGGTCTCAGTGGAGGGCCACATGGCCTTAAACTCCACCCTAAGCCCAAGAACAACACACACAAGGCCAAGGGTCACCCCTAGGCAGCGTCCACAGCTCGGGGAGGTGACCATGGAGTGTCACCTTGGTCAAAAACTCTTGGAACCTTGATTTAAGAATCGATAAAGTCTCATGAGACCTGGGTCCTTGCATCATCTCCCCCCTTGGGAACATTTGTCCTCGAATGATAAATGGCCTGGCTTGAAAGGCTTGACTTGAACATGAAACATTTTGATGTGGGAACACAACGTATAATTTATTTCTTGAAAATCATAAAATCATTAAAACTCATGTCAAAGCATCCTTTAAATCATTTTCTTGCGCATGTATGCATGTTATGTCATGAAACATATGAAAGAATTAGGACCATTGAGAATAGAAGGAACCTAATACCTTAAGCTTGAGTAGATTAAAAAAGATAGGGATATCGCTTCACCATGTCTGTCTCCACCTTCCATGTAGCACTCTCCATATGTTGATTTCTCCAAAGCACCTTAGCCGAAGTCACATCCTCATTGCGAAGCCGCTTTACTTTCCTATTCAAGATCTCTACTGGAACCTCTTCATAGGATAAGTTCTCTTCAACTGAACACTTTCCAAAGGCACAATCGAACTAGGATCACTAATCAACATCCTCAACATTGACACGTGGAAGACCAGGTGAATAAAACTCATATCCAAAGGCAAATTTAATCTATAGGCCACCTTGCTAATCTACTCCACTACCTCATAAGGGCCTATATACCGAGGACTTAGCTTTTCCTTCCTACCGAAGCGCATTACACCCTTCATAGGAGAGACCTTTACAAACATCCAATCACCAACATGAAATTCAAGATCCCTCTTTCTAACATCTGAATAAGTCTTTGGGCGACTTTGAGCCATATTCAACCTTTCCCTAATCAACTTCACCTTTTCCATGGCATATAAAACCAAGTCTAGGCCAATCAATGCCATCTCACCCAACTCAAACTATCCCATTAGGGATCTACACCTTCTCCCATATAAAGCCTCAAATGGTTCCATACCAATGCTAACATGAAAACTATTGTGGTAGGCAAACTCGATAAGTGGAAGATGATTATCCCAACTACGCTTGAATTCCAACATATAAGCCCTCAACATGTCTTCCAAAGTTTGAACTATCCTTTCGATTTGTCCATCAGCTTGAGGATGGAAACTGGTACTTGACTTCACCTTTGTGCCAAGCCCTTTTTGAAAAGATTTCCAAAATTGAGAAGTGAATTGAGCACCATAATTTGATATGATAGACATAAGCACACCATGTAACCTAACGAATTCTTGAATGTATAACCTTGCATAATCTTCGGCATTGAAGGTAGTGTTGATGGGTAGGAAATGAGCCGATTTAGTTATTCTATCAATGATAACCCAGATAGATTCAAATTGCTTTCAGTTATGGGAAAAACCAACCACAAAATCCATAATCACATCTTCCCACTTCTAAGTAGGAATCTCAATATCTTGAGCCAAACCTTCGGGCCTTTGATATTCTACCTTCACTTATTGACAATTAGAACATTCGAATACAAACTTGGCTATGCTTTTCTTCATATCATGCCACCAATACACATCCCTCAAATCCCGATACATTTGGTGGATCCCAATTGTATAGAATTATGAGAGTTATCGACTTCACTTGTGATTACCTCTTGATGTGAGGCGAAAAATAAATATATTTAATCATTATTTACCTCATATTTGATCTCTTTTTTAATCCTTTTTAGCATAAATTATATGAATTGTGCTAAATTGTGTATTGTATTTATAAGATTAAATTGGCTTGAAGCTGAAAAACTTTGCAGCTAAAATGAATTAAAAATGGAAGATTATAAGAGAACAATCAAACAGGAAGCTTAATGGATTAAATTCAATAAAATAATGTAAAGATACATTATCTTGCTCACTGCAAATTGCAAATGTAAATATGTCACGTGGCAGCTATTGATAGGCAACCATAATTTGAGGCAGCGACAACAATTCATGGAATGACAAATACAAGAAGAAATCTAGTTTTAGGTTCCCCAATTTATTTTGAACTCTATTATTATTCTACATCTATAAATAGTCCATAAAAATAATTCTTTCACGACTAAACCAAGTAACCCAATCAAGGTTTTAGAATTTTACAGCTTGAAATTTCGGAAGAGTCGTTGTGTAGATTAGAGAATTTTGGTTTATTCTTTTCTTCTCGCTTTATTATTTATTTGTATTATTTACTATTGGAGATTATTTAGCCATTGTTCTTGAATTTTTATGATTAACACAAGTAAGTTTATTTTTATAAATTTTAATTGTGTTTTTCCAATAATAATGAGTAGCTAAAATTTATAACTAGGATTGTGGGAACCATGATGGATTAACAAAGAAAGTTAATGTAAAGAGTGATTCTTGAGTAAATTTCATGCATGTATTAATTAATTCTCTTCATTTTGCATCTTTTCTAGTGGTGGCCAACATTAGAACCCACCTAGTGCTATTGACTTGACCAAGGTAGTAATGAATAGGAAAAAAGATTAATTAACAAGATTCGATTGATGTGTTCTCGTCTAATCAACCAAACTAGGGAAAGGGGAGGTTGTACTGGGATTAATAGGTAAGGGTTAGTAATGCACAATATGAAGATGGGCCAAGTCACATAGTGTAATTCGCCTCTCATCTTTGACCAATGGGCTTGGTGAACTTAATTTACCGTTCTGCATGCTAAAAATTGAAATAGATCACTAACACATTACTCTTGCTCAGTTATAACATAATGGGATCACATTCCTAGTTTCTTCTATTTATCTTGACACAAATAATTATTAAATTGTAAGCTATAATTATTTTTATTGTTGTTTTCTATTTCCTTAATTTAAACCCCTCCTAATTTTGATAGAGACTATCAAGTTAAAATTTTTACTATTGACAATATTTTTCCATAATCACTGTGGGATCGACCCCGACTCACAAGTTGGGTAAATATATTGCAAACGACCGTTTGTATTTCTTTTAAGAATTATATTTTGGACGTTACCAAAAAATGGCGCCGTTGCCAGAGAATATGATTTAAATATTGTCTTTAGGATTTATTTTTGCTCATAGTCTATAAATTTATTTTTATTTTTTTTCTCTTATTAATATGACACCCTCTGTTGAAGAAATGGTGAATGATTGGAGCATTGGGATGAGAGGGGTTGTAGATAATTTTTTGAATTACAATGTGTACTTCTTGAAAATGTTAGAAAATCTCAACTTAGACAACTATGTGATTTTGTCAGATATTCATCAATTTGGCAAGGATATCCACATTTTAAGTGTTGGGTTGAGCACAAAGGTTGATATATTTGATGCTCAACAAGCTAATTATGAATTGTGTGAAGAAGAAAAATATGCTTATGCACAAACTTGACAAGATAAAATTGGAGGGTCAACTACTTGATCACACTATTATTGATGTTGTCAATATTGAAAAAAATAAACGAGAGTTATGTGAAGAATTAGATAATAATATTATTTTTAAAAACTCTAGTGTGTGCAAACATAAAGATGTAAATAATAATATAATTCATAAATTGGGATGTATTGGACCTCATTCCAATCATTTTTCTACATTATGTTTAGATGATGAGATATTATACGAATCATCTGAGCATTGAAAAAATGTAAGGAAGAGGAAAAATACGTTTATATTTTTGAATTTATTGGGCACAAATAAAAAAATTACATCCCTCATTTAAAGGCCAAAAAGTACAACATGCAATATCTATTGTTTGTTTCCCTTATTTTTATACCACCACCCATTGAGCATAGTAGAAAATTGGAAAAGAAATTGGGGTACAATTCATAAGTTCAAGGTGGAAAAAAAAATGGAAGGCCTCCAACTAGTAGTGTAACTTTTTATTTTTTACATAGGTTTTTTATGTGTCAATTTTATTTGCAGATTTAGGGGAAGTTTGAGTACCCAAATTTGAAGCTAAGGAACACGTTTTTTGAGCTTAAGTATGGGGTGCGCGCGATCCTTGATAAATATTGAAGAAACATATTGCTAGCTAGACCCAAAAGGGTCCCAGGGAGTATTTCTTACCCTTCTACTTCATCTTTTCTATAAATTGCTTTAGGGACAAAGCACGATTTTAAGTGTGGGATGGAATATCTTCCAATATTTCTAAGGGTGATGAATGCTATAGGATTTTATTTAATTATTTAGTTATAATTTTAAAAAAAATAAAAAAGCCCAAAAATACAAAAATAATTTTTTTTAGAGTAAAGTAGTTTTTCCTCTATGATTTTTCAGCTTTTATTAGAGCATATTTCACCCACCCCTTGGTTTTTCTTTTCGGTTCTTTTCCGAGAGGGAGTCCAATGAACCGCTTTTTTAAATATAGGCTTTATTTTTAGTATTTTATTTTATTTTATTTTTGGAGAGAAAAGAAAAGACTTTCTTGACTTGGTTGATACAAAATAATTTAGGCATGATTTTCATTAGTATTTTTCTGTGAGTGCTACAGTATAAAATAAAAACACATTTTTTGACACCCAGGCTCATGGTTGTGACTTTGTATGTAACTTATTCTTATTTTATAAGTTTGTTATGACCTTGTCTATATTAAAAGAAAACATTGATCCATCTTGATTGAGACTTGTGCCTTGTGTAGTGAGGTTAATAGCATATATTCCATGTTTTGCATCTTGATCTAGAACTTGCCCGACATGTTATCAAAACGAAATAAAAGGTTATTGCTTGTTTAGAAAATGATAATAGGCTTTCTTTGATTTGTCTTGTAAAATTTAGTCTTTCAGATATTATATCACTAATAACCCTTTTGAGCCTAAAATAGAACATCGAGATTTCATATAGTATATCACATGGTCTTAATTGTCAATTAAGGTCCCTTCCCACATGTGTATACTATGTTATGAGATTTTTACTATCTCTCATGCATGCTTTGATTAAACAATTGATCATCCATGTTATATTAATCCTATATCCATTGTAAATGATTGTGCATCTTATCTATTTATGCGTTATGTTCTCTTGTTGCATTTCACCCTGAATACTTAGTACATTCCAAGTACTAACACATACTTTTTGCCTACATGATCTAAATGTGTAGGAACCGTAGCTCCTATCCATCCTCCTCCATGTGGCTAGTTGGATCACTTGAAGGCTTCTTTGTGATGAGTCCTCTATTTCAGAGACAATAATCATTTTCCTATGTTGCTTATGTTAAGACTTTATTGCTTTTGATATCTATTTTGAGGGTGAGCCTGGGATATGTCTTAGCCCTTGTTCTACTCATGTTTAACAGTATTTTTTGATAATGTGAAGTTCTTTAATCTTGTGACACTTATGTATCTATGGAGGTTTTCTTTTAGTAACTATCCCGTGTGTGTTGTTATTTGATATTGATGGAAAGTGGCGATCTTCTATGTCCCTACTTCCCCATAACTTGTGTCCCATTATCCCTCCCCTTAGTCATTGTTGTAATTGGATGATGGGAAATTTCTTTGCCCTTTCAATCCCCATAGCTTGAGTCTAAATTCTCAAATCCCCTTGGTTTGAATTGTTAAATGTTTGATTTATGTTTCTACAATAAAGGATGTTCTTACGTATTCTTTAAGGCCTTTTTGGATGTAAGGACCCGGATTATTCGAATGGATTTACCGAACCTCTTAGTACCGTCTCGAGCAAAACTTTGCCAGGCATCGCTCCATAGAAGACCCACACGGGCCATCTGAAGCCACATGGACCGTGCCAAGATTTCGAGAAGAGGAATGAGATGGAGGATTTCGGACTAAGTGAGGGCATACGGCCACCCACACGGTCTATGTGATGTTTCATGGGATGTGTGCCCCTCCGTGTGGCTCCCTATGTGAAATTTTTCTAAGTGAGAAACTACTCTCTCGTAACGATTTCATGCTGAAATTTACCAAGTGTTATCACACGAACCTTACGACCCATGTAGCGTCACATGGGTCGTGTAGTCATTCGTATGGTACCCCTTGGCCTCGGATAAATTCCAAGTGTTGGCACTACAAAATTTGTCTAAGTAACGATTAACAATCACTGTTCATGGTCCTGTGACGACTCATGGACCGTGTAATGGACCGTATGGACCTGATGGTTCAAATTTTTCCTGTTTCATTAATAGCGTATATGTAATTTTGATTTATTTTAAATATGAATTATGACCTTTAACCTATCCTAAACCCTTAGCTCAGCTGATATCACTCACTTATTAATTCTTTCTCTTTAAATCTTCAACTCCTCATAAGATCACCTCCAGAATACTCTCTACTCTCCCCTCTCAATATTCAAGGCTAGGGTTTAATTGGAGCTCAAATTCAAGCTAAGTCCTTTCCCAAATTTAGCTCTTCAATCAAGGTATGTGGGATTACTTCTTGGTCCCATTCAACCAAGAAGACTCAAAAATTCTTTCAATTAATTTCATGAATTTAGTTTACTTTAAATGTGAGTTTTCATTATTTGATTTTATTAAATCCAATTGATGTATGGGCTATACTTTACCCATGATTTTAAATTTATTTTGATCATTATTATGATGATTTACACTGAGTTTTGGAATTATGAACATGCATGTCCTGTTTTCAAGTTGGTTTATGCTTGGATGCTTCATATCATGATTTAGATGTTGATTTAATCATGGATTTATTCAATTTCATATTATAATGTTGATTTTAACTTAAATCTATGTTACCCATGCTATCCTCACATCATGCAATGCATTTGCATTCATGAACATTGATCTATATGAAAATTATGAAGGGGGTTAAGGGCAATTACATTTTATGAAATGATTTCCTTAAGGCATTGGTCAAGACAAGAATGTGATCACATATATGTCTTATGATTATGGCTCTTTGAGCATCTCGGTTGCTTGCACCATCTTGTATATGTATATGGAGTTATTCCTTGCATGAGCATCATGATTATGATTTATAATTTGGCATTTGAGCCTAAATATGCATTGAACGGTTTGAAATGAATATTGTATTTCTTGAAAGCACATATATGTATAAGTATTCATGTGGGATATTGTTGAGTTAGCACTAATAGATTGGGGGTGTTATGACTATCCCCAAGGTCCTCTCTCTTTTCCTGAGCTATGTGCCAACATAGGAACATTAGCCATTGCCAAAATGACAGGGTTGTAAGGAATAGTTATTCGTTTATGATTATGATATGATATGGTATGATTATGGAAAATTCTTTTGAAATGGTGAATTCCGTAAGAAGGTGACCATTCATCGAAACGGTGTGTAAGGTGTGATGTATATTACCTTTGGCAAGTAATCTTCTACTACCGATGGGAGGTCTTTATCGGACTAATTCATGTAATAGCTTACATGGGTTTGATTTCTCAGTTATAGTCCATCCCTAATATATATGAGCATTATCACATTCATGCATCTTGAATTTCATGGCATCTTGTATATTTCTTCCTTGGATATATGATTCATTCTATATTATGTGCCCTTGTAATCTAACATTGAAATGCAGGTTTGGTAATTCATATGCATTGCATACCTGCATACTTAGTACATTCAAATGTACTAACGCATACTCTATGCCTATATGATTTTACCATGTAGGGGTTGAGCATTTTGATTATCAACTGTTTGATGAGTAGTTCGATCCAAAAGAGTACTTGTGGTGAGTCCCATCCTCCAAGAACAAGTCATATTCCTTCTCCTATGTTATCTCCACTTTTCCTTTTCTATTTGAGGGTAAGCCCTGAACATGTCCTTGCCCCTGTTCCATCTTGACTAGAGGCATTTTCTTGGATAATATGTAGACTCTATTAAACTCTTTATGCTATGCATGGTATCTGGCTTATATATTCATTGGATTGATTAATGAAAATTCGTATTTGGTTGTATGTATATTTGGTGTTGAAGTGTGGTAAACCCCAAGCACCGTGTTTCCGATAGCGTGAGTCTTATTCTCCCGTCCCTTAGCATAATGAGTTACTATTTGAATGTTCATCCTGAATCGATGATGTAGATTTAGATACTTGAGGCTTGTCTGGGGACTCTCGGGTTCCCATTTGCCGAGTCACATCTAGGCCCTAGACCCGGGTTGTGACAAAAGATTATATTTAGAGCACTAGGCTTATAAATGGTCGTCGGAGTCCAATATGTCGCGTCATGTAGAGCCTTATTCATGGGCGTGAAGTGCACCATGCCTATGAGTGGGAGGCTACGAAGGCATTCTAGGAATTGCCTCACTTCTTCATGTCTTATGTCGTGCTTTGACTCATATATTTGGTTCCCTTATCTTGATGGTGTCGTTGCTCCATTTCAGAAGATTCCTCGAGGAAGATCCCTCCCACCAAGGTCGGCTCTGTCTAATGAGGAACAAGTATCTCAAGAGCCTATGGATGAACACATCTCAAACGGAGAGTTTTATACAACCTTTGCCATGCTTTCCCAGGTGGTGACCTCTTATTCATGGCAGGCTAACCTACCACGAGATCGTATGCCTGCTTCTAGGGTGAGGGATTTCACCCGAATGAATCCTTCGAACTTTTATGGGTCGTAGACTAATGAGGATGCTCAGGAGT
Source organism: Solanum rostratum (assembly GCA_029948455.1). Lineage (NCBI taxonomy): Eukaryota > Viridiplantae > Streptophyta > Magnoliopsida > Solanales > Solanaceae > Solanum > Solanum rostratum. The sequence goes on from CM057055.1 coordinate 14,686,795, forward strand.
TCATTGATGAGCTCATCAAGATATTGAACATTACGGGAGACAATTTTGAGGAGAAGACTCGATTGGACGCCTACTAACTGAAAGATGTAGCTCAGGTGTAGTATACCCAATGGTCTATAGAGAGGCTTTGTGGTTGTGATGTCAATTGGGAAGAGTTCAGATTTGCGTTCCTTGATCGCTTCTTTCCACTTAAGCTCAGGGAGGCCAAAATGACTGAGTTTATCAATCTCAAGAAAGGATGTATGAGTGTGAGGGACTATGCCCTGAAGTTCACAAAGCTCTCCAAGAATGCTCCATCACTTGTGCCCGACCCCCGTGCAAGGATGCACAAGTTTATTTCTAGAATCTCTTCTTTGCTTGTAAAAGAATATCTTACTGCTATGCTCATACGAGATATAGATATTCTAGACTCATAGTGTATGTTGAACATATTGAAGGGGAGAAACTCGAGGAGAGAAGGGTTCACGATCCCAAGAGAGCCCATTTAGATGGGGGATTCTCTAGTTCTCGAAGTGGTGGCTTTGGTTACTTCCAATAGGGGCAAGGTTTTGGTGCTCGGGTCGCTAATGCTTGGGTACCTCCTCCCAAGGCACTGGTTGGTGGTGGACAAGAGTATCCTCTATGTGACAAGTGTGGAAAGCTCCACATGGGCGTTTGTTGGAGGGACTTGGGTGTTTGCTTCGGGTGTGCTAATAAAAATCACAAGGTTTCTCATTGTCTCGAGAATGCTTGTAGAGGCCAACGTCAGGTGGCTCAAGGTGGGAAAGGCCAATTAAGATCTCCCTATGGTGTTTCCCTATAGAATAATCGGTTCTATGCACTCCACATTCGCAAAGATGTTGAGGAAGCTCTGGATGTTGTGACTGGTATGTTAAAAGTCTTTGATTTTGATGCTTATGTTTTGCTTGATTCGAGTGCAAATTTGTCCCTTATGACTCATTAGTTCGCTGTTAAATTTGGTTTGAGTCCCAAGATTTTGAGGTATCCCTTCTCAGTTTATACTCCCGTGGGTGAATCTGTTATTACACATAGAGTCTATCATGATTGCCTGTTTTTGTGCTACACAAAGTTTTCCCTGTGACCCTATGGAACTTGAGATGTTCGACTTTGATGTGATTCTTAGGATGGATTGGATGTATGCATCATATGCCTCCATAGATTTTCGAACCAGGAAGGTCAAGTTTAAACCTCTCAGTGAGCCTGTTCTTGAATGGAAGAGTAGTGACTCCTCTGTTAAAGGTCGGTTTATTTCCTACCTCAAGGCGCGGGAAATGATTTCTAAGGGGCTGCATTTATCATATTGTGAGGGTCAAGGATATGGAGTCTGAAGTGCCTACTCTTCAGTTTGTCCCTGTGGTGAATGCATTTTTGGATGTGTTCCTCGAAGACTTATCTGGTATCCTTCTAAAAGGGAGGTAGATTTCGGCATAGATCTTCTTTAAGATACTTAACCTATCTATATTTCTCCTTAACGTATGCACCGGCGGAGTTGAAAGAGTTAAAATAGTAGTTAAAGGATTTGTTGGGGAAAGGCTTCATTCGACCCATTATATTATCGTGGAGTTCTCTAGTGTTTTTTGTATGATAGAAGGACGGATCTCTTCGGACGTGTATTGATTATAGGCAACTGAATAAGGTGACCGTTAAGAATAAGTACTTGTTGCCCAGGATTAATGACTTATTCGACCAGCTTCAAGGGGTTACTCATTTCTCAAAGATTAATCTTCGCTCTGGCTATCATCATTTGAAGGTTAGGGAGTGTGACATTCCCAAAATAGCCTTTCGAACAAGGTATGGGCTCTTTGAGTTTGTGGTGATGTCGTTCGGCTTATCGAAAGCTCCATCCATGTTCATGCATCTAATGAATCGGGTGTTTAAATCATTCCTTGGCAGTTTTGTGGTGGTCTTCATCGATGACATTCTCATTTACTCCCAAAGTGAGCAGGAGCATAGGGATCATTTGAGGGTGGTTCTCCAAACCTTAAGGGAGATGAAATTGTATGCCAAGTTTAGAAAATGTATTTTTTTTGCTGGGTGAAATGGCTTTCCTCGGTCACGTGGTGTCCAGTGATGGTATTAAGGTGGATACGAAGAAGACTGAGGCCATGAAGAATTGGCCCAGACCATTGACTCCTTAAGATATTCAAAGTTTCCGAGGGTTGGCCAGGTACTATAGAAGGTTTGTTGAGGGGTTCTCATCTATTGCATCTCTATTGAATAAGTTGACCCAAAAGAAGGCTAAATTTGTGTGGTCGCACAAATGTGAGAGGAGTTTCCAAACTTTAAAGGATCATCTTACATCGACTCCCATCTTGACTTTACCAAACGATTTGGAGGAATTCGTGGTGTATTGTGATGCCTTGCGGATTGGGTTGGTTATTTTCTTATGCAACATTGTAAGGTAATAGCGTATTCATCAAGGCAATTGAAGGTGCATGAAGTTAATTACTCAACACACGACCCTGCGTTGTTGGCGGTAGTAGTCCCCTTGAAGATTTGAAGACATTATTTGTATGGGGTTCATGTTGATATTTTCATCGATCACAAGAGTTTGCAATATGTATTCACTAAAAGGAATATTAATTTGAGGCAAAGGAGATGGTTGGAACTACTAATGCAGTATGAAATGAGTGTTCTATATCATCTCGGCAAGGCCAATGTTGTGGCTGATGCTCTCGGTAGGTTATCTCTGGGGAGTGTGGTCCATGTTGGGGATGAACGGAAGGAGTTAGCATGGGATGTTCACTGATTGACTAGGTTGGGTCAGGTTGGCCGATTCGAGCGATGGTAGTTCAGGGCAGGGCAGAATCATCCATGGTGGTTGATGTAAAATCTAAGCAAGATTTGGACCTGTCATTACTAGAATTGAAGAAGTTGGTTGCCGAAGGTGTTCTCCCAAAGGGGGGATGGTGTGCTCCGGTACAAAGACCAGCTTTGTATTCCGGATGTGGACGATCTTAGAAGGGTGATCATGAGTGAGGCTCACAATTCTCATTATTCTATTCACCCGGGGTCTACTAAAATATATTGGGATTTGAAAGACGTGTATTGGTTGCATGGTATGAAGAAGGACATCGCTAAGTTCGTATCTGAATATACGAGTTTCATTGAGTAAAGCTAGAGCACTACAGGGCCGATGGCTTGGCCCAAGAAATTGATATTCCCACATGGAAATGGGAAGAGGTAAACATGGACATTGTGGTTGGTTTGCCTCGGACCCGAAGGCAATTTGATTCCATTTGGGTTGTCATTTATTGGATGACGAAGTTGGCTCATTTCCTACCGCTCAAGACTACCTTTGGTGCTGAAGATTACACAAGGTTGTATATCCAAGAGTTGGTGAGGTTTCATGGTGTGCCTAGGTCCATTATATCGGATCGTGGCACCCAATTCACTTCCCACTTTTGGAGATCATTTTAAAAGGGACTTAGAACTAAGATTAAGTTGAGCACCGCTTTTCATCCCCAAACCGATGGCCAAGCTGAGAGGACTAACCAAACCTTGAAAGATATGTTGAGGGCTTGTGTGTTGGAGTTTAAGGGTAACTGGGATAATTACCTTCCACTCATTGAGTTTGCTTATAATAATAGCTTCCATGCTACCATTGGTATGACGCCATTTGAGGCCTTGTATGGGAGAAGGTGTAGGTCACTGATAGGGCGGTTTGAGTTAGGAGAGATAGCACTGGTTGCCCCAGTCTTAGTGATGGAGGCCATGGAAAAGGTGAAAGTAATTAGGGAAAGGTTGGAAAAGGTATAAAGTCGCCAAAAGTCTTATTCGGATGTTAGGAGGAGGGATCTTGAGTTTCGTGTTGGTGTTTGGGTATATGTTAAGATTTTTCCTATGAAGAGTGTGATAGGTTTTTGTAAGACTGGAAAGCTAGACCCCGTATGTTGGCCCTTATGAGATCGTTGAGTGAATTGGAGGTGTGACTTATAGGGTGGAGTTGCCTCCATACTTGAGTTCCATTCACCCGGTCTTTCATGTGTCTATGTTGAGGAATCTAGTTGGTGATCCTAGTACTATTGTGCCTTTGGAAGGGATTAAGGTTGAAGAAATCTTGTCTTATGAGGATATCCCAGTAGAGATCTTGGATAGGTAAGTGAAGTGGCTTCGTAACAAGGACGTGGCTTCGGGGAAGGTGCTTTGGAGGAATCAACATGTGGAGAGTTCTACATGGGAGGTGGAGCTGGACATGATGAAGCGATACCCTCATCTTTTCCAATCTACTCAAGCCTAAGTTACTAGGTCGATCCTCTTCTTAATAGTCCTGATTTTGTCACTCTTGAGTCTCATGACATGACATGCATACATATGCACGGAAATGATTTATTATGATGTTTTGAATGACCTGAATATGATTTTGATATGGGTTTAAAGGCTTTATGATTTTTCAAATAATGAACTATGCATTGTACCTTATGTTCGTATGTTTCATGTTCTAAGTCAAGCCTTTCAAGCCTTGTTCTTGCACATTCAGGGACGAATGTTCCCAGGGGGAGATGATGTAAGGACATGGATTTTTCGAGCGGCTTTATCAGACCTCTTAGTACCATCCCGAGCAAAAACATTGCTAGGCATCGCTTTACGCAAGGCCCACAAGGGCCACGTGAAGCCACACGAACCATGTGGTCTCCCGTGGAGAGACACTTGGCCAAGATTTTGACATAGGAAAATAAGACGGAGGATATCGGACAAAGTGAGGTCACAAGGCCACCCATACGGTCCGTGTGACGTTTCAAGCACCGTGTGGCCCTCCATGTGGCTCGTTATGTGGAATATTTCTAAATATGAAAATATGGTCTCGTAACTTCTTCATAAAGAAATTTCCCAAGTGTCATCACATGATCCCTGTAGCGTCACACGGGTGGTGTAGCCGTCCGTATTGTACCCTTTGGCCTTGGATAAATTCCAAGAGTTGGCACTGCAAAAATTGTCTAAATGACGATTCACAGTCACTGTTCACGGTCAGTATTCACAGTCCATGTAATGACTCACGAACCGTGTAGGGAATCGTATGGACCTGACGGTTCAAATTTTGCCCATTTCATTTATGGCGTTTACGTAATTTTTGGTTTATTTTAATTAAGAATTATGACCTTTTACCTATCCTAAACCCTTAACTCAGCTAATACCCCTCCCCTCTAATGCATTCTCTTTAAACCTTCTCAACTCATAAGATCACCTCCCAATGCTCTCTACTCTCCCCTCTCAAGATTCAAGGCTAGGGTTTAATTGGAGCTCAAATATAAGCTAAGTCCTTCCCTAAATTTAGCTTCTCACTCAAGGTATGTGGGATTGATTCTTGATCCCTTTCAACCAAAAAGACCCAAAATTTCTTTCAATAAATTTAGTTTACTTTAAATGTGAGTTTTCATTATTTGATTTTATTAAATCCAATTGATATATGGTCTATACTTTACCCATGATTTTAAATTTACTTTTATCATTATTATGATGATTTACATTGAGTTATGGAATTATGAACATGCATGTCCCCTTTTAAAGTTGGTTTATGCATAGGTGCTTCATATAATTAATGTTTATTTAATTATGGATTTATTCAATTTCCTATTATCCTTTTATGATGTTGATTTTAACTTGAATCTATGTTACCCATGCTAACCTTAATTCATGCATTGCATTTGCATTCATGAACATTGATTTATATGGAAATTATGAAGGGGGTTAAGCCTAATTACATATTATGAAATAATCTTGGTAAGGCATTGGCTATGACAAGAATGTGATCATACATGTCTTATGATTATGGCTCTTTGAGCATCTCAGATGCTTTGAGCATCTCGGGTGTTTGCACCATTTTGTATATGTAAACGAGCTATTCCTTGCATGAGCATCATGATTATGATTTATGATTTGCTATTTGAGCCTAAATGTGCATTGAACAGTTTGAAATGAATATTGTATCTCTTGAAAGCACATATATGTGTAAGTATTCATCTGGCATATTATTGACTTAACACCGATAGGTTGGGGGCGTTAGGGCTATCCCCAAGGGCTCTCTCTCTTTCCTTTAACTATGTGTCAACATAGGAACATTAGCCATTACCGAAATGACTTAGTCGTAAGGAATTGCCATTCACTTATAATTATGATATGATATGGTATGATTATGGAAAAATTCTTCTGAAATGGTGAGTTTCGTAAGAAAGGTGACAATCCACCGAAATGGTGTGTTCCGTAAGGTAGATGTAGATTACCTTTGGCAAGTAATCTTCTCCTACCGATGGGAGGTATTTATCGGACTAATTCATGTAATAGCTCGCATGAGTTTGATTTGTCGGTTATAGTCCATCCTCGATATTTATGAGCATCATCACATTCATGTATCATGAATTTCATGGCATCTTGTATATTTCTTCCTTTGATATATGATTCTTTCTATATTATATGCCCTTATCGTCTAACATTGAAATGCAGGTTAGGTAAGTCATATGCATTGCCTACCCACATACTTAGTACATTCAAATGTACTAATGCATACTTTGTGTCTACATGATCTTACCATGTAGGGGTTGAGCATTTTGATTACCAACCGTTTGACGAATAGTCTAATCTAGAAGAGTACTTGTGGGGAGTCTCATCCTCCAAGGACAAGCCATCTTCCTTTACCTATGTTATCTCCGATTTCCTTTCCTATTTGAGGGTGAGCCCAGAACATGTCTTGGCCCCCGAATCATATTGAAAAGAGGCATTTTGTTGGACATTATGTAGACTCTTTTAAATTCTGTCTACTATGCATGGTGTGGAAGTGTGGTAACTCCCAAGCCCCATGTTGCTCCCAGAGCGTGAGTCCTATTCTCCCATCCCATAGTACTATGAGTTACTATTTGAATGTTCTTCCTGAACCAATGATGTTTATTTACATACTTGAGGCTTATTTGGGGACTCTCGGGTTCCCATTCGCCGTGTCAAATCTAGGCCCCAGTCCTGGGTCGTCACATTGGGGTACTTTTAGGTTCCCTATTTACCATGTCCAACCTAGGACCTAGGCTTGGATTGTTATAGTTTCAACTTATTTAACCTAAATACACCTTTCTAAGCCCATTTTCATGCCTTAATAAGCTTCCCCTTCGTTGATTTCAAATTTTTCTCTCAAGGAAGAAGACCCAAATCTTCCATTGAAGAACAAGCTTCAATTTCTTCCAAGCTTTTCATCAGATCCAAGATTTTCTTCAACATTCTTCTCCATCCGTAGGTCCTTCTATCCATTGAGTCCAAAACCCTTTCAACTCAACCTTTAATTTCATGTTTTATTTTATTTTGGGTACTTCCTATTCCTAATTATATGCATGATTCATGTTAGAAACTAATATATATTTCTTTGAAATGCATGAAATGAATTGTAATTATGAACTATCTACATTACCTTGAGTTGATGATTTCTTAAATGGGTCTCGTTGATTCTTTACACCAATGCTATATTTTGGTCTAAATCATGAATATTGTGTTCAAATGAGTATGTGTAGCCATCTAATTACATGAGTTGATGGATTTTTGAAAATGCCTTATCTTAAACCATCATGGGTCTTTGAATCGCATTATGGGCTATTTAAATTGTGGTTTCAAATGATATGTTCTCATGATAAGTATGCAAGATTATGAACGTTATGAATGATTAAGGGCTACCAAATATGTTATGAATCCGTGGATATGCTACGAAAATTATGCAAGCTTATTGAGCATTCTTGTGATGCTAGGAAGCTATGGTTTTGATGAGCTACTCCTATTATGATATTATGATTTACAAGCTTATGAATGATATGATTATGGTTATGATTTATGTATTTCGTGAGATGTTAACTTAGCACCGAGAGGACCTTGGTAGATTTCCATTATCCCTTAACTACATAGACACCATAGGTTTGTGACTTGCATATTTCATGATTCACCAAAAAGAGTGGGGTTCTTGTATGGTATAAGCAAAATAATAACCAAAAAAGGTGGAGTTCCCATAAGGCTCTTATCATATATTAATCGAAATGGGTAAAGTCCCTGTAAAGTATTTGTAAAACCCTCTTTGAAACGGAGATGTTACCATAAGGTGAGGTATTTTTTACCTTTGCAAGTAGACCATTCCTTGTTCGATGTGGAGGAAACATTAGGATTCCATATAGTAGTTCACATGGTCTTAATTGTTTATGGCCTCTTCCCACATATGTTTGCAATGCTATGAGGTTATGTTAGCTTTCCATGAATGTTTTGACTATGGCAGTAAGCATTCATTTCATATTGAGCTTATTACCTTTGTATATGGTTATGTATCTTAGATGTTATAGCTTATGACTTCCTTGTTGCATTGCACTAACATGCTTAGTAAATTCAAAGTACTAACACATCCTTTTCCCTACATGATCAAAATATGTAGGGACCAGTAACATATATTTTTTCCTACATGATCTAACTATGCTAGGACCAGAGTGTAACAACCTAGCCCGTTAGTCATATTGTCTTCTTTGAGCCTAGGCCTACACGACTTTAAATGCATCACTAGTAGGTAAGGCTTGTTTACTTATATACCTGGAGTCTCTTCTATGTTTTGCTAATGTGGGACTTCTCATCTCAAGATTGGTTATTACATAGAGGTCCTATCCATCTACCTCCTCGTGGCTAGTATGATTTCTTGAAGACTTATTTCTGGTGAGTCCTCCATTTCGAAGACAACACTTTGTTATTTACTTTTGAGGGTGATCCCGGGACATGTCTTGGCCGTCGTGCACTCATGACTAGATGTTGTTAGATAATGTGTTATGTATGACTCATGTGATGTGTATGTATCTATTGAGACTTTCTCTTAGTCCTTATCCCATGATTTGTTGTTGCTTGTGGTGTATTGACAAGATAGTGAAATTCCTAAGTCCCTACTTTCCATAAAGTGTGTCCCATATCCCATTTCCTTTAGATTTACTTGAAATGATTGAATTGTGAGGATTCCTTATCCTTTGTCCCCATAAAGTGCATCCTAAGTCCTTAATCCCCTAGTACTACTTGTTGATGGTTAAACTACGCTTCCCAATCAAGAATGTGCTGAAGTATGCTATGAGGCTTGTTTGAGTTACTTTTGAGTTCTTTATTCACCATGTCAAACCTAGGTCCTAGGCTTGGTTCATGACAATCTTGATATCAGAGTACTAGGTTTATAAATGATTCCCGAGAATCGAATATAGCACAACAAATAGATTCTTATTTATGGTTGTGAAGCATGCCACAACTATGAATATGAGACTATGAGGTGTTTAGTAAATTACTCACTTGTTCATGATATATGTCATGCCTTAGATCTTGTATCAAAACTTTCTATATCTAATGATTGCTCTTGCTCTTCTAGATAATGCCGCCAAGAAGAATGCCATAAAGGGACGCTATTCTCGAAAATGATCAAGCCCTCTAGCCCCTCAAGCTCCCCAAGAAGAGGGGTTACTCATATCAAATATCGGAATGTTGTCACCTTGTTGGCCTAAGCCATAGCCAACCAAGTCAACCAAGGGGCCCAAACTCTTCATGCTCCTACTCCAGCATCAAGAGTAAGGGAGTTAACTGGAATGGATCCTCCGGAGTTTCATAGATCTAAAGTGGAGGAAGATCCACAAGAATTTATTGATGAGGTGTACAAAGTCCTAGCCATCATGGGGTAAGCTCAAAATAGAAAGTAGAACTAGTAGCCTACTAACTCAAGGGCCTTGCACAAATATGGTTCACCCAATATAAGATGGAGAGGGTGGATGATGAGCTTATTCCATGAGAGGAATTTAAAGTTGCCTTCCTTGACCGTTTCTTCCTTATTGAACTAAGGGGGCAAAGATTATGGAATTTATGAACCTCAAATAAGGCCCCATGAGCGTGAGGTAGTATTTCGTTAAATTCAAGAAACGCTCAAAGTATGCTCGTCACTTGGTTGTCAATCCTCGTGTAACAATGAACAAGTTTGTGTTGCGGTGTCTGATTTGGTCAATGAAGAGTGTCGTACTGCCATAGGGGAGATAGATATATCTTAGCTTATGACATATGTCAAGAAACCTGAAGGAGCGAAAATTAGAAATAGGAAGAGTGGGTAGTCCAAGAGGGCTTCTTATGAATATAGGTTCCAAGGTCCTAGGGGTGATGGAGGTGGTCGGTTTCAACAAGGCCATAAATTTTAAGTCTAATAGTTATCCAATGGTCAAAACCGAAGGTTTATCTATATGGGGTGCCAAAATCTAAAGCTCCATGTGGTAATGGTGGATGAATACTTCCTAAGTCTGGAAGGTGTGGAAAGAACCTTGGTGATAAATGTTATCAGGATGTGGGTAATTCCTTTCAGTGTGGCATGATAGCCCACAAGATTGTGGATTGTCCAAATGCTCAACACAAAGGTAAAGATGGTCGTCCCCAAGGATATGGTGCCCATTGAGGTCAAGGGGCATAAGGTGGTAAATAAGGTGTGTTCTACGTCATAACCAATTCTATATTCTTTAAGGAAGGCAAGGGGTGGATGAGGCGCCCAATGTTGTCAATAGTATGTTAAATGTTTATGATTATGATGTGTATGCTTTATTGGATCCGAGTACCTTATATCTTTTAATACCCCATTTACTTCTAGTAGGTTTTTATCTCCCGAAATGTTATGTGAAACCTTTGTTAGGTCTGCTCCCATTGGTTAGTCTATTATTGGTAAAAGAGTCTATAGGGTAGCTCCGTGTCCATATTGCATAAAGTATTGCCTTGTGATTTATTTGCAGATAACGTAGTAGATTTTGACATTATTCTTGTGATGTATTTTACATGCATATCATGACTCTATCAATTGTAGAACTTGTAAGGTTAGGTTCCAATAATGAACCCTTCCTTGAGTGGGAAGGTCATGATTCGGTAGTTAAGGGTAAGTTCATTTCTTGCCTTAAGGCTAGGGAGTTGATTGCTAAACGTTGTACTTATCATCTTGTGAGGGGTAGGAATGTTGAGTCCAAAATTCCTTTTAGCAAGTTGATTTTGGTGGTCAATGAGCTTCATGATGTATCTCCCGATAAGATCCCCTGTGTTCCTCCTGAAAGTGAATTAGATTTTAGTATAGGCATCCTCTCCGATACTCAACCAATCTCTATACCTCCTTACCGCATGGCCCCAACAAAGTTGAAAGAATTGAAAGATCAATTGAGGGACTTATTGGAGAAGGGTTTTATTAGGCCTAGTAAGTCACCTCGGGGTGCACCAGTTTTGTTTGTGAGGAAGACGGATGCATCACTTAAAATGTACATCATCTATGGGAAACTCAACAAAGTCACCTGAAAGAACAAGTATCCCCTACCGAGGATAGATGACTTATTTAACCAATTGCAGGTGACTAGTCATTTTTCTAAGATTTATCTTTAGTCCGAATACCATCAAATAAGGGTAAGGAAATGTGATATTCCTAAATTGACTTTCTGGACAAGGTATGGATATTTTACATTTGTGGTGATATATTTTGGCCAAATCAATGCTCCAGCAATACTTGTGGATCTCATGAATAGGGTCTTTAAACCCTACCTTGATATAGTTGTTGTTGTATTCATTTATGACATCTTCATTTATTCCTAGAGTGAGGAAGATCATGTGAGGAATTTGAGAGTAGTATTGCAAACCTTGAGGGAAGAGAAATTGTTTGCCAAATTTAATAAATGTGAATTTTGGTTAAAAAAGGTGGCATTCCTTGGGCATGTGGTGTTGGATTAAGGAATCAAGGTAGATCTAAACTTAACGAAATTGGTGAGAAATTGGCTTAGGCCCTTGATACCAATAGATATTAAGAGTTTCTAGGGCTTAGCGGGGTACTACTAGAGATTTGTTGAGAGATATTCTTCGATTGGTTTTCCTTTGACAAAGTTGATAGAAAAGAAGGCAAAACTCTTTTTCACTGATGAATGTGAAAGGAGCTTTCAAACTATAAAGGAAAATATCACCTCCCCACTTAACTTCACCAAAGGGTTAGAGGGATTGTCATCTATTGTAATTTTTCAAGGATCGATTTGGGGTGTGTGTCGATGCATGGTGGCAAAGTCATTGCCTATGCTTCTAGGTAATTAAATGTTCACGAGATAATTATCCTACTCATGACCTTGAATTAGAAGCTGTGGTATATTCTTTGAAAATATGTATAATTATTTATATGGGGTTCATGTATACGTCTTCACTAATCACAAAGGTCTACAATATGTGTTCACCCAAAGAGATCTCAATTTGAGGAAAAGGAGGTGGTTAGAACTCCTTAAAGACTATGAAATGAGTGGGAATTTTCATCTAGTAAAAGTAAATTTTGTGGTCGATGCCCTAAGTAGGATATCCATGGAAAGTGTAGCCTATTTTGATGATTGGAAGAAAAAATTAGCAAAGGAAGTTCATCAATTGGCTGGATTGAGAGTTAGGTTGGATAAAATCGAAGATGGAGGTATGGTGATTCTAGATGGTTCCAAATCTTCCTTGGTTGAAGAGGTCAAATCCAAGAAATACCTTGATCCCTCCTTGATTGAATTAAAGACATTGGTAAAAGGGACAAGGTAGAGGCTTTCTCCCAAGGAGGAGATGGTTTCCTTAGACATCAAGTTGTGTGTGACAAATGTTAATGGATTGAGGGACTTGATTTTGAAAGAGGCTCAAATCCATCATATTCAATTTACCCTAGTTCTACAAATATTCATAGAAACTTGAGAAAAGTGTATCCATAGGTGGTATAAGGAGAGACATTGCAAAGTTTGTGACTAAATGCCACAATTGCCAATAAGTCAAAGCTGAATATCAAAGGTTGGTGGCTTATCACATAATTTTTAGATCCCCACTTAGATGGGAAGAGGTCAATATAGATTTTGTGGTTGGCTTGCCTAAGACCAAAATCATTTTTACTCCATATAGATTATTGCTCATAGAATGTCAAAGTCGGCACATTTCCTACTGGTTAGAACAACCTATGGTGCCGTAGACCATGCTAAATTATACATTCATGTGTTGCTTAGATTGCATGGTGTTCTATTATCTATCATTTCGGATCATGGTGCTCAATTTATCTCTCACTTTTCGATATTTTTCTAAAGAGGCCTTGGTTCAAAAATCAAGCTTAGCATAGTCTTTCACCCATAAATAGATGGTCAGTCAAACCCTTGAGGATATGCTTAGAGCTTGTGTGTTGAAATTCAAGGGTAGTTGGGATGAGCATCTTCAACTTATTGAGGTTTCTTACAAACAATAATACTACTCTAGCATCATGATGGAACCATTTTTTCCTTATATAGGAGGCGATATAGATCCCCAATTGGGTGGTTTGAATTAGGAGAAATGGCTTTGATAGGTCCAAATTTGGTTTTGAAAGATTTGGAGAAGGTGTGGTTGATAAGGGAGAGATTGAAGATGGCTCAAAGTAGATAAAAGTCTTATTTCGAAATTTCAATGGGAGATCTTCAGTGTATGGTGTAGGATTGGCTCGATTTAAAAGTCTCATTCATGAAAGGTGTAGTTCGAATTGACAAGAAAGGAAACTTAAGCCCTAGCTGTTTAGGGCCTTATAGAATCTTGAGGCGCATTGATAAGGTTGCTTATGAGTTAGAATTGCCTATGAAGATGAGTATGGTTCATCCAGTCTTTCATGTGTCCTTGTTGAGGAAGTGTATAGATGACCCAAGATCCATTGTGCCTTTGGAGGTGGTGAATATGGAAGAGAACTTGATGTGTGAAGAAGTTCTAGTTGTGATATTAGATAGACAAGTGAAGGGATTGAGGAATAAAGATGTAGAATCCGTTAAGGTCTTTTGGAGGAATCAACAAGTTTAATGTGCTACTTGGGAAGCGGAAGTGAATACAAAGAAACACTATCCCTATCTTTTTCACTCCACTCAACTATAAGGTAATGAGTCAATTATGTCTAAGATGTTAAATCTTGCATTTCAGTCTTTTCCATCATGTTGCATGCATACATAATCATGATAATATATTTTGATGATATTTGATACATAGGTTTGAAAGTTCATGAAAGTGATGTTTAAACTGCATTAATGCATTCATGCTGGGCTGAAATATTTTTATTAACTCTTCTCAAGCATTTTTTCATCACATTTGAAGATGAATATTTCCAAGGGGAGATATTGTAACGCCTTAGATCTTAAGCTAAGACCTGAGTCATTCCTCGTACGCTTATATGCTCAACATGGTGACTTCTAATGCGGTGGTATCAATTATTAGGTATTCAAAGTATATTAGACGTGGTTTAGGGTCATAAGGCATCTCTTACATACAGCTAAGTCCAAAGGATTTCAATCGAGTACGTGTCGATATGAGTTCATAGAAGGGTCAACTTCAAATGGACATATATCTTAGAAAATAATGAATTTGGTGATACACTACCTACCAAATTATAGGTCTTTGAATTAGCTTTCTAAGACTTCTGATTTTGCTATTCTGAGTTCGGAATAAAAGATTATGGCCATTTTACTAAGGCTTGTCTGGGCTTTCAAAAAGGCGATGGTCAGTTTGACCACCTAATGGCTCCGAAAAACTTCAAGAACTGTCAAAAAAGGCGATCAAAGGGTCCCATTAGGGGGTTTGGCAACAGGGACCCTAAATCACCAATTTTGCCGCCAGGACTTGTTAAAATGTCTTCTTCTTTTTTTTTTTTTTAATTTAGATGATATATTTATATTCCCAAATTGGGTTTTCAACTGATTTAACCTAAATTAACCTTCCTAATCCTATTTACATGATTTCATTCCAAATTTTTCTCTCAAGGAAGAAGACCCAAATCCTTCATTGAAAAATAAGCTTCAATTTCATCTATGCTTTATATCAAATCCAAGATTTTCTTACACCTTCTTCTCTATTTTGCTCTAATGTATCTAGGTTTCTCATCAATAGGTCATTCCACTTCTGAAATCCCAATATCTTTTCAACTCAATCTTTAATTTCAAGTTTTGTTTTATTATGGATACTTCCTATTCCTAATTATATTTACGATTTATGTTAGAAATTATTATTTATTGATTTGAAATGCAAAAAATGAGTTGGTATTTATGAACCCTCTACATTACTACATTGGGTTGATGATTTCTTAAATGGGACTTGTTAAATCTTTACCAAAATGCTATATTTTGGTGTCAATCATGAATATTATATTCAAATGAGTATGTATTGCCATCTAATTGCATGACTTGATGGATTTTTGAAAATTCCTTATCTTAAACCATCATGGGTCGTTGAATCTTATTATAGGCTATTTAAATTATATTTACAAATGATATGTTCTCATGATAAGTACGAAAGCTTATGAATGTTATGAATGATTAAGGGCTACCAAATATATTATGAGTCCATCAAAATGCTATGAAAATTACGCAACATTATTGAGCCCTTTTGTGATGCTATGATGCTATAGTTATGATGAGCTACTCCTATTATGATATTATGATTTACAAGCTTATGCATGATATGATTATGGTAATGATTTAAGTATTCCGTGGGGATGTTGACTTAGCATCAAGAGGACCTTGATAGATCTTTCCTGTCCCTTAACTACATAACCACCGTAGTCTTGTGATTTGCATATTGCTTGATTTACCAAAAAGGGCAGGGTTCTCGTAAGGTACATGCAAATAATAACCAAAAAGTGTGGAGCTCCCATAAGGTTCTTATCATATGTTAGCCAAAATAGGTAAAGTCCCTGTAAGGCATTTGTAAAAACACTCTTCGAAATAGAAAAGTTCTCGTAAGGTGAGGTATGGTTTACCTTGGCAAGTAGACAACTCCTTGTCCAGTATAGAGGAAACATCAAGATTCCATGTAATAGATTACATGGGCTTAATTGTCAGTTATGATCTCTTCCCGCATATGTATTCTATGTTATGAGGTTATGTTTGCCTTCCATGCATGTTTTGACCAAGGCATTATGCATTCATTTCATATTGAGTTTATTACCTTGTATATGATTATGCATCTTGACTATTATGGCTTATGACTTCCTTATTGCATTGCATCCCGCATACTTAGTACATTCAAAGTACTAACACATAATTCTGCCTACATGATCTAACCATGTGTGGATTGGAACTCCTATTCATCCACCTCCTCATGGGTAGTATGATTTCATGAAGAGTTTCTTGTGGTGAGTCCTTTATATAGGGACAACATCCATTTTCTATCTTGCTTATATTAAGACATTGCTTCTTTGTTATTTACTTTTGAGGGTGAGTCCATGACATGTTTTAGAACTCGTTCCACTCATGACTAGAGGTATTGTAGGATAATGTGTTATATATGACTCATGCGACATTTATGTATCTATCGAGACTTTACCTTACTCCTTATCCTATGTTTATTTTTTCTTGTGGTGTATTGGCAAGATAGTGAAATTCCTAGGTCCCTACTTCTCATAAAGTGTGTCCCATATCTCCTTTCCTTTAGAGTTACTCGATATGATTGAATGGTGGGGATTCCTTTTTCTTTATCCCCATAGAGTGCATCCCACGTCCCTAATCCACCTAGTACTACTTGTTGATTGTTTCACTATGCTTCCCAACAACGGATATGCTTAAGTATGCTATGAGGCTTGTCTGGGCTACCTTTGGGTAACCCATTCACCATGTCGCACCTAGTGTAGTTTGGGTCATGAAAAACATGGTGTCATAACACAAGTTTCGAAGTGTCCTAGGGAGTCTAAAATGCTGCGTAAACTATAGTATTATTCATGGGTGTGAAGCACGCTACATCTACAAATGGAGACTATAATCCATTTTCGAAAATGTCTTACTTCTTTCATCATCTATATCGTAAGATAGAGTGTACTATAAGGTTTTCTCCTCTATTGATTGTTCTTTGATATTTTAGAATGTACCTCCATAAAGTGCACCAATTTCAATGATGAATAAGCTCTTTAAGTTCCTAATGATCCACTGACCAAGCTGGTTACAAATGCCAAATTTTGCACCACTATTCAAATGTTCACCCAAGCCATGTATCACGACCCAAGTTCACGGTCACTGTTCACGGTCCGTGTGGCAACTCACAGACCGTATAGGCGACTGTGTGGACCTGACAATTCCAATTTTTGCTCATTTCACTAATGGCATTTATGTAATTTTTGCTTATTTTAATTATGAATTGTGACTTTTTACCTACCTAAACCCCTAACTCAGCTGATATCCCTCCCCTCTTAATTCATTATCCTAAAACCTTCTACCCCTTATAAGATCACCTCCCAATTCCTCTCTGCTCTCCCCTTTTAAGATTCAAGTCTAAGGTTAATTGAAGTCCAATTCAAGCTAAGTCCTTCCCCAAATTCATCTCTTCAATAAACGTATGTGGGATTGAATCTTGGTCCCTTTCAACCAAGAAGACCCAAAATTCCTTTCAATTGTTTTCATGAATTTTAGTTACTTTAAAATGTGAATTTTCATTATTTGATTTTATTAAATCCAATTGATGTATGGGCTATAATTTACCTATGATTTCAATTCATTTTGATCACTATTATGATGATTTACATTGAGTTATGAAGCTATGAACATGCATGTCCCCTTTCAAAGTTGATTTATGCATGGGTGACTTAAATTATGATTTGTATATTAATTTAATTATGGATTTAATCCAATTACATATAATGATGTTGAATTTAACTTGAATCTATGTTACCCATGCCATCCTCACATCATGCGTTGCATTTGCCTTCATGGACATTGGTTTACATAGAAATTATGAAGTGGGTTAAGCCCAATTATGTTTTATGAAACGATTATGATATGATTTTGATAAGATATTGGTTATAACAAGAATGTGATCTTAGATATGTCTTATGATTAAGGCTCTTCGAGCATCTCGGGTATTTGTACCATCTTGCGTACGTGCATGAGCTTTTCCTTACGTGAGTATCATGATTATGACTTATGATTTAGCATTTGAGCCTAAATATGTATTGAATGGTTATGAAATGAATTACGGTTTGACAGTATTATTGTATCTCTTGAAATCATATATGTATAAGTATTCTCGTGGGATACCGACTTAGCACCGACGGATAAGCGGCGTTAGGGATATCTCTAAGGGCCCTCTCCTTTTCCTCGAACTATGTGCCTAGCATGGGTTATGAAAATCCTATTCGAAATGGGACGGGATCCCGTAAGGAAGGTGGCTTCATACAAAATGGGACGGGTTCCGGTAAGTTGAAGTATTATGTGATATGATATGCTATGTAAAAAATTCTTACTGAAATAGGAGTAGGTCCCGTAAGGGGGTTGCTTCATACAAAATGGGATGGGATCCCATAAGTTGAAGTATGGTTTACCTTTGGCAAGTAGACCACCTTTGTACCGATGATGGGTTTTCATTAGGATTACAAGTAATAGCTCGCTTGGTCTTATGCATATCGGTTGAGGTCATATACATTGCATGCCTGCATACTTAGTATATTTGAATGTACTAATGCATACCCTATGCCAATATGATTTACCATGTAGGGGCTGAGCACTTCGAGTATCAACTATTTGACGAGTAGTTCGATTCAGAGTCTCATTTTCCAAGGATGAGCCATCTTCCGCTACCTTCACTATCTTGAGTTCTTTTTTTCCTTTGAGGTTAAGCCTGGAGCATGTCTTGGCCCCCGTTCCATCTTGATTAGAGGCATACGTTGGACTATATGTTGACTCTTTTGAAAACTGCTTGTTATTCGTGGTATCTGGCTTATGTATTTGTTGGAGTATTTTATGGGAGATTCTTATTTTGCTATATGTATATTTTGGTGTAAAATGTGAAATGTCCCCAGCCCCGTATTGCCCCCATAGCGTGAGTCCTATTCTCCCACCCCTTAGAGCTATGTGATACTATTTGTATGTCCTTCCAGAACTGATGATGTGGATTTAGATATTTGAGGCTTGTTTAGGGACTCTCGAGTTCCCATTCGTTGTTTCACATCTAGGACCTAGTCTAAGGTCATGACAAAATATTGTATCGGAGCCCTAGATTTATAAATGGTCCTCGTAGCCCAGGATGCCGCGTCAAGTAGAGTCCTATTCATGGGTCTACAGTGCACCATGCCCATGAGTGGGAGGCTACGAAGGTGTTCTACAAATTGCCACATTTCTTCATGCCTTATGTCGTGTTATGACTCGTATATTTGGTTCCCTTATGTTGATAGTGCATTGCTTCATTTCAGAAGATGCCTCGAGGAAGACCCATTCTACCGAGGCTGGCTCCGACTAGTGAGGACTAGGCATCCCAAGTGCCTATCGATGAACCCATCTCAAATGGTGAATTCCTTACAGCTTTTGTCATGCTTTACAAGGGTGTGACCTCGCAAGCCAAGTAGGCTAACCTCTTGCGGGATCCTACCCAACTTCTAGAGTGAGGGATTTCACCCGGATGAATCCTCCAGTGTTCTATGGGTCAAAGGTTGATGAGGATGCCCAAGAGTTTATAGATGAGCTCACTAAGGTGTTGAACGTTATGGGTGTCACTTCTGAGGAGAAGGTAGAGTTGGCTGCCTATCAATTTAAAGATGTGGCTCAGGTGTGGTACACTAAATGTGCTATGGAGAGGGTCTACGGTGGTGATGTCAATTGGGAAGAGTTTAAATTCCCTTTTCTGGATCATTTCTTTCCCATTAGCTCAGAGAGGCCAAGATGACTGAATTTATCGACCTCAAGCAGGGAGGTTTGAGCGACAGGGATTATGCCCTCAAATTCACAAAGCTCGCCAAGTATACTCCATCACTTATGGCTAAACCCCGTCCAAGGATGCACAAGTTTATTTCTGGTATCTCTGACTTACTTGTGAAAGAATACCGTACCGTCATGCTCATACAGGATATGGACATCTCTAGAATCACGGTGTATGCTGAACAGATCGAAGGTGAGAAACTCAAGGAAAGGAGGATGCATGACCTTAAGAGGGCCCTCTTCATGGTGGATTTCATGGCTCTTGAGGTGGTGATTTTGGTCATTACCAGAAGGACCAAGGTTTTGGAACTCAAATTTCTAATGTTCGAGTACCCCTTCCCGGGGCACCGATAGGTGGTGGCCAAGGACATCCCCTATGTGGTAAGCATAGTAAATCCCACACCGGTGCTTGTTGGAGGGATTTGGGTGCTTGCTTCAGTGTGGTGACAAGAACCACAAGGTTGCTGATTGTCCTAAATATACACATAGAGGTCAAGGTCAGGCAGCTCAAGGTGGCCAAGGTCAACAAAGTGCTTCCCAAGGTGTTGCCCCAAGGAACAATTGGGTCTATGCACTCCACGCTCACAAGGATGTCGAGGAAGCTCCAAATGTCATGACTGGCATGTTAAAAATCTTTGATTTTGATGCTTATGTTTTACTTGATCCGGATGCAAATTTGTCATTTGTGACTCCTTTGTTGGTTGTTATGTTTGGTTTGAGTCCTAAGATTTTGAGGGATCCCTTCTATGTTTATACTCCTGTAGGTGAATCTGTTATTGCACATAGAGTGTATCATGGTTTCCCTGTGTCTGTGTTGCACAAAGTTTTTCCATGTGATCTTGTAGAGCTCAAGATGTTCGACTTTGACATGATTCTTCTGATGGATTGATTGCATGCATCATATGCCTCTATAGATTGTAGAACCCGGAAGGTCAAGTTCCAACCTCCCAGTGAGCCCATCCTTGAATGGAAGGGTAGTGTCTCCTCGATCAAAGGTTGGTTTATTTTCTACCGCAAGGCACGGAGGATAATCTCTAAGGGGCGCATTTATCATATTGTGAGGATCAAGGATATGGAATTTGGAGTACCTACTCTTGACTCGGTAAATCTCCTAGTGAGCCCGTCCTTGAATGGAAGGGTAGTGTCTCCTCTTTCAAAGGTTGGTTTATTTCCTACCACAAGGCACGGAGGATGATCTCTAAGGGATGCATTTATCATGTTGTGGTGAATGAGTTTTCGGATGTATTCCCCGAATACTTTCTAGGCATTCCTCCTGAAAGAGAGGTAGACTTCAGCATAAATCTTCTTCCAGCTACTCAGCCTATCTCTATTCCTCCTTAACGTATGGTGTTGGCGGAGTTGAAAGAATTCAAAGAGCAATTAAAGGATTTATTGGAGAAAGGTTTTATTCAACCCAGTATATCGCCGTGGGGTGCTCCAATGATGTTTGTAAGAAAGTAGGATAAGACTCTTTGGATTTGTATAGATTATAGGCAACTGAACAAGGTGACCGTTAAAAATAAGTACTTGTTGCCCAGAATAAATGACTTGTTTTACAAGCTTCAAGGGGCTACTCATTTATGAAAGATTGATCTTCGTTCTTGGTATTATCAGTTGAAGGTTAGGAAGTGTGACATTTCCAAAAGAGATTTTCGGACAAGGTATAGGCACTTTGACTTTGTGGTGATGTCGTTTGGCCTAACCAATGCTCTTGCCGTGTTCATGGATCTAATGAATAGGGTGTTTAAGCCATTCCTTGCCAGTCTTGTGGTGGTCTTCACGACACTTTTTTGGTGGTCTTCATTGATAACATTCTCATTTACTCCATAAATGAGCAAGAGCACGGGGATCACTTGAGGATGGTCCTCCAAATTTTGAGAGAGAAGAAGTTGTATGCCAAATTTAGAAAATATGAATTTTTGTTGGGCGAAGTGGCTTTCCTTTGTCATGTGGTGTCCGGTGATGGTATCAAGGTAGATTCAAAGAAGACCGAGGCTGTGAAGAATTGGCCTAGACTGTTGACTCCTTCAGATATTCGAAGTTTTCTTGGGTTGGCTAGATATTATAGAAGGTTTGTCGACGGGTTATCATCTATTATATCTCCATTGATTGAGTTGACCCAAAAGAAGGCTACGTTTGTGTGGTTCGATGAATGCGAGTGGAGTTTCCAAACTTTAAATGATCGACTTACATCGGGGCCTCCCATCTTAGCCTTACCAAACGGCTTGGTGGGATTCTTGGTGTATTGTGATGCCTCACGGATTGGGTTGGGTTACGTGCTTATGCAACATGGTAAGGTAATAGTGTATGCATCAAGGCAGTTGAAGGTGCATGAATATAATTACCCAACGCACAACTGTGAATTGGCAGTGATAGTTTTTGCCTTGATGATTTGGAGACATCATTTGTATGGGGTTCATGTTGATATTTTCACCGATCACAACAGTTTGCAATATGTGTTCACTCAAAGGGATCTTAATTTAAGACAAAGGAGGTGGTTGGAACTCCTAAAGGATTACGACATGAGTATTCTATATCATCTCGTCAAGGCCAATGTTGTGGTCGATGCTCTCAGTAGGCTATCGATGGGAAGTGTGGCGCATGTTGGGGAGCAAAAGAAGGAGTTAGTAAGGGATGTTCATGGGTTAGCTAGATTGGGTGTCAGGTAGGCCAATTAGAGCGATGGTGGTATTCGTGTTCAAACCGAGGCAGAATCTTCTGTAGTGAGTGATTTAAAAGCTAAGAGAGATTTAGACCCATCATTACGTGAATTGAAGAAGTTGGTTGCCGAAAAAGAGATCGAGGTGTTCTTCCAAGGGGAAGATGGCGTGCTCTATTACCAAGACAGGCTCTGTGTTCCGGATGTGGATGATCTTAGAAGGTTGATTATGAGTAAGGCCCACAACTCTCATTGTTCTATTCACCCAGGGTCTACCAAAATATATCGTGATTTGAAAGAAGTATATTAGTGGCATTGTTGGGTTAAATAGAGTTTTGATGATAGAAAAAAGACATGAAACAGGTTGGGCTACAAGGTTCTCCAGTACATTGTCTCCCTGGAAAGCGGCACAGCATCACAAGAAGCGAAACGGGTAAAAACCCCTGCAGATAAGGTCTACAAGTGCATAAATAGGAAGATGGTTCAGCAGTCACACAAGAATGCAAAGTTGACAAGAAGAAGGACTCTAAAAGAAATAGAACTCTAAATAAACAAAATTTAAAAATATAGGAGTTTCAATTGTTGAAGAAGTCCTTTGCAAGAATATTGTTGGAGAGCGTAAGAGCAAGTAGAACTCTTCAAGACAATTATAAGATGGAGTTCAAGAAGGTGTACAACTCTAATAAAGCAAGAAAGAGTTCAAGAAGGTGTAGAACTCTAATAAAGCAAGACGAGATCAAACTGAAAAAGGAGTCTTCTACAAAGTGATATCAAGAGAGTCAAACTGCAAGTAGAAATCAAGAAGATAACTATAAAAAGAAGTTCAAAAAACTCAAAAAGCACTCAGACGAAAAGAGAGAAAAAGAAGTTAATAAAGTCTAGAGTCAGGAAACATATAGTGGGTTTGCTTCTTTATTGAGTCATCATTTAGGAAATTGTTCTTTGGTTTTGGAGTCTGTTTGTTATCTCAGTAGTCTATAAACTGAGAGCTTATTTAGACTTCAAGTTGGGGGAAACTCGAAGACGTTGGGAACATAAGCCTAGGGAGGTTTATGTGGAGTTAGGAAGTTGGTGAAGTTGTTTTGAAGTCTTAGATTACTAGGAATTGTAATCGTTTGTTGAAGGCTCGTATTGAGTTAGTGAAGTTGGGAGTAAATCCTTTAGAGGTACAGGTCGTGGTTTTTTACCTTTTGTGAGCCAGGTATTTGTGTTCCTACGATTAGGCAAATCCATAGGGTGTGCAAATCCAACAAGTGGTATCGGAACGGGTTTTCTTGTTAAAGGCTAGTACCTAAGAATTGATCAAGATGAATACTGCACCACCTTTTGGGCATGGAGAAGGACAATCATCTGTGAGGACTCCTCTTTTCAATAGAACACATTTCGGTTAGTGGAAGGCTAGGACGGAGGACTTCATTCAAGGAGAAGACTATGAACTCTGGGATAGAATTATCATGGGGCCTACTATTCCTATGAAGATAGTGGAGGACCAACAAGTGCCGAAAGAGAGAAGGGAGTTCAACGCTGATGACCTGGTTGCATTAAGGAAAAATGCCAAAGCCAAAAACATTTTGATTTGTGGTCTGGGTCCAGAGGAGTATAACCGGATTTCAAATTGTACTATTGGTAAGCAAATCTGGGATGCTCTCACAATTGCACATGAAGGAACGACTCAGGTAAGGAAATTCAGGGTTGCCATGCTGTTCACTGAATATGAGACCTTCACGATGAAGGAAAATGAGTCTTTGCAAGACATGATGACAAGACTCACACTCCTCATCAATGAACTGGCTTCCTTAGGGAAAGTTCTCATCTCTGAAGAACAAGTGGACAAGGTTCTGAGAATTCTACCAAAAGCTAAGTAGGATGTACAAGTTATTGCCATTAGGGAAGCTAATGATATTGAAACCATGACATTGAATGAGCTGGTTGGAAATCTCAGAACATATGAGATGAACATGGAAGAGCAAAAGAAAGAAGTGGGAATGGATGAAAAATCACTAGCTCTTAGAGCAACTTCTCATGATGAGGGATCAGATCTTGATGAAGATCAGATGGTATTTTTAGCAAAAAAATTCAAAAAGTTCTTAAAAAATAGGAAAGGGAAAGACAACAAGGAAACAGGTAATAGAAAGTGGTCTGATGACACAGGAAGCAGGAACTAGTCCGAGGAAAGAAATCAATCAGGATGTTACAAGTGTGGAAAAATGGATCACCATATCAAACAATGTCCCCTATGGGAAATTGAGTGGAAGAAGGAAAGAGCTGAGAGAGAAATGAAAGAAAAAGCTGCCAAACAAAAGGAAAAAAAAGACTATGCTATGATGGTTGCATGGGGATTAGGAACGAAGGACTCAGACACAGAAAATGTTGATGAAACTGCTTTCATGGTTGCTGGTGATTCAGATCTAGAAGAAGATGACAAATCTTGGGTAAATATTTCTGAATTGAAAGAAAAGTTGCATCTCTTTTCAAAAGGGAAGCTAATCTTGCTATTGAATGTATTGATAGATGATTTTCAAGAAGTAGCAAATGGAAAGGATCAACTAATTAAAGTTTTTTTAGATTAAAAATTTGAAAATCTTGAGATAAAAAACTATCTGGATAAAGAAAAAGAAATAAATGACAAGTTGAAGAAATAGGTTGAACAACTTGATTCACTTGTGTTGAACCTAAAGTCAGAAATCCTAAAGTTAATTATTGCTGATAAGGGTAAACGTAAGATGAGTGGAGAGCATCAAGTTGAAAGAATGCAAAATTGACTTTTTTTGTGAGAAAGAAAAGGTGAGAAAGTTGACTCAGGAAATCTCCATTTTAAAACTGGATTTAGAAAAGGCAAACAGATGGACTCAGTCATCGAGAATAGTGAACCATCTAGGAAGTAGAAGTCACAATGAGAAAGCTGGAATAGGGTTCTTTCAGGAGAATGTTACTACTACTTATTTGTGCTACCTCTGTGGAAAAATTGGACATCCAACTACTGAGTGTCCAATTGCAAACAATGTTAGGAGTAGAAACACATATCATGTGTATAAACAGAGGCATGAAAATAATAAAAGAAACTGGTCAAGGAACATGCTGCCTACTTGGGCAAGAAGGGATCTCATTCATCCGTTTTATAACAGGAAAGGACCCAAGCTAGTTTGGGTTCCTAAAACTAACACTTGATCTGTCTTACAGGTAGCAGTGAAAGAAAGCAAGCATTGGTACATGGATAGTGCTTGCTTAAGGCATATCACTAGAGATAAACACAAGTTTCTTTCACTTGCAGCTTTTAAAGGAGGAAAGGTTTCCTTCGGAGTATTGAATAAAAGAACCAACTATGTTGAAGAAAGCATTCATGTTGTTTTCGATGAAAATAGTGGTGATTTTCAGAATGATATGCAGGATGACTATGAGCTGGATCAGAGGAACAAGCTAGGCTACCTGGTCTATCCACTGGACAAGCAGAGGGCACACAGTCAGGGGGAACTAGGGAAAGCTGAAAATAAATCAGAAAAGATGGATAAACCTAACACTCAGAAAGTTTGTCATCATAAAAAAGGGGGAATATGTTGGGTTAAATAGAGATTTGATGATAGACAAAAGACAATGAAATAGGTTGGGCTACAAGTTTCATCAGTACACTATCTCCCTAGAAAGCGGCACAGCATCACAAGACGCGAAACAGGTAAAAGCACCTGTAGATAAGGTCTACAAGCGCATAAATAGGAAGATGGTTCAGCAGTTACACAAGAATATAGAGTTTGCAAGAAGAAGGACTCTAAAAGAAATAGAACTCTAAATAAACAAAATGTAAAAATATAGGAGTTTCAATTGTTAAAGAAGTCCTCTGCGAGAATACTGTTGGAGAGCATAAGAGCAAGTAGAACTCTTCAAGACAATTATAAGAAGGAGTTCAAGAAGGTGTAGAACTCTAATAAAGCAAGAAAGAGTTCAAGAAGGTGTAGAACTCTAATAAAGCAAGAAGTGTTCAAACTGAAAAAGGAGTCTTCTACAAAGTGATATCAAGAGAGTCTAACTGCAAGTAGAACTCAAGAAGATAACTATAAAAAGAAGCTCTCAAGACTCAAAAAGCACTCAGACGAAAAGAGAGAAAAAGAAGTTAATAAAGTCTAGAGTCAGGAAACATTTAGTGGGTTTGGTTCTTTATTGAGTCATCATTTAGGAAATTGTTCTTTGGTTTTGGTGTTTGTATGTTATCTCAGTAGTCTATAAACTGAGAGCTTGTTTTGTCCTCAAGTTGGGGGTGAGTAGTCTATAAACTGAGAGTTTGTTTAGTCCTTAAGTTGGGGGAAGTCGAAGACGTTGGGAACATAAGCCTAGGGAGGTTTATGTGGAGTTAGGATGTTGGTGAAGTTGTTTTGAAGTCTTAGATTACTAGGAATTGTAGTCATTTGTTGAAGGCTCATATTGAATTAGTGAAGTTGGGAGTAAATCCTGTAGAGGTACAGGTCGTGGTTTTTCACCTTTTGTGAGCCGGGTGTTTCCACGTAAAATTGTTATATTCCTATTTATTTCTGCTTCACTGAAACACGTCTGCTAACCTGTTCCTACGATTAGGCAAATCCATAGGCTGTGCAAATCCAAAAGGCATGATATGAAGAGAGACATCGCTTAGTTTGTATTTGAATTCCCAAGTTATCAACAAGTGAAGGTAGAGCACCAAAGGCCCGGTGACTTGTCCCAAGACATTGAGATTCCAACATGGATATTGGAAGATGTAAACATGGATTTTGTTGTTGGTTTGCCTCATACTCGAAGGCAATTTCATTCCATTTAGGTTGTCGTTGATTGGATGACGAAGTCGGCTCATTTCCTACTAGTCAAGACTACCTTCGGCGTGGAGGATTACGCAAGGTTGTATATCCAAGAGTTGGTGAAGTTACATGGTGTCCCTAGGTCCATTATATCGGATTGTGGTACCCAATTCACTCCTCACTTTTGAATATCTTTTAAGAAGGGACTTGGAACTAAGATTAAGTTGAGCATCGACTTTCATCCTCAGACTAATGGGCAAGCTGAGAGGACTATTAAAACCTTGGAAGATATGTTGAGGGCTTGTGTGTTGGAGTTTAAGGAAACTAGGATAACCACCTTCCACTCATTAAGTTTGCTTATAATAATAGCTTCCATGCTAGCATTGGTATGGCGCCATTTGAGGCCTTATATGGGAGAAGGTGTAGGTCACCAGTGGGGTGGTTTGACTTGGGAGAGATGGCACTAGTTAGCCCAGATTTAGTGATGGAGGCTATGGAAAAGGTGAATGTGATTAGGGAAAGGTTTAAAATGGCCCAAAGTCGTCAAAGTCTTATTCAGATGTTTGGAGGAGAGACCTTGAGTTTCATGTCAGTGATTAGGTATATCTGAAGGTTTCGCCTATGAAGGGCATGATGCGTTTTGGTAAGAAGGGCAAGCTAAGCCCCCGATATGTTGGCCCTTATGAGATCGTTGAGCGAGTTTGGGGTGTGGCTTATACATTGGAGTTGCCTCTGGACTTGAGTTCCATTCACCCGGTCTTTCATGTGTCTATGTTGAGGAAGCTAATTGGGGAACCTAGCACCATTGTGCCCTAAAAGGGACTAAGGTTTCGGAAAACTTGTCTTACAAGGAAATCCCGATGGAAATCTTTGATAGGCAAGTAAAGCGGCTTTGTAACAAGGGCATGGCTTTGGTAAAGGTGCTTTGGAGAAATCAACATGTGGAGAGTGCTACTTGGGAGGTGGAGCTGGACATGGTGAAGTTGTACCCTCATCTTTTCCAATCTACTAAAGCCTAAGGTACTAGGTTCTCCCTTTTCTAATGGTCCCATTTCTTTCCCTCTTGAGTCTCATGGCATGACATGCATATATATGCACGAAAATGATTTTTTGGATATTTGAATGACTTGAATACAATTTTGATATGAGTTTAAAGGCTTTATGTGTTTTTTGAAATAATGAACTATGCATTGTATCATTTGTTGGTTTCATTCTCTAAGTTAAGCCTTTCAAGCCTTATTCTTGCGAATTCGGGGACGAATGTTCCCAAAGGGGAGATGATATAAGCACCCGGATTTTTCGAGCGGCTTTACCAGATCTTTTCATTGTGTCCCGAGCGAAACTGCTAGGCATCGCTCCAGGGAAGGCCCACACGGGCCGTGTGAAGCCACACAGACCATGTGGCTTCTGGTGAAGGGACACTTGGTCCAGCTCATGACAGGGGAAATGTGAGACGGGGGATTCTAAACCAAGTGAGGGCACACGGCCACTCACACGGTCTGTGTTATATGACACGGGCCGTGTGGCCCTCCGTGTAACTCACCAGGTAAAATTTTTCTAAGTATGATGGTACCGTCTCGTAACTTTGTCGTGTGAAAAATATTTCAAGTGCTATCATATGGTCCATGTCACGGCCCCTTTGGAGTCACACGAATCGTGTAGCCATTTGTGTGAAGTCACACGGTCCATGTCACGGCTCGTATGGAGTCACACAAACCGTGAAGTCATCCCTGTGGTACCCCTTAGCCTCGAATAAATTTCAAGCATTGGCTCTGTGAAATTAGTTAAGTGACGGTTCACGGTCACTG
This sequence comes from Solanum rostratum, assembly GCA_029948455.1. Taxonomy (NCBI): domain Eukaryota; kingdom Viridiplantae; phylum Streptophyta; class Magnoliopsida; order Solanales; family Solanaceae; genus Solanum; species Solanum rostratum. The sequence continues at coordinate 14,715,683 of CM057055.1, forward strand.
TTCACGATCCATGTGGCGACTCACAGATCGTGTAGGCCACCGTGTAGACTAGATGATTCCAATTTTTTGCCCGTTTCATTAATGGTGTCTATGTAATTTATGTTTATTTTAATTATGAATTGAGACTTTTTACCTATCTTAAACCCCTAATTCAGCTGATATCCCTCCCCTCTTAATTCGCTCTCCTAAAACCTTCTACCCCTCATAAGATCACCTCCTAATTCCACTCTACTCTCCCCTCTTAAGATTCAAGGCTATGGTTAATTGAAGTCTAATTCAAGCTAAGTCCTTCCCTAAATTCAGCTCCTCAATGAAGGTATGTGGGATTGATTCTTGGTCCCTTTTAATCAAGAAGACCCAAAATTCCTTTCAACAGTTTTCATGAATTTTAGTTACTTTAAAATGTGGGTTTTCATTATTTGATTTTATTAAATCCAATTGATGTATGGGCTGTAATTTACCTATGATTTCAATTCATTTTGATCACTATTATGATGATTTATATTGAGTTATGAAGTTATGAACATGCATGTCCCCTTTCAAATTTGATTTATGAATGGGTGACTTAAATTATGATTTGGATGTTGATTTAATTATAGATTTAATTCAACTTCACATTATGATGATGTTAATTTTAACTTGAATCTATATTACCCATTCCATCCTCACATCATGCATTGCATTTTCATTCATGGACATTGGTTTATATTGAAATTATGAAGTGGTCCTGGCCTAACTATATTTATGAAACGATTATGATATGATTTTGATAAGATATTAGTTTTGACAAGAATGCGATCACAAATTTGTCTTATGATTATGGACTTTTGAGCATCTCGGGTGCTTGCACCATCTTGTGTATGTGAATGAGTTATTCCTTGCATGAGTATCATGATTATTACTTATGATTTGGCATTTGAGCCTAAATGTGCATTAAATGGTTATGAAATGAACTACGATTTGAAATAAGTATTGTGTCTCTTGAAATCACATATATGTATAAGTATTCTCGTAGGATGCCGACTTAGCACCGATGGATTGGGGGTGTTAAGACTATCCCCAAGGGTCCTCTCCTTTTCCTTGAACTACGTGCCTAGCATGGATTATGAGAATCCTATCCGAAATGGGACAAGATCCCGTAAGTAAGGTGGCTTCATACGAAATGGGAGGGGTTCCTATAAGTTGAAGTATTATGTGATATGATATGCTATATGAAAAATCCTTACCGAAATGGGAGCGGTGCCCTTAAGGGGGTTCTTCATATGAAATGGGACGGGATCCTGTAAGTTGAAGTATGGTTTATCTTTGGCAAGTAGACCACCTCTTCACCGGTGAGGAGTTTTCATCGGGATTTCAAGTAATAGCTCGCTTAGTCTTACGCATGTCGGTTGAGATCGCATCCCCACTATATATGAGCATTGTTGCATTTCATGCATCATAAATTTCATGGCATCTTATATACATTTCCATTGGAGATATGATTCTTTTTATATTATGTGCTTGTCATCTGACATTGAAATGTAGGTTTGGTATGTCATATATATTGCATGCCCGCATATTTAGTACATTCAAACGTACTAACGCATAGTTTATGACTATATGATTTTACCAACTAAGGGCCGAGCACTTCGAGTATCAATCATTTGATGAGCAGTCTGATTCAGAAGAGTATTATGGTGAGTCCCATTGTCCAAGGAAGAGCCATCTTCCTTAACCTTTACTATCTTGAGTTCATTTTTTTCGTTTGAGAGTGAGCCTGGAACATGTCCTAGCCCTCATTCCATCTTGATTAGAGGCATACGTTGGACAATACGTTGACTCTTTTGAAAACTACTTGTTTTCTGTGGTACCTGGCTTATGTATTTGTTGGAGTGTTTTATGGGAGATTCTTATTTGGCTATATTCATATTTTGGTGTGAAAATGTGGAACATCCCTAGCCCCGTATTGCCCCCATAGCGTGAGTCCTATTATCCTGCCCTTTAGAACTATGTGTTGCGATTTGTATGTCCTTCCTGAATCGATGTTGTGGAATTAGATACATGAGGCTTGTTTGGGAACTCTCGGGTTCCCATTCACTATGTCACATCTAGGCCCTAGTATCGGGTGTGACATCCATCCTGTTAGTTGGGGGTCACCTTTCAAAAACTCCAAATTTTCTTCATGCTTGGAACTCACACCCACGACTTCATCTACGGGCCATGTTTCCTTCCAAGGGTCGTATATTCCCTTCTTGGATCACTTCATACTTGGGAAAAATTCAACCTCCTGAGGCTCCCATCCAGGATTCTAGCCTACGGCTCATGGATTCAACAACGGGCCATGGACTTGGTTTCATGGACTGACTCTGGGCATTTCCAGCCTAACTTTTCTACACTTTCGGGGCTCCTAGCTTAGTGGTCGTTACAATACTGATGATGCAAGGAATCTAATTAAGTTAAACTAAGGCACTTAGGAGGTTCTACGTGTTACCCTTCAACGTAGGAAAATAGAAGACTACTTGCCATGTTAGACTTATTTAAGGCCCCATAAGTTGGAAAGTTGAAAGAACAAAATTCTAACAAAGTTCCCTAAAAAATCCCTTGTTGCAGGCATTAGGTGGTCCAAACGAACCCCTAAATTGGTCGTTTGGAGGACTGGGCCGCCCAAGACATCTATGGTCCAGGCGCTCAAATGTTTCCCCATAGGGTAAGAGACCATGAGGGGTATCATAACCCATGGTGGCCCCCGCGGGAACCACCCTTGAACCTTGAAAAATTCCTATCTAACAACGACCCCTCTTACAAGTTGTGGTCCCTTAAATGGGTTATTTTGAGGCTCATGGAAAATGGCCTTAGGAAAAATCCAAGGACCTTTTTGAGCTCCCTCCCAAAAACCCCTACATAGTTCGTATGCCTTTATGCGATTTGTTTGGGGTCCTATACTAGTGTCCACCCAAGTGAGTTTTCAAGGTTAATATGAAGGATATTTGGGTCATTTCTCTATTTAGATATATTTGGATGATTTTTAGGCCAAAATACCAGTCTATAAACTACCATAACCCATCTAAACTCATTTATTTTAACATAATTCCCAAATTACAAATCATTTTTCTAAAAATATTCTCAATTTTCTCTTCTTCTCTATGTTAATTTTCAGTGAAGATTCAAGAAACTCCTTCAAGTTTCAAGATCAATTCCTCCTAAATTTCATAGTTTCTACATCAAGGTATGCGTGTTTCATCCATAAGGTACTTTCATCTAAGGAGCTGAAAAGGTCTTCCACTTTTTAATTGATTTCAAGTATGAAATTTATGAGTTTTAACTAATTCTCAATTAAGTACATGAATTTTTTCTATATCTATGTTTATCTACATAATTAAGTACGAATCATAATGAATTTCATAATTTTTTATGGTTTTAAAAATGATTTCTCTACAAGGCTATTAGGGTTCATTAATGTACATTTGGAGTTCTTATATATATGATTCCAATTGATGTAATTCCTCAAAATTAAGCACTATCTTCATGAATTTCATGTTCTAAAGTTTTTTTGGAATTGAACCCACATGATTACCCTATTCATCAATGAATTTTGATCATGAATAACAAGGACTTCTTTCGGGGTTTATAAAAGATATTTAGTGAAAAGACAATTCTCACCTAATCAAGGATTCATATCTAAAAGGATAATTCCCCCATTGATGAATCACCCAAAGTTTTATGAGCTACTCTTATGAATGATGGTTTTCAATATCTCAAAGTTATAATTTATTTATGAATGACAATAAAATAATGGTATATTATTCCATGAAATTTTGCTTACCACCGAGAAGGTAGGCATTTGGTTCAGTGGATGTTAAGATTATCAATCCAAGAAAAGTTTAATACCAAACTCTTGTCTAAAAATATGAAGTGTTATATATTGCCTTTTTGGACTAGGCTAGTGGTACCATATTTAGCCCCCGACTTTTAAATGAATGAATGTACTATGATGGAGTCTACCTTTAAATGTAGTCTCACTTCTAGTCCTGGAATATGAGAACTCGTCAACTAGAGATTTTGGGTATTCTTCTCTAATCTCTTTGACCTATGGTGGCACTAGTTATGGGATATGGGTACTCACCGCTAGTCCTCTCGATGCTAGGTGGTACTCTAACAAGAATAAGATATCATAAGTCATAGGGTAATGTCAAGGGGTAGAGAAATGTCTAATCACCAATCCTTTTTTATTATAAAGTCATAATCTTTGAATAGCTCCTTAATCTTATTCTAGTGAGCGATCCTCCATCATAATTCATAAGCATAGGTCGTATATTAAGTGAGAGATCCTTCACCATATTTCATAAGCTTAAATTATTTCATAAGCCTTCATTCCTCATGAAAAACATCATTTGAAACTTCGCCTCATCATTATCGAAAATATATGCATGAGGTCCTTAATAGGTTATGATCATAGGTCACAATAAAATTTAGGGTAAAGGCACAGATTCATAGTAAATTAACTTAGGACAACGTAACTTTTGATGAGTCTATACACAATCATATAAAATTATACCAATTGAATCATAATTGAGAGAAGACATTAAATAATTCATAAAATCATACTTGAAATTAGCATAATACATAGATCTATGTAATGAACAATTGAAATCATGCAATTTAAAATCAAATCATACAAATATTGAATGACAACACAAATTGAAGTTATGATTAATTGGATTCATAATCAATTTCATGAATCCTAGATATCACGTAGGAGAATCTTTATAAATATTATTGAAGTCAAGTAATTATTGGCAACTTATACATAATTAGTTTCATAATCATAATATAGAACATAATTTATGTAATTGGAATTGAAATCATGAAAACCCATAAAAGTCATACTTCAAAAGTTTAGAAACAATTGAGAATTTATTTGGCTCCATGGATGAAAGGGATTCATAGATGAATACCCACATACCTTGAGTGAATTGCTTTATGAAATATAAAAAACAATGGTGGGACTTGAAAAACTAGCTTGTTGTTGAAGAGACCCATTTGAAGAAGATGAACTTTGAGAGAATTTTGGACTTTAGGTGAGAAATCAGGGGAATGGGTGAAAGTACAATACAAAATTATAATAGGAGGTTTTAAAGGGCCAAAATGAGGTATATTAGTGATTAAAAGGGTAGAAAATGTTAAAAATATCCTTTAATAATTTCTGTCGAACAGATTTTACTGACGGACTCTACAGTTTGTATAAGGATTGACAAGCTGCAGAGGGCTTTCATGTAAGGCAGGGTAAAATTTAAAATCTCAAAAATTTCTTTACGGATACCATGTACAGTCCATGGTTTCTTCTACAGACAATAAAATAAAGTCTTCTCATATGACTACCCTTCATCCTTGAAAATTTTCCAACTACTTGTATCTTTTATGATTGAATTTACAATCCATAATTTGTATTATGATTCGTACATGTGCTCAAAAATTCTAACCTCATTAATTTCTTAAGTCTTCCCTTCTATGACAATGTAACACCCGGTAAATTATCAAAATACCCCTAGGGAAGAGGTGTGCATAATACGCATCTTCCGATGCTTGGATTGAAAATTCGAGAGCGGATTCGTGATCAGCACTGAAAATTGAGTGGGAGAAGGATCTCGGTTGATTCTTAGAGCGATCGAGTCGAAAAGTAATTTTTCGTTTCAAAATAAAAAATAGTGTGACTTCGCGATGGAACTGCGTCGCGGACCTGTCACGGAGCCACACTTATCTTTTTCTGTGATTTTTTTGATGGAGTTGAATTTTCCAAAAATACACTGTCTATGACAGGTCCACGTCACGGACTGTGTTATTTCAGGTCGGGGAAAAATTCTTTAACATTACGAAGGGCATTTTAGTTCATTCCTATCTATCCTAAATGTACCCCATATGACCAATAAAGGTCGGTTTCTAAGAAAAGGGTTTCAAAAACCCAATTCTAAAGCGTTCTTCCTATAAGTCACTAAGTCGGGGCTTGAGGAGAGTTGAGGTTGAGGAGCTAAATAGAAGGATTGTGCGAATTTGTGTTAGCAAATCTTTCCAGGTATGTAAGACTAACCCAAAGAATGGGAATTTTCTCCCATGTGCCCTCTTGAGTATATTAAATTGTGTATATGAACATAATGAGGTTATGAACATAATGAGGTTGATGTGAAGAGTTTTGAGCGTGCATTTTGCATTTTACTTTATGCATATGTTTTCTTAAACTGATGATCATCATAAAACTTAATTTACACTCATAATTCATTACATATGTGTATTCTTTTAATACCCTATGACTATTTTATTAAAAAGGAGTAAGAATGCACTAAGCGATGGGTCTAGAGCCTAAATGAGAATGATGTTATGATGTTGTGATTGTGTTCACATTTGAGGAGAGTCTTGATGATGATGTTGATGAACATGATGTTTTATGATGTCTTAAACTTGAAAGTTTAATTTCTAAAAGAGTATCTTGAGTCCATGATGTTGATGTTGATGTTGATGAAGTGAGGTGATGTTGATGTTGAGGCACTATGTCCCTATGGGACTAATGTTGATGTTGAGATATTATATTATGTCCCTACGGGACTGATGTTGATGTTGAGGTATTATGTTATGTCCCTATGGGACTGATGATGAGGTATTATGTCCCTATGGGACAGATGAGGTTGAGGTTTTATGAGCATGTTGAGTATGGGAGGAGGATTGAGCACCAAAATGGGTAAGGGTGAGTCCCACTTGAACCCATTAACTATGTGGCCCTCGTAGAAAGAGGGGATTGAACCACATTGCGGATGGATCCATTCTTGTCCCAAATGAGGACTGAGGTTTTTCTTGTGGATCCACTGAGGTTGATGTCCTTTACCCCGGGAAGGATGTTGGATGGATGTGGCAACGGCATCGCTTCGTTGTATCATCACTGGCTTATAAGTTATGGTTGTCGGTTAGAGAAACTCCCAGTTAGGTTCCAATTTGATAGAACTCTGATGTTGATATTGATGTTGATGTGATGTTCTGAGTCGATGTTTTTGGAGTTGAATCAATGTTGATGTTCCCTCAGTTGAGTCAGCGTTGAGGTTCCTTGAGTGAGTTGAGTCGAGTTTCCTTGAGATGAGTTTGATGTGATGATGATGTTAAGATGAGAGGTTGATGGGTCATTTGTCTATTCTAATCCCTTGTCTTAGATAGACTCTTGACATTCTGATGGAGTATGATGTTTAGTTGATGTTTTCTTTATGTTGTTGTAACTACATTGTTATTCAGCTTTTTTACATGCCAGGACATTCCATGTACTGATGCCATTTGGTGCTGCATCATTTCATGATGCAGATACAGGAGTTAGAGGACTTCAGCAAATGCACCGTTGAGGTTGGAGAATTCGAGTTCCAACATTGGTGAGACTCCTTGCTATCCGAAGGAGACCCCTTTTATTTAATGTTCTTTTATTCATTGAGTCTGGTAGCCATGGCCTGTCATGGCACTATTCTTAGACAGTTGAGCCAGATTAGAGACTTCGTAGACATGATGTCGAGGTTGATGATGATGTTTTCCTTATGAATTGAGTAGTACTTTTACTTACTTAGTTTGATGTTGAGACTGATGTTGGACTTTGGCCTTTTATTGAGGTAGTTCCCTATTTACTTCCGCTATTATGATGTTAAACTAATTGTCCTGAGAACAAGTCGTTCGCTTAGGGGCTAGCAACAGTCTCTGAGTGTTGGCCATGTCTAGAGTACCCTCCCAGAGCGTGACAAACTCTGTATCAGAGCACAGAGTTCAAGAGTCCTAGGGAGTCTATGAAGTCGTGTCTAGTAGAGTCTTGTTTATGCGTGTGTTGTGCACCACACTTCATAAATAGGATGCTACATGGCATTAGGAAATGGTTACCCTTCTGTGATGTTCTGAGCTCGTGCGATAGAGCTTGACTCTATGAAACCCCCTTTCTGATTCGTGCATTACGTGCTTGCAGATAATGCCTCCAAAATGCACTGTTGCACAAAGAGATTCCTCAGTCCCTAACACTGAGAATCCCTTACCAGAGGCTCCTAACCCGCATGGGACAAGGAGATGGGGTCAACCTGCCAGAGCTACTGAAGCTCCACCGGCACCTTCTGCTCATTGAGCCTCCACTTTGGAAGTAGACTTCAAGGGAGCTATTACTATGCTCACTCCGTTGGTGGCCTCTCAGAGTAGCAGTCGTGGTCCTCAAGCCCCTAGGTCCAACTACCAAGAGCCTACAGCTGCAGCCAGGCTTAGAGATTTCCTGAGGATGAACCCGCCAGTCTATACGGGGTCCAAGGTTGAGGAGGATCCGTGAAACTTTATTGATGAGGTGCGCAAGATCCTGAGGGCCATGCATGCAAATGAGGTTGAGGGAGTTGAGCTGGTCTTTTATCAGCTTAAGGATGTTGCTAATGTCTGGTATAACTAGTGGGAAGATGGTAGAGGTGAGGATGCTGAGCCTGCTGAGTGGGAGGAGTTTGAGAGTACTTTTCTCGATCGCTTCTTTCCCCAAGAGTTGAGGGAGGCAAAGGTCGAAGAGTTCGTGAATCTGAAACAAAAGGGGTTGACTGTCAAAGAGTACAGCTTGAAGTTCATCCAGCTGTCCAAATATGCTCCAGAGATGGTCCTTGATATGAGGGCAAGAATGAGGAAGTTTGTATCTGGGTTGGGCAGGCATGTGACGAGGGAGTGTAAGGAAGCATTGTCGATTACAGACATGGATATTGCTAGACTTATGGTCTATGCCCAGCAGACCAAAGAGGTTAAGAAGAGGGACAGGGAAGAGAAGCAAAGTAAGAAAGCCAAATTGCTAGGGCATGAGCCTAATTAGCAGAAGTAGAATAAAAGTAAAAGGACCTTCTTTCAGAAGAAGTCTTCTAGCCATGCACCTCCGATGGCGAGTGCACCTGTTCACCAAAACAGGTATGATCAGAAATCCTATGGTCACCAGAATTTCAGAGCACAGGGACCAAGTCCCAAGCTAGTGTTGCTCAAGGTCCGAGAGGAAGGCGACCTTGTGGCAGATGGGGCAGGCTGCATCTTGGTGCATGTCGTGAGGGCACCAATACATTCTTTTCATGTGGACAGCCTGGTCGTTTCTAGGGTGAGTTCCCTACGAGGAATCAGAGGTGGAGTGATAGAGGTCATAAAGCTAAGTCTTCTATAGTGCCCCCTGCGGGCAGTCATCAGAAGGTTGCCACTGCAAATGCAGTGGGCGGGACGAACCGTCTATATGCGATGGGTAATCGACAGGATCAAGAAGTTGCTCTAGATGTTGTTACGGGTATGCTACGAATCTTTTCTTATAATTGTTATGCATTGCTTGACCCGGATGCCACCTTGTCTTTTGTGATACCCTATGCGGCCAATAAGTTTGAGGTTCTCCCTCAGTGTTTGCTTGAATCTTACACTGTTTCTACTCCTACTGGTGAGTCTATCCTGGCTAAGAGGGTCTATAGAGACTGTGTGGTGTCCATCTGTCATAGGGATACTTTGGCCAATTTGGTAGATTTGGAGATGGTTAACTTTGATGTGATTCTGGATTTGGATTGGCTCCATGCTTGCCATGCATCCATAGATTGTAGGACCCGAGTCGTTACATTCCAATTTCCGAATGAACCGGTCCTAGAGTGGAAGGGAGGTTATGTTGCACCCAAGGGTAGATTTATTTCCTACCTGAGGGCGAGGAGGTTAATCTCTAAGGGGTGTATTTATCACCTTGTACGAGTTAGATCTGATGATGTTGAGTCCCCTACTCTTGAGTCGGTCCCTATTGTAAATGAGTTCCTTGAGGTGTTCCCTGAGGATTTACCTGGAGTCCGTCCTGATAGGGAGATCGACTTTCGTATTGATGTACTTCCTGACACGCATAATTACCTTATAGGATTGTCCCTGCTAAGTTGAAAGAGTTGAAGGAGCAGTTGAAAGATCTATATAGCGAAGGGTTTTATTAGACCCAGTGTTTCTCCTTGGTGTGCTCCCATTCTGTTTGTACGAATGAAGGATAGGTCTCTCAGAATGTGCATAGACTATAGGCAACTCAAAAAGGTCATGGTCAAGAATAAATATCCTCTTCCCAAGATAGATGACTTGTTTGACCAACTTCAGGGTGCCTCGTGCTTTTCAAAGATAGACCTCAAATCGGGTTACCACCAGTTAAAGGTGAAGGAATGTGATATTCCAAAGACAACTTTCAGGACAAGAAATGGCCGTTTTGAGTTCTTGGTCATCTCCTTTGGGTTGACAAATGCACCGGCAACTTTCATAGACTTGATGAATAGGGTGTTCAGACCCTACCTTGACATGTTTGTGATCGTGTTCATTGATGATATCTTGGTATATTCGAGGAATGAGAAAGACCATGCTAAACATCTTCGCATTGTCCTTCAAACTCTTAAGGACCATGAATTGTATGCGAAGTTCTCCAAATCTGAGTTTTGGCTTAAGTTAGTTGCTTTCCTAGGCCATGTGGTTTCGGGTGATGTAATTCGAGTAGATAGTCAAAAGATTGAAGCAGTTGCAAGCTGGCCAAGACCAACCTCTCCATCTGACATAAGGAGTTTCTTGTGGTTAGCAGGCTACTACCGTAAGTTTGTTGAGGGATTTTCTTCCCTATCCGTGCCATTGACCAAGCTAACTCAGAAGAAGGTCAAGTTTCAGTGGTCTGAGGAATGTGAGAAGAGTTTCCAAGAGTTAAAGACTAGGTTGACCACCGCACCTGTCTTGACCTTACTTGACGGGACGAAAGGTTTTGTAATATACTGTGATGCGTCAAGAGTTGGGTTGGAATGTGTATTAATGCATAAAGGAAAGGTGGTGGCCTATGCTTCCAGGCAGCTTAAGGTTCATGAGAGCAACTATCTGACCCATGATCTTGAGTTGGCGGCAATTATGTTCGCACTTAAAATCTAGCGCCACTATTTGTATGGAGTGCATGTGTTCACGGATCACAAGAGCGTACAGTATGTCTTCAGTCAGAGAGAGTTCAACCTGCAACAGAGAAGATGGTTGGAATTGCTCAAAGTCTATGACATGAGCATTATGTACCACCCATGTAAAGCTAATGTTGTTGCTGATGCTCTTAGCAGGTTGTCTATGGGTAGCACAGCCCATGTTGAGGAGGAGAAGAAGGAGTTAGTGAAGGAAGTGCACAGTTTGGCCCGATTCGGAGTCCAGCTTGAGGAGAACGATGAGGGAGGAATTAATGTTCAAAATGGATCTGCATCGTCCCTAGTGACTGAGGTAAAAGAGAAGCAGGATCGAGATCCTATTATACTCCAATTGAAGGAGGATGTTCAGAGGCAAAAAGTGAGGGTCTTCTCCAAAGGGGGAGATGGTGTATTGAGGTACCAAAGTAGGCTATGTGTCCCGGATGGTTATGGTGTTCGAGAGAGGATTCTGGATGAGACTCATAACACTAGATACTACATTTATCCGGGATCCACCAAGAGCTATCACGACTTGGAATGAAGCGGTATATCGCGGAGTTTGTTTCAAGATGCCCAAATTGCCAACAAGTAAAAGTTGAGCATCAAAGGCCAATTGGCTTGGCCTAAAACTTCGAGATTCTAGAATAGAAGTCGGAGATGATTAATATGGCTTTCATCACTGGCCTACCGAGATCCCGGAGACAACATGATTCCATATGGGTGATTGTAGACAGGATGACGAAGTCAGCGCATTTCCTGGCAGTCAAGACGACCGACACTGCAGAGGATTATGCCAAGCTGTATATCCAAGAGATTTTGAGGTTGCATGGATTTCCCTTGTCCATCATCTCGGGCAGAGGAGCCCAATTTACTTCTCATTTCTGGAAGTCTTTCCAAAAAGGATTGGGTACCAAGGTGAACTTGAGCATAGCTTTTCATCCACAGATGGATGGACAAGCCGAGCACACTATTCAGACGGTAGAGGACATGTTGAGAGCATGCGCCCTTGACTTCAAGGGAAATTGGGATGATCACTTACCCTTGATTGAATTTGCATATAACAATAGTTATCATGCAAGCATTGAAATGGCCCCTTATGAGGCCTTGTATTGGAGGAGATGTAGATCACCTATTGGGTGGTTTGAAGTTGGAGAGGCTGAGTTGATTGGTCCTGACCTTGTCTATCAGTCCATAGAGAAGGTGAAGATCATTCAAGAAAGATTGAAGACTGCCTAAAGTCGTTAGAAATCTTACACAGATATGAGGAGAAGAGACCTAGAGTTTGAGGTGAGCGATTGGATTTACCTGAAGGTATCACCCATGAAAGGTGTCATGAGGTTTGGGAAGAAGGGGAAATTAAGTCCTCGCAACATTGGTCTGTATCAGATTATGCGAAGAAGTGGAAAGGTTGCTTGTGAGCTAGAATTGCCTTCCGAGTTAAATGGAATCCATCCAGTGTTCCACATTTCGATGTTGAAGAAATATTTGGGGGATCCTGCCTTAGTAAATCCTGTGGAAAGCACGAGAGTTAGAGACAGTTTGTCCTATGAGGAAATCCCAGTCCAAATCCTTGATCGACAAGTTCGCAGGCTGAGGAACAAAGAGATCGCCTCTGTCAAAGTTCTGTGGAGGAATCAATTTGTCGAGGCACCCACATGGGAAGCTGAGGAAAAGATGAAAGCAAAATACCCGCACCTATTCGCGCTCGAGGTTGAAGAAAGTGTTAAAGGTAACATCCCTACTTTTATGAAAATTGATGTTCCTACCATGAGTATATATGTATAAATTCCTGATGCATGAGTAGATGTTATTGATGTTGAGGAGGAGTAAGGAGGTGAGTTGATGAGTGAGTATCGAGGTGAGTCTTGAGTATATTCGTGCCTAAGTACCATTTCTACTCATCATTCGAGGATGAATTATCCCAAGAGGGAGATAATGTAACACCCAGTAAATTACCAAAATACCCCTAGGGAAGAGGTGTGCGTAAAATGCATCTTTCGATGTTCGGATTGAAAATCCGAGAGCGAATTCGTGATCAGCACTAAAAATTGAGTGGGAGAAGGGTCTCGATCGATTCTTAGAGCGATCGAGTCGAAAGGTAATTTTTCGTTCCAAAATAAAACAATAGCGTGACTTTGCGATGGAACTGCGTCACGGACCTGTCGCGGAGCCACACTTATATTTGTCTGTGATTTTTTTGATGGAGTTGAATTTTCCAAAAATACACTGTCTACGACAAGTCCGCGTCACGGACTGTGTTATTTCAGGTCGGGAAAAAATTCTTTAACATTACGAAGGGCATTTTAGTTCATTCCTATCTATCCAAAATGTACCCCTATGGCCAATAAAGGTCGGTTTCTAAGAAAAGGGTTTCAAAAACCCAATTCTAAAGCGTTCTTCCTATAAGTCACTAAGTCGGGGCTTGAGAGGAGTTGAGGTTGAGGAGCTAAATAGAAGGATTGTGCGAATTTGTGTTAGAAAATCTTTCCAAGTATGTAAGACTAACCCAAAGAATGGGAATGTTCTCCCATGTGCCCTCTTGAGTATATTAAATTGTGTATATGAACATATGAGGTTGATGTGAAGAGTTTTGAGCATGCATTTTGCATTTTACTTTATGCATATGTTTTCTTAAACTGTTGATCATCATAAAACTTAATTTACACTCATAATTTATTACATATGTGTTTTCTTTTAATACCCTATGACTATTTTATTAAAAAGGAGTGAGAATGCACTAAGCGATGGGTCTAGAGCCTAAATGAGAATGATGTTATGATGTTGTGATTGTGTTTCACATTTGAGGAGAGTCTTGATGATGATGTTGATGAGCATGATGTTTTATGATGTCTTAAACTTGAAAGTTTAATTTCTAAAAGAGTATCTTGAGTCCATGATGTTGATGTTGATGTTGATGAAGTGAGGTGATGTTGATGTTGAGGCACTATGTCCATATGGGACTAATGTTGATGTTGAGATATTATATTATGTCCCTACGGGACTGACGTTGATGTTGAGGTATTATGTTATGTACCTATGGGACTGATGATGAGGTATTATGTCCCTATGGGACAGATGAGGTTGAGGTTTTATGAGCATGTTGAGTATGGGAGGAGGATTGAGCACCAAAATGGGTAAGGGTTAGTCCCACTTGAACCCATTAACTACGTGGCCCGCGTAGGAAGAGAGGATTGAACCACAATGTGGATGGCTCATTTCTTGTCCCAAATGAGGATTGAGGTTTTTCTTGTGGATCCACTGAGGTTGATGTCCTTTACCCCGGGAAGGATGTTTGATGGATGTGGCAATGGCATCGCTTCATTGTATCATCACTGGCTTATAAGTGATGGTTGCCGGTTAGAGAAACTCCCAGTTAGGTTCCAATTTGATAGAACTCTGATGTTGATGTTGATGTGATGTTCTGAGTCGATGTTTTCGGAGTTGAGTCGATGTTGATTTTCCCTAAGTTGAGTTAGCGTTGAGGTTCCTAGAGTGAGTTGAGTCGAGTTTCCTTGAGATGAGTTTGATGTGATGATAATGTTAAGATGAGAGGTTGATGGGTCATTTGTCTATTCTAATCCCTTGTCTTAGATAGACTCTTGACATTCTGATGGAGTATGATGTTTAGTTGATGTTTTCTTTATGTTGTTGTAACTACATTGTTATTCAGCTATTTTACATGCCAGGACATTCCACGTATTGATGTCATTTGGTGCTGCATCATTTCATGATGCAGATACAGGAGTTAGAGGACTTCAGCAAATGCACCGTTGAGGTCGGAGAATTCGAGTTCCAACATTGGTGAGCCTCCTTGCTATCCAGAGGAGACCCCTTTTATTTAATGTTCTTTTCTTCATTGAGTCTGGTAGCCATGGCCTGTTATGGCACTATTCTTAGACAGTTGAGCCAGATTAGAGGCTTCGTAGACATGATGTCGAGGTTGATGATGATGTTTTCCTTATGAATTGAGTAGTACTTTTACTTAGTTTGATGTTGAGACTAATGTTGGACTTTGGCCTTTTATTGAGGTAGTTCCCCATTTACTTCTGCTATGATGATGTTAAACTGACTGTCCTGAGAACAAGTCATTCGCTTAGGGGCTAGCAATAGTCTCTGAGTGTCGGCCACGTCTAGGATACCCTCCCGGGGCATGACAGACAACTTTTTAACTACCTATCAAACATTTCACGATCCATATAACCACTTATCTTGTCCAAGTTGGTTTTGTCCACCCCCCAGAATCTACTCTACTATTCCTTCTATGAGATGTACAAATGTGTATGACCTATTTTGTCCCTTTTGTAGTTAAAAGTTTTAAGGCAGAATTTACTCACAGGTTCCACCAACATCTTTTTACGGCTTGTGAGCCCTTTTAGGACTCGTAAAATAGGCTCTTATTTCCCTAGTCAGTGTACTTTCTGAGCTTTTCTCTTGATTCAAACTTTACAATTTCTAAGGTATACAAGGCTAGTGGTTAACTTGGGACCAACAATGAATTTTGAGTATGGTCTATGCTTAGGATATATACTTGATGCATGATGTATTTCTAGTTCTCTAAAATATGGCTTTAACGCGAGAAACTCATTTGAGACCTCTGAACATAAATCAACATTACAAATTGATCATAAAAAATGTTGTAAACTTCTTAAATCATCAAATAATAGTTTTGAGGTTGCCATTATCAAATATTGATCACGGTCAAATCAAAACCTTATGAATTACTAGAATTTCTTCCAAGAGTTGAAATCACACTGAAGTGGCCCGAGACTTATGAATGCTAGAATTTCATCCAAGAGTTCAAATCACATTTAAGTGCCTCAAGAGCCTTTGCAAACTGTCCAATGTAGTCATAAATCACCCTCCAGACCTAATGGAATATCTTCAAAATTTGAAGCGAACTTTGCTAATCTCAAATGTTAACTTAGCTCAAATATCCCCAAATCTCAAGCTACCAAAACTTAATATACTTTTTGAGACACGTTTAATCACCTCAAGAATTGAGCAGCGCCATTTGTGCAAGTGACAAATGTCATAATGATCTACAAAGAGAGTGAATGCATTGAAAACGGGCAAAAAAGCTCAAAACGGCCATGAGGATCGTTACAATCTGATTATAATATTTCAGTTTGCTTGACATGAAATGGTATGACATCATGACATACCTAATTTGTAACGTGACATTAGTTTCAAAGGAATCATGATCAAATATAAATAATTTTTTTAGTCAAATATATGTATGATTTAACCAACGCAGATTCTGTTAAGACTGTGTCCACATTATAGACTCCAAACTGGGGAGATAAAAGGTTAAGAGTCAATTACTTACATGACCGGCCATGACCAAAAGAATTTCGTATAGGAACTCCATAGTTTGTTTATTTACATAGACATCAACAAGACTAAGACCAAAATAAAACTAGACCATATTAATTGTCTTTTCATCAATGTAGCTCCACTGTTTGTAGAAGTATCAGATTCTGAAAGAGCTTCATAACTATAATTAAGGTTTGAACCACAAAGAGCTTGTTTTCCCTTAATATCATTCATTTTCAAATCCACTTCCTTTTCTCTTGGTTTTAAACTAGGGAACATTACTGCTTCTTGAACTGAAGTATGTGCCAACCCTAACAAATGTCCAATCTCATATGTAGCTACTGATTCCAAATCAATAGCCACATCCGATTTCTCTCTTTCAAAGTCCACTGCCCATGTTTCTGCAGCGTCAAGGTGGAACCTACCGGTTTCTGGTGAAAATGCATGAGCTAAAACCCCTAAAACCCCATCAAATGGCTCTCCATCTCCATGATCACCTTTATAAAAACCTATTTCAATATCTACAAATCTTTAATCATTGCTTTCCAAGAATGTGACAAGTATTGCCTGCTAAAGACATAATATAATCAAGTAACGAAAAACATCATATTATTTTCAATAACTTATGAGACTTTTAAATGAAATAATCATATAATGCAATATGGCATAAAAACAAATTTCCAATATGGCAGGATTAAACTCAAATTTTCAAATTTTACTGCTACACCCAGAAAAAACAAAAAGCAAAAAGAAGAATATCGACTCATAAAAACATATGTTTAAATCCATCAGGGGACAATAGCATTTCATGGAGCAACGACACAACAAATTCATGAAATATATGACTATAATGCATGTATAGCTCAATCAAAAGGATGTAATATGGTGTTCAACAAACTTGTAATGATGTTGTGCATTGAGACATAAAACACAAACACATCAAAATTCTAAATGAGATGGTCAAACATCAATTATTTTCATTAGTAAAGAGGATATTTAGGTATAATATATCATTTAAATTTAAGAAAGTCATTTTTATTAGTGTGTATATATATATATATATATATATATATATATATATATATGACAAACTTAGTAAAAACTTAAACTTTTAAATGAAAAAGATAGTGTAATATTACCGATGCCCAATGGTCGAATGCACGTTGAAAAGCATCCTTTATCTCCCGTATGCTCAATGAATTTATTACATTATCCAGAGAGAATCTGTAAGTTAAAGTTGTTGGTATACTTCTAGACCATCTTGGCTTGCCTATGAAAAATGTGTAGTTTCTCTTTGCATGCATAAATAATTTAGGAGTAGAGTC
Organism: Solanum rostratum; assembly: GCA_029948455.1. Taxonomy (NCBI): domain Eukaryota; kingdom Viridiplantae; phylum Streptophyta; class Magnoliopsida; order Solanales; family Solanaceae; genus Solanum; species Solanum rostratum. Next base: position 14,733,240 of record CM057055.1, read on the forward strand.
CGATACACCACACCTAGGTGAAATAATCTGAGAAACCGTATTCTCATCAAGTTTTCCAGTGACTGAAAGGCCCAACTTTTTCTGATATTTAATCAAGGCATGTTCCAAGTGATCATCAAATAAATCTATAAAATTCAAGTTATAATCCATCTTCAAATACCCGAATCGATGGAAATACTTCTTGAACTCTGAAATCCCATCGAGCTTCTTTCCTTTGCTAGCATCCACAAACTTCTTAAATTTATGCCATGTATATCCCTTAGTTTTATCATAATTTGTGGGATCAATAGCTTTGTAGGAAAAGAATGGTGTTGTTCTAGTAGAAAGGCATGGAGAGGAGAAGAGAAAGGAGACAAGGAAGAAAGAAAAGAATAATGAGTGCATATTGAATCTTGAGGAAATTGAGATATTGGAGAAGAAACATTGTTGTAAAGGAAAGGTCAAATTTGATATTTTGAAGTAGATGTGTAACTATTTAATACTCATTATTTTCAACTTTTATTTGAACACAGTTTTATAAGGTAAAAGAATAAAAAAAAATTGTATCTTATGATCTTTAACTAAAAATATATTAAAAAAATTAAAATATCCTTTAATTCTAGTGGTGACTAAAATTAAAAAATTATATTAAAAATATATTTATTAAATATTTTTTTAAAAAAAACAAAGGACAAACAAATTGAAACTGATCCGATATACCATATAAAAATGTGGCGATCTAGTATTTGGCAATGGGTGTTATGACTTATGATGGAGTTGGGATGAATCTTCATTGATGATTTTCTGGTTTTTAGTCTCTTTTTTTCTTTTCTTAAGGTTTAATTTTGACCGTTAAGGATAAGGGAAGATGGTTGGTGAATCACAATCTTGATTTTTGGGTTTATATATATATGATGTAAAAGTATTTAAGCCTAAAAATAGCTTGGAAGGCGTTATATGTAGTCAATCAAAATATTATGACGATGCGATTAAGGTGGAGAACGAGAATTTGTGGGTGATTTTAAAGATCGGGTATGAGGGGTTTGGTACATAGGTAGAATGCACCGAACTGAAATTTTATTTTTTCTATTCCTTTGAAAAAGTTATTTTTTTTCATTTAAAGAAATTAATTTTACAAAATATTTTGACCTTAAAAAATGACTCTATATAAAACACACCCAACATGTATTACGATGGTTATCTCACACACCATTTTATTTGTTTTTTTTTCCTTAAGTTTTCTGGCTAATAACAAGTTAGTTGTTTATGAAAATGAAGAATCTAAGTAGGGATGGCAACGGGGCGGGGCGAGGCGGGTATGGGAGGGCTTAGAGCTATGCGCGGAGGGGGAGGTTTAAAGTTATGTGGGACGGAGCGAGTGTGGAGCAGGTTAAAGCAGCCATTTTCAAAACTAACGGGGGGCGGATAGAGAATCTAAAAAATCAAATAAAAAGTAATGAAGTACATATTGATCATCTCCCACACCCGTTCTGGAATTTCAAAGTTCTGAGCCAATCCACATGGCCTTTTGATGCTCAACCTTTATTTCCTGGCAATTTAGGTACGTTGAAACAAACTCAGCAAAATCCCTCTTCATTTTACTCAGCCAATAGACTTCTCTCAAGTCGTGGTACATCTTGGTAGAGCCAGGATGAATGGAATATCTAGTGTTATGGGCCTCACGCGTGATGTGTTGAATACCATCAACATTGGTAACACAGAATCTATTTTGATACCTAAGCACTCCATCTCCCCCTTTGGAGAAAACCTACACTTTTGTTTGTGGAAAACATCCTTCAATTGGAGTCCGACAGGATCTTGATCTTGCTTTTCCTTCACCTCCACCATTAAGTATGAAGCAGACCCATTCTGAACATTAACTCCTCTTTCATTATTCTCCTCAAGTTGAACTCCCAATCAAGCTAAAAGATGCACTTCCTTTGCTAATTCCTTCTTTCCTTCCTCTATAAGGGTTGTGCTACCCATTGACAACCTACTAAGAGCGTCAGCAACAACGTTAACTTTTCCTGGGTTGTAGAGAATACTCATATCATAATCCTTGAGCAACTCCAAGTATCTCCTTTGTTGCAGGTTGAGCTTTTTCTGAATAAAAACATATTGCAAGCTCTTGCGGTCAGTGAATAGATCCACATGCACTCCATATAAGTAGTGGCGCTAGATTTAAAGTGCAAACACCACTGCTGCCAACTCGTGATCATGGGTTGAATAGTTCCTCTCATGAACCTTGAGCTGCCTGGAAGCATAGGCTATCAACTTCCCTCTCTACATCAGTACACATCCCAATCCAATCCTCAAAGCATCACAATAAATTATAAAGTCCTCTGTCCCATCGGGTAAGGTAAGGACCGGTGCAGTAGTCAACCTCGTCTTCAACTCTTGGAAACTCTTCTCACATTCATCGGACCATTGAAACTTGACCTTTTTCTTAGTCAATTTAGTCAATGATGCAGATAGGGAAGAAAATCCTTCAATAAACATGCGGTAGTAGCCTGCCTACCCAAAGAAACTTCTTATGTCGGTGGGAGAGGTCGATTTGGGCTAGTTCTTAACCATTTCAATCTTTTGGGCATCCACTCGAATAATATCACCGGAAACAACTTGGCCTAGGAAGGCCGTTAACTTAAGCTAGAACTCACATTACGAGAATTTTGCATACAACTCAAGGTCCTTAAAGGTTTGGAGGATAACTCTGAGATGATTAGCATGCTCCTCCTCACTTCTCGAATACATCAAAATATCATCGATGAACACAATCACAAAGATATCAAGATATTGTCTGTGTACTCTATTCATCAAATCCATAAAGGCTGCAGGTGCATTCGTCAAAGGACATGACTAAGAACTCAAAATGGCAATATCTAGTCCTAAAGGTTGTCTTTAGAATGTCACATTCCCTCACATTCAACTGATGGTAGTCAGATCTAAGGTCTATCTTTGAGAAACAAGAGGCGCCCTAAAGTTGGTCAAACAAATCATCTATCCTTGGGATATTTATTCTTTATCATGACCTTGTTCAGTTTCCTATAATCAATACACATTATGAGGGACCCATCTTTCTTTTGCACGAATAGGACAGGAGCACCCCAAGGAGAAACACTTGGCCTAATGAAGCCCTTCTCTAGAAAATCTTTCAATTGTTCTTTTGACTCTTTCAACTCAACGGGGGACATCCTATAAGGTGGAATCGAATAGGCTGGGTATCAGGAAGAACATCAAACCCAAAGTCAATCTCCCTATCAGGAGGGACTCCAGGCAGATCATCGAGAAATACTTCCAAAAACTCATTAACAATCGAGACTGACTTAAGAGTTGGGGACTCAACATCATTAGGTTTCACTTGCACGAGGTGATAGATACAACCTTTGGAAATCAACTTTCTGGCTCTAACATCTGAGATAAATGTTCCTCTAGGTACAACAGAATCACCCTTCCACTTTAGAACCAGATCATTCAAAAATTTGAACTTAACGGTTCGGGTTCTACAATCAGTGGAGGGATGATATCAATTCTGCAATGTGTAAGCACAAATTAGGAGAGAGATTCCATAGAGCTTAACTCTATCGCATGAATTGGAATAATAAAAAGGTGTAACAATTCCTAATTTCCTATAGTCTTCTGCTTATGATATGTGGTCGACAATACACCCATAAGCAAGACTCTAGTAGACACGGCTTCATAGACTCCCTAAGACACTTGAACTCTGTGATTTGATACCAAGTTTTTCACGCCCCGAGAAGGTACCCTTGGCGTGGCTGGAACCTAGAGACTATTGCTAGCCCCAAGCGAACCACTTAGCCTCGTCACATTTATTCAATCAAATAACTCTACTGAACAGTGGAAATGAAAGTAAGTAAATGGGCACATCTCATCTAATGTATCAAAATGACATAGATAATAATAAAGGCTAGTAGAAAGAACTAGCTCACAATCTCAATATCAACATTCAACCATCATCTATGAAGCTGCTATCATTAATCATGTGGTGCAAATGACCGACCCAAGGCTACCCAAATCAAAATATAAGAATAGTCTCATCTAACTCTAAAGCAAGATGAAATAATAATTGTGGATCCTCCGGAGTATGGGAAGCTCACCGACCAGCTGAGAATCTCGGATCTTCAATAGAGCGCCTGTTGACGATCTCTAGTACCTGCCTCTGCATTATAAAATAATGCAGTCCAAAGGGGAAATGAGAATATTGAATGTACTGGTATGTAAAATAGCTAAGTAAAATAGAAACAAGTAGAACAATATGAAACAACATCAACTCAAAACCATCGTCAAATCAAATCAAATCGTCAAATGATTATATATTCAAGAATAAAGAGTAGACAAGTGATCCATCAGCCAACAACCTCATCAATCAAATCAAACTCATCTTAAAAGCACTCACCTCCTCTCATCTCATCTCATCTCATCTCATCTCGACTCAGAGTACTCCAGGTAGGAAATTTATGGTAGTCTCTCTTACCCGACGACAATCAGATATGAGCCAGTGAATGTGCAACAATTATGCTAATGTTGCCACAGATTTTCCAAACTTTCCAAGTAGGGAACGAATCGAAACCATATTGGCTCACCTAATCGACAATCTCAACTCAAGGTTCTAGACTCAATTCTTGAGTTAATTATGCATTTTTTCAAAAATAGTCCTGTAGGATCATGCAATTCTTCATGAAAATATTAAATTCAAGAAAACAAGTTTATGATGATCATCAACATAAGAAAATATATGAGTTTAAATAGATTTTCAAGAAAACCCATCAAGGATTCATGTATATAAACTCTCCAAATCATCAACTCATCTATGACCATCTATTGGGCACATGAGAGAACAAACCCATATTTTTAATTTAGCCTTACATACTTGGGATGAAGTTATCAATCAATCACCTCAAGGATCCCCTCTCAAATAGCTCAAGCTCAAGCTCTTCTCCTCTTTCCTCAAGCCCTAGGCTTGTTAGATTATTAGAATAAGACTTAGAATGGGGGGAGGGTTGACCCTTTTTATGTAAAAACAACCTAATTAGATCGTGTATAGAGTTTATGAGGTGTTGGGAATAGACCAGAATGCCCTTGTAAAATTAAAAACTTTTCAGTTCGCGAAAGGCCCTGTCCACGACACAGACTGATCGCATACTACGTATTTTCAGAAAAGTTTCTGAATGAGTTTTCTCAATCCCGTCGAAAATTCTCAAAAAAATGTAAGTGCAAGTCCGCGATAGAGGCGCAACACGCTCCTGTCCCATACAACCAGTGTTTTGTGCTTCATATTGAAAAATTATCTTTTGATCAGGTCGCTATAAAAATCGACTGAGACCATTTTTCCCACTCAATCTTTCATGTTGTTCACAAATTCGGCTTCCGATTTGGCATACATGCATTAGAAGATCCGTTACGCGCATACCCTCCCTCTAGAGGTATTTTTGTAATTTTATCGAGCGTTATAGTACGGTATGTAAAATGGCTCAAGAAACAAATAAAGCTCAAACTCAATCAACCAATTCAACTTAAGACTCAACACCTCATCTCATAACTCAACTAAGGTAAATGATGCAATTTAAAAGTTTGAAATCATGCTTTAAAATTAGACTCAGTGTTTAATGCACCTTATTTCAAAAATCATGATACGGTAAACTCAAGTGTTGCTTCGAAGTTTCTCTAACTAACAACTCTCCAGCCAGCCATGAGCTTTGTTGATGCACAATGAAAAGACGTCGTTGCCATGTCCGCCCTAAACTTGCCAAGGAATAGGATGTCAACCTCTACCCCTCTCTCTTGGATCCAAAAAGAATCTCCATCAATTGGGACATGGGCCACCAGAATTATCCTGTGCAACCTTCCTACGCAGGAAACGTAGTTTTGGGGTGATCCTCAATCACCCAACATGGTGCTCAAAACTCCTTCCAAGACTAAAATGTGTTCATAAAAATTAACTTAAACTAATCTTTTTGACTCATCTTAAAGAAGTCAATCTGTTCTCAATAACTCAACTCAATAACTTGGGACCATCATTCATGCAAATGCAAGGGTCTCGCTGTTTTCGGTCAAGTACATTATATCTTCTAGGCTCAACACACAAGACATAGTAGATATTCTTTACATATATGTATGAAACAAGAAAACATACTTCCCAGGTTGAATTTACTGGGTTTAGAAGGTTAAATTCAAAATTATCAATTTAGTCAGTAAGCAAAGAAAATACTAAATTTAGGACTAAGGTATCAAGCATTCGAGTAACATTCATATTTCATGGTAATAACGATGCAACTCATAAAGTGACACAAATATTTTCATGAAACTCCAACATGTACAATAATTTGGAACTCAAGAACAAAAGGTTTTAAAACATGCGATTTATACTCATGATCAAACTCAAGTAGACGAAGGGGCGCGTGGATGAACATAATCCAACGCTTTAGATAGCCTTACATACTGGGGATAAAGCTCTCAGCAATCACTTCAAGGATTCCTCTTGAATTCCTAATCTCAAGCTCTTCTCCTCTTTTCTCAAGTCCTACTCTTGTTAGATTGTTAGAAAAGGACTTTCGAATAGGGTTTTAGACCCTTTTTACATCAAAATGACCCAATTAGATCATGTATTAAGTTTAGGAGGTGTTGGAAATTGTCCGCAATTCCCCTCACAAAATTTAGAAATTTTTCAGCTTCGGGATAACCTGATTTGCAAAACGAACCGGTCGCGTACAATGTATTTTCTCCAAATATTTTTTGAGCGAGTTTTCCCAATCCTGTCGAAAAATTTTGAAAAATATAAGTATGGGTCCACTATAGTGACACAACACACCAGTGTCGCGCACCGAATCTGTTTCGGTTTTTGAGTAAAAAATTATCTTTTGATGGTCGCTCTAAAAATCGACCGAGACTATTTTTCAACTCAATTTTTCATGCTGATCAGAAATTCGATCTCGGATTCGCCATATGAGTATTGGAAGATGCGTTACGCGCATACCCCTCTTTTAGGGGTATTTTGGTAATTTTATCTTGCGTTAAATCATCTCCCCCTTGGGATCATTTGTCCTCGAATAATGAGTATGGATGGACATCAAGGCATGAATAACAATCAAAGATTCTCTCAATACTCACTCAATCAACTATACTCTCGACTTCTTATCAATCTTAACAATCTCTATTTAGACTCAGGATTAGACAAATCAACTCAAAAATAGACAACTCAATTTAAATCAAGAGTAAGGAAATTACCTCCATCATTCTCTTCATCAGGCACGAACGAAACATCGAAACTCAATCAGTTTGAATTATTTAAACACCTTGGGAATTAGTTGTTCGAACTCAAGAAGGAAGTCATCAACTCTAATCCAGAATGGGACCATCGTGATATGCAAGACTCTATGGATACTCTCGAACTCAACTCCCCATCTCAATTGTGCTCCTTTTCGTGGCACTCTACTCTATTGCTTCAAGCTCATAGCGCTTATTCAAATCCCCACCGAACGACCTCTTCCTTTTCCATTCAACCCTACTTCTACGCCTCAAGGTGCTATTCCTAAGAGATCATATTCCTATGAAGTTAACCCTCAACTCAAGCTCTATACCTCCTCATGGACTTTCACTTAGAGAATTCTACTCCTCAAAAGCATCTACCCGAAACACTAATCCAAAAGTCATTGATAGCCGTCTCCAATCACTCATATAGTGGCATCCGCCCATTCAAGCCAATCACTACAACCACTTTAACCATGTATTAGAATTTTCAATCCTACTTGTCACTTCTACCTCTGCCATTCAATGAGCTCTCACTCAAAGTCACACCAACATACTCTTACCTATCTATTGCGCATCATACGATCTCATCTCCTTCCTCCTCCCTATTTCTATCCCTACATGACACAAGTTTAACACCAATATCACAATAAGGATACATTCGCTCCTCCTCATCTACCCTCACTCTAAGTCTACTATTATTAGCATAACTATTTGGACTTGGAGGAACTCACCATCTCCCCCGTTGACAAAACCCCCAAACTACCATCTATCTATGCAAAATAGGCAAGATTATACCTCTAAACATGATATTCTATATCCTACCATCAACAATGGCATAACAAGATGAAGGTCAGTGCACGCGAAAGATGACATAAGAACCAAGAACTTTCACTCTTTCTCATCACCATCACTCCTCTACTATCCTCAACACCTCCATCAAGACAAGAAAGCAAGATCATTCAAAGGGATTGGAACAAAGATCATTAGCATGATTCAATTGAAAATTCTTATTGGAGGACATTCATAATGAAGTACAATCTCTCTCGTCTATCTAGAATCATTTTGGGTACATAGAACTATACACAGTGTAAAACTTTGGTCACATATCATTCAACATAGGACAGGAAACTCTTGGATCCATAGGGTAAGATCAATATTAATGAATGAGTCATGCTTCTCATCCTCGAAACTCAACATGAACGGGAATCAACATGATGTGCATGGGACTAGGCCATAGGTATGGCAGTCATACACCAGAAGGGAATAGAGCATCATCTCAACAGAAGGGTAAAGATCATAAGAGATGGAAAAGAATTGATATCTCATCTTGATCATCCCATCACTATCGAAGTCTCAAGACCTACTCTGGTTTACCACCTCGTCATCTCCCCCTTAGCTCTTAAGGTCCTCTCTCTAAATTTGTAAATTAATTTCCTCTACTAGGCTATAAGCATATATTTCCACACAGTCAAGGAATCACTATCGACAAGAATATCTTAAACTCTTCTGTTATGCTATAGTCGCATACATATAACTAGCCACTCAGACTCTTTTTAACGCTATCACTCTTAGCTCCTTCCAGTCTCTGCGGAAATCTCTCTATATTTGCTATTCTTATGGCGTACATAACCACTTCCCACAACTCTTACAATATAACATCTTCTTTTGCATGGTAATGCTCAACTTGTGTGCGTCCATAAATTTAATTGCATAAGAATTAGTCTATCATGGAAAACTTCTCATTATCTATCGATAAGCCCCAAATCAACTTAGCTACTCATAATGACAAAGATTACTTATATCAACCTACTCCACATCGACAACTCAAATATACTATCTAGATTCTTATAGTAGTCATAACTTAAAGCTTCACACATCTTTACACAATTATGGATACATATCTCAAGCCTCCTCTTATCTATTGAGCTATCCTCGTCTCGCTCGTCTTACCTAAGGGGCACTTGTACCCTGCCCATAACATCACTTCTTCACAAATCAATACCTTCTTGTCGAATATATACTATGGCATGCATCTTAGAGAAAATCCCCAACTAAGGGTATCACTCTCATGATGCTATATTCTCTTTAACACACCTCTTCAAAATTCAAGCTTAGGGTCTAGCACTAACATGTGCACCTATCACACACCTCTTTAATGCTAACTTAACTACTAAGTAGATATTTACGGAAAATAATCCCTCTAAAATCTAATAGCGAGTATTCAATTAACACAACCCTTCCTTATAACTCAGTACCACTCACCTATTCAATCATATCTCTTTACTTGACAAAGCTTATAACTCTATGAATCTCATGGGGTAAGCCTAATTTAGTTCTATCACATTAAAACCACTTTGTTTCCATATTCAACATCTATGTTTCCCCCTCTTCCCTAAACCTCTTCCTAGTTTGAGCACATCCAACTCATCCTAACAATAACTCTTTCTCGCTACCTCACATGAACATCAAATGGTATTTACTACTCTCTCGTGAAAACTTAGGGGGAATAAAATCATTACTACATTACTTACCTGAGGGACACATGACTTTAGTTACAAGCCCAAATCAACCACCACTCTCACTATTTGGTCTCCTCATCTCCTTCGTCGTCTTTCTAGCTTAGGGATAACAACTCTACTTATGGTTTACAAGACCTCAAATCACACACTTAGGTGGTAACATTAAACTTCTAGAGACATAAGTTTATCTCTCTCATGGATAACATCAAGGAAAGCTTCGGATCAGAGGACCTAGGGTGCAGCTTAATTAGCTCAACTAAGTCAGCCATGATAATTTCGCGGTGGGTTGGCACAGAACAATCTCTATAGACCCTCTTAACTGGAATAGTATCATCACTTTAAGTAGATGCACTAAAAGGTTCAAGAAGATACTCAGGAATTCAATCAAATTATTAGCCACATAAGAGGACTCAACTGATGGAATAACATTACGATCTACCAACACAAAACAATAAAGCGTAAGGACTTTATTCATACCCGTCATAACATCTTAGAGTGTTTTTCTGATCTAGGTGACTACTATGGCACACAACTAGTCTACGGCCTTGCTCGTGCTAGATGTAGCATCTCTCTGATTTCCTCTAACTTGTGGTGTAGATGAGTGGGTTGCGCTTGGTCGGCCCACTTTGGACATCCCTCCAAAAGTGACTCTCTTGGCCACACTTATAGTGTTCCTCAGTACCCTTTCGACAATTTGCCAAATGCAGTTTGCCATACTTTCCACATGTTGGCTTTCCTTTATGGCCTCGAGTCACAATTCCTCGAGACCGAGGATACCATGAAAGGTTATTTTCTCCTCGGCCTCAGATTATATCTACTATTAAATGTGGGTGTGCTCAATGGTGGTTGCGCATGATTCTAGGGTCTCTGCAGAAAGGGGAACCTATTTCCATTCCCTTGCTTAGGCTTATTATGCTCATGTCCTATTGGCTCAGCCTGTTTGCTTCAAGGTTCTTACATCTCATTCTCCTTGTCCTCTCCTACCCATTGAGCATGGCAACAAGCTGAGTAGTATGCTAAAGCCTCTCAATGTGAATGACATTCCTCGGGTTCAACAAGCACTTAAAAGGCATGGTTTGCAAACGTATAACTCACGATTCAGAAGAGAGATTTTCTAGAGTTTAACTCTATAGCACGATTTAGAATAAGAAAGAAGGGTAACAATTCTTAATGTCCTATAGCTTTTCTATTATGGATATGGCGCGCTTCACACCATTAATAAAGACTCTACTAGACACAGATTCATAGACTCCCTATGACACTTAAACTCTCTGCTCTGATACTAAGTTTGCCATGCTTCGGAATGGTACCCTAAACATGGTCGGCACTCAGAGACTATTGCTAGCCCCAAGAGAATCACTCAGTCCAAAGACAATCATTCAATCATCAAATATAACGGATAGTATTACAGTAAGGAAAATAGGTTAGTAGGCCTTAGTTACTTCTACATCAATGAAAGAGGGCCATAGGCCAACAACATCAGTCTCAAAGTCTATGACATAATACCTGGTTGAAGGAACTCAATTCAAAGAGGGAAAGACCCTAACATCAAATCCTCATCTCTAGTCTATGAAGCCTCTACCTTTATAATCTAAGATGGTACCGTGACAGGCAATGGCTATCCAACTCAAAAAGAGTAAAGCAACTGGTAAAAATAAAAGAAAGGATCCTTTGGATCGCAAGGAGGGCTCACCAATATCTGGAACCAGGGAACTCTGAGTCTCAACAATGTGTCTGCCGAAGTCCTCTATCTCCTGTATCTGCATCATTAAATGATACAGCGTCGAGTGACATCAAGACGTGGAATGTATGGTAGGTAAAATGGCTTAAGAAATAGATAAAGATCAAACTCAATCAACCAACTTGACTCAAGACTCAAATCCTTATCTCATAACTCAACTCAGGTAAATGATGCAAGTTAAAGTTTGAAATCATGCTTTAAAATTAGACTCAATGTTTAATGCAACTCAGTGCAAAAATCATGATATGATAAACTCAAAAGTTGCTTGGAAGTTTCTCTACTTGATAACTCTCTACCCCACCATGTCCTTTGGTAATGTACAATGAAAAGACGTCGTTGCCACGTTCGCCCTAAACTTTCCAAGGAATAGGACGTCAACCTCAACCTATCTCTCTTGCATCTGAATAGACTGTCCATCTATTGGGAAATAGGCCACCATAATTATCCCTTGCAACCATCCTACGTTGAAAACGTAGTTTTGGGGTGATCTTCAATCACCCAACTCGGTACTCACTTTCAAGACTAAAATATGCTCATAGAAATTAACTCAAATTCATCTCTTTGACTCATCTTTGACAAGTCAACTCAGTTTTTAATAACTCAACCCAATAACTTGGGACAATCATTCATGCTAATGCAAGAATCTCGCTGATTTCGGTCAAGTACATCATATCTTCTAGGCTCAACATACAAGACATAATAGATATTCTTTACTCTTTACATACATGTATTAAACAAGAAAACATACTTCCCGGGTTCAATTTACTGGGTTTAAAAGGTTAAATTCAAAATTTTCAATTTAGTCAGTAAGCAAAGAAAATACTAAATTTGGGGCTAGGGTATCAAGCATTCGAATAACATTCGTATTTCATGGTAATGACGATGTAACTCATAAATTGACTCATTTATTTTCATGAAAACTCCAACATCTCGGAACTCAAGTAGATTTATATACATGATCTTAATTCAAGTAGACGAAAGAGCCGTGGATGAACATAATCCAACACTTTAGGTAGTCTTATATACTTTAGATGAAGATCTCATAAATCACTTCAAGGATTCCTCTTGAATTCCTCAATCTCAAGCTCTTCTCCTCTTTCCTCAAGCCCTAGTCTTTTTAGATTGTTAGAAACGGACTTTAGACTAGGGTTTCAGACCCTTTTTACGTCAAAACAACCTAATTAGATCGTGTATTGAGTTTAGGAGGAGTTGGGAACAGTCCAGAATGCCCCTCACTAAATTTAGAAAATTTTCAGCTTCGGAATAACCCAGTCTGCGACGCGGACTGGTCGCATACATTGCATTTTCTCTGAAAATTTTCTGAACAAGTTTTCCCAATACTGTCAAAATATTTTGAAAAAGTATAAGTGTGGGTCTGCTACGTTGGCACGATGTGCATCCATCGTGCACCAACACTATTTTCGTTTTCAAGTTGAAAATTATCTTTTGATCCGGTCGCTCTAAAAATTGACCGAGACCATTTTCTGGCTCAATTTTTCTTGCTGATCATAAATCCGGTCTCGGATGTGCCATACGAGTATTGGAAGATGCATTATGTGTATACCCCTCCTCTAGGGGTATTTTGATAATTTTACCAGGTGTTACATGAACTATTACTTTTGAGGGTGAGATCGGGAGATATAGTCACCCCCATTTCACTCAAGTTAGAGGTATCATCCGATATATGTTTATGTAGGTTATGAGCTTGACTCCAATGATGTTTTATGTATTTTTTTGGAAGAATTCCTTTGGTCCTTATTCCCTTTTTATGTGTTGTTGAATGTTGATGATGAGATGGAAGTCCTAAATCCATACTTTCCACATAGCATGAGTCATAATTACCTGCCCCCTAGTCTTTATTTGCTACGTGATCATGCTAATCCTATTCCTTATAACGTCCCATAGCATGAGTCTAAAGTGCCGCTTCCCTTAGAATTATTTACTTATTGCTTGCTTATGCTTCCGTGACCAAGGATGTGCTACTTATGCTTAGAGGCTTGTTTGGGGTTCCTTAGGGTTCCTCATTCACCATGTCACACCTAGGCTCTAGGCTTGGATTGTGATAAGGTTTGTATAAGGGCAATAGGTTTGTAAATGGTCCTCAAAGATCCAATACACTACATCAAGTAAAGTCTTGTTCATGGTCGTAAAGCACACCACAACTATGAAAGGGAATCAATGAGGCGTTCTAGGAAATGATTCACTTCTTCATAGTTTATGTTGTGCTTTAAACTTAATTTTAGGCTTTCTTTCTCTAATGGATGGGTTTTTTTTACTCTTTAAGATCATGCCACAAAGAATAATAGTACAAAGAGCTCCTACTCCCAAAGATGAACAAACCCCTCTGGACCCACAAGCCCCCTAGAAGAAGTTGGAGTCACTTATGCCAAATATAGGAAAATCATTACTTTTTCAACTAGGGTTGTTCAAGGGGTCCAAGCTCCTCATTCCCCAACTCTGCACTCTAGAGTAAGATACTTCACATGTTTTAACCCTCCAGACTTTCACAGCTCCAAAGTAGAGGAGACCCCCAAGAATTCATTGACAAAGTTTACAAGGTGCTTGCTATTGTGGGGGTGAGTTCAGAGGAGAAAGAAGAATTAGAGGCGTATCAACTCAAAGGCCTTGCTCATATTTGGTCTTCTCAATGGAAGCTAGAGATGGAGAATGATAAGCCTATTCCATAGGATGAGTTCAAAACCATCTTCCTCAATCGATCCATTCCTATTGAATTAATGAAGGAAACGATAACGTTGTTCATGAATTTCAAGAAACAGTCCATGAGTGTGAGGGAGTATTCCCTTAATTTCGACAAGACCTCCAAATATACTCCTTACTTTGTTGCCGACTCTAGGGCTAGAATGAACAAGTTTGTGTCGTGGATATCCGACTTGATTAATGAACAAGACCTCTAAATGTTCTCCTCTATGCTTGTGGGTGATATGGACTTGTCTCTTCTCATGACTTATTCCGAGCAACTTGAAGGGGAAAATATTAGAAAGAGGAAGAGTATGGAGTCCAAGAGGGCTCAGTATGATGGTATATTCCAAGGTGCTAGAGGTGGTCGATTTTGACAAGGCCACAAATTTCAAGGCATCTAATGCTCAAAACCAAAGGTTTGCCAATAATAGGGTGCCCAACCCTAAAGATCGTGGTAATAATAGTGGAAAAATAATTCCTAAGCATGGAAGGTGTGGTTAGAATCATCGTGATAGATGCTATAGAGATGTGGGTGCTTGCTTCAGGTGTGGAAAAATGGATCATAAGATTGCAGATTGTTCAAATGCTCAAAACAAGGGAAGAGATGGTTGTCCCCAAGGACAAGGTGCTTATGGAGATCAAAACATACAAGGTGGTCAACAAGAGGGTGCTCCACGTCACAATCTATTTATGCTCTTTAAGAGAGGCAATGGGTGGATGAGGCGCCCGATGTTGTTACTGGTATGTTAAGGGTTTATGATTATCATTAGTATGCTTTACTAGATTTGGGTGCCACTCTCTCTTTCATTACTCCATTTGTTGCTGATAGGCTTGATGTATGTCCCGAATTATTATGTGAACCCTTTGAGGTGTCTACCCTCGTTGGTGAGTCTATTGTTGATAAATAGTTTATAGGGGTTGTCCTGTGTCCATATTGCATAAAGTCTAGCCTTGTGATTTTTTTGAGCTTGAAATGGTAGATTTTGATATTATTCTCTGGATGGAGTAGTTGCATGCAAATCATGCTTCCGTTGATTGTAGAACCCGCAAGGTTAAGTTCCAATTTCCTAATGAGCCCGTCCTTGAGTAGGAATGTCATGATTCAGTGATTAAAGGGAGGATCATCTTTTGTCTTAAGGCTTGGAAGTTGATTTCTAAGGGCTGCATTTAACATGTTATAAGGGTTAGGGATATTGAGTCTAAAGTCATTCCTATTGAGTCGGTTTCGATGATCAATGAGTTTCTTGATGTCTTTCTCGATGAACTCCTCAATATTCCTTTAGAAAGAGGAATAGATTTCAACTAGACCTCCTCCTCACTCACAACCCATTTCCATTCCTCCCTACCATATGTCCTGGAAAGAATAGAAGGAGGTAAAGGATCAATTAAAAGATTCATTGGAGAAGGGATTTATTAGGCCTATCAAGTGACCTTGGGGTGTACCAATGTTATTTGTAAGAAAGAAGGATGACTCACTTATGTGCATCGACTACCGGCAACTCAACAAGGTCACCATAAAGAACAAGTATCCCCTACCAAGGATAGATGGCCTATTTGATCAACTACAAGGGGGTATTCACTTTTCTAAGATTGATCTTTGGTTTAGGTATCATCAAAGAGGGTACGGGAGTGTGATATTCCCAAGATTTCATTTCGGACAAGATTGTCATGACTCGAACCTAGAGCCTAGGAGTGACATGGGAATGGGAACCCGAGAGTTCCTAAACAAGCCTCATAGCATCTACATACACATCCTTGGTTCGAAAGCGCATAATGAAGCAATAAATACATAGTTCTAAGGGACAAGAAAGTATGACTCACACTATGGGAATATCATAGAGATAGAGATTTGCATAGATTCACATAGCACATAGCACATAAGAATTAAGACGCAGGTAAGTGTGACTCACGCTATGGGGATAGAAGGAACTTAGGACTTTCCATATTTCCCATCTCATCATCAATGTATCATTATCTCATTAACAAAAATAGATAGCCAAGATTGTAGTCTCTATAAACCAATAGCATACCATATCACAAATTCGTACATAGAGTTTACAAGTTGTCCAACAATGCCTCTAAGTCATAGAATAAGACGGGGACGAAGACACGTCCTAGGCTCTCGCTCAAACTAAAGACATAATAGAAAGTAGCATAATAGGTAGATAGAAGGTGGCTTGTCCTTTGATGATAGGACTCACCACAAACAACTCTCACAATCCAAGCTAACCATCAAGAGATGGATGAGGATTGTCTTTGATCCCTACATAGTTAGATAATGTAGGCAAAGAGTATGTGTCAATACATTTGAATGTTCTAAGTATGCGGGCATGCAATGCATATAAACTCAATGAACCTGCATTCAATGTTAGATGATAAGGGCACATATATAGAAAGAAGTACATATACAAGGAAGAGTAATATATTAATATGCCATGAAATCCGTGATGCATGAAATGCCATAATATTTCAACATAGAGAGGATGAGACTTCATTTCGAATCTTCACCATGCGAGCTATTACATGGAATTCTGATATCTTCCCCACACCAAATGAAGAGGTGATCTACTTGCCAAAGGTAGACCATACTTCTCCTTACGGGCCTCCTATTTGGATAAAGGCTACCATAACCATAATCTATGTTTGGCACATAGTTGTGGGACTTTGGTACTGGACCCTTGGAGAATCCCCCCCCCCCAGTCCTCTCATTGCTAAGTCATCATCCCACAAAAATACATATACATATACGTGCTTTCAAAAGAGGCATAAGTCTTTCAAATCATTTCAATGCATAAAAACTAGGCTTAAAAGCCAAACATTCTCCATAATCATACATCTTGGACTAACGAGACAAATCATACTTCAATTCATACTTTCATGCAAAGGAATAACTCATTCATCTATATACATAATGGTGTAAACACCCAAAGTTTCTCAAAGAGTCATATTATAGACAATATGTAATTACATGTCATGTCATGTCATAACCATACATTCATCAAAATCATATTCATAGACATTATTGGATCTTAACCCACATCAAAATCTTTATGAAAATCAATGCTTATGTATGCATATTCCATGAATGATGAGAGAATAACATGGGCAATAAGGTTCATGTTCAAAATACATTATAAGATGAAAGTAAGTTCATGAAGAAATCCTCAATTAAAGAATACTTGAGATTACCCATGCCTAAATTTAACATTTAAAGGGACATGCATTTTGAAACCTTCATAATATCAATCCAATTCAACATATTAGGGTTTAAATCACTTTATACATAGCCCATATCTTAAGTGAATCAAATCAACAATAATTTAAAATATCCACATTCAAAGTACGCTTATAATTCATAAATTAGACGTAAGAAACCTTTGGGGTCTTCATGGTTCAAAGGGACCATAAATCAATCCCGCATACCTTAGATAATTAAGAAGAATCAAGTAGAAATCGATTGTAGAAGAAGACCCTTCCTTGAGCTCCAAGTTAAATGTCCAATGGCACACTTGAGGGGAGTTCTTTAGATGAGCGAATTTGAATATTCTAAGTGTTATGAATAAATTTGAATAAGAATAGTGGAGTATAGGTCTTTTCAGAGGTTTAGGATAGGTTAGAAAGTCACAAACGACCCTTAGGAATCACAAAAATTATGAGAAAGCCATTAATGAAATGAGCTTTAAATGTTGCGAGGGTTCCTGTGGAAGGGCTTCACGAGCCGTGCAGGGAACACGGACCGTGCAATGGTCCGTGGTAAGGGTCTTGTCCAAATTTCAGACAAGGTTGTTTCAACCGATGGCATCATGGTTCGTACAATGCTCCATTGTCCATGCAACCTCCTGTACAATGATTCAGGTTCCGAGATGGTGATTTTATACTTAGAAAAATCAAGCAAGGCTTTCACAAGACACTCACCACGGCCTATGGTGGGGTACACGATCTGTGCAAGGGCTTGCGGCGGATGCCTTAGCCACTGTGTGCTTTCAAGCCAAAGGAATCTACCACGAGCCACTTTCACGGCTAGTGGTGATCACCATGGTCCGTCAAGGGCTTAGTGGAGGGCCACTTGGCCTTGAACTTCACCATAGGCCACAACACACCACACAAATGCCCAAGGGCCACCCCTAGGAAGCCTCCACGGCTTGTGGAGGTGACCATGGAGTGTCATCTTGGTTAAAAACTCTCGAAACCTTGATTTCAAGCACCAATAAAGTCTTACGAGATCTGAGTCCTTATATCATCTACCTCTTGGAAACATTCATCCTTGAATGAGAAACGGACTAGCTTGAAAGGCTTGACTTGATCATGAAACATCTTCATAAAGGAACATAATGCATAACTCATTTCTTGAAAATCATAAAATCATTAAAACTCATGTCAAAACATCCTTTAAATCATTCTCGTGCACATGTATGCATGTCATGTCATGAAACATAAGATTGAAAGGATTAGAACCATTGAGAGTAGAAGGAACCTAATACCTTAAGTTTGAGTAGATTGGAATAGATAGGATAACCCTTCATATTGTTCGTTTCTGCCTCCCATGTAGCAATATCTACATATTTATTTCTACAAAGCACTTTAACCGAAGCCACATCCTTGTTTCAAAGTCGCTTTACTTGTCTATCTAAGATCCGTATCGGAACTTCCTCATAGGACAAGTCCTTCTCAACTTCAACTCCTTCCAAAGGCACAATCAAACTAGGATTACCAATCAACTTCCTCAACATAGACACATGGAAAACTGGGTGAATAGAACTCATCTCCAAAGGCAAATCCAATCTATAGGCCACTTTGCCAATCCTCTCAACAATCTCATAAAGGCCTATGTACTACGGATTTAGCTTTCCCTTCTTACCGAAACACATTACACCCTTCATAGGAGAAACCCTCACATACACCAAATCACTGACATGGAATTCAAGATCCCCCTTTCTAATATCCGAATAAGACTTTTGGCGACTTTGAGCCATCTTGAACCTCTCCCTAATCAACATCACCTTTTCCATGGCCTACCATAAGAAATCTGGGTCAATTAATGCTAACTCTCCCAACGCAAACCACCCCATCAGAGATCTACACCTTCTCCTATACAAAGCCTCAAACGGTGCCATACCAATGCTAGTGTGAAAACTATTCTTGTAGGCAAACTCGATATGTGGTAGATGATCTTCCCAATTACCCTTGAATTCCAACACACAAGCCTTCAACATGTCTTCTAAAGTTTGAATGTTCCTCTCGGCTTATATATCGATTTGAGGATGAAAAGCAGTACATAACTTCACCATAGTGCCAAGCCCTTTTTGAAATAATTTCCAAAAGTAAGAAGTTAATTGAGTTCCACGATCCGATATGATAGACATAGGCACACCATGCAACTTTACCAACTATGGATGTACAACCTTGCATAATCTTCAGCATTGGAGGTAGTCATGATGGGTAGGAAATGAGCCAATTTAGTCTTCCTATTAACAATAACCCAAATAGAATCAGATTATTTTCAGGTACGGGGCAAACCAACCACAAAATTTGTATTTAGTCTTCCTACTTCTAAGTAGGAATTCAATATCTTGAGTCGAACCATCGAGCCTTTGATGTTATACATTTACTTTTTGATAATTAGGACATTTAAATATAAACTTGGCAATGTCTTTCCTCATACCTATCACCTATAAACTTCCCTCAAGTCCTGATACATCTAGGTAGATCCCAGATGTAAATAATAATAAGAGTTATGGGCTTCACTCGTGATGACCTCTCTAAGGCCATCAACACCCGAAGCGCAAAAACGATCTTGGTACTGAAGCACTCCATCTCCCCCTTGGGAGAAACCTCTACCTTCTTTTCCACAACTAATTTCATAAACTCAGCTAAAGTCGGATCAAATATTATTTTGCCTTGACATTAACAACCATAGAAGACTCAGCCCCATTCTGAACATGAATGCCATCATTACTAGAGTCAGCCAATCTAACACCCAATCTAGCCAAACCATGAACATCCTTTACCAACTCTTTCTTTTCCCTCATCGACATAGGTCACACTCCCCATAGATAGCCTACTAAAAGCATCGGCTACAACATTCGCCTTGTCGAGATAATATTGAACACTCATGTCATAATCCTTAAAAAGTTCTAATCCTCTTTTCTGCCTCAAGTTCAGATCTCTTTGGGCGAACACATATTGCAAGTTCTTGTGATCGATGAAAAAATCAACATGAACCTTGTATAAATAATGTCTCAAAATTTTCAAAGCAAACACTACTGTCGCTAATTCAAGACCACAAGTCGAATAATTTTATTGATACACCTTCAGTTGCCTTGATAGATCAACTATTACCTTACCATGTTACATGAGCACATAACCCAACCCAATCCGAGAGGTATAACAATATATGACAAACGCATTTAAGCCATCCAATAAAATAAAAATAGGAGCCGATGTAATTCGATCTTTCAAATTCTGAAAACTTCTCTCACATTCATCCGACTATATAAATTTGGTCTTTTTTTGAGTCAACTTAGTCAATGGAGATGCAATTGATGAGAACCCTTCATCAAACCTCCTATAATAACTAGCCAGCCCAAGGAAACTTCGAATATTCAAAGGAGTTAATGATCTAGGCCAATTCTTCACGACCTCAGTCATCTTTGGGTCAACCTTAGTGCTATCATCAGATACCACATGACCAAGAAAACTACTTCACCCAATCAAAACCCACATTTAATGAACTTGTCATACAATTGTTTCTCCCTTAAAGTTTGAAGAACCAACCTCAACTTATTCATACGCTCCCGCTTACTTCAAGAATAATTCAAAATATCATCATGAAGATAACCACAAAGCTATCTAGAAATGGCTTGAACACTCGATTCATAAGATCCATAATATAGCCAGACTGTTAGTCAACCCAAAAAATATCACCACAAATTCAAGATGCCTTGAACATCTCAATTTCAACCTCTTTCCAATTTCTAGGTTCTACAATCTATAGAGGCATACAAAGCATGCAACCAATACATCCTGAGAATAATATTGAAATCAAACATCTCATGTTTCACATGAATAGATAGAAAGACTTTAACCTAGATAAACTCATTGGGCTACAATAGACTCACCCAAGGGAGTATAAACTAAACAAGGGTCCTACGAGATTTCATGACACAAAGAAAACTTATCAGCGAAAGAGGAGTCAGAAAACATAAATTTACACCCGGTCAAACAAAGGATAAACATCAAAATCAAAGACTTTTAACACACCAGTCAATAAATTTGGAGACTCCTCCACTTCCTATTGAGCATGCAAAGCATACTCGTTAGGACAATCAGCAACCTTATGGCCTATATTACAACACCCAAAACAAGCACCTAAGTATCTATAGCAGGCACCCAACTAATTTTTCCCACATGTAGAACACTGAGGGGATATTGGCCAACCTCTAACCGGTACCTTGGGAGGAGGCACCCTAGCATTAGAAACCTTCGTATTCAAATCATGCCCTTGCTAAATGCGACCATACCCACCACCACCCCTAGGGTTGGAGAACCCTCTATAATAACGGGCTCCCTTGGAATCATTCATCCTCTTCTCCTTGAGTTTTCCCCTTCAATCTGTTCAGCATAAGTCCTGAGCCTGGAGATGTCTATATCCTGAATAAGCATAGCCGTACAACATTTTTTCACAACCAAATCACAGCTCCCAAGAATAAACTTGTACATTCTTGCACATGGGCCAGCCACTAACATAAGAGCATACTTCGAGAGCTTTGTGAATTTGAGGACATATTCCCTCACACTCATACCACCATGCTTGAGGTTGATAAATTATATCATTTTGGCCTCCTTAAGCTCAAGAGAAAATAAACAGTCCAGAGACGCAAACTTAAACTCTTCCCAGCTAACTCTTTCACCACTAATCCTCTCCATTAACCATTGGGTTGATGTAGCCTATGCTACACCTCCTTTTTGAAGGTTAAAGTAGTCCTTGTCAAGTTATATAACCTAATCAAGTTACGGTCGATCCCACAAGGAATATGGTCGACTGCAAGAAATTCTAGTAAAATAAACTACTTAACTCCTAAAAGGGGAGTTTTGTAAATTCAGAAAGTAATCCTAGACTAAAACAAGTGCAGTAAATCGATAAAAAGAGTAACTAGGGTATTGTGTTCCCCATGATTCCCTAACATGGTATTACCACAGAGTTGCATTGTTTTCTTGTGTCTTGTATACATAATGGTATATTAAGTTTACCAAACCCTTTGATCCAGGCAAAAGGTAAATTTCACTATGTGATTTGATCCCTCCTTGTAGTGTGACTTTACTAACCCTTACCTATTATTCCAATACAACCTCCCCTTGATCTAATTTGGTTGATTAGACGAGAAAACATCAATCGAATCATGTTAATTAACCTCTTTTCCTATTCATTACTACCTTAATTCAGTTAGTAATACTAGGCAAGTTCTAACGTTGGCCAGCATTAAAAAGCATTCATAACAAAGAGAATTAATTAATACATGCATGCACATTTTCAAAGAATTATGAATTATCTGGTTTTACCTTGTTAGTTTTCCATGGTTCCCACAACCCTAGTTATAGATTTAGCTACTCATATACATTTTAGTTGCAAGAATCATGATATAGAATAACATAATTGATCACTAACAAGAATGAAATTAAGAACAAGAAATCCAAGCTCTTCAATGAAAATCACAAAGTAGGAATAAAGATCAAAAAATAATGTTTCAAGTGTTTCTCTCAATGTTCCTCTTTGTTCTTATACGTTCAATCCTTTATTTTCTATTGAAGATAACCTTTAAAAACTATTTCTAGTGTTTAAAATATAAATCCAAAAAAAATAAGAGAACTGGATTCGGTAGGCAGTACGAGAAGGTCTACCGGTCGTACTAAGTTTTGCAGCCCGTATCGGGGCTTCGTGGACATCATCCTTCAATTCTGGACAAATCTTCTACGATACCTTTCTACGGGCCATATTCAGATCTATGGCTCCATAGGGTTTCATCTGATGGCTTTCCAGCAAATCCCAGTTTCTTTTCTTCAGGGCATGGAACCTCATCTATAAATCGTACTTCTTTCTACAGCTCGTCTAATAGTTCGTAGACTCAACTTCATGAAATCACCTTTTAACTGGATTTACTGTGAAACCAACTCTACGGCTCGTGGAAACTTCCACAACTTGTAAAGGGTGTTATAGAACAGCAAAAACTTCAACAAGTATACACTTAGCCCAAAATCGTGCCAAATTCTGTAATCCCAAAAATCAAACATAAAAATACATCAAATCTACTATCATCGCTTTGAGAACACACAAAATTACAAGTTTTGAGCATCAAAAGTGCTTTATTTTGGCAGCACATCAACACCCTCAACTTAAAATTGTTGCTTATCCTCAAGCGACGCACTCAATATACATTAGCAGTACAGTAACACACAGACCTCAACCTAATGGCACACATTATTTCAAATAAAGCATAGATACCCATATCACTCATAAATGCATAGAAGATAGCTATCAAATAGACTAATGCAAATCAATACATGTGACAGTGCAACTATGACAAGCAAGGTAACCACGGTTAAGCAACAATCACAGAATTAGCCCAAGATCAACAGTGCAATCCAACTGCCCTCACACAAAGGAGTCACATATCCCACTCATGATAATATTTTCAGATTCAATTCTTGGGAATAAAGAAAGTCACTCACTCTCACAACAGATATTCAAATATCGTGCTCAATACCATATGATTCCCCTTATACTCATGGCTATTACCTTTGACTACTTAGATTCAGATCACTATAGGAATATCTTGGCTTGTAACGTAGGGACAAGGGGCTTTGGGATGATATTTTGGAAATATAGTGACTAAAGTCCCTCCTTGACACTACGTCATTACACACTTTTGCCCTACCAACCCTGTCATTTCTTAACGCATTCTCCCTTTTTCCCATTTCAAGCTTTTTCTAGGTGTCTTACTCTCATTTTTAGCTTTGTGTCTTTTACTTTCACATCGTTTTTGTTTTAGCTCATTGTTTAGGCATCTATGCATTTTTCTTGCACCCATAACACATTTTTGTCCCTTTTTCCAAGTATTACTAGCTTGTACCCCATTTCATGTGATTATCCTTACACTAGCCACCCTTCACTTAGGCCTTTGGCCTGCGTTCAGGTGTACAATATCCAACCCATGAACCAACGCCACTTTTAGCAGACACCTCAATTAAACGTTTTTCTTAGGTCAAGGTGCATAATATTCAAGGAAGTACCAGTGCCAATTTCAGGATTTTACATTCAACGAGGCTAGGTACTGAGGTGTTTACAAAGAAAAGAGTACATGCAAGGCTCAGATATTGGGATCAAGGGATACATCACAAATTTGGTTGATCATTTGGGCTACATGGACTAATATGAACAATGGCCTAAGATCGTTTCCTAACCAACTAATCCTACAACCTAAGTAGAAGTAACAGGGCAAGTTCTAAATTAGAACATAGTATAAGAGTTTAGCAAAGAAAGCTCACATATACAAAGCATTGATTACACTATTAACATGGACTCTTAGATCCTTTTTTTCATCATAATTCTTCCTTACTTATCACAACAAGCATTGTTAAACAATAAAATATGCATGGTTGCTATCTAGACTAACAAACAAATTTTCTGGTGGGTATCATTTTTCACAAAAACTAATATATGCCATAGACTTCAATACTACATGCTATTAATACTACATATACATCCTAAACTTGTCAATTCAACAGAAAGTGAATATCCTTGGTAAAAAAGAACACAATAAAGAAAACTCCTCGAATATAAAATTTGGGATAGGTATAGGCCAAGGTTACTCAGAATTCATTAAGGCCTATAAAAACCGACACCCTATCAAAATAGTTTGCATTGTCCTCAATGCAAAAAATATAAGAATAATGCACAGGGGTTAAAAAAACAACATAACTATGTGGCTAAGCGCCAGTCTCTACCTTGGGTCGCCTCCCAAGCAGCATCTGATTTATTGTCGCGGCACGACTTAGACATTTGGGGTACTCAGACTTCACCAAGTGTCAATTCTTCCACTATCTTTACTTTTTCAAAATTGCCCGGATAAAGTTTGACTCTTTGACCATTCACTTTGAATTTGTGCCATTTTGCTTTTATAACTCGATAGCCCCATGGTTAAAAACACATGATACTCTGAATGGCCCTAACCTTCTAGACATAAGTTTCCCAGGGAACCACTTCAGTTTGGAATTGTATAGCAAAACCAAGTCCCCTGGTGCAAATTGGAAATTCTCAATATGAATGCCATACTGCAGCTTCATTCTTTGCTTATACAAAGCACAAATGTCATATGCCTTCAAGCTGAATTCATTAAGCTCGTTAAGTTTATTCAGCCTTGAGTTTGCCATATCATTCCAGTCAAAATTCAACTTTTTGAGCACCAACATTTCGTTATGCTCAAGCTCCACTGGTAAGTGACAAGATTTACCAAAGACAAGTTTATAATAGGACATACCTATAGGTGTCTTAAACACAGTCTGTTTTGCCCATAATGCATCATCAAGATTTCATGACTGATGACACCAAGATCATTGTCAAGATATATAACCTAACCAAGGTTAGGGTCGAATTCCACAGGGAATATGGTAGACTTGTAAGAATTCAAGGTAATTCAAGTTTATTAATGTACTTTTCTCGCCAAGGGGTTTGTAACAACTATGAAAAGTAATCCTAAACTAAGACAAGTGTTAAATCAGTATGAAGAGTAACTTAGGGTATTATGTCTTCATAGAAAGAAGTCTCATATCTCTCTCATAATGATATTTTCTAGTATAATCTTGGGACTTTGCACAATCACTCACTCTCACAAAAGACATTCAAATACCATACTCAACACCATATGTTTGCCCCTACACTCATGTCTATGACCTTTGACCACTTGGACTAAGATCACTTTAGGACTTTATGGGCTTGTGACGTAGGCTCAGAGGGCTTTGGTGTGATGTTTTGGGAACATAGTGACTAAAGGCCCTCCTTGACACTATGTTCTCTTACACTTTTGCCCTACCAACACTATTATTTTTCAGCGCATTCTCCCTTTCTACTATTTTAAGCTTTTCTGGGTGCTTTATTCTCATTCTTCAAATTTTCACTTTTTATTTTCACATCATTTTTCCTTTTCAGCTTATTGATTAGGCATCACAAATTTTTCTTGCACCCAGCATACATTATTTCTCTTTTTCCATTTATCACATTCTCCCCCTTATTTTTTGTTTACCCTTACACCAACCACCTTCAACTTAGGCTTTTGGCCTAAAGTGAGGTGCGTAATATCCAACCTAGGAACTAGGGCCACTTTTGGTAGCCACTCTCAACTTAGGTGTTTTCCCTTAGTCAAGGTGCACAATGTTCAAGGAAGGACCAGGCCAGTTTCAGGATTTTACATCTAATAAGGCTAGGTAACTTAGGTTTTTACAAATAAAATGTACATGTAAGGCTCAAACATTAGGATCAAGGGATATTTCACACATTTGGTTGGCTATTTAGGCCAAGTGGACTATTATGAACAACGGCCGAAGATCCTTTCCTAACCAAATAACCTACAGTCTAAGTCAGAGTAACAAGGCAAGTTCTGAATTGTAACACGATATATGAATTTAGTAAAGCAACCTCACACTCATATGGCACTAATTACACTATCAACACAGACTCCTAGATTATGTTTTTTATCTCTATTTTATCCTCACTTATCAAAACAAGCATTGTCATCAATCAAACATGCATGGTTGCTATCTAGACTAACAAAAAAATTAGTGGGTATCATTTTCAAAAAAAGCAGCACAAAAACACATATATGCATAGATATTAGTACTATATGCTACCAATACTACCTACACATCCTAAACAAGCCAGTTCAACAAAAATTAAATATCCATGGGGAAAAGGAACATAGGCAAGAAAACCCTTGGGATTCAAATTTTGGGATAATTATAGGCCAAGGTTACTCAGACTTCACTGAGGCCTATAACTGCCCACACCCTATCGAATAGGAGGTGCATTGTCCCTCAATGCACACAAAAAATGCAAAATAAAGCACAGGGGTCAAAAAGAACGTACCTTGGCGCCTAAGCGCCAGTGTCTACCTTGGGTTGCCTCCCAAGCAGCGCCTGATTTATTGTCGCGGCATGATATAGACAACTTGGGTACTCAGACTTCACTAAGTTTTCATGCTTCCACTAATTTTCTTTCCTCCACATTTCCAAGGTACGACTTGACTATTTGGCCATTCACTTTGAATGTCCCACCCTTTCTTTTCTCCAACTCGATGGTCTCATGGTCGAAAGCGTATGCTACCCTAAAGGGTCCCAACCATCTAAACTTGAGTTTCCCAGGGAACACCTTTAGCCTGGAGTGTATAGGAGCACTAAGTCTCCTGGTGCAAATTGGCGATTCTCTATGTGACGATCGTGTTACAGTTTCATCCTTTGTTTGTATAGGGTTGACCTCTCATATGCCCTCAAGTGAAATTCATCAAGCTCAATTAGTTGGCTTAGGCTAAAGTTTGCCGCATCATTCCAGTCTAGATTCAACCTTTTTAACGCACACATCGCCTTATGCTCAAGCTCCACCGATAAATGAAAAGCTTTCCCAAAGATAAATTGGTAGAGAGACATGCCTAAAAGGGTCTTAAACGTTGTCTCGTAATGCATCATCATGCTTCTGCAACCAATCTATCTGGTTTTTATTCACAGTCTTAAGTAGAATCTATTTGATTTCTATATTGGACACCTCCACTCGCCCCCTTGTCTAAGGATGTAAGGTGTTGCCACTCGATGTTTTACCCCATATTTTCCAAGTAGGACCTTGAATAATCTATTATAGAATGAGAGCCTCCATCGTTAATGACCACCCGAGGGATGCCAAACCTTGAGAAGATGTTACTTTTCAAAAATGTTGTGACAATTGTGCCTTCATTGTAGGGGAGAGCAGTTGCCTCCACCCATTTGGATACATAGTCCACAGCAACTAGGATGTATTTGATTTTATGTGAACTGACAAAGGGGCCCATGAAGTCTATTCCCCACATATTAAATAATTCAATCACCGTAATGGGGTTTAGAGGGAGCTCGTGCTTGCAGGAAACACCACCTTCTCTGACATCTATCACATGCTTTGGCATAGTCGTGAGCATCTTGGTGGATGGTTGGCCAATAGTAGCCACACTGCAAGATCTTATGTGTAGTCTAGACTCCACTATGATGCCCACCTACTAGAGACGAGTGGCATGCCTCTAGGATGCTCATCATGTCAACCTCCGGGGCACAACAATGAAAGATCCCATCTGCGCAGACACAAAACAAGTATGGATCATCCCAAAAGAATTTTCTCACATCAGACATGAACTTGAGGCGCTAGTGGCTATTCAAGTCTGGCGGCACAATATCACTAACCAACTAATTTGCATAATCTACAAACCATAGTATCGGATCATGGGATGTTGCCAACACTCTCTCATCTGGAATGAATTGTCAATGTCTAATCCATAATAAGACTTTGAGCATGGCCCCATCTTCTAATCTGGAGAGATGATCTGCAACCTATTTTTTGGTCCCTATTTTGTCGATAACATCAAAGTCAAATTATTGAAGAAGAAGTATCCATCGAATCAATCAAGGTTTTGCATCCTTCTTCACCATCAAGTGCTGAAGTGAGGAGTGATCCATGTGCACTATGGATTTGGTCCCCAATAGATATGACCTGAATTTCTAGAATGTGAAGATCACTGCAAGTAGCTCCTACTTGGAGACAAGTGTAATTCTTATTGACTACATTTAGGGTTTTGGTAGCATAGTATATGGGGTGTAATGTATTCTCTTGATGCTGACCCAATACTATACCAAGTGCAACCCTACTTGCATCACATATGATTTTAAGTTGCTTCGACCAGTTAGGAGCTATAATGATGGGACCAAAAATCATTTTCTAATTCAATCCTTCAAAGACTTTCAAGCATGCATCATCAAACACAAACATAGCATTTCTCAAGAAACTTGCACAATCAATGTGCAATTTTAGATAAGTCCTTTATGAAGTGTCTGTAGAACCCTGTATGGCCTAGGAAGCTCCTCACACCTTTCACAGAGAAAGATGGAGGAAGCTTCTTAATCACCTCCACTTTGGCTCTATCAACCTTGATTCCCTTGATAGAGATTCCGCGCCCCAACATAATGCCCTCCTTTAACATGAAGTGACACTTTTCCCAATTCAGTTGCAAATGGCACTCCTCACATCTTTTAAGCATATAATGCAGGTGATTCAAGTGATCCTCAAATGAGTCACCAACCACACTAAAGGAATCCATGAATACCTCAATAGTGTCGTCCACCATGTCTGAGAAGATGGACATCATGCATCTTTGGAATGTTATTGGTGTTACATTACCTGAATGGCATTCTTTTGAATGCGAAGGTGCAATAGGGGCATGTGAACGTTGCCTTTTCCTAATCATCCGGAGGAATTGTGATTTTCTTTATAGCCTGAATATCTATTTAGAAAGCAGTACCAGCCCTATATAGCCGATCAGTCTAGCATTTGGTCTATGAACATTATAGGTAAGTGGTCATTTTCTGTCGATGCATTGAGCTTCATGTATTCCATGCACACTCTCCACCCATTGTCTGGACGCATGGGAATCAACTCATTGCTAGCATTTAGGACCACAATGATACCTCTTTTCTTCGGAACACACTGAACTGGCTCGACCCATTCACAGTCGGCGATTGGACAAATCACCCCTGCATCCAACCACTTGATGATTTCCTTGTGCACAACCTTTTGCAAACGGAATTGAGATGCCTTTGGTGCTTAATACTCGGCTTGAAGTCCTTGACCAAATGAATTTTATGAGTACATATCCCGAGAGGGATTTAATGATGTCTACAATCATCCACCTAATGGACTTCTTGAATAGCTTACGTACCTCTAAAAGAGCATTCGCCTATTCTCATTTAGGTCCACAACAACTACGATTGGTAATGTGTTATTGATGCCCAGAAATGCATACCTCAGATGGGATTGAAGATCTTTCAACTTTAGCATGGGCAGCTCCTCAATGGATGGCTTGGTAGATGGTGACTCTTGATTTTGCAAATGTATTTCCAACTTGGTTGGGCATCTAAGGGCATACGATACCCTCAATGCCTTCACTATCTCCTCATAGTCCGGGATTTTTTCA
Organism: Solanum rostratum; assembly: GCA_029948455.1. NCBI lineage: Eukaryota > Viridiplantae > Streptophyta > Magnoliopsida > Solanales > Solanaceae > Solanum > Solanum rostratum. The sequence goes on from CM057055.1 coordinate 14,763,698, forward strand.
CCCTCAAAGTTCATCAATACTGCTTCCAGGGTGTTGACACCTGGTCTCTCCTTATGTGGTACCTCTGGACCTGAATCATCAACACTTTCAATGACAGTGACTACCCTCATATCATCATCTTTCTTTGCATGTCGCACACATCGAACATGACCTCATCATTGCCCGATCTGGACTTGAGTTGAACCCTCTCCATGTCTGCCAATGTGTATCAAGTGAATAGAAAGGGCCTCCCCATGATGATTGGGACTTTAAAGTCAACCTTGTAGTGCAGGATCAAAAAGTCCATAGGGAATATGAATTTATCAACTCTCACAAGCATATCGTAGAGTATCCCTAAAAGATTGTTCAGTGTGCGGTCGGCCATCAACAACCGCATGCTCGTCGAAGTTGGCGCTGCCAATCCTAACTTCTTGAAAACCGCAAGAGGCATTAGATTTATGCTGGCACTAAGATCACACAATGCCCTTATGAACTCTACATCTCCAAAAGTGCAGGGTATGGTAAAAGCACCGGGATCTTCTTGTTTTTGTACTAAGGACCTTGTAGCAATTGCACTGCAATGTTGAAGCTCTTGGAAAGCTCCTAACTCACAGTGCACTTCTCTGTAACTAGGTTTATCTTAAAGTTTGCATACCCTGGCATCTTCTTCAGTGCCTTAATGAGAGGGATGTTGATGGAGAGTTGTTTCAGCATAGAGAGAAAGTTCTTGAACTTGCCCTCCCCTTTCTTCTTTTTAATTCTTTGAGGGAAGAGAGGAGGAGGTATAGGAATGGGCTTCAGCTTTTGTAGCATCTCTGCAACATCACTTAACCCAGCCTTGTGACGATCATCTCTGATATCAGCATCCTTGACCTCAACTATTTCTTTTCGAACATCATCATCTACCGGCATAGGAGGATATGGTAATCTTGCCACCACGAGTAGTAGATGCCATGAATTTCCTTCATTTTTTGGTTTATGAACTATGTGGCTAGGCAGTGTACCTCTTTGATGCTAATTGAGTTGAGTTGACAGTTGACCAAACTGTTGCTCCAGTTGTTTGATAGCAATAGAATGAGACTCAATTTTGTGATTTATGCTTGAGATGTAAGATTTCATCCCCTTCAAGGTCTCATCTCGTGTCTCAACATTCTTCAACAGATGGTCAAACATCTCCTTAACTCTAGAACTACTAGCACTGGTATCATGATTGTGTGGTGGCACATAAGGACCATTTATGTATCCATCTCTGCAACCCAAATCTGCATTTCTGTCATAGCCGCTATTCTTCTCGTAGCAACTTCCACGATTTTCTTTGAATGCACCATTTTTATTATAGTTTTGACCTTGGTGTCCTTGACCTTTGCAAGAATAGTCTTGATTAGACCCTTAAGCGTTGGTCCAAAAACCCCGATCTAATTAGTAATGAAGCAAGTGTCCTCCTCATTGTAGGGATCCTCCTACATGGGTGCTCGCGGAGGCTGATGAACAACTATGTTAACTCGATCCTTATTCTGCTTCATCATAACCTCCTTACCGATATGGATCCGAACAAGCTCTTGCATTATCTTTTCATTTATTTTAGCTTACTCCGAACCAATGCAAACAGCGCACAAACTTTTGGTAGATGACTTGTCTCTTTGCCCCCATGTACGATTCGTCTTGACCACCTTTTCTAGCTTCTCAGATATCATTACAAATGGTTGATCTATGCTTGGCTATTCTTATCTAGGGCACAGTAGAAGATCTCCACCAATGCATCATAAAAAATTTTGTGGTCTGGGACACTCCTCAAGACCTTTGTGAATCGCTCCCATGTACTACTGATCGTGTCACAAGGAAGTTGCTCAAAGTTGTTGATTTGATCTTTCAACTTCAGTATAACAATTGGTTGATTACAAAAATACCCCTAGAGTGAGGGTGTATGCGTAACGCATCTTCCAATGCTCGTATAGAAAATTTGAGGTTGGATTTGTGATCAGCATAAAAAATTGAGTGGGAAAATGTTCACATTCAATTTTTAGAACGACCCGATCAAAAGATAAGTTTTCTATCCGAATTCGCAAAATAGTATTGTGCGCGACAGGAGCGCATCGCGCTCCCATCGGAGACCAGAAGTTATATTTTATTGAAAATTTTCGACGAGTTTGAGAAAACTCCATCAAAAACATTTTCTAAGTATACATAGTGCGCGACTAGTCTGCATCGCGAACTGGGTCTTTTAAAGTTGAAATTTTCTAATTTTTATGAGGGGAATTCTGATAAATTCTGAATCCCTCCTAAACTCTATACACGATCTTATAATATTGTTTTGACATAAAAATGGTCTAAAACCCCCTTTCTATGTCCTATTCCATAATCTAACAAAGCTAGGGCATAAGAAAATAAAAGACGAGCTTGAGTTTGAGAGATTCGAGAAGAAATCTTTGATGTGGCTAATTGGTAGCTTCATCCCAGGTATGTAAGGCTAAACTAAAAGTACATGATTGTTCTCTCATGTTCCCTATAGATGGTCATGGATGATTTGATGGTTCGAGAGTCTACATACATAAATCTTTGATGGTTTTTCTCAAAGTTTATTTGAAGTTACAGGTTTTTCTATGTTGATGATCATCATACTATTTGTTTTCTCGAATTCAACATTTTCATGATGAATTGCATGACCGTAACATGGCACTTCTTTTTGTTAAAGCATGCACAATGAACTTAATTATTAAGTCTAGAGCCTTGAATTGAGATTATCGATTATGATTGTGATGAGAGAAAAATGATCAGTTGATAGAATTTGATAGTCCTATGAATCTTTATAAATGAACACCATCGATGTCTCTATTTAATTGTTCTAAATTTTGAGTCATTGCTGAGATTCATTGATGAGAGGGTTAAAGTCCCTATGAGGTGTTGATTGATAAGAGGGATAAAGTCCCTATGAAATGTTAATTGATGAGATGGCTAAAGTCCCCATGATATGTTAATTGATGAGAGGTTAAAATCCCTATGAGACTGATTGATGATAGGGTCGAAGTCCCTATGATTTGATTAGAATTGATGGTTTTATGAGCATTGAGTCATGGGAGGAGTACCGAGTATCGAAAGAGGGAGAGTTAGTCTGACTTGAACTTGTCAAAATATGTTGCTAAACATAGGTGAGGCTTAGAGCCATCACATATATTGTAGTTCCCTCCTGATTAGAAGTCCCTGAAAGAAATCATAGACTTATTGATGGATGACTCCATATTGGGTGAGCCAATATGGTTTCAATTCGTTCCCTACCTTGAAAGTTTGGAATGGTTGTGGCAACATCAGTGTGATTGTTGTACATTCGCTGGCTCATAAGTGATTGTTGTCGGATAAGAGAAACTCCTATAAATTTCTTACCTTGAGTACTTTGAGTCGAGATGAGATCAAATAAGATGAGAAGAGGTGAGCTCCTTCGAGATGAGTTTGATTGGATTGATGAGGTTGATTGGTTGACGCGTCACTTGTCTACTCTTTATTCTTCCATAGATAGACATTTGAAAAATTGATGTTATTTGATGATGATTTTGAGTTGATGTTCTTTCCATATTATTCTACCTGTTTCTGTTTCACGCAGCTATTTTACATACCAATACATTCCAAGTACTAATTTCCCTTTTGGATTGCATCATTTTATGATGCAGAGGTAGGTACCAAAGATCGTCAACAGGCACTCCATTGAAGATTCGAGATACTCAGTTGATTAGTGAGCCTCCCATACTCCTGAGGATCCCCTACTTTTATTTCATCATGCTTTAAAGTTAGATTGGACTACTTCCATTACTTTGATTTGAGTAGCCATGGGTCTGTCATTGTCACCACATGATTAGTGATCGAAGCTCCATAGACGATGGTTGAACATTTATGTTGAAATGGTGAGCTAGTTTCTTTCTACTAGCCTTTGTTATTATCTATACATTTTTAGACTTTAGATAAGATGTGCCCATTTACTTATTTTTAATTTCATTATTCAGTAGAGTTATATGATAGAATGAATTTGATAAGGCTAAGTGGTTCTCTTAGGGACTAGCAATAGTCTTTAGGTGCCGGCCACACCAAGGATACCCTCCCGGGGCGTGAAAACCTTGGTATCAGAGCACAGAGTTCAAGTGTCTTAGGGAATCTATGAAGTCACGTCTAGTAGAGTCTTGTTTATGGGTGTGTTTTCGACCACATTTCATGAGCAGGAGGCTATTGGACATGAAGAATTGTTACACTTTCCTTCTTATTCCAATTCATACGATAGAGTTAACGTCTATAAAGATCTCTTCTAGTTCATGCTCTACGCATAAAAAATTGATATCATGCCTCCTAAAAGTGTTGCAGAGGAAAGAGACGTCCTGCTAGGTAAGATGCTAACTCACTAGAGTCTCAAGTACACAAGGAACCTGTGGACCAAGCTATCCCTATTGAAAAACCCCCTCAAGATGAGGTCTCCAATGCGGAGCTACGTCGGGCTATTCAAGCTCTACTCCAGGATTTTGCAGCACCTGCCGCGAGAGAAGGAGCAGGTAGACAAGATGCTCATGAAACCTCTAGAGTCCGAGAATATTTTAGGATAAATTCGCCTAAGTTCACGGGGTCTGCATTCACTGAAGATCCTGAGAACTATATGGAGGAGCTTGAGAAGGTGTTCAATGTAATGCACGTGACTGATGATGATACTGTTGAACTGGCTGCTTACCAACTCAAGGGTGTGGGGATAATGTTGTTCGACCAATAGAAGAAAAGTAGAAAGGATGATGCTCCATGTTTGACTTGGATAGTGCTCGAGGAAGCCTTCTTGGGACGCTTCTTCCCAAGAGAGAAAAAAGAAGCTAAGGTGAGAGAGTTTCTAAATCAAAAATAGGGCTCTATGACTGTGCTCTATCCCGCTATGCTCCGGACATGGTTGCAGACATAAGGGGAAGGATGGCAATATATGTTGATGGGTTGAATGGAGGACCCAAGAGAGATGGGAGAGGACCCATGCTTGTAAGTGACACGGACATCGAGCGAATGATGACATTTGTGCAACAAGCTAATGTGGAGAGGCAGCATGATAGGAAAGAGTTCAAGCGTAAGAAACCTAAGACATCCAACCATGAGGTTGGGAGGAAAGGTAATGGCAACCGATTTCCAACACCATTATCTGCTATTGCACCTGCGCCTAGAGGCTGGTATGATCAGAGATCTCATAATGTGGGAAATCATTGATCTCAGTCGCAAGCTAGTGTGGCTCAAGGTTCGCATGGTAAGCTACCGGGTGATAAGTGTGGCAAAATGCACTTGGGGAGATGTCGTGACGAGAATAATGTGTACTACAAATGTGGCCAAGAAGGTCATTACCAGAAAGATTGTCCAAAGTGGCCTGATCGAGCTTAATCTTCTACACCAGCCCTGCCAGTTAGAGGAAACAAGAGGGACACTACGTCCGGCACAGGCCGAGCAACAAACCGCTTATTATGCCATGGGTAGTTACCAAGATCAGGAGAACTCCCCAAATGTTGTGACAGGTATGATTTGAGTCTTTACTTTTGATTGTTATGTTTTGATGGATGTAGGTGCCACATTATCGATTGTATCTCCTTATGTGTCCAATAGATTTGATAGAACCTTTGAGAGTCTTCTTGAACCCTTTGATGTTTCTACTCCAGTGGGTGAGTCTATTCGAGTTGAGAGAATCTATAGAGCTTGTGTAGTGTATATCCATCAAAAGGATACTCTTATTGATTTTGTTGAGTTGGAAATGGTTGATTTTGATTTAATACTTGGCACGGACTAGCTTCACGCCTGTTATGTCTTTGTTGATTGTAGATACCGAACCGTTAAGTTCCAATTTCTGAATGAACCGGTTCTAGAGTGGAAGGGTGATTCAATTGTACCTAAAGAAAAGTTTATCTCGTATCTTAGAGCCAAAAAGTTGATTACCAAAGGTTGTATCTATCATCTGGTGTGAGTGAAATCTGATGATGTTGAGTCCCCAACCTTTGGTGAATGAGTTCGCGAAAATGTTTCCGGATGATCTACTTGGAGTCCCTCCTGATAGGGAGATTGACTTTGGGATTGATGTTCTTCCCGATACCCAGCCTATTTCGATTCCACCTTATAGGATGTCCCCCGCTGAGTTGAAAGAGTTGAAAGAATAATTGAAAGATTTGCTAGAGAATAATTAAAAGATTTGCTTGAGGAGAATGGTGAAGGAGGAGTTAACATTCAGAATGGGTCTGCTTCATCCCTAGTGGTAGAGGTGAAAGAAAAGCAAGACAAAGATCCTGTCGTACTCCAATTGAAGGAGGTTGTCCACAAACATAAGGTGATGGCTTTCTCCTAAAGGGGAGATGGAGTGTTGAGGTACCAAAGTAGATTGTGTGTCCCAAATGTTGATGGTGTTCAAGATAGAATCATGGAGGAAGCCCATAACACTAGATATTCCATTCATACTGGCTCTACCAAGATGTACCACGACTTGAAAGAAGTCTATTGGGGGAGTGGAAAAAAGAGGTATATTATTGAGTTTGTTTCAAAGTGCTCGAATTGCCAACAAGTTGAAGTTTAGCATCCTAGTCCATGTGGATTGGCTCAGAACTTTGAGATTCTGGAATAGAAGTGGGAGATGATCAATATAGACTTTATTACTAGTCTACCAAGGTCTCGAAAGCGACATGATTCGATATGGGTGATTGTAGATACGATGACTAAATTGGCTCACTTTTTGGCAATCAAGACAACTTACACTACATAGGAGTACGCCAAGTTGTACATCCAAGAGATTGTGAGGTTGCATGGAGTTCCCTTGTCCATCGTCGCAGACATAGGACCTCAAACCTCCCAATTTTAGAGATCATTCCAAAAAGGATTGGGTACTAAAGTGAACCTGAGCACAACCTTTCATCCACAAGCAGATGGTCAGTCAGAGTGTAAAATTCAAACATTAGTGGATATGTTGAGACCTTGTGTTCTTGATTTCAAGGGGAATTGGGATGATCACCTACCGTTGATTGTATTTGCATATAACAATAGTCATCATGCAAGCGTTCAAATGGCTCCCTATGAAGCCTTGTATGGGAGGAGATGTAGATCACGATTTGGTGGTTTGAGATGGGAGAAGCAGAGTTGATTGGGCTCGATTTTGTCCACCAATTGATGAATAAGTTCAAAATCGTAAGAGAGAGATTGAAGACCGCCCAGAGTCGCTAGAAATCTTATACCGATATGAGAATAAGAGTCTTAGAATTCAAGCTAGATGATTGAGTGTATTTGAAATTGTTACCTATGAAGGGTGTCATAAGATTTGGGGTCCATGCTATGTTGGACCATATCATATTGGAAAGAGGATTGGGAAGGTTGCTTATGAGCTATAGTTGCGTTGCGAGTTAGATGGAGTCCATCCGGTATTCCATGTATCGATGTTGAAGAAATGCTTGGGAGATCCTACCTTGGTGATCCTTGTTGATAGCATTGGAGTGAAATATAGCCTGTCTTATGAAGGGGTTCCGGTCCAAATCCTTGATCGTCAGATTTGTAAGTTGAGCAAAAAGAGATAGCCTCAGTCAAGGTCCTATGGAGAAATCAATTCATTGAGGAAGCCACATGAGAAGCTGAGGAAGAGATGAAAGCCAAATATCTGAACCTATTCCTGCCAAATGATGAGAGTGTTAAAGGTAAATTGCTTACCCTTAACTAAATTGATTGGTCTATTCTTGATATGATATACTATTCTTGAGTCTAGTTAACGTTGGTTGAGGTCGAGGAAGAGTTGAGAGTTTGATTGATTGAGTTGAGTGTTGAGATGAGTCTTGAGTCTATTTGTGCCTTGATATAAACCTTTACTCATCATTCGGGGACAAATGATTCCTGGGGGGAGATGTAACATCTGGTAAAATTATCAAAATACCCTTAGAGTGAGGATATGCGCGTAACGTAACTTTCAATGCTCGTATGGCAAATCTGAGGCCGGATTTGTGATCAGCATAAAATATTAAGTGGGAAAATGGTCTCGGTTAATTTTTAGAATGACCCGATCAAAAGATAAATTTTTGATCCGAATGCACAAAATAGTGTTGGTACACAACAGGATCACGTCGCGCTACCATCGCTGACCAACACTTATCTTTTGTTGAAAATGTTCGACGGGGTTAAGAAAACTCGTTCAGAAATATTTTCTAAAATTACACAGTGTGTGACCAGTTCGCATCGCGGACTGGGTCTTTTGCGAGTTGAAAATTTCTAATTTTTTATAAGGGGCATTCTGGTCGATTCCCGACCCCTCCTAAACTCTATACACAATCTAATAAGGTCATTTTGATGTAAAAACAAAGGTCTAAAACCCTCATTCTAAGTCCTATTCTATAATCCAACAAGGCTAGGTCTTGAGGAAAGAGGAGAAGAGCTTGAGTTTGAGAGATTCGAGAAGAAATCTTTGACGTGACTGATTGATAGCTTTATCCTAGGTATGTAAGGCTAAATAAGAAGCATGGAATTTTTCTCTGATGTGCCCCATAGATGGTCATGGATGAGTTGATGGTTCGAGAGTCTAAATGCATGAATCCTTGCTAGTTTTTCTTATAATTTTATTTGAAGTTACATGTTTTTCTATGTTGATGATCATCATACTATTTATTTTCTCGAATTGAACAAAGCATTACTATTTTTTAAAGCATGCATAATGAACTTAAAAATTGAGTCTAGAGCATTGAGTTGAGATTATCGATTGTGATTGTGATGAGAGAATGATGATGAGTTGATAGAATTTAATAGTCCTATGAATCTCTAGAAATGAACTCCACCGATGTGTCTATTCGATTGTTCCCTAATAATTTTTCTAAATCTTGAGTCATTGATGAGATTGATAGATAAGAGGGCTAAAGTCCTTATGAGATGTTGATTGATGAGAAGGCTAAAGTCCCTATGAGATGTATATTGATGAGAGAGATAAAGTCCCCATTAGATGTTGATTGATGAGAGGGTAGAACCCCTATGAGACTGATTTATGATAGGGACAAAGTCCATATGAGCTGATTGGATTAATGGTTTTATGAGCATTGAGTCATGGGAGGAGCATTGAGCACCGAAAGAGTGAGAGTTAGTCCGACTTAAACTCGTCAAACTACGTCGCCAAGTAGATGAGGCTTAGAACCATCACATATATTGTGGTTCCCTCTAGATTAGAAGTCCCTAAAAGCAATAGCGGACAAATTTAAGGCTGACTCCATATTGGGTAAGCTAATATGGTTTCGGTTCGTTCCCTACCTTGCAAGTTTGGAACAACTGTGGCATTCACTGGCTCATAAGTGATTATTGTCGGATAAGAGAAACTCCCATAAATTTCCTACCTTGAGTACTCTGAGTCGAGATGAGATGCGATGAGATGAGATGAGAGAAGGTGAGCTCCTATGAGATGAGTTTGATTGGATTGATGAGGTTGATTGGTTGACTGGTCACTTGTCTACTCTTTATTCTTACATAGATAGATATTTGACGATTTGATGTTATTTGATGATGATTTTAAGTTCATGTTGTTTCCATATTATTCTACTTATTTTTGTTTCACTTATCTATTTACATACAAGTACATTCCAAGTACTAATGTTCCTTTTGGACTGCATCGTTTTATGATGCAGAGGCAGGTACTTGAGATCGTCAACAGGCGCTCTATTAAAGATCCGAGATACTCAGTTAATTGTTGAGCCTCCCATACTCCGGAGGATCCACTACTTTTATTTCATCATGCTTTAGAGTTAGATTGGACTATTTCCTTTACTTTGATTTGGGTATCCATGGGTCTGTCATTGGTACGACATAATTAGTGATAAAGGCTTCATAGACGATGGTTGAACGTTGATGTTGAGATTGTGAGCTACTTTCTTTATACTAGCCTTTATTATTATCTATACATTTTGAGACTTTAGATGAGATGTGCCCATTTACTTATTTTTAATTTCGCTATTCAGTAGAGTTATATGATTGAATAAATATGATGAGGCTAAGTGGTTTGCTTGGGGACTAGCAATAGTCTCTAGGTGTTGGCCACGCCAAGGATACCCTCCCGGGGCGTGACATTGAGTTTCTTCGATCTCGGGAAGTACCTCTCCAAAAAGGCCCTCTACAACTCTGCTCAACTAGTGATCGAACATTTCATGAGCTCTAATAGCCATAGCATTGTATTGCCTGACAGAGATAATGGGAAGACACAAAGTCCCATAGCATCTATAGATAGATTTTGCATTCCCATTACACTCTTACAGAAAAACACAATGTTGTGCAGATGACTATGCGGATCCTTTGATGGTAGGCCCGTGAACAACCCAATGTTCTGCAGCATCTAAAGCAACCCACTCAAAACCATAAACTTTGTGTCATTCGGTAGTGGTTGTAACACAATGGCTCCAGTGACATCCACAACCATAAGGTTCTGCCGATATTGGTTCTACTAATAAGCTTCAGTGTTAAAGTCATGTGGTTGTGGATCAATGTCCTAAAGAGGAGGTGGGTTGTCATTATTTGCATCCTCATTCTCATTTTTGTTCGGAGTTGTATTCACCGCATTGTTTGTGTTATCTTGCGTCGTCCTTCTTAGTCTTCTATGGATCTTTGGGCCAGACGTAGTCAAGGGAATTCCTCGACATTGCAAATTGGGCATACACTACACCTATACCCTGAAATAAAATAAAAACGACAAAAAAAGTAAAATGAGGGAGATAAGGATTGATTCCCAAACTACTTGAAATAGACAAGTCTAGCCATATTCCTCGAAAACGGTGCAAAAATCATCATGTCGCCTATGATACACCTTTTTTTTAGGCTAAAGCAGTCGTTGTCAAGATATATAATCTAACCGAGGTTAGGGTCGAATCCCACAGGGAAAATGATAGACTTTGAAGAATTCAAGCTAATTCAAGTTGATTAATCTACTTAACTCTCCAAAGGGGGGTTTTCTAAAAACTATGAAAAGTAATCCTAAACTAATACAAGTGCTAAATCAGTATGAAGAGTAACTAGGGTATTATGTTCCAAATGTTTCCCTAACTCAATGTTACCAGATAATCGAATTCTTTTCCCGTGTGTAGCATGCAGAATGGTAAGTTAAGTTCATCAAACCCTTTGGCCCCAGCGAGAGGCAAATTTAGCTACGTGATTTGGTCCATCCCACAGTACATTACTAACCTTTACCCATTGTTCCAGTACAACCTCCCCTGGGCCCAGTTCGGTTGATTAGACGAGAAACATCAATTAAATCTTATTTATTAATCTCTTTTCCTATTCATTGTCACCTGGATCCTATCAATAACACTAGGTAAGTTCTAACATTGTCCACCATTAAAATGCATTCAAATCAAAGAGAATTAATTCATACATGCATGCACACTTTTCAAGAATTACGAATTATCCAATCCCTATTGTGTTAGTTCTTCATGGTTCCCACAACCCTAGTTTTAGATTCAACTACTCATGATCCGTGTAGATGCAAGACTTATAAATTTGAATAACATAATTGAGCACTTACAAAAGAGAATTAAGCACAAGAAATCAAAAATCTTCACCAAGAATCACAAGATTGAAATTAAAAGACATAGAGTTTTACAAGTGTTTCTCTCAAGCTCTCAACTCTTCTCTAATGTTCTTAAATGTTCCTCTTTGTCCCCTTATAAAAAATAACCTTAAAAAACCTATTTTATAGTGTTTAATATACAAAACCCTTATGGATTAGAAAAACTAGGTTGGCAGACTCTACTGGAGCTTCTATGAGTCGTATATATTTTACAGCGCGTAGTCGGACTTTCGTGGATTGCTTTTTCAAAACTAGGGGTGACTTCCACAACACTCGTATAGGGTCTGTATAAAGTTCTATGGCTCGTAAGGGGTTTCGTCTAATGACTTTTTAGAAACTCCCCACTTTCTTATCCTTGGGGCACAACACGAAGTATAGGGCTCATAAAATCTTCTGCGGTTTGTCTGCATGTTCGTAGAATTACTTTCAAAAAATTACCCTTCACTAGAATTGTATACGAAACTACATTTACGGCTTGTAGAATTCTCTACAGCCTGCAAAGGGTCTCGTGGAACCTCTACTTCAGCAAATTCTGCACACATTACTCAATAATTGTGCCAACCCTGTAATCCTATAAAATAAAGATGAAAACACATCGAATCTACTAACATCGCTTTAAGAACACACAAAATTCCAAGTTTTAAGCGTCAAAAGTGTTGTATTTTGAAAGCACATCAATGACCAATCAGTCCAATCTGCATTCACAGTCTTGGATAAAATCTATCTGATCTCCCTATTGGATGCCTCAACTTGCCCGCTTGTCTGTGGATGGTAGGGTGTTACCACCCAATGCTTTACTTCATATTTCTCTGATAGAGCCTTGAACAATCTGTTATAGAAATAGGAACCTTCATCGCTAATAATCACCCCATTGGTGCCAAACCTTGAGAAGATGTTCCATTCAGAAATGTTGTGATGCTCTTGCCTTCATTATTGGGAAGTACGACTTCCTCCACCCATTTTAATACATAGTCCACAACCACTAAAATTTACTTGTTCTTATGTGGGCTGATGAACGAACCCATGAAATCTATCCCCCCACACATCAAATAATTCAACCATCATAATGGGGTTTATAGAGAGATCGTGCTTGTGAGAAACACCACCTTCTCTCTTGCATCTATCACACGCTAACAAGAAACACCACCTTCTCTCTTGCATCTATCACACGCTTTAGCATAGTCATGGGCATTTTGGTGTATGGTTGGCTAATAGTAGCAACACTGCAAGATCTTATGTACTTTCCAAACTCCATTATGATGCCCACCCACTGTAGACGAGTGGCACACCTCTAGAATACTCATCATTTCGACCTCAAGAGCACAGCGATGAATAATCCAATATGCACATACACGAAACAAGTATGGATCATCCTAGAAAAACTCCCTCACATCAGACATAAACTTGTAGCACTGGTGAGTGGTTCAGTCTGGTGCCACAATATCACTAACCAGATAGTTCGAATAATCAGCAAACCATGGTAACAAGTCATGGGATGCTGCTAACACTCTCTCGTTAGGGAACGAATCATCAATCTCTCCCCCATCATCAAATTATGCCATGGCTTCGTCTCCTAATCTGGAGAGGTGGTCTGCAACCTGATTTTCAGTCTGTTTCAATCAATAACTTCAAATTCAAATTTTTAAAGAAGAGGTACCCATAGAATCAGTCTCAGTTTTAAAACCTTCCTTCGCCATCAAGTACCGCTATGTTGAATGATTAGTATGCATAATGACTTTGGTTCCCAAAAGAATTTTTCAAAAGCAAAGACCACTATAAGTAACTCATGTTCTATGACAGTGTAGTTCTTTTGTGCTGCATTTAGTGCTTTGTTGGCATAGTATATGGGATGTCGTATTGTCTCTCTTTGCTGTCCCAATACTACACCAAGTGCAACCCTACTTGCATCACATATTATCTCAAAGGGCTTGGACCTGGAGCTATAATGATAGGAGCTGAAACCAACTTTTTCTTCAATCCTTTTAAAAGTTTCAAACATGCATCATCAAACACGAACTTAGCATCCTTCTCAAATAGTTTTCACAAGTGGTGTGCAATTTCTGAGAAGTTCTTTATAAAGCCCTTGTGTTATCAAGCATGACCTAGAAAACTTCTCACACCCTTGATAGAGATCGGTGGGCAAAGCTTCTCAATCACCTCCACTTTGACTCTATCCACCTCAATGCCCTTAATGGTGATTTTGTGCCCCAACACAATGCCTTGTTTCACCATAAAGTGACACTTTTTCCAGTTTGAAACCAGATGGCATTCTTCACATCTACTAAGCACTGCATACAAATGTTTCAATCAGTCTTTGAAAGAGTCACTGACCACACAAAAGTCATCCATGAATGCCTCAATAGTGTCCTCCACCATGTCTAAGAAGATGGACATCATGCATCTTTAGAATGTTGGTGGCGCATTACACAACCTGAATGACATCCTCTTAAATGCAAAGGTGCCATAGGGGCATGTGAACATCTTTTTCTCCTAGTCTTTTATAGCAATGAAAATCTGATTATTGTACGAGTAACCATCAACAAAGCAATACCAGCTCTTTCCCGACAAGAGGTCTAGCATCTGGTCCATAAATAGTATAGGGAAATGATCCTTCTCCATTAACGTTGACCTTTCTATAGCCTATGCACACCCTCCACCCAATGATTGGTCACATGGGAATCCACTCGTTGCTAGAATTTGGGACCACAGTAATATCTCCCTTCTTTGGAACACACTAGACCAGACTCACCCATTCACTGTCAGAGGTTGGATATATCACCCCTATGTCCAACCACTTGATGATTTCGTTGTGCATGACCTCTTTCCTAGATGGTTGAGATGCCTTTGGTGCTCGATACTTAGCTTGTATTCCTTGACAAGTTGGATTTTGTGAGTGCATACCCCCGGTAGGATACTAATGGTGTCCGTAGTTATTCACTCGGATTCCTTTTTGAACTGTTTAAGCACCATGACTAATGCATTCACCTATTTATCATTATGATCAACAAAAATGATGACTCACAAGGTGTTGTTGGCACCCAAAAATGAACATCTCAGATAAGATGGAAGAGCCTTCAATTCAAACACCAGTGGCTCCTCAATAGATGACCTAATAGGTGGTGATTCTCGTTTTATCAAGTCCAGTTCTAGCTTGGCTTGGCATCTAGGGGCATAAGATACCCCCAGGGTCTTTACAATTACCTCATAGTCTGGAATGTCATCACTCTCAAAATTCATCAACACTGCTTCTAGAATGTCGACACCCAGTCTCTCTTCAATTGGTACCTCTGGTTCCGCCTTATCAATACTCTCAATGATAGAAACTACTTTCAGATCGTCGTTCTTCTTTGTATATTGGTAGAAGTTGAAAATGAACTCATTTTTACCCAATCTAAACTTGAGTTGGCTCCTCATCATGTCTACCAATGCTTGTCTTATGGTTTAGAAGGGCCTTCCGAAGATGATTAGGACTTCGAAGTCAACCTCATAGTCTAGGATCATAAAGTCAATTGGGAATATGAATTTATCCACTTTGACGAGGACTTTATATAGTATCCTCACAGGCCTCTTCACTGTTCTCTCAACTATCAACAATGAAATTCTCATAGTGGTAGGGGCGTCCAAGCTTCTTGAAGACCACAAAGGGTATCGGGTTTATGCTGGAACGAAGATCACATAATGCCATTGGAAATATAAAATGTCTGATGGTGTAATGTATGGTTAATGATTCGGGGTCTTCTCATTTCTACACAAAGGACCTCCTAGCAATCGTGCTACAATGTTAAAGCTCTTGGGAGTGCTTCTGGCTCACAGTCCACTTCTTCGTGTCACGGTCCTTCATGAACTTTGCGAATCCAGACATCTTTTCCATTTCTTCAATGAGAGAGATGTTGATGGAGAGTTGTTTCAACATGGAGAAAAAGTGTTGGAGTTTACCTTCCTCCTCCTTCTTTTTGATTCTTTGGGGGAAAAGAGGAGGAGGTTTAGGAATGGGCTTCAACTTTTATGGTGTCACTTCAGCATCACTCAACCCATCCTGAGCACGATTATCTCTGGTCTCTGCATCTTTGACCACAACTATCTCCTCATGAATATCATCATCATCAACCAGCATCGAACGGTCAATGGTCTGCTTTCCACCATGAGTAGTTACTGCCACACACTACCTCTCATTCTTTGGATTTTGAACTGTGTTGCTGGACAACGTACCTTTCAATCATCGGTTCAGTTAAGTTGATATTTGGCTGAACTGTTGCTCCAGCTACTTGATAGGAATAGTCTAAGATTTGATTTTTTGATTAATGCTAGAGATATTAGATTCATCCCCCTCAAGGTGTCAGCCTACATGTCAGTCTTCATCAATAGACGATCAAACATCTCCTTAACTCTAGAGCTATTAGCACCCAAATCTCGATTATGTGGTGGCACATTCTGGCCATTCGTACAACCATTGTTGCATCCCAATCAACATCTCTGTCCTGGCGCCTGTTTCTATCATAGTAACCTCCTCGATTAATGTCTCTAAAGGTGTTATCCTTGTTATAGTTCCAACCTTGGTTGCCTTGACTTTGGCGCCAGTAGTCTTGATTGGACCCTTGGGCATTGGTCTGGAAACATTCCATCTCATTAATGACGAAGCAAGTGTCCTCCTTATAGTAAGGCTCCTTGTACATGGGTGCTCGTGAAGGCTGATGAGCTATTGCATCACACGTTCTTGGTTTTGTTTCATCAACAACTCCATATTTGTACTAATCTGAGCAAGCACGTGCATCATATTTTCATTTGTTTTTGCTTGCGCCAAATTAGTACTAACGACTAATGAGCTCTTTGTCGTCGACTTATCCCTCGTTCCCCATGCGTGATATGTCTTGACCACCTTTTCTAGTTTCTCAGCAATAATAAAAAATAGACAATCTAGAAATATGCCTCCAATGATGGTATTAGCAACAACTTGGCTATTCTCATCTAAGGCTCGATAAAAGATCTCCACTAAGGCGTCATCTACAATCTTGTGATCAGGGACACTTCTCAGCCAATTTGTGAACCTCTCCCATGTGATACCGCTCGAATCACCTGTTTGGAAGAACCTCTCCAGAAAAAGCCTTCTGCAGTTCAACCCAGTTAGTGATCAAACTTTGTGAGAGCTCATATGACCATAGTGTTGCATCACCTATTAGAGACATTGGAAGACACGGAGTCCAATGACATCTATAGACAAATTCTGTTTCCCATCACACTCTTACCAATGAAGACAATGTTGTGTAGATGGTTATGTAGATCCTCTGATGGTAAGATTGCGAGGAACCAACAATTCTGTAGCATGTGAAGTAACCCACTCCAAATAACAAACTTTGTGTCATCAGATAGTATCAGTAACACAATTTCTCCAATGATATCCATCACTATAGGATCAAGCCGATATTGATTCCATATATGAGTTGCGGCATCAAGAGCCTATGGTGGTGGATCAATATCCTTAAATGGAGGTCGAATATTGTTCTCATCCTGTTTCTGGTACTGTGTTGCATTCAATGCATTATTTGCAGCCCTGTTCATATTGTCTGGGTCATTCTTCTCAGCGTCCTTTGGATCTTAGGGTCAAAAAGAGTCAATGGAATGCCTCAACTTCGAGTGTTATGCATACACTACACCTACAAATTGAAACAAAAACAACAAAAAAATGTAAAATAAGGGAAATAAGAATTAATTTTCAAATTACACTAACTAAACAAGTCTAGTTGTATTCCCCGGCAATGGCGCCAAAATGTCGCTAAGCCATACCTCTTTTTGAAGGTTAAAGTGGTCGTTGCCAAGTTACATAACCAAACTGAGGTTAGGTTCGATCCCACGGGGAATATGGTAGACTTAGAGTAACTTCAAGCAATTCTAGTAAATTAACCTTCTTATCTCCCGAAAGGGAGGTTTTGTAAATTGCAGAAAGTATTCCTAAACTAAAACAAGTATATGAAACCAGCAAGAAGAGTAACTAAGGTATTGTGTTCCCCATGATTCCCTAACATTATACATAATCGCATTATTTTCTAGTGTGTTGCATGCAGAACGGTAAGTAAAGTATATCAAACCCTTTGATCCAGACCAAAGGTAAATTTCACTATGTGATTTGATCCATCCCCGCAGGGTGACTTTACTAACCCTTACCTATTGTTCCAATACAATCTCTCCTTGTTCTAGTTTGGTTGATTAGACGAGAAAACATCAACCAAATCCTCTTAATTAATCCTTTTTCCAATTCATTACTACCCCGATCCAATCAGTAACACTAGGCAAGTTTTGAAGTTGGCCACCGTTAAAAAGCATTAATCACAAAGAGAATTAATTAATACATGCATGCACACTTTCCAAGAATTACAAATTATCTAGTTTTACCTTGTTAGTTCTTCATGGTTCCCACAACCCTAGTTGTGGATTTAGCTACTCATATTCATTTTAGATGCAAGAATCATGATATAGAATAGCATAATTGGGCACTTACAAAAATAAAATTAAGAACAACACATCCAAGATCTTCAATGGAAATCATAAAGTAGGAATTAAGATCACAAAATAATGTTTCAAGTGTTTCTCTCAATGTTCCTCTCTGTTCTTACACGTTCTATCATTCTTCTCTACTGAAAATAACAAAATAAACCCATTTATAGTGTTGAAAATACAAATTCAAAACAAAATAGGAGAACTGAATTCGGCAGGTAGCACGAGCAGGTCTACAGGCCATAATAAGTCCTACGACCCATACAATCGGGGCTTCGTGGACATCATCCTTCAATTCTGGGCACATATTTTACAAGACCTTTCTATGGGTAGTATTAAGACCTACGACCCATATAGGGTTTCATCTGATAACTTTTCAGCAACACTCAATTTCTGATCCTCGGGGCACGGAACCTTATTACAAATTATCTAGTTTTACCTTGTTAGTTCTTCATGATTCCCATAACCCTAGTTGTGGATTTAGCTACTCATATTCATTTTAGATGCAAGAATCATGATATAGAATACCATAATTGGGCACTTACAAAAATAAAATTAAGAACAAGACATCCAAGCTCTTCAATGGAAATCATAAAGTTGGAATTAAGATCACAAAATAATGTTTCAAGTGTTTCTCTCAATGTTCTTCTCTGTTCTTACACGATCTATCATTCTTCTCTACTGAAAATAACCAAAATAAACCTATTTATAATGTTGAAAATACAAATCCAAAACAAAATAGGAGAACTGAATTCGGTAGGTAGCACGAGCAGGTCTAAGGGCCGTAATAAGTCCTATGACCGATACAATCGGGGCTTCACGGACATCATCCTTCAATTCTGGGCACATATTTTACAAGACCTTTCTACAGGTCGTATTAAGACCTACGACCCGTATAGAGTTTCATCCTATAGCTTTTCAGCAACGGTCAATTTTTGATCCTCGGGGCACGGAACCTCATTTACGACTCATACTTCTTTCGATGGATTGTCTGATAGTTCATAGACTCAACTTTAGAACATCACTCTTTCACTGGATTTTACTATGAAAGCAACTGTACGGCTCATGAAAACTTTCACGACCCGTAAAGGGTGTTGTAAAACAGCAAAAACATCAGCAACTGCACATTTTGCCCAATAATGCTAAATCCTGTAATTTTGAAAAACTAACATAAAAACAAATCAAACCTACTAACATTGCTTTGGGAACACACAAAATTTCAAGGTTTTAAGCATCAAAAGTGTTGTATTTTTGCAGCACGTCATGGATCTACCACACTTGAGCCACAAAATTCAACTGATAGGCAGGTAAATCAGTTTTCTCTTCTGAAGTCACCCCCATAATAGTCAACACCTTAGAGATTTCGTTAATGAATTCTTAAGCACCCTCATCAGCTTTGGACCCATAAAACTCTGAAGGATTCATCCAGGTAAAATCTCTCACTCTAGCAGCCAGAGTGGGAGAATGCAGCGAAGGATTGGCCTGCCTAGCCTGGTTGGTTACCACTTGGGCAAGCATGGAAAAGGCACGTTGGAATTCATCTTGATTAACCGGCTCTCCCATAGTCTCTTAAGGGCTTGGTCTTCAATAAACAGCGCCTGCCTTGGTAAAGGGGCTCTTCTTAGAGGCATCTTCTGTGATGAATCAAGGATATCGTCAAAGTAAGAAAGTCTTAAGACACAATCCAAAGCATGAAATAAGATATGAAAAAGTAAAACAATTCCTAAAACGCCATCACAGCTTCCCACTCATAGACATGGTGCACCTCACACCCACGAATAGGACTCTACTCGACGTGACATGTTGGACTCTGGGGATTATTTATAAACCTAGTGCTCTGATACTAAGCTTGTCATGACTCGGACCTAGGGCCTAGGAGTGTGATGTTTCTCAACCCAACTACTCAAAGGAAGAAGGGGCGCTCGTCATCAGCATAATAACCCTACTTTAGAGGTTGGGGTCGATCCCTCAGGGAATCATTATTTAAGGCAAAAGTGACTCATTGGACATAGTAATTGTAGGATCTGGGGGGTTACAATAATCAAAATAAGAGTTTAGCTAAACAATTTCTAAATAATAATTTAAACAGTTATTAAGGGAAGACATTGAAGATGTACAAATATGGGAATCGATCTACCAAATGGGTCTAGATACTTGACTAAATTAGTTGATGTTGAGTGAATAGGCTAGGTTGCTTGTAACCCAAATCACCTATGATACATGGGAGTTTCATATGAATCAGCTAAGAAATCACACGAAGACCGCCGAGAACACGCTTGGCCTAAGAAGTCTCAACAAAACCACTAATACCTTGGCCATTGAATCCATGGTTGTGGACTTCAACTGAAACCCCAAGAGGTTTTCAGCCGTTATATCCATTCCACACTCTAATAGTTCAAGCTAAAGTAACAATCAGAGATCTAAAGTAAAACGCCAAGTTTGCAACCTTGGAAGCATATATTAAACATAGGAACGGATATAAATTCACCCAAATAAACTATTGATAAGTCATGATATCAAAGACCCAACAAATAAATCAAAGACCCAACAAATAAATCAAAGACCTATATTAATAACACCCCCAACATTGGAGGTTTTAGCTACACATGCTAGAAATTCAAGATTGAATACCATACATAGCAGCAGAAGTCATGGGTAACAAGATTGAGTACAAATTAGTTGATTATCACCAGCCAATATTCTCCAATTTAATGCCCAAAAACTTGAAAACCCTAACTTCCTTTGTACTCTAAGAGAAAAGTTCTTTGTACTACTATTACAGACTAATTATTCTGATATGGAATAAACAGATGATGTATAATGTCCTTTCTAGAATTGCTTATATAATTCGTGCAAATGTATGAAAGTTTGTACTACAACATGTCATTCGGCAGTCAACGCCAAGCACTCCGGCAATACGCCAAATGTGCACTTGACTGCTTTCTTGTACATCTTTATAAGGCTTCCTCCACTATAACATTAAAAGATGACTCTTTTCTCTGCCTATCCAATTCAAAGATGTTCCAAGTTCCAAAATATTCTTCACATCACCTTTTTCTCAACGATTTTGGGCTTTACGTTCTGCAACTTCAGGCGATCACCTGTGCATTTCAGCAGGTCACCGAGTATTCTTTGAGGCATTGATTCTGACAGAATTTTTGACTTGTCTTGAAACCTTGGTTGTGTCATAGATAGGCAATCTCCATGAGTTTTTTGGCTATTCACCAAGAATGTCGATGACAATGCTTTTTACTGCCTTTCCGCATTTTTGCTCACTTTCCAAGATTCCACCAAGTCCTATCCATTTTTGCACTTTTAACTACATTTCCTGTCATAGCACATGCATATTTGTTAGAAGTTGGAATTACTAGCATACTAAGGGCACTATTTCCTTGCAATCTAACTCCAAAATGAGTCCGAAATATGGACTCATCAATACCCCCAGCTTAAGCCTTTGTTGTCCTCAAGCAAATCAAACATCAATCTGTCTAAATTAGAGCTTGTAAATAGAGCCACAGGGAGCAACATATATATTTTCACCTTTTTCATCCGTTCTCAAACTTCCACAAACCACGTATATGACTTTGAAGCCTTGAGAGATGTCTAAGGAGTAATTAAAACATGGTGCTCACAATTGCTCATGTAGTTGCTAATCACTGCCCAAAAACATCACTATTTTCCCTCACACCATAGAAGATCCTGAACGCTCAAGATTATATCATAGCTTTTTAGAGGATCTCTTCCACTCTCATTCTCCCAAATGAGAAGTAGCATGTAAGCTGCAACCTATAGGCTTGCCCTTATTCTCAATCGGAGTTCACTTGACTTTCTTCTGAACTAGGATCCCAGAAGACCTTCCTAGGACTATTATATAGGGTAAAGGTTATGTAGGATACCATATGGTCAATAGTGGTTCATCCCTTCTTAAACTCTACATGTTCTTTTCCGGCACAAAGGTTCTTTTGGCCCTATTCATTTATCTCATTTTTGACATATCTTTTGTTTTTGATTCATCATCCTAAGTGTCTCCCTTTTGCATTATATTTCACAAAAAGACTATTCTCTCTGTTGTTTGGAGGGTCCTCAATTTTCAAACTTTTGTTTCTCACTTTCTCTTTTCATTTCTTTCTAGGACTCCTCGATGTCATTCTTGCCCCTCTTTTTCCAACTCTTTCATGGGAGACACTTCCTTCTTCCTACTAACATCCGCAACTTAGCCTTTGGCCACTGGTCTACATTTCAAGATCAAAGAGGGATTGGTAAGAAAAAAAAGAAACTATCTTTCACAAACATGAGTCAAGGTTACAAGGTTGTCAAATATGGGATCAAGACTCAAAAGAGCTTAACTAAAGACTCATTTCACTGCCAAGGGATGTTACTATGGTTAAATTGGACTAATGGAACCAAAGAAGGCCTAAGGTCCTCTCCTAATCCAGAATTAACTAAGTTACTCCTCAAAACAAACCGGGCAGGTTCTAGATGATGCAATACAAGAATTTCAACTAGATAACTAATCCCACATTCGAAAAATGGCTTTTCATTCAAACAATGGCAACATAGTTATAATTTTTCGATCATCGCATATCAAAGCACAATTGCTCATAGAATTAACTCCAGATTCCTCAAATCCATTCGCGGATTGATTTATCAAGAAAGGATTATTTAGTGAGTACGTGCTCCTCATCCATTCTACTATCCGAATCAAAGGTATGGAACATCAATGCTCGAATTGCTAAGGATTGGAGAAATGATATTACATTCGCACGATTATCATCTATGCAAGGGGTTTGCAAAAAATTTGATTCAAGGGCATCATTTACGATCATTCATCCTCTCAACAAGAAAAAAAAGAAATAACAAAAATAAACACTGCTCTATTATAATCCAAATTAAAATTTATTTACAATTAATTACACCTCAACCATCAGAACTACTAACTCCCAACTCTAATGGCAACACTAATAAAAAATGGAAACACTACTCAGATCACCCCCTCCCCCCCCCCTACATACACAAAAGAAACATTATCCCCAATGTAAGCCAATGAAACTTTAAAACTAAAGCAAAGGTGAGAGAGTTAAAGAATCCCCCTGATGTGTGTTATCATGCACTCGAGTTCTAAAGGGCGATCAACTATGATGGGATCCCCCAGATTTGCTCATATTCCAGCAAGAATATCTTCCTATATCCTGGCGAATGTTCTTTCCCCACTAGCTTTGTTCTTTGCCCTCCTGGCCTCACATTGGTCGGCAAAATACTTCTTTCCAACCTTCTCAGCTCCTGCTGTAGGAGGGTCCTCCATGGCTTTGCACTTGTTTTTGAAAACATTACCTTTAACCCACATTTAATAGGTTTGTTAAGGTTGATGTTTTGCCTTGATTTAGCCTTGGAGGTTACATTCCTTATTGATCCTTCAGGATTGGTTTGTTCTTTCTGTATTCAAGTGTCCCCAAAGGTCCGAGGATACATGGGCATGGTATACCCATTTTATTCCCAAATCACTTCAAATCCTTCCTTATTGGAACCTTTGGTTGCAACTGACCTGTGAAACAAGACTAGCAACTTGTAAGGATAAACGGTAGATAACAATTTCAAACAAATAACATTGGGGCATTCAAGGTTAGTTAGCACGTGTATCAGACACAGTGAATCACCAACTTAGGTAGGTGGTCTAACTATCCTTCACCGAAAGTAACAGGGATTAATAGAGGAGGGTGCTAACGAATTGGGTGATGCATCATAGGGATTGGTGAATCGCCGAATTGCTTCAGCAATCATGTTTCCCATTGCCCAATATCACAGAGATTAGTTATCAGTACGGTTGCAACAAGGACAATAAGTAAGAGCAATCAGCATATCGTCGAGTGGTCTTCAGTGATCAAGATGAACACTTCTAACTTAAAGTAGCAGCCCACGCCTCACTCCTCTAAAACAAACCATGCGAACTTTATTTTTCCCAACAATCAATCACACAGCTATTTCAATCCGCAACAGTGGTGAGAACAAAGACTTTCCCTTAAGAATGGCGTCACACAATCTATCATAGGACACGTGCTAGTCGCTTAAACCCATTCCTCTATCATGACTACTAAGACTCTACCATCAACTACCCAACATTAACATCCTCAATATCTCAAAAGGTTTGACTCAACTGGCGTATAAACCCAAACTATTCAGGTCGATTTTCACAGAAATTACCAAATTTAGGAGTAAAAAGAACATACCTAAAACTCCATATGCAAGTAATGGCAAAGATCAAGATGATGGTGAGGTTAAGCACATCGATTTCAGCAAGAAAGAGGAAAAGAAAATAAAATAAAAGAAAGAAACAGCCTATCTACTTCTATGAGGTAGTGGTAAGGTCTGCATATATTATACCCTTCCCAGACCCCACTTGTGGCATTCTACTGGGTATGTTATTGTTGTTGTAGAGTGCAAATGGTGAGTGAAAAGAGTGAGTGCGTTAGAAAAGGGAGAGTGAGGGAGATGATGAGGGAGAGTATTAATGATCATTTAAGAAAAAAGAATGAGACTTTTTGTCTTCCATGTCACCATTTATTACTGCGGAGAGCATTTACGGTCCGTCGTTTGCATATGAGACCATTATTTTACCTTTAAAACTGACCTCATGCTCTTGAAAAGCATTCTAACCTAGTGTAGCCGAATGCATTCAGCGTTGCGCCCAATTAGCGATTCCATCGCCTAATTCTGCAGTGACTTACTCTCTAAATTGATCTCAAAGAGCGGTCAAATATAACATCACCTTCTATGTTTGGCGATCCGCCAAGTCTGCCTAAAGTTGTAACGATGTTGGTCTCTTGATGATCCCAAAATGCGATCAACTTCGGGATTGCCTTTCTTATTCGGCGATATGCCAAATTTTCCAGCTGATTGCCAAATTTAATAGCATCTGGAAGACTCAATTCAGAGTCAAAAGGTGAGACAATTGGCCATCGCTCTTTATGCTCGGCAATTCACCATCTAGGTCCTTAGATCGCCAATATCAATAGCATTTCTTGGTCTAACTTTTGATCCGACGGCCGGTCTAAGTCGAGATTGCCAATGTCATTAGGCGATACACCCTTTGTGCATGGATTCTCGCCTTTCTTCCCACTTTACCTTTCTCAACCCAGACCTGCAATCGCAAATACACACATTATATTATTCCTATTTTTCACTTGAGTTGTCTCCCACGAAGCGCTTAAGTTAATGTCGCAGCACGACGTTGTTCAATACAATTAAGCATCACTGATATTCATTGCGTGAACCACCTAGACATCTAATGGTTTGCCATAATATTTCTTAAGCCTCTGCTCATTTGTATTGAATCGTTCACCATTGTTATTTTCAGCTTCTACCACTCCATTAGCAAGCACTTCTGTTACCTTAAAGGGACCTGACTACCATAATCTGAGTTTCCCAGGAAACAAATGCATCCTAGAGTTGTATAAAATCACAGGATCCCCTTCAAAAGCTCCCTTTAAGATTTTCTTATCATGCCATTTTTTCATCCTCTCCTTGTAAAGAGCGGAGCTTTCATAAGCCTTTAATCTGAACTCATCTATCAAATAAAGTTGGGCTAATCTAGCTTCCAGAACTTCGTCAGCTTTAAAATTCAGTTTCTTGAGAGCCCAAAAGGCTCGATGATCTAACTCAACACGCAAGTGGCATTATTTTCTAAACAGAAGTTGATAAGGATATATTCTAGTAGGAGCTTTGTAGATCATATGGTATGGCCATAAGTCGTCGTCAAGCTTGGCTGCCTAATCGCTTTAACTCCCATTCACTATTTTTGCAAGAATCATCTTAGTCTCTCTGTTCAACACCTCCACTGCCCATTTACCTGAGGATGATATGGAGTTGTCGCCCTGTGTTTCACCCCATACTTACTCAACAATGCTCCAAAACTTTTGTTGCAAAAGTAAGATTTGACGTCTGTAATAGTAGCCCTCGGAGTACCAAAATGAGTGAGAATATTTTTCTTTAAGAACTGCACTATTCCCTTGCCATCACTTGTTGGTAATGCTACAGCTTCAACCCACTTAGATACATAATCAACAACGAAGAGGATGTATTTGTTACCAAAGAATATTGTGAATGGTCTCATAAAATCCATCCCCCAAACATTGAATATTTCCAACTCTAAAATTGGGGTCAATGAAAATTCATGCCTTCTTGAGATATTACCTTACAATTGACACTTTGGGCAAGCCTTGGCAAACTCATGAGCATATTTATGTAATGTTGTCCAATAATAACAATTTTGCAATACCTTAGATGCAGTCTAAATTCCTCCATGATGGCCACCTACTGATGATGAATGACATTCTTCGAAAATTGTCTGCATAGATGAATCGGGGACACATCTTTGGATCATGTTATCCACACATTCTTTAAAAAGATAAGGTTCGTCCTAATAGTATTTCTTCACATCATGTAGGAAATTTCGCCTCTGGTGAGGGTTTGGAAAGTTTGTTATGATACCACTAGCCAAGTAATTTGCAAAATCAGCGTAGCAAGGTGTTGTCACCCCATCGACTTTCATCACTGCTTCATCTGGAAAATTATCATAGATTTCCCCCTCAACCTAAGAATTTGGTGATTCAAGCCTGGATAGATGATCAGCTACTTGATTTTCACAGCCCGTCCTATCTCGCACCTCAAAATCAAATTTTTGTAGCAACAACATCCACTGGATAAGCCTTGGTTTCATATCCTTCTTTCCCATTAAGTAGTGAAGTGCAGCATGTCAGTGTGAACAAAAACCCTTGTGCCAAATGATACGCTTAGAATTTTAAAGTGCATACACTACAGCTAGTAGCTCCTACTGACATCGCCCAAGCTACACCTCCTTTTTAGGCTAAAGTGGTTGTTGTCAAGGTATAGAACCTAATCAAGGTTAGGGTCAAACCCAAGGGAACAAGATAGACTTAGAAGAATTAATTTGTGCAATTTCGATTTATTAACCAACTTATCTTCCCGGGGGGGGTTATAATCACTAGTAAAAATAACTCTAAATAAGATGAGTGTTTAAACAATATGAAAAGAGACCAGGGAATTGTCTTTCTCGGGATTCCCAAATTTAGTATACATGGATAACTGAATTCTTTTTCTAGTGTATAGCATGCAGAACGGTAAGTTAAGTTCACCAAATCCTTTGGCTAAGGAGAGAGGCGAATTTCACTATGTGATTTGGTTCATCCCTGCAGTGTGACATCCCAGTACAATCTCCCCTTGGCCTAGTTCAGTTGATTAGACGAGAAATATCGATCGAATCCTATTAATTAATCTCTTTTCCTATTCATTACTACCTTGATACAGTTAGTAACACTAGGTGGGTTCTAATGTTGTCCACCAATAGAAAGCATTCAAAACGAAGAGAAATAATTAATACATGCATGCACACTTTTCAAGAATTATGAATTATCTGATTTTACCTTGTTAGATCTTCATCGTTCCGACAACCCTAGTTGTGGATTTAGCTACTCCTGATTTGTGTAAATACAAGACTTATGAATTTTAATAACATAATAAATCACTTACTGAATTCAATTAGGCACAAGAAAATCCAATTCTTCAATGAGGATCACAATATTGTAATTAGAAGATGAAATTGAAGTTTACAACTATTTCTCAAACTCTCTAATGTCCCTTTACTGTTTTCGTGGTTCTCCCTCATTCTAAATCTCCAAGAAAAATAACTTAAAAACATATTTATAATGTTTAAAATACAAATCCAAAACAAAATAGGACAACTGGAACGACAGGCTCCACGAGGTGCTCTGTGGGCCATATATGATTTACGGCTCATAGTCGGACTTTTGTACTTTGTTGCTTCAATTCTACACTTGGCTTCTGTAACACCCCTCTATGGCTCATAAAAGGATCTACGGCCTATAGGGGGTTTTGTCTGATGGAATTTTAGAAAGTCCTCAATCTCAGGTGCTCAAGGTACGAGACTTGGTCCACAGCTCGTAAAGTGTTCCACGACTCGTCTGCATGTTCATAGTCCAAACAGCATAAATCTATCTTTCACTAGAATTGCACAAGAAACCTTCTTCATGGTCCATAGAATACTCTACAGCCCGTAAAAGGTCTCGTGGATCCTCAAAATAAGCAAATCCTGCAAATTTTGCCTAAATATTATGCCAACCCTTAAATCCTGCAAAACAAATACAAAAACACAGCAAACCTACTAGCATCACATTGAAAACACAAAAAAAATTCTAAGTTTTAAGCATCAAAAGTGTTGTATTTTGACACCACATCAACACCCTAAATTTAAAATTGTTGCTTGTCTTCAAGTGATGGACTCAATCTATATAAGCAGCACAGCAACGCACACAGCTCAACCTAATGGTATACATTACACCAAACATAAGCACAAATACCCACACCTCTTTTCAAAACACAATCAGATAGCTATCTGGCAAATCAAATACATGTGACAATGTAACTATGACAAGCGAGGTACTATTAACAAGCCACAATCCATAAATAAGTATGATATTAACAATGCAATGCAGGTGCCCTCACAGAAAGAAGTCCCATATCTCACTCGCAATGATGTATTCATGTATAATCCTGGGACTGTGCAAAATCACTTACTCTCACAAAAGACATTCATGTATCATGCCCAATACCATATGCTTGCCCCGATACTCATGATTAAGACCTTTGACTACTTGCACTAGGATAACTTTAGGACTTCACACGCTTGTAACATAGGCTCAGGGGCTTTGGTGTGATATTTTGGAAACAAAGTGACTACCCTCTTTGACACTGCATTTTTCTACACTTTTGCCCTACCAACACTGTTACTTCCATTCCATTCTCCCTCTCTCCTATTTCAAGCTTTTCTGGGTGCTTTCATTTTTCAGCTTTTGACCTTGTATTTATGCTTCATTTTTCCTTTTAGCACATAACTAAGGCATCACTCTTTTCTTTTGCACCCAGTACAAATTTTTACTCCTATTCCATGTATAACTAACTTTCCCCCTCATTTTGTGTTTTACCCTTTCACCAGCCACCTTCAACTTAGACTTTCACCCTGAGTTGAGGTACACATTATCCAATCTAGAAACCAAGGCCACTTTTGGTAGCCACACTCAACCTAGGCTTTTTGTCTTAGTCAAGCTGAAAAATGCTCAAGGAAGGGCCAGGGCCAATTTTAGGATTTTACAACTAATAAGACTAGGCCACAGAGGGTTTTACAAAAAACGGTACATGCCAGATGCACACATTTGGATCAAGGGATATTTCACACATTTGGTTGGCTATTTAGGTTAAGTGGATTGTTTTGAACAATAGCCTAAGATCCTTTCCTAACCAACTAACCTAAAGTCTAAATCAGAGTAACAAGACAAGTTCTGAATTGAAACACAATACATGAATTTAGCAACTTAAGCTCACACTCACATGGCACTGACTACATTATCAACATAGACTCACAGATCATGATTTCAATCTCAATTTTATCCTCACTTATATGAACAAGCACTGTCAACACACTTAAACGTGCATGGTTCCTATCTAGGCTAACTAATCACAAATTTGGTGGGTATCATTTTTTTAAAAAAGTATAAAAATACATATATGACACAGATATTAGTACCATATGCTACCAATACTACCTCACCATCCTAAACATACCGGTTCAATAGACAATAAATATCCATGGGGAAAAAGAACACAGGCAAGAAAACCCCTAGGATTCAAAAATTGGGGTAGTTATAGGCCAAGGCTACTCAGACTTCACTGAGGCCCATAACTACCCACACCCCCATCAAGAAAGAGGTGCATTGTCCTCAATGTACACAATCAAAACAAAATAAAGTACCCGAGTCAAACAATATACCTGGGCGCCTAAGCGCCAGTGCGTGGCTAAGTCTGACCACCCTCAACCTGCATGTTGGCATCCTTAGTAGTAGCACCATGACCGGAGGGGCCAACACCCCTCACCTGCTCGAGCACACGAGCCTGTCATGTCTCCTCCTCCTGCCTCGACTGCCTCAATACATGTTCAAGCTCCTCCTACTCTATCAGCCCCGCATGTGATCGCACTGTATCGGGATTACCATCATCAATGTGTGGCCTCCTCTCAAGGGAAGGTTGTGTAAGCTCCTCAACAGCGAATAAGTCTACCACTGACACTGGGAGTGTAGTCTCTGGTAGTGTCACTTGTGTTGCCAATACTGCTGTCATATCGGAATGGAGCTGCTGGATCTCCGTCGGTATAGTCGTCATATTTGTTGGCCTAGCCGTACTCAGGCTCTACTGGACCCTCAACTCGAACGCATCAATGCAAGCATCCATGGTTGAAAGTCAGTCCTTAATATAAGTGACTGTGTATGCCTGTATGTGACCCTCAAACTCTATAATCGCCTCGCGGACACAGGGCCTGATCTGCTAAACTAACTGAGTCAACTAAGACTCAGCATGGGATAATTGTTGTGCCATGGCCTGGATAGATACTGGGGACACATAAACCATGCTTGCGGATGCTGTTTGTGACGAAGTGGCCCATGGTGCAGGAGGAGTAATAGTGGGCCCCCTATCCTCATTTGCCTTGGTCTATGGGGGCCTTCCATCTGTGGTAAAAACAGTGGTGTTGATGGGTGGAACCTCAGGTGGTGGAGCTGGGGCAAACATCTCTAGTATGGGAGCTAGCTGGTGCGATGGTTGTTGGAGTGCCATCGGGTTCTCATCAGCCTTAATCATGCTAGCATCCAAAGTATGTTGGACCTCGATTAGTGAGTCCAATTGGTGTAGACTCTCCACCCCCCCCCCCCCCAACTCTAGGCAGAGTCTCTAGATCAAGCATGGGAAGGGGATGGAGGTTGACCTCTTCAAGGTCGCATCGTAGATCTGCTCGGTTATGAGGCGGGCCCAATCTATCTCATAGCCAGCCAAGATGTTGGCAACTAGAACTATATTCTCTGGCGTCAAAGTACTATCTACAAGCGTCAATCGGATGCATTATCTGACAACCACCCACCAAAATTTGGTGAGGAAACTAAGAGAAGTCTTCACAATGGGCTCCGAGTGAGTGGCTACCCATGCAAGCTCAAGACCCCGCTCAGCAATCAAACTAGCAACCTATCTCATCAAGCCAGCTCTATGGTCATGGTCTCTCATCAAACCTAATTCCTTAGTCTGCCCTACTTTGTGGTTGAACTCTTCTATGGATTTGGAGTCTAGGAACTCAGGCCCAAATAGCATATGGCAAATAGTGTCTCTGAGATCTCCACCTGTCGGCCCCTCACTCTAGTTTGCATCAATCTAGGATGAGCGAGGGGCTTCTTTCCTTTGGGAAGAGTGCTCTGAATGGTGGCTGCATAATATGTGTAGAACTCTAGTACCATGGTCGGGGAGTACGTCCCTAGTGATTTGGTCAACCACTGGAGCCCATATCGTCTAATAGTGTCCTAGAGACCAGGGACACTGTCTAACCCAGCTGAGACGACCCGAGGCTGTGCATAAATGGAGCGGGTTGGCTTGCCTAGCTTAATAACCAGTACACCCTTTGTATATATGTGTCGCATACCCATAACATACCACCAACTGGTAAGAGCATCTAGAGGTGATGGTGATATCTGTATATGGGGAGAGGACTCTGTCTCCGAGTCATCGCCGGATCCTGACTCTAAATCTGAATCATCTCTGGATTGAGTCATCTGAACTAAGCTACTCTTATCTTTGCCTCCCTCGCCAGACTGGGGAGTGTAAATGACAATAGCTTGGGTCTGCGCAAGTTTTGCAGAAGCCCGTGTCTGTGGTCTCTCAACCTCCAAGTCAGATCGAATGCTGAGCTCCTCAAGTGATCTACTAATTGTGGGGGTCTGCTCCTCCCATGAGGTGTCATCTCTGAGCCTTATCTTTATGGCTTTAATCTCCTCACATCTTGCCTTTGGGCCATAATACCTAGAACATACACATTTATGCTCCTTGGTTAGCCTCACCAATCAGAAAACAAAATGCAAAGAACAGATCTGAGTTAGTTGTAGATGGGCCTACGAAAGCACCTCTAAGGGCCATAGTAGAAACTACAAAACATAGAAGGCTCTCGTAAAAATAGTGTTTACATCTTTTGTTTACTAAAATGACATCAACGAGGCCAAGTACAACTCGTAAAAGACTCTACGAGTCATAAACTGAGTCATAGATGATTCCAGTGTCTAACTCTTTTGTAGGCAGGGATCTGCAGGACCCATCTACGAGTCATGAAATAGTTTATGACTCGTAGAAGGTCTCATCTGTGGTTCCTAGAATCTCATACAAGGGGCAATTACGGCTCGTGGAATGTTCCATGGGCCGTAAAAGACCCTCGTAGACCAAAAACTCAGTCACCAGAGTTTTTAAGTCCATCAATATAGACCCCATACAACTTTTTTCAACTTATTCTATCAGCGTCGAAGAAATACAACACGCCCCACATAATTCATAACACAACACCCAACACCTCACATGATAATTTGCAAATTTACCCCATCAAAAATTTTTATGAATGTTTTCTTAACCCTTTCGACCCCGTTTGAAGGAATTAAAACTGAAAACATGAACCCATGCCATCACACACTTAATTTCAAACACAAATCAATTTATTTCTAATGGTGAGTGGTTACATAGGTGTCAAACACATCATTCAAACATACAACAAGGCAACTACACCAAATTCTGGTCCTAAATACGTGTTCGAGAATGGGCAACCATAATTAGATTTTCAATCATATCAATTTCCACACATGGGTTCATGTCTAAATTAACCTTATTCAACAATTTTAAATTCAAACTAATCATACAATCATTGGCAAATAAAGGGTGTTTTAAAGACCAAAAACTTACTAAATTGTGTGATTAAATCACAGAAATTGAAGGAAGTAATAAGACATTGAAAACCCTAGGTTGTCGGAAACGCTTGCCAAAAAATAGTGGTGGTGGTGTCGTTAATGATCGAAATTATTTGGGGTGGATTTTGGCTGGGTATAATTCGTAATTTGGGCAAGAAATAGGGTAAACATATTTCGACCCCATTATTTATAGTTTGACCGAGTCACCCAAAACTAATGGACTCAGACTCTACGAAACCCCAATTGCGGGCCGTAGAGTTTTTCACAGCCCATAAATCATGGTTTCGTAAAAGGTCCAAACCTTAGTTTTGAGGATTGGGTTTCATGGACCAGTCCACGAGAGTAGAAGAAAGTACAACTCATAGAGTTGGTCGTAGAAACCCCAACACTTAGTCAAAAACTCAAAAAACATACATGGGGTCCACGAGCCCCATTCAGAACCCATAGCTTTTACTATGGGTCGTAAATTGGCTCATGGACTGGAGTGCATAACCTTTACTTACTAGAAGTTTCTATGAGATGGTGTATGGGTCGTAGAGTGATTTACAGCACATAAAACCAGTCGTAGAGGCACATCTTGGTGCCTTTTTAGCCAAGTGGCTGACTTAGCCATGTATCTACACATTCTTCACAGAACACACTGTTACCCTATATGCAACTAGCCCAATGTGCAAAATTACAACCAAAATGTTAAAAATTAAATTACCTAGAAGTCCAAAAACTAAAAATAAAGCTACAACTACAACTATTACATCAAAAACCTTGGGTTACCTCCCAAGTAGCACTTGATTTATTTTTGCAGCACCATTTGGAAAACTTGGTTACTCATACTTCACCCAGTGCCCAAACCTTATTCTTCATGTCATCTGGCCTCTTCATAGATTGACAAATATTAAAGATAACTTCTTCATTGGTCAATCTAATCCTAAGTTGACCAGCTTCCATATCCACTAGTGCTCAACCAGTGACTAGAAATGGCCTTCCCAAGATGATTGGGACGTCGAAGTCAATTTCACAATCTAAGATCACATAGTCTACGGGGAATATGAATTCCTCCACTTTAACAAGCACATCATAAAGTATCCCCACAGGCTTCTTCACCGTGCGGTTAGTCATCAACAATTGTATGATCTTAAGAGTAAGGGTTCCCAATCCTAGCTTCTTATAGACCACAGGGGTCATCAAATTTATGCTGGCACCGAGATTACACAATGCCCTCGCGAACTCTACATCCCCAATGGTGCAGGGTATGGTAAAAGCGTCACAATCTTCTCGCTTTTGAACCAAGGACCTCATAGCAATTGCAATGCAATGTGAAAGCTCTTGGGAGAGCTCTTGACTCACAGTGCGCTTCTTTGTAACTAGGTCCTTCATGTACTTTGCATACCCCAGCATTTTCTCCAACGCCTCAATGAGAGGGATGCTGATGGAGAGTTGTTTAAGCATGAAGAGAAAGTGCTTGAACTTCCCCTCCTCCTCCTTCTTTTTAATTCTCTGAGGGAAGGGAAAAGAAGGCCTAGGAATGGGCTTTAGCTTCTGTGGTGCCCCTGCAGCATCACTCACCCCATCCTTGCCATGAATATCTCTAATATCTGTATCTTTGACCTCAACTGTCTCCTCTCGAACATCATCCTCATCTACGTGCATGAGAGGATCAATGGTGCTCTTTCCACCATGAGTAGTAACCGCCATGCACT
This sequence comes from Solanum rostratum, assembly GCA_029948455.1. Taxonomy (NCBI): domain Eukaryota; kingdom Viridiplantae; phylum Streptophyta; class Magnoliopsida; order Solanales; family Solanaceae; genus Solanum; species Solanum rostratum. The sequence continues at coordinate 14,798,260 of CM057055.1, forward strand.
GCCCTTCATTCTTTAGGTTCTAAAAAGTGTTATTAGGTAGTGTACCCCTCTGATGCTGGTTGAGTTGAGTTGACACTTGACCAAACTTTTGATCAACTATTTGGTAGCAATAGTATGAGACTCGTTTTTCTGATTTATACTAGAGTTCTCAGATTTCATCCCCCTCAGAGACTCATCTGGTGGCTCAACTTTCTTCAACAAGTAGTCAAACATCTCTTCAACTCATAATCTACTCGCACCTATATTGTGGTTGTGTGGTGGCACATAAGGACCATTTATGTATCCATCTCTGCAGCCCCAATCTACATCTCTGTCTTGGACCTGATTCCTGTCCTACTACTCTTCGCGATTGTCCCTAAAAGCTCTATCATAATTAAAGTTCTAACCTTGGTTCCCTTGACCTTGGCGCCAATATTCCTAATTGGACCCTTGGGCGTTGGCCCAGAAACCCCCCATCTGATCAGCAATGAAACAAGTGTCCTCCTTACAATAGGGATCATCATACATGGGTGCTCGTAGAGGCTGATGAACAATTGCATTGACTTGTTCCTAATTCTACTTCATCATCACCTCCATACCTATACGAATTCGGGCAAGCTCTTTTATTATCTCTTCATTTATTTTAGCTTACTCCGAACCAATACTGATCGTGCATGAACTTTTGGTTGATGATATGTCTCTTTGCCCCCATGCACTATTGGCCTTGACCACTCTCTCCATCCTTTCAGCGATCCTTGCAAATGGTTGATCTAAGAACATGCCCCTCCATTATGATATCAGCACAGGCTTGACTATTCTCATCCCGGGCACGGTATATCTCTACCAAAGAATCATCAACAATTTTGTGGTTTAGGACACTCCTCAAGTATTTAGTGAAACGCTCCCATGTAGTATTGATCGAGTCACCAAGAAGTTGCTCAAAGTTGTTGATCTGATCTTTCGACTTGATCTTCTTCGATCTCGGGAAGTACCTCTCCAGAAAGGCCCTCTAAAACTCGGCCCAACTAGTGATCAAACTCTGTGGGAGCTTGGATAGCCATAGTGCTCAATTTCTTACCAGAGATAATGGGAAGACACAAAGTCCAACGATATCCATAGACAGATTATGTGTTCCCATCACACTCTTGCAGATGAATGCAATGTTGTCTAGATGGCTATGAGGATCCTCTGATGGTAGGCCCATGAACAACCCACGATTCTGCAGCATCTGAAGCAACCAACTCAAAATCATGAACTTTGGGTTATTCGGTAGTAGGGACAACACAATAGCTCCAGTCACCTCTATAGACATAGGGTTCAATCGATATTGATTCCACTGATAAGCTTCAACGTTGAAGTCCAGTGGCTGGAGAGCAATGTCCTCAACCGGAGGTGAGTTTGCATTGTTGGCATTCTCATTCTCATTCCAGTTCAAAGCTGCATTTCCCATGTTGTTGGCATTATTTTGGGCCATTTTTCTTAGGCTTCTTTGGATTTTGAGTCAAACGAAGTCAAGGGTATGCTTCGACTTCACGTCTTAGGCATACACTACATTTATACCCTGAAAGAAAACAAAAACAACACAAAACATAAAATGTGGAAAATAAGGATCAATTCTCAAATTACTTGAATTAGCCAGTCTAGTAGTATTCCCTGGCAATGGCGCCAAAATCTTGATGTCGCCCAAGCTACACCTTTTTTTAAGGATAAAGCGGTCATTTTCAACATATAGAATCTAACCAAGGTTAGGGTCAAACCCAAGGGGATATGGTAGACTTAGATTAATTCAATTTGTTCAATTTTGATTTATTAACAAACTTATCTCCCTAAGGGGGTTTATAATCACTAGTAAAAATGACTCTCAACTAAGACAAGTGTTTAACCAATATAGAGAGACTAGGGTATTGTGTTCCCCATGATTTCCAAACTTAGTATCACCGGATAACCGAATTCTTTTGTAGTGTGGAAAATGCAGAACACTAAGTTAAGTTCACCAAACTCTTTGCCCCAGGCAAGAGACGAATTTTACTATGTGATTTGGTCTATCCCGCAGTGTGACATTACTAACCCTTACCTATTTTCCCAGTACAACCTCCCCTTAGCCCAGTTTGGTTGATTAGATGAGAAACATCGATCAAATCATGTTAATTGATCTCTTTTCCTATTTATTACTACCTTGGTCCAATCAGTAACACTAGGCAGTTTCTAATTTTGGCCACCATTAGAAAGTATTTCAAAATGAAAAGAATTAATTAATACATGAATGCACACTTTTCAAGAATTACGAATTATTTGATTTTACATTGTTAGTTTTTCATGGTTCCCACAACCCTAGTTGTGGATTTAGCTACTAATTATTTGTGTAAATGCAAGATTTATGAATTTGAATAACATAATAAAGTAGTTACACGATTGAATTAGCCATAAGAAAATTCAACTCTTTAACGAGAATCACAAGATTGTAATTAGAAGATGATATTGAAGTTTACAAGTATTTCTCAAACTCTCTAATGTCTCTCTACTATTTTCGTAGTTCTCCTCATTCTAAATCTCCAAGAAAAATAACCTAAAACTTATTTATCATGTTTAAAGTACAAATCCAAAACAAAATAGGACAATGGATCGGCAGGCTCCATGAAGTGCTCTACGGGCCGTATAGTGATTTACGACTCATAGTCGAACTTTCATACTTTGTTGCATCAATTCTGGACTTGGCTTCTACAACACCCTTATATGGCCCGTAAAAGGTTCTATGACCCATAGAGGGTTTCGTGTTATGAAATTTTAGAAAGTCCTCAATCTCTAGTCCTCAAGGTATAAGCCTTGGTCTATGGCTCATAAAGTGTTCCATGACGTGTTTGCATGTTCGTAGACCAAACTTCAAAAATTTTTCCTTCACTGGAATTGCACATAGAATCTCCTTCACGGCCAATAGAATATTCTACATATTCAAAATCAGCAACTTCTGCGTATTTTGCCCAAACATTGTGCAAACCCTAAAATCCTACGATAAAAATGCAAAAACACATCAAACCTACTAATATCGCATTGAGAACACACAAAATTCCAAGTTTTAAGCATCAAAAGTGCTATATTTTTACAGCATATCACCTGCTCTGTAACTGCAAAATTTTCTAGGACATATTCAACATCTTGCTAGAGTACTAAATTGGTTGAAAAAGTTTCCCAACTCGTTGACCCAACACTGCTCCAAGAGCCACACCACTAGCATCACACATCACCTCAAATGGTTTAGACTAATCTGGAGAAATTATCACTAGAGCTTCAACTAATTTCTACTTGAGAGTTTCAAATGATTGCAAGCATGCACTATTAAAAATGAATTATGATTCCTTTTCCAATAGCTTGCACATGGGACTCACGATTTTCTCAAAATCTTTAATGAATCTTTGGTAGAATCCAGTGCGTCCCAAGAAACTTCTCACCACCTTAACTGAATTAGGGGGAGGTAGCTTCACAGTTACTTCAACCTTTGCTTGTTCAACCTGTAATCCCTTTCCCGAGATCTTATAGCCCAACACTATTCCTTCTTTGACCATCAAGTGGCATTTTTCCAAATTGAGAACCAAGTTAGTTTCCACATACCTCTGTAACACCTTGTCCAAGTGACTTAGGCATTGATCAAAGGTGTCACCCACCACCAAGAAGTCTTCCATAAATACCTCCATTGAGTCCTCGACCATGTCGGTGAAAATGGATAGCATACATCTTTGGAATGTGGCAGTGGCATTACATACCCTAAGTGGAATTCTTTTGAAAGTGAAAGTACTATAAGGGCATGTAAAGCTGGTCTTATCTTGATCCTAGGTGCAGTGGATATTTTATTGTATCCAAAGTAACCATGAAGGAAGCAATACCACCCCCTTTCGACAAGTCTATCTAGCATTGGTCCATGAACGGTATGGGAAGTCATCTTTCTCTGTGAGTGCCTTTAATTTTCAATAGTCCATGCATATTATCCACCCGGTGACTGGTAGCATTGATAATAGTTGGCCCTTCTCATTTGGAATCATGGTCATGCCTCCCTTCTTAGGCGCACACTGAATTGGACTTACCCAACTACTATTTGCAATTGGGTATATCACGCCAGCGTCCAACCACTTAATGATCTATTGTTTTACTACCCCTTGCATATGTGTATTTAATTTGTGTTGGTGTTTAATGGTGGGCGTACATCCTTCAACAAATTTGATCTTCTGAGTGCAAATCCCCGAGGGGATGCCCACAATGTCGGCTATTGTCCAGCCAATGACTTTAATGTGTTGAGCTTTGATTTGGTTCTCCTATAAATCAGTTGGAATAATTACCGGCAAGGTTTTGTTGTTCCCCAAGAAATCATATTGTGAATGACTCAGTAGCTCTTTTAGCTTAATCTTTAGTGTCTCCTCAATAGTTTACGCTGATTGTATATCCCGATTTTTCAAATCAATATCAATCTTAACCAGGTTTCTTGAATGGCCTCCAGTCCCGATAATAGCATCTACCACCTCATCAGAATCATTATCATCTTCCTCACCATAATTCAGTATAATTTTGACCAATGAATCAGCTCCTGAATAAGCTAATTCCCCAAGGTCTTCTACAGCCTCATCAACCACATCAACAATAGTATTTACATGTAAATCAACATGCCTTTTTAACGCTTTATCAATAGTGAAGCTCACTTCTTTACCATTCACTCTGAATTTCAAATTTCCATTTTTGACATCTACCAAGGCTCTATCCGTAGCCAAAAATGGTCATCACAAAATGATGGGGACATCAATGTCCAGGTCACAATCCAACACTATGAAGTCAGTTAGGAATATAAATTTTTTTACTCTGTCCAACATATCATTCAATATCCTGACTAGTCTTTTGATTGATCAGTTGGCCATAATTAGCTTCATAGTTGTCGGGGCCAAAGTATTTATGCCGAGCTGCTCAAACACCATTAAGGGCATTAGATTTACACTAGCCCCCAAATCACATAGGGCTCTTCCAAAATTACAACCCCGATTGTGCATGATATTGCAAATGCACCCGAATCATTTCTTTTTGCCACCACTTGTCTAGTAAAGAGGGCATTACAGCTATGTGGAATTTCGATTGTCTCATAATCCAAGGCTCTCTTTTTGGTAACCAATTTCTTCACCAATTATCCAAATGATGGCATCTTTTGAGAGCCTTAACTAATGGGATGTTGATTACCAAAGAAGTGAAGGTGGATAGAAATTTTTGGAACTTAGCTTTGTCGCCTTCTTTCCATGATGTTGAGTGAACCTTGCAACCTCCATATGCAGCTCTTTAGGAGTGGTTCCCCTTTTATTCATTTCTACTTCGGCTTTGTTATTGCTATGTTCGCACTCCTCAATTGGCCCAAATAAAAAGGTCTCAGCTCCCATGCACATTTCATAAGGAGTGCTAGTTCCAGGGGTGATGTGCGTGCAATTTTTAACCATTGCCTCTTGTTGTGTTGTGCACTTGTGCTAAGAGAGCTGATAAACAGGCCTCTAAACTTTTAATTGATGTTGCATGAGACAGTATAATATGGCTTAAATGAGAAAGCCCCCCAACTTCATTTCAAGGAGTACTTTGTCCAAAGCTTCCACTTTGTTCAAAATGAGAACAAACATCTCATTAACTTGTGACTTGTTCAGGTTTGCTCGTTGTTGAGATGCATTAAATGCTTCTTGTCTCTCATCATGATATTGCACTGCTTTGCTCGTTCTGTGAGCACCACTCCATTGAACATTAAAGCTTAAACCTTGATTGTCGGGTAACCATTGAAAGGGCAACCAAGAACCCAATACTTGATTCCCAATAAAGTACACTTTTTCCACTCGATCGTTCTCACTTTGGCTCATTCCCGTGGGACAAGATATTTACAACTTGAACAACATTAGGCCGATGCACATGGGTCATCTATTGTGTTATAAAATCCATCTTTTTCACCAATTGTGACATGATCTCATCTCGCTCCTTCTTCTTAGCCAATTGTTCCTCAGATATTCAACCCTATGCAACGTAGTCCTCATAAGTGTACCATGCCTTGCTTATTCTAGTAACTTCATCTAGTAATTCTGTAGCTATTGTGAATATTTGTTTCATAAGCCACCTTGGACCAGCCGATCCGCCATGCTTTTGTTGATAACACTTAGGCTAACATAGAAATATTATAACAACAAATGACTAGGGATCCAATGGGTTGGACACTAAAGAGGAAGCTTATGAAAATATTTCCAAGCCTTGTTTAAGGGCTTATCATCAACTCGTCTAAAATTCTCTATGTTCCTCCTTAGCTTGATCATCCTTGAAGGTCAGAAGAATCACTCAAGGAACTCATTTTGCAATTCTTCCCATGATGCAATTGATCCACGAGGGAGTTCATCTGACCACTTTATGACTTCTCCCATTATGGAAAAAGTGAAAAGTCTCAGCCTAATAGCCTTTTGTGTGATACAATATTTGAATGGTGAACACACACCAATGAAATTTTGAAGGTGTTCATAGAGGTCTTCACATTCTTGTCCTCTGAATAATCCTTTGAGTTAAAGTGATTGTAGCATTGTACAGTAATTTTGAACTCAGCATTTGCAGCTATTGAGGGCAACAAGATTGCCCCAGCACTGCTCACTTGGTCCCATTTGATATTCCGGAGATTGTTTATGTCTCTCGTGATTTCACCTTTATGCTCCAATCATCATCCATTTTTGTACCTACTTTTCAATCAGCAAAAACAACAAGAAAATAAGAAAAAAATTCTAACTATAAGAACAAAGCTCAACAAGCACTTCTAATATAAACACGCTGATTCCCAAGCAATAGCGCCATTCTTTATGTCGCTCAACCTGACTACTCAAACGCAGAAGGGGTGGTCATCATCAGCATAATAACCCAACTTTAGAGGTTGGGATTGATCCCACAGGGAATCATTGTTAAAGATGGAAGTGACTCATCAGACCAAGTAAATGTAGGATTTTGAGGGTTGCAATAACCAAAAGAAGAGTTCAGCTAAACGATTTCTAAATAACAATTTAAACAGTTATTAAGGAAAGAAGTTGGAGATGTGCAAATATGGGAATCTATCTACCAAATGGGTCTAGATAGTTAAGTAAATAAGTTGATATTGAGTGAATAGGCTAGGTCAGGTGAAGGGAATAATGTGGATCCTAAAAAGATAAAAGTAGTGAGAAATTGGTCTAGGCCCTTGACTCCAATGGATATTAGGTGTTTCTTGGGCTTAGTGGGGTACTACTAGAGATTTTTTAAGGGTTTCTCTCATTTGAAAAAGTTGAAACAAAAGAAGGAAAAATTTGTTTGGACCGATGAATGTGAAAGGAGCTTCCAATCTTTGAAGGATAAGCTTACATCCGCTCCTAATTGGTCTCTATCTGAAGGATTAGAGGTGTTTATGGTCTATTATGATGCTTCAAGAATTGTTTTGGGGTGTGTATTGATGCAAAGTGGCAAAGTCATTGTCTATGCTTCTAGGCAACTAAAAGTGCATAAGCGAAATTATCCTATCCATGATCTTGAGTTAACGGCCAATTGTATTTGCTTTGAAAATATGGTCCCATTATTTTTACAGGGTTTATGTAAATGTCTTCACTGAACATAAGAGTCATCAGTATGTGTTCACCCAAAGAGATATCAATTAGAGGCAAAGAAGGTGGTCAGAACTCCTTAAGGATTATGATCTGAGTATACACTACCATCTAGCAAATCTAATGTTGTGGTTGATGCTCTAAGTAGAGTGCCCATGGAAAGTATAGCTCACATTGATGATGGTTAGAAGGAATTGGCAAAAGAAGTTCACCAGTTAGTTAGATTGGGGGTTAAATTGAATGAAGTTGAAAGTGGTGATATGGTGGTTGTTGATGGTTCCAAGTCTTATTTGATTGAAGAGGTCACATCTAATACAACACCTTGATCTCATTTTGTTAGAGTTGAAGGCTTAGGTAAAAGAAGGAAAGGTGGAGGCTTTCTCCCCGAGGGGAAGAGAGTGTCCATAGATACCAAGGTAGGTTGTGTGTGTCTAATGTTGATGGGTTGAGGGACTCGATTTTAGGAGTCATATAATTCATCCTACTCTATTCACCTCATTTCTACAAAGATGTATAGAGATTTGAGGGAAGTGTATTTGTAGAGTGGTATGAAAAGAGATACTACCAAATTTATGTTCAGTTATCACAATTGCCAACAACTCAAATCCAAACATTAAAGGCCAGGTGGCCTAGCCCAAGACATAGAGATTCCTACTTGGAAGTGGAAAGAAATCAACATGGATTTTGTGATTATCTTGCCTAAGAGTAAGAGGCATTTTGATTCCATATGGGCAATTGTTGATAGGATGACAAAATTGGCTCACTTTCTACTGGTTAAAATGACTTATGGTGTTGAAGATTATGCTAAGTTGTACACTCATGAGTTGGTTAGATTTCATGGGGTTCCATTGGCTATTATTACGGATCATGGTGCTAAATTTACTTTACACTTTTGGAGATACTTCTAAAAAAGCCTTGGTACTAAAGTCAAGCTTAGCACATCTTTTCACCCACAAACATCTGATCAAGTCGAAAAGACCATTCAATCTCTTGAAGATATACTTAAGGCTTGTGTTTTGGAGTTTAAAGGTAATGTTATGAGCATCTTCCATTTATTGAACAATAGTTATCATTCTAGCAATGGAATGGCTCCCTTCGAAGCTCTATATGATAAATGATGTAGATCTCTGGTTAGGTGGTTTGATGTGAGGGAAATGGCTTTGTTGGGTCTAGATTTTGTTATGGAAGCTTTGGAGAAGGTAAGGTTGATAAGGTAAAGATTAAAGATGGCTCAAAGTAGGAAAAAGTGCTACTTCAATGTAAGGAGGAAATATCTTGAGTTTGGTGTACTTGAAGGTCTCACCCATGAAGGGTGTGGTCTAGTTTGGTAAGGAAGGAATGTTGCGCCCAAGGTATGTAGGTCCATATAGAATCTTAAGGAGAATCTGTATGGTTGCTTATGAGTTGGAGTTACCTATGGAGATGAATATGGTTCATCCACTCTTTCATGTATCTTTGTTGAGGAAGTGTATAGGTGACCAAAGCTCTATAGTGCATTTGGAGGTTGTGGATGTTGCAGAAGATAACTTGATTTATAATGAAGTTCCGGTGGAAATACTAAATAGACAAGTGAAGAGGTTGAGAAACAAAGATGTTGCATTCGCCAAAGTCCTTTGGAGGAACCAACAAGTAGAAAGTGTCACTTGGGAAGCCGAAGTAGATATGAAGAATCGATATCCTTATCTCTTCTACTCTACTGAAGCCTAAGGTAATAAGTTAATCCTATATATGGTGTCAAGTCATGTACTCCTAAATGACATGTTTTGATGATTTAGATGTATAAGTTTGAAATTTTCATAAAAATAATATATTTAAGTTGCATTGATTGCATTTAAATATGCTAAAAGTTATCTTACCACTCTTCTTAAGTGTGGTTCCCTGAAAATCGGGGATAAATGTTCTCGAGAGGGAGATATTGTAACACCTCTCATGCGACTTAGACTGATTTGGACCTTAAACAAAATATAATGTGACCCATCCGTGTTATGGGCTTGTTCCCCAATGGTACAAAAATAGTCTAACTCATTCCTAGGCCCAAGAAGGGAAAATTGAACTTTGTGCAAAAATGAAATGACAGGGAACATGTCAGGCGTCACGCTTGTGTTCTCGATAGTGTAAATTTTTCTGAAATTTTCCAGTTTCGAGTAATGGCAATTGAGTAATAACCCAACACCCATATAGATGGGATTTTCCTATTATTCATCCATTTTGAGCCCTAAATCTCACAAAAACTCTCTCTGAATCATCTCCTATCTTCACTTAAATTCTCAATTAAGTTCAAGATTCTCAAGAGGTTTCTTTAGAGATTCAAGCACTCAAGCCATTCCTTCAAGTTTCATTTATCTAATTCAAGGATTTCAAGTATATGGGTCTTCATTCATGGGTTCTTCCACCCATGAATCCCAATCCTCCTTTATGATCAAATTTCATGATTGGATACTTTTTGGGTATTTCGAATTATGTAATATGAACATGATTTAAGTTTGATTTCTTCGAGTATTAATTTGATCATGCATGAACACCTATTGGTATTGATATTATGATGGATTTTATGATACTAAGGCTATGTACTATATGATGCCATGAAAAGCTATGAAAGAACTTGTGGATTTCAGTTGGATTTCTTGATACCCAAATTGGGGGTTTTAGTACAATGCTGGTGGGTTGATTTGAATGTCTCTTAAAATGACTTGATTTTATTCCACTCATGTCCTAAACTCTTGAATTACATGGTTTTAAGCATATGTACATATACCCAATATGTGCTGATCAAGTTATGTAATAAGCTTCTATGATGTTGAAAGTCTTATGGCAAGATAGGCTAATTATGAATGTTATGAATCTTAAATGGCTATTATGCATGCTATAAGCTTATGAGAATGTTGTGAAAGTTATGAATGATATGAAGCCTTATCTTTGATGCTATGAAGCTTTGTTTTGATGAGCTACTCTTAAGATATCATGAGACTATGTATATTATGACTATGATTTAGTATTCCTTGGGATTGTTGACCTAGCATCGAGAGGACCTTGGTATGATGCCATTGTCCCTTAACTACGTTGCTACCATAGGTTTGAAATTTGCTTATTTCATGATGAATCAAAAAGGGTAGATCCCCGTAAGGCACATGCTAATTAATAATTGAAAAAGGTGGTGTTTCGGTAAGGCTCTTATCTTATATTAACCAAAAAGGATGAAGTTCCCATAAGGCATTTGTAAAGTGCTCTCCCAAAATAGGAGGTAACTGTAAGGTGAAGTGTTTGATGTACCTTGGAAAACTATACCACTCCTTGGCCGGTGTGGAGTGAACATCGAAAATCTAAGTAGCAGCTCACTTTGTCTTATATGTCAGTTATGGTGCCTTCCAACCTAAGTATGATATGTTTTGTGATTTGGCTATCCTCAAGCATGTTTTTGACAAAGGCATTGATTATTCAGGTCATATTGAGCTTATGTATGTTGTATATGATTATGCATCTTGATTATTATGGCTTATGCTTTGTTGCATTGCACCCCCCATACTTAGTGCATTCCAAGTACTAACATATACTTTTTGCCTACAAGATCTAATCATGTAGGGACCAAAGCTCCTATTCATCCTCATCCTCCACTTGGCTAGTCAGATTGATTGAAGATTGCTATTGGAGAATCCTCAATTTCAGGGACAACATCCACTTTCCTTTCATGCTATGTTAAACAGTTATTTACTTTTGAACTATTACTTTTGAGGGTGAGCCTAAGAGATGTCTTAGACCCCGTCCCACTAATGTTTCATTCTTTTTAGGCTCTATATGAGTCCAAAATGTGGACTCATCACCTGCACACTTGATCTACAACTAACAAATCCCCCACTAGAGTCAACACATGAATCCAGGATGAAAGAGGCTCGAGACTCACACCCAAGTAGGAAGCAAAATAAAAAGATACATATAAAAATATTGAACTCTAATCAAATAAGGTTGAAGCCAATCGATGGCACACAGTAATAGTACCTATAATAGCCTCGGTTGAAGGCTTAGACTCTAACTATGATGGAGCTTTATAAAAATGGCCCTGATGGCCTCCACCTCTGGCATTACCTCTAACACTGGCCTTACCACTTCTTACAGAGGCCCCAGAACCCTGTTGTGAACTTTTTTTATCACCACGGTGCTCATATTAATCGCCTCTACGACCCTGGTCTTGCGCTTTGCCTCTAATAGTGATAAAGGAGCTAATCTTAATGGTCATGGAGTATATCTACTGCCTTGTGTCTGGGAAAATCTCTATAATAGTGATCAAGTGCCCAATAATCAAAACATCCTCGAGTGGCTCTATCCCCGCCATCTATGTCACACTGACCTGATACGGAAGCCCTAGAATTCTAAACAACAAAAAAAAATAACCCAGCCTATCCTGATGTAGCAGTATCATTGTCCCTCTATCTACGCCTAGGAGGAATGGAAGAATCACCTTGACAGGAAGTATCTGGATCCTGACACCTATCCTTAGAAACCTACAAAGAGCTTGATACGGTCAGTTGGACTGACCCCACCAAAATCTCATTGGTGGTCTGTCGCTCTATCCCCCAAAACCATATCAGAATCCATTGAATCCTCCTCACACTGAGAACGCTTGTTGCTTCCTCCATAAGTCTTACAAGTAAAATGCTCAATAGAACAAAGGTGATCCACAATATAAAAATAAGATTGGCTCAAAATCACCAATGAATGGATACCAATCCTCAGTTGTAGTCTCAAGCCACGTACAAAATAATGGATCCTCCCCTTCTATATTTGTAGAATGGTTATGGCATACCTGGAGAGCTCTTAAAACCTCGTCTCATACTGATCTACTGTCATCGGGCCCTTTTCCAGATGAACAAACTGATCACAAAGCCTATCCTTGAGGCTCCTAGGAATAAATCTAGTCATGAATGCCTCAGAGAACTCTACCCAAGTCACAAGCGGTGCATCAGCTAGTCTAATATCCCTAAAAGTCCTCCAACACTTTCTGGTTTGCCTATCTAACTAGAAGGCCGTAAAGTCTGTGCCTCTGGACTCCAATAATCTCAATGCCTGAAAACTCTCCATACAAGATGTCAAAAACTCCAGAAAATCCTCTCCAGCCGCCTCTGAGTACCTTGGTGGAGCGAATCTCAGAAAATACCCAAGCACTTGCTGATTCTGAAAAGGTGTGCCTCCATCTAGCTATGCAATCGGAGCCTCTAGAGCGACATGCTCTACTGGGACCTGTGATGAAGGAACAAGGGCCGGTCTTGGACCATATTATATGCCTCCAAGTGCCACTAACAGTTGTGCAATAGCCGGTTGTACCTCAAATTTAATCACAAAGGAGACTAGGGATTATAGGGAAATTGGTGGCGCTGGCTGTGGTGGATTGGGGGAATCTTGTCTCTACTCAATTGGATCTGGGGTTGCTTCCTATCAGGGACTGATGGCGTAAACCCTGCCTCTACCTAAAATCCAATCCACGTGCAATATATCTGCAAAAAAGAAAAATAATTAGATTCTAAGAAATCAACATACAATTGGCAATATTAAACAAATAGAATCAACAACAGGGTGGGTTTCCTAAGCATCTCATAGCCTCTTAAAGATAAGTCACAGACGTTTTCGCACCCAATCGTAGGACTCTACTAGACGGTACCTCTGTTTTGATGAGTCTACGTAGGACTCTACTAGACGGTACCTCTGTTTTGATGAGTCTAGTGAACTAAGGCTCTAATACCAACTTTTCAAACCCTAACTTTTGAAGTCATGATAGCGCCTGTTAGATCCAACCTACAGACAAGCCAACCCAATGCCCACAGTACCTGTCCTAGTGACTAAGAATAACGGTAGCTAATAAGAAACAATAAAATCCAAGGATACAACCTACCCCAGAACTTGGAAGTCACCTATACAAAGCTACAGTAGACTCAAATAAAAATACATATATAACCATAATAGCATCCTACATATGCAAGCCAAAACTATATATACAGAAGGCCAGTGTCTGAATACAAAAGAAGGCCAAATGAACAGAAGGAGACTATAGAATATCTGAAATAACTGATGCTCACCCAAGTCTCCCAAAGAGTCTACAAATCTCCAAGATCAATGTTCATGATTCATACCTGGACCTGCACCATGAGTAAATGTAAAATGGTAGGGTGAGTACCGGTGGGAGGTACCTAGTAGGCATCATCCAACTGAGTGAAATACAGTATATATGGAAGGGAAAATATAATGAAAAGATGTAACGCTACCAATATGTACCCAGGTCAAAAGGTAAGCATGTTTGTTGAACCCCAAAACTCTAGCTGAATGAACCCAAGCAATGGGTAATGGTACCAATCGATGAAACCCTAAGTTCTAGTGTCAACTATGTATGTAGCAATAAGAGGACCCAACTGAAGGACCAAGAAATGTACCATGGAGCCAACTGACAAAACCTGAATGAAACCACATCACAACTATCACACAGCCGAGGTATAGTGTTGTATGTGGGTGTAACGCCTTATTGTATATGTTTTACACCAAGTAAGCCTCCATAAGCCTAAAAGGTACACCACGCACAATATGGGTGTGTATAGGTGTAGGGATATAGGAGTTAGTAACAGATGGTATCATATCTCAATTGATATAGGATACAGTATCATATAGGGACTCGAACCCCTAAATATCATCTAGGGTACTGTCACCCCCTTCTCGACCTAGCCTTTAGTCGGGGAAGTCAACCAGGGCCAAGTGGTCTAAAAAGCAACTAGGTCTCAAATCCAAAGAATAATTAATTAAGTCATAAACCTCAAAAATATCATCCAGAACTCAGCCCTCGGAGGCATTACTGGGGACTCAAACATATGGCATAGTCATTGGAGACTCAAACCACGGGGAGCGTCACCCAGGACTAGGACACATGGGCATGGCAACCGGAGATTCCAATCATAGGAATACCCACCAAAGACTCAATCCCCGAAGTAATAATTTGGGGCTTAAACCCGGGTATAGTCAACTGCTCAGCTAGTCTCCCAGGATCAGTGCCCTTTAAGCCAATGGTGCATATCTGTAACAATGTAGGGTAAACCCGGGTATAGTCAACTGCTCAGCTAGTCTCCCAGGATCAGTGCCCTTTAAGCCAATGGTGCATATCTGTAACAATGTAGGGTTTGTACAATGCAAATCTAGGGAAACATTGTCTTAAGCCTAGTGTCATGGGCTTAGAACTCTCGCTAAGACTTTCGTGTGGCATTAGTTAATTTGCTCACGAATCTTTCACGATCTTGCAAATACTAGTAAGCCTTTCAACTAAGACCGCTAAGGGAACGCTAGATAAGAAGACTTAAAGAGAGAAAGAGATCTTGAGAAAGAAAGCTTTTATAACTTTGGAAGAATGCTTACACTTGATTCTTGGATGCTTGGATGGTTTGCAAATGAAAATGGCCTCCTCTATTTATACAACTCCTAAATGGCCAAGGTGTAAATAATATTTACACTACAAGTCCTCCATATTTACTAAGTATTCCTTTCTCTAGAATCCTCCACTCACTTCTATACAATTAGAGAGAAGACTACATGCTACTAGTGTATTATATACAGTTCTAGAATCTTCCATAAACCACTTGAAGACCCTAGATTCTTCCCCTGTGGGCAAAAAAGCGGCGGGTCATCAAACACTCCCCACCTGATATTGCAACGTCCTCGGTGCAATGCTGCTGTTGGAACTCCCAGTCTCCACAATTGGACTGCCACATACCTCTATGTCATCCCTGTGTAATCTCTATTGGAGTTTGCTCCTTCCAGTACCCGAGGAGCACTACTGTGGTTGGTCGTCTCTACTCCCGCTTGGCTTTCTTCGACGGCTCCTCCAACGATGACTTTTCCTCCTAGCGGGTGCGGAACATGACAATGGTGGCCTTCCCTTAATCACTTCCATAAACTTCAAGGCTGATATTCAAGCTGGTCCCTCTAACTTGGGCATCTCGACCAAGGACACCATGCAGGAACCTCCCTGCTCCATGACCACGAGTTGTCGGAGGTAAGGGTCTATCACCACATGGCACTTTCGAAAAACCTCCTGTCCAAGGACGATGTCATAGAGATCTATCCGCGCTATGTGGAAGTTGGTGTTTCCATGCCACTATCCCAGCACTATGTCGACTCCCTGAGCAACTCCACACATAGGAGTCATCGGTGCATTGACCGTCCTAAGTTGCAGACAACTTGGGTTATTTTTCAGCCCCAACTTAGTTGTCGCAGACTTAGTCACAATGTTAACCTCTGCACCTGTGTCGATTATGGAATGAGTGGGTCTCCCACTGATTGTAATGTCCACGTACTGTGCACCACATTTTTTTGGCTTCTCCAGTAGCTTTGTGATCGCTCTGCATAGCCCAATCACGCCGACTCGAGCTGTGCCAACTTCTCCTGATTCTGGTGCCTCATCCTGCGCCTTCTGCTCCTTCCACTCCTGTAGTATGGCACCAAGGATCTTCAGTTCAAGGCACTTCTTGTAGCTATGTGGGCCCCCGTATATGTAGCACTTAAGCACTTTCTCGGGCTGTGTCTTGCCCTCTCCGCTGCCCTGACCTCCGACCCTCCTGTTAGCAGGCTTGTGGGTATCATGATGCTTGGGTTGTGGCTACCAACTCTTGCCCCTGCCACCATCTCCCCCACCTTGGTCATGACTACCTCCCGAGTTTTCTTCTCGGTCTTTGTCTCGCCTGTCGTTTCGAGAGTCCATCAAAGCCTCCACCTATGTGATGGCCTCGTCTATGGTACTAACCTGTCGGTGCTCCAGCTCCATCCTGGCCCAGTTCTGTAGGCCGTCCATGAAGTGGAACATTATATCTTCATCCATGAGGTTGGGAATCTGAAGTGTGAGGGTGGTAAACTCCTTCACGTAGGCCCTTATGCTACCTGTCTGCTTCAGCTCCCTGAACTTTCGCTTTGCCTTGTAGATGACATTATTTGAGAAGAAGGCCTTCTTGAACTTAGCCTTTAACTGCTCCCATGTGTTGATGGCGCATAGCCCCTTCCCTATTTCTGACTCCTTGCGTTTCCACCATAGCATGGCCATCTCTGTCAGATATGACATAGCTGTGTTGATCTTTGTCTCGTCGTTCCTCACCTTGTTACACTTGAAGTAATTCTCCAAGTGCCATAAGAAGTTCTCCACCTCTTGCGCGTCATGGATGCCTCTAAGGATAGGTGGCTTGGAAGCCTCAATCCTGGCCTCCCCTTCTCCAGCAATCCCTACTCATCTTTCGTCAGCCACGCCTTCCTCAAGTGGCCTCACCCTTGCACCCATGGCCTCCATGGTGGTGCTGATGGCCTCAATCTTGCTCAGTGCCTCCATGAGCCAGACTCCAAGGAAGTGATGGTCTCCCTCAGCTCATACACCACAACCTGATGTCCCCCTAACTCCTTCCGGATGCTTTCATTCTCCTCAAGAGTGAACTCCTCCAAGGTCTTGAACTTGCTGTCGAACTTGTTCAAGCGCTTGCCCAAGAACTCTACTGCTTGCCTAGCAGCATCCACCTTCGCGACCCATCCTATGTCGAGTGTGATACCGGAAGGATCCTCTCCTCGTTCTTTGTCACTCAACTCAGCGGCCAAAAGTGAGTGGGTTGTCATGGCCTCGCTCAGTGTCGGTCCGATCGGCACCTCCTCAGCCTTCTTGGATTTTTTCTTCCCGTTGTCTTTCTTGCCAACATCCAGCATAACGTTCGTGGTGTTGGTGGCATTGACGTCTCCTTCACTTGCCATGCTTCCCTTAGTAAAAACCTTGCTTTGGTACCACGTTGTGACGGACTTAGAACTCTCGCTAAGACTTCTGTGACTAGTCAATTTGCTCACAAATCTTTCATGATCTTGCAAATACTAGTAAGTCTTTCAACTAAGACCGCTAAGAGAATACTAGATAAGAAGACTTAAAGAGAGAAAGAGATCTTGAGAAAGAAAGATTTTATAACTTTGGAAGAATACTTACACTTGATTCTGGGATGCTTGGATGGGTTGGAAATGGAATTGGCCCCCTCTATTCATACTACTCCTAAAGGATCAAGGTGTAAATAATATTTACACAACAAGTCATCCATATTTACAAAGTAGTCCTTTCTCTAGAATCCTCTATTCACTTCTATACAATTCTAGAGAAGACTACATACTACTAGTGTATTCTATATGGTTCTAGAATCTTCCGTAAACCACATGAAGACTCTAGATTCTTCCCCTGTGGGCAAAAATAGTGGCGGGTCATCACACTAGGCTAAAGCCTGTAGAAAGCAGCTAATCAGCAGTATCCTAAGTATCCAAAACCCAGTAACTATGACAAAATAGCAGGCAACCCAACTGATAATGAAACAAATATCCCAACAACAACAGACCATCTAGCAAAATCTCAGGGTATAACATACATCTCACGAAAAGGATCACAACCCTAGAAAGAAGCTAATCAGTAGTATCATAAGTATCCAAAACCCAGTAACTATGACAAAATAGCAGGCAACCCAGCTGATAATGAAACAAATATCCCAACAACAACAAACCATCTAGCAAAATCTCAGGGTATAACATACATCTCATGAAAAGGATCATAACCCTGTCAGGAAGTAACCAGATGCCCAGCACATCAAGATAACCATAACAGTAGAACCTCAATGCACAGTCAGGAGTATAATAGATAATCAACCTTCAAGATATATCATATATCCCCATATTGGACAACCCAAATAAGTATGCAAGTACCATCCAAGTATACATATTACCAAAAATAGTACAAGATCGTATCTGGCCTCTAACGGGTCCATCACAGGCTTAGACCAATCAAAAATCAACTATTATGACAATTGCAAACACTATAATGCCCGAAAAATCATCATAATCTCATCTAACAGACATAGGCTACTCAAGGATTTCCATCAGCAAATAGGCATCCCACACATGTAATTCATCTCAATCTAGAGGAAAGGGAAGTCTACCTTACCGGGAAGGTGAATCCATATGCTTTGGATCAGTCCATATGAGCTTTTTCCCTTATGATCTCCTCCAAATATTACTCAGCTATCAAAATATGAACCACAACATAAATATGACTGTTTCGGCTATAATACCTTAAGAAATAGGGGAAATACGTTAATTACAATTAAAATGGGGAAAAATAGGGCCTACGCCCAAAATACCAAACCAATCCCCATAAAATGACGGTTACATCTCCTCGAGTCTATTCCTAGAAACTGAGCTCAAAATGAGGCTCAGAACAATAAGAAACAGCCTAAAAATCATGACATGTCTTATCGAGAAAAGGTTATATATAGCATTGTATTCATCAATTTACTCAAAAATATGGTCAAATCAATAGAATCTAAATCTCAAAAATTAGTATAGTTTGGACCCAGTTTTTATTTAAATTTGATAAAAAATGATCGTGATATCGCAACATGAAATTTCTGGCAATTTACAATATTACATTCAGCAAACACGGTGATTCTACCTCAAAATACACGCCAAAGCTGAAATTTGAGGTCCCCATGGCGTTTCTCACAACATTTTGTACAATTTAGCCCTTTGAATCACTAAAATTGAGTATTTATTCACTAAGGTATCGCTGGTACAAGTTTTTGCTCTTAATTTCACGAAAATGGTAACTTTATATGATGTCACCACCTCATTGAACTCCGCGAATGCAAAACTTCATGGAGGCATACAATCAGCGAATGCGGACATGACCCTACGAACATGGAGGTCTATCCTCTTTGCCTTCTGGGAACGCAGACAACCCGCCGTGAACACGAAGGTTATTTTGTTGCAGTTGCACCAGCTAAGTTTAAATTCTTTTTGGGGTGTTAAAGGCCCATAAGATGTTCAGTTTTTACAAACCAACTATGTAACCACACTGATTGTGATATTTTGGATCTAATAGTGTGGGTCAAAATTCCCAACGAAGCTATTTACGATAAAATGAGGGTTCCACTTCTTTTCGACTAATTTTAGCTAAAAGAATTGAGGGGGTCAAAGTGCATCTGAAAGTCCCTGTCATCCAACAAAGGGTCGTTCTAGACCAAATTCGACGTTCCAGAGCTGACCACACTATCAACATTCCCTTTTGAACTTATTTACCTAGGTTATCATCGAAAATCACTTTTTAGCTTCTTCTTGAATTAATTTTACAACTTTTAAGTTAAACTCGTATCAGAACTCTCGAATCTCGGGCCAACCATGCTCCTAGCCTAATTTGGCAATTTCAGATCTGATGGAATCGTCTAAATTCCACTCTGAGGCTTTTTACTAGGACTTCACTAACAAACTTATTTTACAGTTATAATCTCCCATTTACCCCAAAAAGCAGTACGAATCTCTAACTACTCACCCAATAACTACACTAACAGTACGAACAAGTCAAAAATAGCCCAAGATCACTATGCACATGCTCAAGCTAATAAAATATTTGCAGAATTGTAGAAATGACCTAAAGGGTTATTAAAGTCTCTTTTTCTAACATTAGAGTATGACTTTTGCCAACATTGAGCCATTTTTAATTTCTCCCTTATGAGTCTTACTTTTTCCATGGCATCCATGATAAGGTTTGTCCCCAACAAGGCCATTTCATCCACTTCAAACCACTCAATCAGTGATCTAAATCATCTACCATATAAAGCCTCAAATGGTGTCATCTCAATACTTGAATGGAAGCTATTATTGTAGGCAAACTTAATGAGAAGTAGATGATTATACCAACTTCCTTTTTAATTACAATACACAAACCCTCAACATATTCTCCAATGTTTGAATCGTTCTTTTAGCTTGCCGATAAATTTGAGGATGGAAAGCAGTACTCAACTTCACCCTAGTACCAAAACTTTTTAACATAACTTCCAAAAGTGAGAGGTAAATTGAGCTCCATAATCTGATATGATTGACAACGGAACCCCATGCAATCTCACCAACTCCTGAATATATAATTTAGCATAGTCCTCGGCACTTAAGTTGTCTTAACTAGTAGAACATGAGTCAACCTCATCATTCTATCCACTATCACTCATATGGAATCAAAATGCCTCTTGATCTAATGCAATCCAAATATAAAGTCCATATTAATCTCTTCCCACTTCCAAGTGGGGAATTCAATGTCTTGATCTAGGCCACCCAGCCTTTGATGTTCAATCTTGGCTTGTTGATAATTGGAGAATTCGGACACAAACTTGGAAATATCCTTCTTCATTCCATTCCACTAATAATCTTTTCTCAAGTCTCTATATATCTTAGTGGAACTGGGATGAATGGAATAGGATAAATTATGGACTTCTTTCAATATCAAACTCCTCGACTCTTCAACATATGGCACACACAACCTTCCATGGTGACGAAGTACCCCATCTCCACCATGAGAAGACCTCTATCTTTTCTTTCTTCACCAAGTCCTTCAATTCAACAAAGGTAGGATCTAGATCTTGCTTTGACTTGACATCTTCAATCAACGAAGACTCGAAGCCATTCAAAATACCATCATACTACCATTTCCAGCATCACTCAATCTCATTTCCAACCTAGCTAACCTATGGACATCTTTTGCCAACTCCTTTTTTCCATCATCTTCTAAATGTGACACACTACCCATGGATATCCTACTAAGTGTGTCAGCTACCACATTAGCCTTAACCAGGTGATATATTATGCTCATGTCATAATCTTTGAGAAGTTCTAACCATCTTCTTTGCCTTAGGTTGAGATCCCTTTAGGTGACCACATTTCGGAGGCTCTTATGATCGATGAATATATCTACATGAACCTCATATAAATAATGACACCATATCTTCAAAGCAACCACTGCAACCGCAAGTTCAAGATAATGTGTCGGGTAGTTCTTTTTGTGCACCTTTAATTGCTTTAGGGAATAGTTAATCACCTTCCCATTTTCATCAACACACAACCTAAACCAATCCATGAGGCATCACAGTACACCATAAATCCCTCAAATTCCTCTGAAAAGGTCAAAATGAGAGTCGAAGTCACCGATCTTTCAAGGTTTGGAAACTCTACTCACACTCATCCATCCATATCAACTTTACTTTCTTTTGAGTCAATCTAGTCAACGGTGATGAAATAGAGGAGAAACCTTCAACAAACCTTCTATAGTACCCAGCTAGGCCCACAAAACTCCCAATGTCCAAAGGAGCCAAATGACCTAGGCTAATTTCTCACCACTTCTTTTATCTTCTTAGGATCAACTTTGATCCCATCACCCAATACCACATGCCCAATGAAAGAAACTTCTTTCAACCAAAACCCACATTTGTTGAACTAGAAAATAATTTCTCTTCCCTCAAAGTTGCAACACCACCCTCGGATTCTCTATATGCCCTTCTTCACTAAGAGAGTAGATCAGATATCATGGATGAATACTACCACAAACATATCAAGGCAAGGTCTGAACACCTTATTCATGAGATCCATAAAGATTGTCAGTGCATTGTTTAGGCCAAAAGACATTACCATAAATTCAAAATGTCCATACCTTGTGGAAAGTTGTTTAGGGGATGTCACTTTGCATTACCCTCAGTTGGTGATAATCAGACCGCAAGTCAAACTTGGCAAAATTTTTGTCCCCTTGCAATTGTCAAACAAATCGTCAATCCATTAGAGTGGATACTTGTTCTTGATGGTAACCTTGTTGAGTTTCCGATAGTCTATGCACATTTAGAGACCCATCTTTCTTCCTCACAAATAATACCGGGGTACCTTATAGAGACCTACTTGGCCTAATGAAATCCTTCTCCAATATATCCTTCAATTGCTCTTTAAGTTCCTTTACTTCATTAGAGTCATTCTATAGGGAGGAATGGAGATAGGTTGAGTATACAGCAAGAGGTGTATGCTGAAATTTGTTTCCTCTTAGGAAGGAACACTGGGTAACTATTCTAGAAAGACATCAGGGTACTCATTTACAACAAGGACCGACTCAAGAGAGAGGACTTCGGAAGTGACATCTCTAACCCTCACTAAATGTTATATGTATCCCTTAGAAATCATTTTATGGGATTTGAAGTAAGAGATAAACCGACCTCTACGTGAAGAATTACTACTCTTCCACTAAGAATAGGCTCATTTGGGAATCAGTATTTGACTCTATGAGTTCGACAATTTGCGGAGGTCAGAAAGTATGTAACCAATCCATCCCAAGTATGACATCAAAATCAACCATAGAAAGCATTATCAAGTCACAAGGAATGTCTATGCCAAAAGGACACAGGAAAATCTCTATAGACTCGTTGTGCAACAATGGACTCTCCTACGAGAGTATAAAATTCAAAAGGCTCCTTTAGGACTTTGGGGCATACATGAAACCTATTTTCAACAAATAGAGTTACGAGGGATAAATTAGCTCCAGATCTAATAGTGCATATATATCAAAGTCATAAATTTTCAACATACCGGTGACCATGTACGAAGCCTCTTCCACCTCTTGGCAGGCATGAAAAGCATAGAACTTATTGGCTCTTAGAGAATCTTGAGCTTGTCCACCTTGGACTTGAGGCCTAGCACCACTGCTTCACCAATCCTTGGCGTTGTGACAGGGCTTGCCACATTTGAAACATGCACGCTTAGGAAAATTAGGAGTTTACAGCTTAGGATTAGCCCCCTTGTCTTTGTTGAATTGGGGAGGAGGAGTATTGGTTGACCCTTGGCCCACTTGCTTTTGGCCACCTTGAAACTTTCCATGGACACTACTCCTTTGGTGAGAGAATCCACCACTATGCATTCGAGCCCTATTGGACTCTCTAACATGCTCCTTTGACTTCTCCTCTTTGATTCGCTTTGCATATGTCATCAAGTGAGAAATTTCCATCCATTTCATGAGTGTTGTTGTCTTGCCCTCCTTAGATACCAAATTTGACACCCTAGAGATAAATTTGCTCATTCTAGCACATGGGTTCGCTACCATAAAGGGAGCATACTTGGAAAGCTTTGTAAATTTGAGAAAGTATTCCCTCACACTCATGTGCCCATACTTCAAGTTTATTAACTCTTGCACCTTTGCTTTCCTTAGCTCAATCGGGAAGAACCTAACCAAAAATGTTTCTTTAAACTTTTCCTACTCAACTTGGCCCACTCTTTCACCTCTTTTGTCAAACCATTGATCATAAAAAACCTTCCACACCTTTGAGATGGTAGGTTACCAGCTTGGCCTTTTCCTTTGACGACACTCCCATGATGACCATGATCATATATGTTTGATCAATGCATTCCACCGGGTCTTCATCAACTTTGTAACCATGATATTTTGGTGGGTTCATTCTCATAAAGTCTCAGACCCTTGTCACTGGTGAAGGGGATTGAGGCAGAAGTACAACCTCTCTATTGGCTTGGTTGGCCAAGGCTTGGGCCAACATTGCTAAGGCGACTTGGAACTCTATATGGGAAACTCCTTCTTGTCGCATAGGAGGGACTTGACCCTCATTCACCTCTCTAGGTAGCGGAAGAGAGGCTTGGTCTTCATTTACCTCTCTAGATAGCAGTCCACTTCTTGGTGGCGTGATATAGAAATATCAAACAGGTAATGTTGCTAGATAGAGGAAAAATCTTAGACAACTTTAAGGGTACGAGATGATTAATGAAGAAGGAAAATATTCTTAAATACCTCATAGCCTCCCATTCATGATTGTGTGTGTTTTACAACCTTGAATGAGACTCTACTAGACACGGGGTGTTGGACATCCGAGGAACATTTCAAACCTCATGTTCTAATATCAAGTTTGTTACAACCCAAACCTAGGGCTTAGTCTTGACATGAAAAATGAAAAGAACTCAATGGGCACCTTACCAAAGCCGTCTTACCATCATCAAATATTTGTAGGTAATTTAAACAACATAGTGTGGAATTGAAAAGTTGGGAAATGGGAATAAGGGAAATATTCAAAGTTTAAAGTCAAGATACATCTTATCCAAAGCTTCATTGTCCAAACATACTAAAGTAGATAAGACTTAGCAGGGAACAAAGCATAGTCATGGTACTCATCAAATAGAAAAGACATGAAAATAAGATAGAAAGTAAAAGTCTCCAATAAACAAATTTTAAATACATGGGAGTCTCAAATACATAGGATGAAAAGAAAGAAGGTGTAATCTCTGAACTAAGGGCTTACCAAGCTACTAGTCTCGATCACCGGAAGCTAGCCACATATCGGTGGAGGAGGTAGAACGTCAGTCCTTACATAGTGACATCATATAGGCAAAATACGCATCAGTACGTTGGAATGTACTAAGTATGTAAGATGTAATGCAAACATAAAATTGTAATGCCATCGTGCATTAAATTGTACTGCCATCAGTTATTAAATTTAGAAGTCGTCATGCATTGAATTGTAATGCCATCGTTCAAAACATGCAAGACATGGTCAATGAATAACGCTCAATATGAAGCAAAAATTAATTATCGTATGAAAACACATGTGATGGAACGAAGAGTTTATGAAAGTAAGCTTGCCACTTTTGCTTAATGAAAGTCTCATCCATCAACACCTCACCCTCCTCATCCTTTATGCACTTCACTTGGTCCAAGACGTAAACTTTTCTCTCTCTCTCTTTCACAAGCCTATACAATCTTTTGTCCCCCCATTTTTCACCTAGCTCAACATACAATTGTTCAAATGTTGTTGTCTTAGCACTCATGACCGCCATCTTCACTTCTGTCTTCGCCGTCTTATAGAAATCATTAAGCTTTCGTTTTTCATCTTCATTTATGCACTCGAACCACTTTGTATAAGCAATCTCTTAGCTTTCACTTTGCCTTGAACTTCTCCATTCCACCATCCATCACCTTGACCGATAAACCAAATTGAAAAAATGGTATTTGTTTATTAGGTTAATGGTCTTTTAATGGTTTTACAAAAACAAATATCAAGTTATCGGTTTCATTTTGAATTTTTGTACTGGGTTATTGGGTAAACCGATAACCTTACTATTGTAATTTATTAATTCATCCATTCATAAATGTTAAATATTAACAATTTAACATCACTTCACACTATATTGATACTTATAGGTCGTGTGTTTGCTTGGTTTCTAATGTATAAGCCTTCTGTCAAGAAAGTAAATTAGAATATGATGTCAAGTATTGCATATTATTAAGTTTAGGTGTTCAACAAATATTTTATTCATTTTCTGTTGATATAGTTATCCTATTGCAGAGTTCATTTGGGGGTGGGTGTTGTATATTCATGAATTCCATTTTACAAAATTAGACGAGTGTTGTGAATTAGATATATAGATAATTTTTATCATTTTTACAATTTCTTATTTGTCATATTCTATTTTTCGAAAGCATTCTGTCATTTCCAATTGCTTTGCTTATTTCACTATATTGTATTGTCTCATTGTATCGCGTCAAATTATTAAAGAAGTTTTGTATATATTTATGAGCATTTTCTTATTTGGTAAACCAAAAATAAATGATTAAGGACTAAAAATTGATAAACCAAAAAATGATAAAAAAAAAAAATCTTATTGATTTATTATTAATTTAGTATATTTAAAAATTAAAAAAAAAATCGACAAAGCAAATGGATAATACATAAAGTCAAACCAAGCCGACCAATGCACACCCCTATTATTTTGAAAGCTTGATGATTTATATTTGTTATTTATAGTTCCTTCATTCATTGTATTTTCCGAGAGTTAATTTGACTAATTTTCAAAACTAAATAATATACATTAATTTGATATTTTAAAATAAAAATTAAGGTATTAAAAAATTATACACAGAGTACTATAAATTATTATTTTTTTATTAATATGATTAAAAAATATTTTTAAAGTCTTAGTCAAAGTTTATATTATTTGATTCTAAAAAAATATATGTTAACTGAAAATATATCTTGAATTGTTAGTCAACATTCTTGTCATTATAATTTAAATTTAAGCTTATTTAAAACAGATTTAGGAATTTGACTATGGTATAATTGTTTTAATTCAAACATCAATTTTTTATTTCTTGGCAAATTAACAAATTCAACTGAATTTGAAATTCAAAACACACATCTTAAATGCAAATTTAAATTGAAGACGTAACTTAAATAGTACACTTCTAGTCATTATATAGAGCCCCAAAATGAATTTACCCATGCCCATGGAGCCGAACCAACCCCACTCCTTATTAGGACAAGATTGGAATATGTTCAAGTTCATTTAGATTTAGGACTTATGAGTCTGACCCAATTAAATCCTTAGCCCTCTAAGCTTGATTGATATTGGGTCGGGGTCAGCTCATGGATCAAAATTATTTTTTAATTTGAATTAAAATAACTAAAGTTGTAAGATATAATTGTTCTTTAACTTACACGTTTTTTTTTTTCAAATTTTTTTTACTTATTATTTATCAAAAAAGATTATTATTTCCATTTAGTTGTAAGATACTCAAATTCATGATCATTATTTGTCATATTTAATTTAAAAATCTTGTCATTTCTTGATGTTATATATTTCAAAAATATGATATTATAATCGGAAAAAAGCTTAAAATGCCCTCAAAATATTGAAAATGATGCAGATATGCCCTCATCCACCTTAGGGCCAAAAATGTCCTTTCATCCACCTTTAAGGCTAAAAATAACCTTCTGTTTAACATTTTTTTCATTAAATAATTATTTTAAACACGTGATAGTTATCTACGAGTCAAAATTTAATTTTTCAAAACTAATAATTATTTTAAACACGTGACAGTTATCTACGAGTCAAAATTTAATTTTACAAAACTACTTAAAAATTATATTTCTCACCCAAAATTATCCAAACCCGCCTAAAATTCACCTAACCCACTCCGTTTTCACCCATTAATGAAATTAAAAGAAGCAAAAAGGACCGAGTCCGGTGCCCCAAATCAACCCCAATAAGATGAGTTCCAATTTCGACATTAGCTAGTAGTTTACTCATGGTGGTAGATTAAGCAACTAATATTTTCTTATAACAGACGACGTTAACAACGATGCCTCAACCCTAGATAGTTGAGGAGCATGTAATACTTTTCTCAAGTCATTTTTGTGTTTTCCTTTATAGTTTCCAGAATTTGAAATTGGCATATATGGTTTTGAAGCACAGGCAAATAAAAGAAAAGATTATCTCAACTGATGCAACCTAACAGGTGATTTCTTTCAATTGTTAATCTACTTCAGGTGCAAAAGTCAATTAAGTGGCATAGTACTCAACCCTTACTGTTCTTGAATTTTCTTCTCATATAAAACTACATTCCAAGGACTTAAAAACTGCATTCCACAGATGTGAAAAATTTCATGGTGGATGAGGCTCAACCAACATAAATTGTATAAGGCTTCATCCTTTGCTTTAAACACTTTGTTTCCTCTCACACCTCTTTCACTCTTTGTTTTAACATTTCTCCCTACTCCATACTCAGATTAAGACTAGAAAGAAGTTGGTACCAAAGGACTCCCTATATCTCATTTGATGTAACATTATTTTTGTTTTAGTTCAGTTTAGAAAAAAGTTTTTTTTTTTTATAATTAAAAATAATTTAAGTTTTAATTTTGTGAAATGATAATTAATCATTTAGTACATATTTTAGAAATATCAATAATTGTGATTAATATATTATATTTTCAAAATGAGATTTATAAATTATATTTACTGAATTGATTTAAGTGAATATTATTTTTTTTAATGATTTTATCTTAGATAGCTCAAAGTACATGCATTATAGAATTAATATTAATTTTCCTCAAATACGTGAAAACAAATCAAGCATGCAAAAAGTTAATATTTGACATAATTTTTTTTAACTGTTTTTAAAAGAATAAACATTATATAAATTAAAGATAAATGTATATAATTATAATTTTGAATATATTTATATAGTGCATATTAACCAAAGTGGTGAATTGCTTACGAACTATTAATAGGAAATAATAGAGTAAAAAATTTACTATAAATGAGAGCCTAATTTTTTATAATCTAACACAAAGGGGAATAAGTCAACAAGAAAATCTAAATTCTTATATTTTTATATATTATTTTATAAGATAGAATATAGTTCAACTTATGAAATTAAAACATGAGATTTTAAATTTATTTTTTTTATTTCACTAACTTCAATTTCTTTAAATTCATTCAAAAAATTGAATTTGAATTTTAATACGTCTAATTTAATTTTTTTTTGATTAAATTATATAAATATAAAAATTGATTTATGAATTAGATGAGTGCGAGCCCCAATGTTCTTTATGGATTTTTAAAAAGAAATTATGTTAAGAAATAACACGCATAAAAAAAAATGAAATGTTGCGAGGTGGGAAAAAAAAAGTAAAAGAAAAGGTTAACAATGAATGAGAAAAAGCAAGAGATGCAAAGACATGAAATGGAGAAATTATGGGTCCCACAGTATACATTTGGCAGCCAAAGGGGGTCTCACAGACCTGACACTAAGTATACCTCATATTCGTCTCGAACTGTTATTGTAATGACCCATAATATCGTTTTTAGTACTCTTGATTTTCTATAAGATTTATTTAAAAATATTTTAAATAGGTACTTTGGACTATTCAATAACTAAGACTATTTAATTTAGGGGTAAGTTTGAATAATTAATAAGTGATGGACTAAATGTTAATTTATTTAAAATCCTATATCCACTTGACCTATGTATTAAAATAGGTTAGTGGGAGTTATCAGTTTTAAAAGAAAAAAATAAAATAAGAAGGGGATGAGGAGATTGGCGGATCACCGCCACAACACCAGAGAACTTTGCTTCTAGGTAAGTATTCTACCTTATATGCCTTATTAATTAGTTAGATTAGAGGTAGTATACATAATATATGAAAAAAATTTCATTGTGTGCGTGTCAGGTGGAAAAAGAAAGAAAAGACAAAATAGTACCAAACCAGTGTGATTTCTTTTGGTGACATTAAGGAATTTTGTTCAAATTGTATAATGGTGGTTTCTTCCTTGTCACAGTGGGTCATAGTTAGTGGGAATTAAGGTTGCAAATATTGGTTATAGCTAATCTGGATGGAATTTTACTAATATTGTATTGTTAATTGGAAAGTGCATGAAATTAGAATAGCTAACGGTGATGTAATTTGGTGAATATTTTTCTCCAATTCTACCTTGGTTACAGTGCAGTAGCCATTAACATACTATTCGTGTGGCTTTTCATAACTTCCTTTATTACTGTATTATGATTTAAGTTTTATCATATTGAAATAGATAATTTAATATTATGTGTAGTATATTAGGTGAATTTTTATATTATTTGGAGGAGTTAAGACTTAATCCTAGGCTTGAAATTTTGAGGGTTAACTATGAAATTAACTAGTTTTTGGGGTCTAGGTTAGATGTACAGTAATGTGGGTCTTGTTAGTTTCGAAATCTTGTTGTAATAATTTATTTGACTAGATCGTGGTGCTACGGATTCTATTCGAAAGGGAAAGACTCAAGTGTTTGATTGATCGAAATTTGATTAAGGCAAGTGAACTTTCAAAACTTTGTAATTCTTGTAGAATTCTCGAATTATCCTTTCTTCTATCTGTGATTCGTGAAATATTTTAATATTATAACAAATGATTAGATGTAATGTGAGTTGGTGTGGTGTTGTGACACTCGAATTTAAAAATGTGGCTAAGTGATGAGAATTCTATTTTTGAAATATATTGTTGTGGTTGGTGATTATGAGTGGATTTGTTGTAGACTTCATCTCATGTGCATTCATTTTGCATTGGTTCTGAATATTGATATGAGTAAGATGGTAAAAAGTTAGGACCGAGGTTTTTACCGGTCGAGATGTGATGCCGAGGTCTTTTTCGGCGAGATTGTGATGTTGAGATCTTTACTAGTGATATTGTGATGCCGAGGTCTTTGCCGGCGATGATATTATGCCGAGGTTTTTACCGGCGATGTTGTGATGTTGAGGTTATTTTCAGTGATGTTATGATGCCGAGGTCATTGCCGGCAATTATTGCATAAGCATTGCATCTCACCTTTGCATATTCCTGTGTTGCATGATGTTATTCCTGTGATTGATTGTGTTGTTACTTATGAGTTGTGACTTGTGATTTGATATTTGTGATATACGGGAAAACTATCTCTAGTATGTATTATGTGTTGCTGGGCTGAGCTGATTTTTTTTGTGCAAGTTGTAGTTGTGGAGGTCGGTTGGGATGAAAGGAGTTTGTGTATTCTATTGGACTTATTCTTTTTTGTTAGTTGACTTATTGGGTACCGCGTTGTTTTTGGTACTCACCCTTGCTTCTACACTTATGTAGGTTTTGAGCCCGGACCGTGAGTAGTATTTTTCTTGATCGTCCGAGGCTTCTTAGGAGATTTAGAGAGGTAACTATTGTCATTTCGCTGACTCTCTTGTCCTGTTTCCTTTCTGCTTTGTTCTATTTGAGAAGAAAGACAGTTTCAAACTTGTAATTCTTTGGATTTCTGTATGACTAGTGACTTGTACACGTGACAACCAATCCTTGGGTGGTATTTAAGTTTGTGAAGATTTCTCTTTTTAGTTATCTATTTTATTTAGTACTTCTGCACGTCATTTCGATTTCTTGTTGGGTTAGGCTGACTTGTTCTGGTGGATTTGAGCAAGTCCCATCACGTCCATTTTCGGGTCGTGACAGTTGTAAATGATATGTGAGTAGGCTGAGAGTGAAGACGGATGCGGGTCCTCTTTTGCTTCATTTAATTTCATTAATGGATGAAGACAGAGTGGGTTAGGTTAAATATGGGGCGGGTTAGGGTAAATTTGGAGCGAATTTGAATAATTTTGGGTGAGTCAAATTTAATTTATAAATAATTTTTTTTTAAAAAGTAAATTTTGACCTTAACTGTCACGTGTTTAAAATAATTATTAAAATTATTTAATACAAAACTATTAAAAAAAATTAGTTTTTACCTGAAAGGTGGATGGAAAGGACATTTTAAGCCTTATAGGTGGATGGAGGGCATTTTTGCACCATTTCTCATACTTCGAGGGGATTTTAGGCTCTTTTCCATATAGTAATTAAAAGCACTATAATTATATATATAATGTATATTATGATTATAAGTATTATATTTTCTCATATAATTTTGTTCGACGTATTAACAACTTAATATATTGATAGAATTTTAAGCTTAAATTTAGATTAAAAAAAAAAAGTTTATATATATTTCTATTATATAGAAGAGGAAACAAGGGATGATCAAGGGCATTTTTGTAATTTCTCATTTAGATATTTTTTCCTCTTTTGATTTAATTTTAATAGCATAGTATAAACATCTAGACAAAACTGCCTTTGGATCAAATTTGACTCAACATTCTGCTATTCCAATGTATATTTTCTCGTTCTCCTTCTCAAATCTTCCCAAAATCTCTACTTTAAGCTCCTTTCATCTTGGTGTTTACGATTTCAGGTACGATTCTCTTTCAAATTTTCCTTGAATCTTTGTTCTTTTTTTCTTTGGGTATTTAGTTCTCTTAAAATCCCCTATTTCATGTCTGAATTCATTGTCATTGTTATTGTGCATATAGCTTCTACGAATGTAAAAGATTAAACTTTTAATTCCGTCTCCCTCAATTTTTTCCGTTCTCGATTTAGTATTATTTGACTAATGAGCAATCGTCTTTAGTTAGTAGAGAGAGAATTCAATGATGCTTTGCTCCTATTTTGATAGAATAAGAAAGAAATTTTGATTTACAAGGCTTTTTCATGCTCGGTAAGATGAACTAATCTCAGTTTTACTCCAAGCACATAGAGTTCTTGATTGAGCTCATTCTAAGTCTCGGCTGAGAATTTTAATAGTATGCATTCACAGTTGTCGATAATAAAGTGTTTGCAATAACATGTAAGTTTGATCATCTAGACAGTTAATTTTTTCTATAAGTAACATTTGTGAGGAGTTATTTATTGAAAATGTTCATCATATTTTGCATTAGTCAAGTAGTTTAATTTTCTCGCTGACTAATTAAGTATTACTGTAAATTTCTGGAAGTTGAATGAATAATGAATTATATTTTCTTGGTTAGTTAACTCTTTTATTATGATCAATTGATAATATAGGTGATAATAGGGTTATGCATATATCGGGCAAAACCAATAAACTAAAACAGTTTGGCAGCTTAGATATTTGGGGAAATTCAATTCCTGAAAAGTTCAAAAACAATATATAATCATAGAGTAAGAAATTTCCAGGGTAGAGAACTGCAGGCCAAAGAATATGAACATGCAGAAAACCAAGAATGATATTATAGATATTCCATTGTTGCACAGGTTAATTTTTTAGAAGTTTCACTTTATAACTCATGCTATAAGGTGCAATCAGCTTTTTAAGCTAATACAACAGTGTGTCACAATTTTGTTTGTGGAAATTACCTTCTTATGTTCTCTGTTACTATCATATTATTTGAAGGCAAAAAGAAAAGGTATAATTCAATTAGATGACAAATGTTCAACTGATAAAAAAAGTCCACCTACCTTCTCTGCATCAGTCTACATGGGCCAGCTTCACCTTATCTTAAAGGTTCTTAGCAGCTTTATCTTCCCCTCAGGAGAATCTAAAAGAAAGCTATCGCATGGAAAGGTTTTGACATTAAAATTGAAAACAAAGAGTAAAATTTAGAGGAAGAATGAAATGTATGACTTATCACATTCACATATCTTCTTTAGTACAAACATCATTTATACGAGCAGCGATTTACCCTATGCACACTTGAATAGTAGGGGTCGCCCTCAAGTTTGCATATCAGTAACACATTAGCCAAGGATAATGGCTCATCTTCCACCATTTCCTTACTGGAGCTTCTTTCTCACTTGGTATTGGAAGCTTGAAACACTTACATTAGCCGAGGATAATGGCTCACCTTCCACCATTTTACTTACTTGAGCTTTTTTTCACTTGGCATTGGAACCTTGAAACTCACGATGCTTCTTCAACTTTTTAACTATCTCCAAGTGTTTATTCTTTACAAGCTTTATTTCTATGTTATTAATCTCAAGGATACCTCCATTTTTTATTGTTAGCTTCAAGTTGTTCATTGTCTTTGAACATCTTTAAAGCTTTATCTTGATTTTGGTTAGCTAATGAAGTACCACTGCTCACTAACCATTCTAGCAATCTGATTTTCTTGTAATGTTTTACCGCCCTTTGCATTCGATATATAAGCACGGTAAGGGTATTTGGATTAATTCCTTGACCAGATTTACTTGAGAGAAGATCAAAAGATTCATACAAAAAATGTTCTCTGGGGCCAAAATTTGAGTACCTAGAATATCCTCTGCTTGCTAAATATTAGCGCAATCTGGAGAGCCAATTTAAACTCTTGATGCCGCCACAATCAAGTCCTTGCCATTACACTGGTATCTCCTCATTCATCTCCAATAAAATTTAATTCACTGCAAGAACTTTTAACTTGGTTCTCAACATCATGTTTCGCGTCCTTTGCATTTCTCATTTACTCTAAATTTAGGCCCTTAGATTGTTCAACTTGTTGCATAACAGGACAATCTATTGTAACCTAACCTTCAGCGTCATCCTTAAGATCTGCTAATTAAGTAGGAAGCTTAATCAATTTGTATGTATTAAAATGATAGGAACGTATATACATTGTATATGAGCTCACTGTGTGAATGTAGTGTTGTATATTTGGAGATTTTTATGGGTCTTCACTTTTTCAGATTTAGTCTATTTTATTCTTCTATTTGAGTGTTGCCACGCCCAGGGAGGGTACCCTAGGTGTGGCCGGCACCCAAAGACTATTGCTAGTCCCTAAGTGAACCACTCGTTCTCAGGACAGTCACTCAACATCGACATAGCGGAAGTAAAGTAGTGAACTACCTCAATAAAAGGCCAATGGCCAACATCAGTCTCAACATTATACTAAGTAAGAGTACTACTCAGTTTATAAAGAAAACATCAACGCCAAACCTTGACTCATTTCTATGAAGCCTCTAACCTGACTCAACTTTCTAAGATGGTACCATGACAGGCCATGGTTACCTAACTCAATAAATAAAAAAAGCATCAAATAGAAGGGTCTTCTCCGGATAGCAAGGAGGCTCACCAATATCGGAACTCGAAATCTCTGACCTCAACGGTGCGTCTGCTGAAGTCCTCTAACTCCTGTATCTACATCATAAAACAATGCAGCGCCGAGTGGCGTCAGTACGTGGAATGTACTGGTATATAAAATAGCTGAATATAACAATATAAGTACAACAGCATAGGGAAATACATCAACTCAACATCATACTCCATTAGAATGTCAAGAGTCTATATAAGGCAAGAGATTAGAGTAGACAATTGACTCATCAACCTCTCATCCCAACCTCATCAACACATCGACCTCATCTCAAGGAAACTCGACTCAAGTCAACTCAAGGAACTCGACTCAACTCAACTCAACTCAAGGAACATCAACATCAACTCAGCTCAGGGAACATCGACATCAACTCAACTCAGGGAACTTGACTCAAAATATCACATCAATATCAACATCAGAGTTCTATCAAAATGGAACCTAACTGGGAGTTTCTCTAACTGACAACCATCACCTCCATTACCCTGCCTGGGGTAAAGGGCATAAACCTCAGTAGATCCACAAGAATAACCTCAGTCCTCTATTGGGACAAGAAAGGAGTCATTCGCTTTGCGGTTCAATCCCCTCTTCCTACGTAGGCAACGTAGTTAATGGGTTCGAGTGGAACTCACTCTCACCCATTTCGATGCTCAATACTCCTCCCAGAACTCTACATGCTCATAAAACATCAACCTCATCAATCCCATAGTGACATAATACATCATCATCAGTTCCATAGGGACGTGATATAATACCTCAACATCAACATCAGTCCCATAGGGACATAATATAATGCCTCAACATCAACATCACCTCACCTCATCAACATCATCATCATGGACTCAAGGTTCTTATTTAGAAATTAAACTTCCAATTTCAAGACATCATAAAACATCATTCTCATAAACATCATCATCAAGACTCTCATCAAATGTGAAACACAATCACAATATCGTAACATCATACTAATTACGGCTCTAGACTCATCTCCTAGTTCATTCTTACACATCTTAATAAGATAGTCATAGGGTTTTTAAAACACACCGATGAAAATGAATTATGAAATAAATTAAGTTGGTGATGATCATCAATTTATGTAAAGTATATGCATAAAGCAGAATTCAATATACATGCTCAAAACTCTGCACATTAACCTCATTATGTTTCAAGACACAATTCAATTTACTCAAAGGGCACATGGGAGAACATTCCCATGTTTTAGGTTAGCCTTACATACCTGGGATGATTTGCTAACACTGTTCTTGCACAACCTTCTCTTGATTTCCTCAACCTCAACTCCCCTCAAGCTCTGGCTTTGTGACTTTTCTAGGAAGAACGCTCTTGAATGGGGTTTTTGAAACTCTTCTCTTAGAAAATGACCTTTATTCGTCGTAGGGAAACTTTAAGAAATATAGGAATGGACTAGAATGCCCTTCGAAATTTGAAAGAACTTTTCCTCCGACCTGGAATAACACACTCCGTAACGCGGACTTGTCGCGGATAGTGTATTTTCAGAAAACTCAACTCCGTTGAAAAATCACAAGAAAACATAAGTGTGGCTCCGCAACAGGTCCACGACGCGGTTCCATCGCGAAGTCACACTATTTTCGTTTTGGAGCGAAAAATTATCTTTCGACTCGGTCGCTCTAAAAATTGATCGAGACCCTTCTCCCACTCAATTTTCCGTGCTGATCACGAATCTACTCTTGAATTTTCAATCCGAGCATCGAAAGACGCATTTTGCACACATCTCTTCCCTAGGGGTATTTCGATAATTTATCGGGCATTACAGTATCTCCCATTGGGATCATTCGTCCTCGAAAGATGAGTAGGAACGATATTTTAGCATGAATAGACTCAAGACTCACCTTGATACTCGCTCAACAACTCACCTCCTCAACTCTCCATCGACCTCAATATCTATTCAGACATCAGGAATATACACAACACTCATGGTAGGAACATCAATTTATATAAAAAGTAAGAATATTACCTCCGATGCTTTCATCAACCTCAGGCACGAACAAGTGCGGGTACCTTCTCCTCATCTCTTCCTTAGCTTCCCATGTGGCTTCCTTAACAAATTGGTTCCTCCACAGAACTTTAACGGAGGCTATCTCTTTGTTTCTCAGTCTGCGAACCTGTCGATCAAGGATTTGGACTGGGATTTTCTTATAGGACAAACTGTCCCTGACTCCTGTGATCTGCACAGTGATTATCAAGGCAGGATCCCCCAAACACTTCTTCAATATCGAAATATGGAACACCGGATGGATTTCATCTAACTT
The DNA here is from genome assembly GCA_029948455.1 of Solanum rostratum. Classification (NCBI taxonomy): domain Eukaryota; kingdom Viridiplantae; phylum Streptophyta; class Magnoliopsida; order Solanales; family Solanaceae; genus Solanum; species Solanum rostratum. The sequence goes on from CM057055.1 coordinate 14,835,177, forward strand.
AGAAGGTAACTCTAGCTCATACGCAACCTTCCCAATTCTTCGCAAAATCTGATAAGGACCAATATAATGAGGACTTAATTTTCCCCTTTTTCCAAACCTCGTGACATCCTTCATGGGTGATACCTTCAAGTATACCCAATCGCTCACCTCAAACTCTAGGTCTCTTCTCCTTACATCTGTGTCAGATTTTTGACGGCTTTGGGCTGCCTTCAATATTTCTCAAATAATCTTCACCTTCTCCATGGACCGGTGGACAAGGTTAGGCCCAATCAACTCAGCCTCTCCAACTTCAAACCACCCGAATGGTGATCTACATCTCCTCCCATACAAGGCCTCATAGGGGGCCCATTTGAATGCTTGCATGATAATTGTTATTATATGCAAATTCAATCAATGGTAAATGATCATCCCGATTTCCTTTGAAGTCAAGAACGCATGCTCTGAACATATCCTCTACCGTCTGAATAGTACGCTCTGCCTGACCATCTGTCTATGGATGAAAGGTCGTGCTCAAGTTCACTTTGGTACCCAATCCTTTCAGGAAAGACTTCCAGAAGTGAGAAGTAAATTGGGCTCCTCTGTCCAAGATAATGGACAAGGGAACTCCATGCAACCTCATAATCTCCTGGATATACATCTTAGCATACTCCTCCGCAGTGTTAGTCATCTTAACTGCCAGGAAATGCACTGACTTAGTCATCCTGTCTACAATCACGCATATGGAATCATGCTGCCTCCGGAATCTCGGTGGGCCAGTGATGAAATCCATATTAACCATCTCCCACTTTTTTTTGGAATCTCAAAGTTTTGAGCTAAGCCACTTGGCTTTTGATGCTCAACCTTCACTTGTTGGCAATTTGAGCATCTTGAAACTAATTCAGCAATGTCCTTCTTCATTCCGCTCCACCAATAGACTTCCCTCAAGTCGTGATACATCTTGGTGGAGCCCGGATGAATGGAGTATCTAGTGTTGTGGGCTTCAACCATAATTCTCTCTTGGACACCGTCAACATCAGGGACGCATAACCTACTTTGGTGCCTCAATACCCCATCTCCCCCTTTGGAGAAGACCATCACTTTTTGCTTTTGGACATCCTTTTTCAATTGGAGTATAATAGAATCTCGATCCTGCTTCTCTTTTACCTCAGTCGCTAGGGAAGATGAAGACCCACTTTGAACATTAATTCCTCCCTCGTCATTCTCTTCAAGTTGGACTCCTAATCGAGCCTACCTATGCACTTCCTTCACCAGCTCTTTCTTCTCTTCCTCAACATAGGTTGTGCTACCCATAGACAATTTACTAAGAGCATCAGCAATAACTTTAGCTTTACCTGGGTGGTACATGATGCTCATGTCATAATCTTTGAGAAATTCCAACCATCTCCTCTGTCGCAGGTTGAGCTCTCTCTGACTGAAGACATACTGTAAACTCTTGTGGTTAGTGAACACGTCCACATGCACTCCATACAAGTAGTGGCGCCAGATTTTAAGTGCGAACACTATCACCGCCAACTCAAGATCATGGGTCAAATAGTTCCTCTCATGAACTTTAAGATGCCTAGAAGCATAGGCTATCACCTTTCCTCTCTGCATTAATACACATCCCAACCCAACTCTTGATGCATCACAGTAAATTACAAAATCTTTCGTCCCGTCGAGCAAAGTCAGGACAGGTGCGGTGGTCAACCTTGTCTTTAACTCTTGGAAACTTTTCTCACATTCCTTAGACCACTGAAACTTGATCTTTTTCTGAGTCAGTTTAGTTAATGGTGCGGATAGAAAGAAAATCCCTCAACAAATCTGTGGTAGTAGCCTTCCGACCCCAAGAAACTCCTTATATCAGTTGGAGAGGTCGGTCTTGGCCAGTTTGTGACCGCTTCAATCTTCTGGCTATCTACTCGAATTCCATCACCCGAAACAACATGGCCTAGGAAAGCCACTGACTTAAGCCAAAACTCACATTTGGAGAACTTCACATACAATTCATGGTCTTTAAGAGTCTGAAGGACAACTCTAAGATGCTTAGCATGCTCCTCCTCATTCCTCGAATACACCAAGATATCATCAATGAATACGATTACAAACATGTCAAGGTACGGCCTGAACACCCTATTCATCAAATCCATGAAAGTTGTCGGGGCGTTCGTCAACTCAAAGGACATAACCAAGAACTCAAAGTGGCCATATCTGGTTCTGAAGGCTGTCTTTGGAACATCAGATTCTCTCACTTTCAACTGGTGGTAGCCCGATCTGAGGTCTATCTTTGAAAAGCATGAGGCACCCTAAAGTTGGTCAAACAAGTCATCTACCCTGGGAAGAGGATATTTGTTCTTGATCGTGACCTTGTTCAATTGCCTATAGACTATGCACATTCTGAGAGACTCATCCTTCTTTCGTACAAATAGAATGGGAAACACTGGGTCTAATAAAACCCTTCTCTAACAGATCCTTCAACTGCTCCTTCAACTCTTTCAACTCAGCGGGGCCATCCTATATGGTGGAATTGAAATAGGATGCATGTCGGGAAGTACATCAATACTGAAGTCAAACTCCCTATCAAGAGGGACTCCAGGTAAATCCTCAGGGAACACCTCAGGGAACTCATTTACAATCGTGACCGACTCAGGGGTAAGGGACTCAACATCATCAGATTTAACTCGTACAAGGTGGTAAATACAACCCTTAGAGATTAACTTTCTCGCCCTCAGGTAGGAAATAAGTCTGCCCTTGGGTGCAACGTAACCTCCCTTCCACTCTAGGACCGGTTCATTCAAAAATTGAAATTTAACAACTCGGTCCTACAATCTATGGATGCATGGCAACATGGAGCTATTCCATACCAAGAATTACATCAAAGTCGACCATCTCCAACTCTACAAAATTGGCCAAAGTATCTCTATGATAGATGGACACTACACAATCTTTATAGACCCTCTTAGCCAGGATAGACTCACCAGTAGGAGCCAAAATAATATAAGGCTCAAGCAAACACTCTGGAAGAACCTCAAACTTATTGGCCACATAGGGCATCACAAAAGATAAAGTGGTACCCAGGTCAAGCAATGCATAACAATTATAAGAAAAGATTCAGAGCATACCCGTAACAACATCTGGAGACACCTCTTGATCCTGTCGATTACCCATTGCATGCAAACGGTTTGTCCCGCCTCCTGCATTCGCAGTAGTAGCCTTCTGATGACTACCCCCGGGGGCGCTGTAGAAGACTGAGCTCTATTACCTCTATCACTCCACCTCTTCGGAGGGCACTCGCCCTGGAAATGGCAAGGCTGTGCACATGAAAAGCAAGGATTTGTGCCCTCACGACACGCACCAAGATGCAGCCTGCCACATCTGCCACAAGGTGGCTTTCTTCTTGGACCTTGGGCAACACTAGCTTGGGACTGGGGTCCCTGTGATCTGAAATTTTGGTGACCATAGGATTTTTTATCATGCCTGTTTTGCTGAATAAGTGCACTCACCATCGGGGGTGCATAGCTAGAAGACTTCTTCTGAAAGAAAGTTCTATCACCCTTATTTTGCTTCTGTTGGTTGGGCTCATGCCATGACGATTTGGCTTTCTTACTCTACTGCTTTTCCCCATCCCTCTTCTTGTCCTCCTCGGTCTGTTGGGCATAGACCATAAGTCTAGAGATATCCATATCTGGAATCAGCAATGCTGCGTTACACTCCCTCTTTACATGCCTGCCCAATCTGGACACGAACTTCCTCATCCTCGCCCTCATATCAAGGACCATCTCGGGTGCATATCGGGACAGCTGGATGAACTTCAGGCTGTACTCTTTGACAGTCAACCCCTCTTGCTTCAGATTCACAAACTCTTCGACCTTTTCCTCCCTCAACTCTTGGGGAAAGAAGTGATTGAGAAAAGCACTCTCAAACTCCTCCCACTCAGCAGACTCAGCATTCTCACCTCTACCATCTTCCTACTGGTTATACCAGACATTTGCAACATCCTTAAGCTGATATGAGACCAGCTCGACTCCCTCAACCTCACTCGCATGCATAGCCCTTAGGATCTTGTGCATCTCATCAATAAAGTTTCGCGAGTCCTCCTCAACCTTGGACCCCGTATAGACTTGCGAGTTCATCCTCAGGAAATCCCTGAGCGTGGCTACAATAGTAGGCTCTTGGGAGCTAGAGCTAGGGGCCTAGGGACCACTCTGTGAGGCTACCAATTGAGTGAGCATAGTGATAGCTCCCCTGTAGTCTGCTTCCGAAGTGGAGGCCGACTGAGCAGGAGGTGCCGGTGGAGCCTCAGTAGCTCTGCCAGGTCGACCCCGTCTCCTTATCTCATTCCGGGTAGGGGCCTCTGGTATGGGATTCTCAGTGTTAGGGACTGAGGCATCTCTTTGGGCAACAGTGCATTTTGGAGGCATTATCTGCAAACGTGTAACGGACGAATTAGAAAGGGGGGGGGGAGTTTCATAGAGCCAAACTCTATCGCTCGAACTCAGAACATCAAAGAAGTGTAACCATTCCTAATGTCCTATAGCCTCCTGTTTATGAAGTGTGGTGCACAACACATATATAAACAAGACTCTACTAGACATGGCTTCATAGACTCCCTAGGACTCTTGAACTCTGTGCTCTGATACTAAGTTTGTTACGCCCCGGGAAGGTACCTAGGCGTGGCCGGCATCTAGAGACTATTGCTAGTCCCTAAGCGAACCACTCGTTCTCAGAACAGTCACTCAACATCGACATAGCAGAAGTAAAGTAGTGAACTACCTCAATAAAAGTACAATGGCCAACATCAGTCTCAACATTATACTAAGTAAGTAAGAGTACTACTCAGTTCATAAAGAAAACATCAACGTCAAACCTTAACTCATATCTATAAAGCATCTAACCTGACTCAACTGTCTAAGATGGTACCATGATAGGCCATGGTTACCTAACTCAATGAATAAAGAAAGCATCAAATAGAAGGGTCTCCTCTGGATAGCAAGGAGGCTCACCAATATCGAAACTCGAAATTTATGACCTCAATGGTGCATCTACTGAAGTCCTCTAACTCATGTATCTACATCATAACGATGCAGCGCCGAGTGGCGCTAGTACGTGGAATGTACTGATATGTAAAATAGATGAATATAACAATATAAGTACAACAACATAGGGAAAAACATCAACTCAACATCATTCTCCATCAGAATCTCAAGATTCTATCTAAGGAAAGAGATTATAGTAGACATTGACACATCAACCTCTCATCCCAACCTCATCAACACATCGACCTCATCTCAAGGAAACTCGACTCAACTCAACTCAAGGAACTCAACTTAACTCAACTCAAGGAATATCAACATCAACTCAGCTGAGGGAACATCGACATCAACTCAACTCAGAGACTCGACTTAAAACATCACATCAATATCAACATCAGAGTTCTATCAAAATGGAACCTAAGTGGGAGTTTCTCTAACTGACAACCATCACCTATTAGCTAGTGATGATATAACGAAGCAATGTCGTTGCCACATCCATCCATTACCCTGCCCGGGGTAATGGACATAAACCTCAATGGATCCACAAGAATAACCTCAGTCCTTTATTGGGACAAGAAAGGAGCTATCCGTTTTGCGGTTCAATCCCCTCTTCCTACACGGGCCACGTAGTTAATGGGTTCAAGTGGGACTCACTCTCACCCATTTTGGTGCTCAATACTCCTCCCAAAACTCGACATGCTCATAAAACATCAACCTCATCAATCCCATAGGGATATAATACCTCATCGTCAGTCCCATAGGGACGTGATATAATACCACAACATCAACATCAGTCCCATAGGGACATAACATAATACCTCAACATCAACATCACCTTACCTCATCAACACCATCATCATGGACTCAAGGTACTCTTTTAGAAATTAAACTTCCAATTTCAAGACATCATAAAACATCATTCTCATCAACATTATCATCAAGACTCTCATCAAATGTGAAACACAATCACAACATCATAACATCATACTCATTACGGTTCTAGACTCATCTCCTAGTTCATTCTTGCACATCTTAATAAGATAGTCATAGGGTTTTTAAAAACACCCATGAAAATGAATTATGAAATAAATTAAGTTGGTGATGATCATCAATTTATGTAAAATATATGCATAAAGTAGAATTCAATATACATGCTCAAAACTCTGCACATTAACCTCATTATGTTTCAAGACACAATTCAATTTACTCAAAGGGCACATGGGAGAACATTCCCATGTTTTAGGTTAGCCTTACATACCTGGGATAATTTGCTAACACCCTTCTTGCACAACCTTCTCTTGATTTCCTCAACCTCAACTCCCCTCAAGCCCTGCCTTAGTGACTTTTCTAGGAAGAACGCTCTTGAATGGGGTTTTTAAAACTCTTCTCTTAGAAAACGACCTTTATTCGTCGTAGGGAAAGTTTAGGAAATATAAGAATGGATTAGAAGCCCTTCGAAATTTAAAAGAACTTTTCCCCCGACCTGGAATAACACAGTCTGCGACGCAGACTTGTAGCAGACAATGTATTTTCAGAAAACTCAACTCCGTCGAAAAATCACAGGAAAACATAAGTGTGGCTCCACAATAGGTCCGCGGCGCGGTTCCATCGCGAAGTCACACTGTTTTTCGTTTTGGAGCGAAAAATTATCTTTTGACTCGGTCGCTCTAAAAATCGACAGAGACTCTTTTCCTACTCAATTTTCCGTGTTAATCATGAATCCGCTCTCGGATTTTCAATTCGAACATCAGAAGACGTATTTTTCACACACTTCTTCCCTAGAGGTATTTGGTAATTACCGGGCATTACAAGTGTGTTGTGAGCTCAATCTTTTTAATTAGAGTTTTTATATCTTAGAGATATTTCAATCTTAAATTTTGAATTTGACCTGGGGATGTGACGGAAGTGAGTAAATGACTTAGAATACAAAAGAACTATATGTGTAGCAGTGACAAATCCAAAGAGACTTCAGAGGAAGAACAACTATGTATTTGATCTTAAAAGGAGTTTTATTTTCAAAAAAAGAAATAGATTTGTCCTTTGGGGCCAGTCAAAGAAGAGAAGTTTAGTTATGAAAGAACAGATTTGGATGACCTTCTTGATGTGTCTTTTGATGAGTTTATTAAACTCTTCTTTCATACACATAATAGTTATCTATCCCCTTTGTGAATGTCTATTATTAATTATTATTGTTTTAATTTGTCTGAGCTTTGTATAAACTGATCCTATTATCAATTATTCAGAGCTTTTAAACAATATAAGAAAAATATTATAGATCTAAAAGTTAAATAATATTATCAATTCCTTAATATTTGTGGCTCCTTTTGAAAGTTCTCCCCGTAATTTATCCTGAATATATATCCAATGTTATGTTTGTGTTATTATGCTACTTTATTATATTTGAATTTACGTGACTACATTACAACTTTATTAGGTGAAATTTATCAAAAGTTCCATGAAAACGAGTTTTTATTGACACTTAACGCTCATGGTACTAAAAATATAAAATAATGAGACAAATATAAAAGAAATATATGTGTGTTTCAGATGTGCCTATTAAAGGTGAAATGAACTTTCCTAGCTAGCCAAAAATTTACAAATCTAGATAAGATAAAAATGTACATTCTGAGAATCAAATATATTGCCTAGATGGTTCTTACCCTTCAGCTATGCGCCAACAATATTTTTTTGAATGATTTTTCTCCAGAGAAGATAGTTGTTTGTTTCAAGTAATATTATGCTTGCTTGGAAATGTTTCATTGTTATTACAAATACAGATATCTCAAATATGCCATACTCTCTCATTTTAAAATTTACGTATTTCACTCTCTGTTTTACACCATTTAAAAGGAATGTTACTTGCTATCTTAGTAACTCTTTTCATTGTAACATCTCATATTAATGGACTGTAAAAAAATCATCTTTATGTTTCATTTGAAGGCTTGAAACTTATAGGACAATTAAAAAAAGAACTGACATTAGTTTCCGGTTACTCTTCTTGACTTGCAAAAATTGAGGTTCCAATCTTTTCAAAGGTAATCATCTTCCTCACCATAACTTTAGGTATATGCCGAGTCCTCTTTTTGACGATTAATTGATTGAGAAGCCTAATTAATACAGAGGCATATATTGTGCTTTGCAATAACGAACAGACTAGAGGCCACAACCCTCTTTAATAAAACAAACTCCTATAATATATAGATTCACATAAATTGAGTAATTTTTATCTAGATCTCTCATGTGTATAAAAATTAAGCGAGACATGTACTTGAGGAGGGTATCGATTTTCATGGTTATCAGGCTTAGTGACTATATGAGAAATCAATTGATTGTGACTACCGTGGCACAATATTATTCTTCAATTTCAAGTATTAATGGTTGTGGGTTCTGTTACCACTACCTGAACAATTGAATAGGCATGGCTAAGTTGCTAAGGAACAAAGGACACTGTGCACAAACTTCCCCTTGAGCTTATAAGTGAGATTGGGGAAAATGATATTATTGCAGAATCAAACATTAATAAACATTCATATTTGGTTGCTCGTGTCACAAACATATTGAGAATCCATCCACCTACTCCTCTCTTGATTCCTCATCGTTCTCCTGAGGCTGGTAAGATTATGGATTACACTATCCTGAAGAACTTAGCGTTGTTTGTGCCTATTGGGTGATTATGGATGCGACTTCAACACCTGGAAAGATGCATTATCTTTCTTGTCCAAATGATTTCTTGACTCCAATTTGAACTTCAGGGATCAAGATTTTGAGTTCATACCATTCAGTGCAGGAGAAAATATGCCATGGATTAAACTTTGCTACTTACTTTCAAATAGCTCAAAGGTGTGCTATCATTAAATCATTGTTTTTATTTCAATGTTATTACTTTTTTAAAGCTTAAATAGTTATGGAATTTCTTAATTTTGTTTGAAGCAATATAGGTATGCAGCTACTCTTACTCTCAGTGAACTCATAGTTTAAATTGGAGATGTACATACCCTCGGCTCAAACAATTTATTTTCTATCTCAGATTTTTATATTAGATTAGTTTAGTGTACGTGCTTTACATGTATGTGCCACGTCAATTTAAAAATTATATATAAATAGTACTTGTCATTAAATAAATACAATATTCTTGTAATAAAATTAAATAAACACTATTAGTTAATGCAATAGTTTAGTCTATTGAGAAATAATAAATATGAGAAAATCAATTCAATTGCTTATAATATAGATACGTTAATAGTTTTTAAATACATAAAGTAATAATTTAGAGTTGAATAATTAGAAATTGAATAAGTAATTGATTAAAATTTAATGTAACTAAAAATTCCTAAATATAAAGGAATAGTTTAATGTTTTCAATATAATTTTACTAAATTTTACTCTTTTTAAATTTATTGTATTACATACTTTTATTAACAAAATATTTGATAGTCAAAATTTTAGTTAATTATTTAGATAGAATAGTCCTAATCAAAAGTAAAATTTTAAATGTAAAGAAATCCTAAATATAAAAGGAGCAGTTTAATATTTTAAATGTAATTTTAATTACTCTTTTTTTAAAAACAAAATTGTTATATGATATACTTTTATCAACAAAATATTTCATAATTTAAATTTTAGTTAATTTTAAAGTCTTAAATATTTTAAAAAATAATAGTAATACATTTACTTCCCTTCCCTTCCCTTTCCTTCCCTTTCCCACTTAGCCTAGAGAATTATATATATAGAATAGTCATAAATCATGAGTGAATTCTAAATATAAAGAAATTCCAATTTAAAACTGAATCTTAAAAGTAAATAAATAAAAGAGAAAATAATAAATTAAGAAAAATCGTGAAAAGACAATTTTGTCTAAAGCAGAGTATTTCAATAAATGGCAAAAAGTTCAAATAATATTATTAAGGAGCTTCATGCTTTTAATATAACATAGATAATTAATTATGTACATCCTTATTGATTTTAGTTTCAATTAATAAATATAATTTTACACCAATGCTATGCTCTAAATGTTGAGCAAGGTGTTTGATAGAATTTTTCTTTTTTATAAAAATTTACAAGACAAAATTTGGTGAAACTAAACCATGATATTGGGTCCTGCTTAGCATGGACAAAACTCATCTAGTATATATATATAAAAGAAGCTAGCACTCCCCAGCCCGCTACTCTACTAGGGTTAGGTTGGGTTGAAAATTTCAAAACCCTTTAAAATGAAGGATTGGCCCATCCAAACCCTTTAAATTCTTTGGCCCGTGAGGTTTGGGTCGTGCTAGCCCATTTTGACAACTCTACTTAAATTTGTGAGGGGATATACATTTATTAAGAAAAATTTTTAGGACATAATTTAAACATCATTTTTACTTTTATCTTTTTAGTTATTTTTAAATTATTATTGAGAATAAAAATAATTAAAATTAAAATTATAGTTATGAACAATTAACTCTATTGGACTTATCACCTTAAAATGTATATAAAAGGTAAAAGTGGAAGAAACTTTCAACAACTCTCTTGAAAAGTGAAAAATATTTAACAAAAATAAGAGACTATTTTCCACTATTACTTTTTTTTAATTCCTAGATAAATCTTCAAGAAAATGTTATAAAACTTAGAACCAAAAAAAATATAAGAAAAGTTTCAATAATTATTTTAAACTTTGATAATTCACTTATCTTAAACTATAAAAAAATTCTAATAATTCACATATGAAATAGAGAATACTTCCTAAATTGGGATTTGTGCGCTTTCCCCATCATATTTGTGGCCCAATTCTCTCACTAGGAGCATAAAAGCTGAATAAACAAAAGAGTTGTTTGGTGAGATGGATAAAAGGGATTAATTTTGAAATAATTTTTTAGTGTCTTTTAATTCTTTAGTTAATTATAAAAATTAGAATAGTTTATCCTATAGTTAATAATTAGTATTGGAATAAGCTATCTTCTAATCTCTATCCTCACCCCCGAATGAAATAATAATTTTGAGATAATTTATTTTGAGATAAAAATATGTAAATTTACAAAAATACCCTTCTCAAACTCTTTTTTAATATACTATTTTTCTATTTAACAAAATTTTTAACAACATTAGTAATGACATTCACAATCTTAATTAGTCGTTATTTTTACGATAATATTTTTTTATATTATGAATACAATTTCCATTTGTGAATCCATTATAAGTTTAATTTATTTGTCTAATACTTATGTTTATTTATATTTCTCTTAAAATATTCATTCCACTACTTAATTATATATTTTAATTAAATAATTTACTACTACTTAAAAATTATATTTTATAAATCAATTAAAATATTAGATAATTTTAATAATAATTTTTTTGTTTTATTTTTATGCTAAACAAGATGATAACTTTATTTTTAAATTAAATAAGATAAAATATTTACTTTTTAAGATAAATAAGACTAAACTTTTATTTATGATTAAATAAGATAAAATTTTTATTTTGATATTATACAAAATGAAATTTTCATTTTAAAAATACACAGCACTATTATGAGGTACATACACAAACAACTTATTCTAAAAATTGTGCACTAAGTATGATTTTGAGTATGACACAATCAAACAAGTAATAAAAATTATTCATAATATAATTATTCTCAACATAACTTATTTCAATATAAGTTATTCCAATATTATTAATTATAGTATAACTTAGATCCAAAAATTTTAAAATCTATCAATAAAAGTATGAAAATATTAGAAGAATCTTAATAGCTCAATCAATTAACTTAGTAACGAGAGTTCTATTTTTCACATATTAATCCATTCCCTATTTCACCTTCCCCTCCCCCAATTTAAAAAAACAATATGAAAATATTGGGAGGCATTGAGAAACGTGCTGGGAAGTGCGTTGGGATGGGCCCGTTTCTCAGACGATCTTCATAATCTTGGACAAATCCTAACTTGTGGCATCTTTCTGAAATGGCCCCATTCTGACTCGGCCTTGATGGAACTTGTCAAGTAAATCACTCTGTCCAACTTTCTTTTCTTTATTTGAATTATGTTTACATCTTTTCCAATGCTTAATTCTGGTCAGGATAAAATGTTTTACCAGCAATAGGCATTTGGATAATATTTAGTTGAACTTAAAAAAAATAAAAACGTTGTGAACATCAATTTTATTGGAAACTTCTTTTAATACTTCTCAATCTTTTTCAAATGTTGTCTTAGTTTCATATTTGTAAATCGACCAACTTTCTGTTAGTCTGAAATTTTCAGATGTATACCTTCTTCGTCTTATATTAATCATTTAATTTTTTTTTGTTTTTAAAAGAATCATTAATAACACAGATAATTTTATTAATTTATTTTTTTAGAATTTACAAACTTATTTATACTTTTAAAAATAAGTAACTGTAAGGGTAAAACAAAAATATAACAATTAATTCTGTTTTGATTTTATAAGCTTCAACAAAAAAAGTGAAGACCTTCGACCTTCTAAGTCAGCAATCTCATCGAAAACTTGACAAACACTTAGATGTAAACTCTTAATAAACTTTGTCTAAAAATTAACAATTAATTTAAAATAACTATTTGTAGTAACATGGATAACTTATATGACACAGGAAGAATAGTACCCCAATAGCTTACAAAAGTATAACTTGGGGTTTGCATCTGATTTTGTTTTGTGGAAAAAAAAACAAACAAAACTATATGCTTATACTTTAAATAAGTGTCATTAAAAAAAAAAAAAAAGCATTTCAGATGACATTACACGAGATTAGTCGAAAATAAGACAAGCAAGATTTCAAATTAATTAATTTTCCACTAGTTAGGTAGCCAGGTAGGAAGAATAAATATATTTGTGAACTACATGTGATCCAAGGTTTAAGTCGTCTGGATGATATACTATGATAATTTAGTAATGACGAAAACAAATTATACTAATATAAGAAAAAATTAAATAAAATTTTATATATATATATATATATATATGTGTGTGTTTTGAATTGGATAAAGTGGAAATGAGAATCTTTTTGAGACATAAGAAATCCCATGTGTAATCAAACTCAATCTTGAAAAGAAAAACTAATGGTCGGTCCCCCCTAGGGGTTCTTGCTAGCTTAGGTTCTTTTACTCTAAATATCTTTTTTTAAACATTGGAACAGCTCTTTAGTATGTTTCATTAAATGAAACAATCTGGTATACCTTCTATGCGGGAACACATGCAGACCTTCCCCAGGCCGGGACAGATCTAAAAGGATACGAGAGTCTTATTCAAACCATCTTAATTATAATGTATATTAAATAATTTCTTTAAATATTTAGTGTATAATATAGACTTTGAGTTCTTCGAACACAAGAAATTGACTGAAATTGTTCAAATTTAATTAGAAGGTTAAGTTCAATCTAAATATTGTATTTTTATTTTTTAAATTCTTTTAATAAAAATTCTACATATGCGATAGAAATGGAGAGATTGATCACAATTAATTTTATTATTTTTTGAAAAAGAGAGAGACAAAGAAAAGAAACACCGAAACAGATTTATCATTAAATTTCTATGCCCACTTCACTAGCGTGTAAGACGACCGGTCTTTTACTTTTCCAAATTTTCATTAGAAACTTTTTTAAAAAAAAATTCTGAAAAAGGAATAGTAATAGATGATAGAACTTGAAATTCGCAGACAAATGATAAAAAGTTTTGCGAATTCCGACTTCAACTTCACCTTTTTTTTTTTTTGAAATTTGGTTATTAGTAGGAAAATGTATTTTGTGAAAAAACATGTCCTGAAATTGTCAAGAATCACTATAAACGATAATAATACTTTTAACAGTCATTTAGTGCAAGGCGCAAAAAATAATAATTTTAAAATAAAATATAAAATTATTTCATCATTCATTTGATTGAAGGTACCGGAGGAATTAAATGTAGTACACATCCACTTCAGTTCACGGTGAAAGATTGGACCCGAACAAACATTTTTACATGTGGAAACAGAAACATAATCATGGTAAGATATTATATTTACATTGCTCTTTCCGTTATGAACCTATTTAGAAAGTCATCATGTAATTGAAATTTATAACTTATTTGAATGATAGTTTTTTGTGATATAATTATTAAGAGAATAATGTTTGTTTTGATTGTGGCATTAATTTTATAGTATGGTATCATTTAGTTTCATGGTTATGTAACCATAAAAATTCCCACTTTTCAAACCACCAATTTGATGATATCCCATGGTTTCCTTATTTTTTTCAATGATACTCTTATTTAAATTTAAATAGTTCTAGTTTATCCTTTATTCTTTAATTTGTTAAACTTTACCCTAATATATGTATTATTTTTGTATTACTTATTTCCCTCCGCATCAACTTTTGAAATTTTTTTTTCTACCTTCCCTTTTCTCTTTCACGTTCTAATCTATTTTTTTAGGTTCGTTTTTTAAAAGTTTTTACTTTTTTATTTTCTTACGTTGTTTGTATGGATTGAAGATATATTAGTTTGTATGTTTTCCTACTTGATTCTAGGTATTTATTTTTTTAAAAAAATTATTAAAAAAATATTGATAAAATTTAATATTTATACTAATTAAAGACATTTTTGTAAATTTATAAGTTACGATACAGTACCATACAATTAAATCAAACAATAAATTATTATTAAATAGTAGCAACTCATACGATCCATCCAAATGTTGTATGGTAATATTGTACTGTATGATATCATACAGTACTATACATTATGAAACCATGGCAAACCGCCATCCAAATAATCTGTTAGTGTAATTACACTTTTTGACTTGTTTGATAGGCCAAGTAATTAATTAATAAGAGAGTAATTAGATATAATTGAAAGGTATGATTACACTTTCAAATTTCCAAGGGAGAGAAAGGAGTTGGTGTAGTTACACTATATAATGACATAAAACCTTTTAAAATTATTTGTTTTCTTTTATTTTGATCTTTATTTGTTGTTTTAAAATTTATTTTTTATTTTTTATTTTTCTAATTTTTTTAAAAATATTTTTATTATTTATATTTTATTGCCTTCTTATTTTCAACTTTTACTTTTTCATCCGATTCTATGCAATTTTTTATATTATTTATTTATTTTTATTTATTCTAATTTATTTTTTATTAACATAATTTTATTAACATTCTAATTTTTAAACTAAAGTAGAATTCATTATAGAATAAGATTACAGTGTTATGTTTTCCTTTTTTTTAATATTACTAATATTTATAATATTAACATTTTTGTCAAATACGCATTTTTTGATATTCATCAAAATGTTATACTTTTAGTTTTTATGATGAATTTAATTAAAATATACTAATCTAAAGATATAAATTATTCTTTTTATAATATTAGTTAAGGACATATGTTTATTAATTAACATATTTTCAAAAGACAATATATAATTTAAATGATTAATATAATATAACTTATAAATAATCTTATTTTTTAAAATATAATTTTTTTTAACTTTAGATAATTAATTTTTATTTTTAAAATTTAATATAACCTTGTAATTACACTTGTGCAACCAAACAACGTATTTATAATCATATTGTAATTATATTGTTGGAAACAAACAGGTCAGAGTAATGATTAAGCTGCATAATTACTATTTTAATAATTATTATTTTAATAATTACACCAATTTCAATTATCAAATGACTTTTCAAACAAATCCGAGGAGTTTTCAAATTTCAATTTTTCTTATGCTTTCCCTTGCATCTTCATTTTTACTTGAGCAAACACCTATCTTCCACCCATTTACAAGGAGAGTTTTGTCAAGCTTGTTTTACTCTTTTTCAATATTGAATTCCTTCTGCTCACCTTACTGCAATATACTATTTACTGGATACCATTTTAACTTTATTTCTTTTATACCGATACCAATTCCCATTAATTTACCATCCTCTTTCCATTACTCTCTAGTTTTAGCTTTAAAGTGCACTAGGAACTTTTAAGATCAAATAAGTGCAAGGTTTATCAACGACACAAAAAAAGGCAAATTAAGCAAAAAAGGCCAATTAAGTAGTTATTGTCCTGATCCGAATTTGAGTATGATGTCACTTGTCTTAATTTATCAAAACAAGGTGGCCTAAATAAGGATATAACATAATAAAGTAGAAGCAAAAATCTATAAAAGAGTAACACAATAATGGTCGAAAATCACAAGTCTAAAACCATCCAGTAACTGATAACACATGTACAATCCTCTATTACACATAAAAATAAAAAGAATTTACAAGTCTCAGTTGTCCTTCGTTCTCAAATAGAATAAAAACAACATAAGTAAAAGTCTTGAGGGTTAGCTGAAAGAACTAGCCGCTACCTCTCAAGCAACTCTGAAACTCAGGTCAAAAGGAATAGAGGAAATCAGGAAGGACTGAGAGGGTGAGTACCAAATCAGATGGTACCCAACAAACAAATACTAAACACAAAGTAGAGAGTAAAAAATGCAAGTACTTCAACTACACCATTGGAACCTCCATATATAACTATAACTTGCACTCAAGAAAGTTGACATACAAAGCATATGATTCAAGTAGCAATTTATAGTCAATCAAGTCACAACCAATACGTTACTATTACAGAGTTAAATCATCAATGTATAATCACAAGAAAGATGCTCACGATTGTATCGTGTACGATGAGGTGATAGATGATGCATGCAATATCAAATAATTGTGATGCATGCCTGTCCTACAATATACATCCACTAATTAACTCAAATCAGAATTCATGAGAGCTATATATGACCCATGTATCTACCAGAAAAGACCTTAGCCGTCAAAAAAGATCTTAGTAATTAAGATACTCGCCAACAAAGATCTCGACACCGAGGAAAACCTCAACTGCCAAAAAAGACCTTGAAAATTAATATGCTCGCTGAAAGAAATCTCGAAACATCAGCCGATAAAGACCTTGATTCCTTTACTCACTAGCTCACTCAATCTAACTAGAGCTATTTTCCATAGGCTCTCATCAAATAGTGAAACTTAATTAATCTCTCAAATCAAGACCAATAAGCACTTTCAAGTAAGGCATGGGTGTATGCATTGAGTCCACACAATACATATAAACACTATTAAAATCAACCAATTATATCATCTATTCAATACTATAATCATCATTCTCTAATCTTTCAATGATAGATTCGACATCATCATTCAAATTCTCCAATAATTGATTCATTTTCATCAAATAGTAATCCTCAATAAATGAGTCGACATTGTTATTTCAACGTTACTAAATAACTAAATCAATATCACCACCAAGATGCTTTAACAATTTCATCAATAATACCATTTATGATTCTTTATAATGGGGATATCAATATCATTCAAGTTCCTAAATAATCAACCAACATCAAACAACATGTTTCTTAATAACGAATAGATAATATCACATACATTCACATAGCCATTTTATTACTCCATCTTGATTTATTAGGTTATTTCACGAATAATTCAACACACACAAAATTTTTATTACTCCCCAACATACAAAGAAGAAAATACGAGGTTCAATAATCTCAACAAATATTTAGAAATTCACCTGTCTTAACAAAATCAAGCAATCACCCACACACTTGAGCTTTTTCCTTCTAAATAGTATCTGAAACACCACAATCTATGCAAATAATGATTCACTATCAAATTTCAAGACTAACAACACCAAAATTATGAAATTCGAGGAAAAATAGATCAAATTGGCTCAAAAATTTAATTTAAAAAAAGGGTTGAAATCTAAAAATTTATTTATCCTCAGGGTATTAGAAATTCATTAGTGATAATTATTTCAAAAACGAAGTTGAAATAATTTTAAAATCACCATTTTAGTAAAATTTGCGTTCTTTAATAAAATCCCGAATCCTCCCCTTTAAAATCATTACTTTAATGTTAAAAATAAGATATAATTAATGGATAATGAAGATTATAGGTCAGAATAGCTTACCCAATGAAATCTACACGAAAAAATCACTTGAAATCGTCCTTTCCCGAAATAAAAAATGTTGAAAATGAAAAAAGGGCAATTCTCAATTTTTTAAAATAAAACATTGTTAAGTTATAAATTCTCTAGAAATGCGGGCTCGGTGCTGCAAATGCAGAGATCAAGCCAAGTAACTCTTTGCAAATGCAGACTCAGCGACGTGAATACGATGAACAACCGGAAGGCTCTCCGCAAACGCGGTTCACCGCACACAAACATAGAAGTCCAAACACAAGATCTTCATAAATGCGAAAGGCATGTTGCGAACGTGAAGAAGAAGGCTCTAGAGATCAGATGCAACACCACTCAAACACAATAGATTTTTTGAATGGAGCTCGAAATTCGTTTGGAACTGTCACGAGTCAATAAAAAATGGACGTGATGACACTCGTCTTATTTCACCAAGACAAGTCAATCAAAAATTCAATTACAATAATAAAAATGCGGAAGGATAATAAAAATAAAAGTTTAACTGCAAATATAAGTCAACTTAATTAGAAATTCCTCCCAAACCTGGTTGTCACGTGCACAAGCCTCTAATGTGTTACAATAGATTTGAAAGAAAAATACAAGTCTCAAATGATATTGTCTCTAAAGTAGAACAAGATCATAAATAGGAGGATGAGGCCCACTGAGATGACAAATAACTACCTCACTAATCTCCATAGAAAGCCTTGGATAAAAAGAGAAGAGAGAGTATCATAAAGATTCGAGCACATAACCTACAAAAATATAGAAGCAAAGGGTGAGTACCAAACACATGATATCCAACAAGTGAACTCCTAACCATAAAGTCAAGCAATATAGAATATGGGTACTCCCAACTCTTCAACCAAACCTCCACAACTACAACCTGCATAAAAATAAACCCAACCTACCAGTTCACAATGTACATAACATATAACTCAACAACAAGACACCAATAATTATAGATCAACAACACAAGGATGAAGTTCATCCATCACAAGTTCCACAAAAAGACACTCACAAGTTCATAAATGATAAAGATACGTAATGCAATGTCAAGGATAATGATGTATGTCTAACCTGGTGATACACACCTATTGTCTCTCAGTCCGGTACCCATGGGGGACTTTTAGTCCATGCATCCTCGCGGCATGTGATACGACCCTCAAATCATAGTTTCCGTTGCGGCAAGCGACATGACCCTTAAAATATTGTATTCGTCACGGCGTGCTATACATCCCTAAAAATATAGTATCCGTTGCGAGTGCGATGCGTCCCTCAAAATATAGTATCCGTCGCAGCGTGCGACACGTCCCTCGAAATGGTACATCATCATTAATTCTTATTCTTTCTCGGTTCACATAACCCTTGTCCCAAAATTAACGCAAATAGACCTGTTTACACCATAGTGAGGAGATGACCGATTTTAATACAATGCACAATTTACAACAACATAGTCTTTATATAATATCAACATTAACTCAATAATTCAAAATCATTCTCAACACCCCACACAAGGAAGTACGAGATTCTATATACTTAACAAAGGTTGAGAAATTCACTTGTCTTGATAATTAAACACTCACTGCAGGACTTGAGCCTTCCCTTTTCGAATAGAATCCAAAGCACCACGATCTAATTCAATAAGAATTCACAATTAAATTTTGAAACGAACAACACCCATATTACTATATGACCTAACCTAGACCCAAAAGCTAACCAATTCTATAAATAATTCCCAAAATTTCAAGGCTAGTGTTAAGTCTTAAATTCTCCAAATAACATACTTTTAATGGTATTCACATGATACAATACATCTAATATTTATTTCCAAATGTGTCCAAATTTAAAACATAATATGATAAGCAAGAAAGGACAAAAATCAAACTAGAATAATTACATCAGCCTACAAGCTACAACTTCAGAGAGAAATTCCACATACTTGATAATGTTTCTCCAACCCCTATGCATCTATACTCTTGCCATATCCATGTTAACTTTGATAACATCATCCAAGTGGCAATAGTTAGCATAGAAAGCATAAAAAACGTGGCAGTAGTCACTATATGTCTCAACATCCTAATAATCAATTATATTACCCCATTTTGTCCTACCTTAAGGAATCATATTCCATTAAACTTGATATACAAAACAATAATTACCAAACTACCACCCAATGTCTATTTTCATTTAAAGCCACATTATTTTACTAATAATTCACCTACCCATATTTCTATTCCACAATTCAACACTACCTTAGAATTAGAATAGTATAACCCTATACAAGTATACAAAATCAATTTAACAAAATTGATGATTTGCACCTGAATCAAACTCGCCTTCACGCTGTCCTCGTCTTCTGCCCTTCTTTTCTTTATTTTCAAACATAATTAGGTTATAATAAAAGAATTAAACCCTATAAACTGATTTTAATATATATGCTAAGTAGTATAGGATATTTAATAAGTTATCAGTTTAATCCCCCGATTAAATGAGTTATTCAAATTTTCCCAAAACTTAAATAATCGTAGCTACTGAATATTTTGAAGTACCCATTTAAAATTTACGAGAAGGATATTTTAGAAATTTAAGAGGACTAATTTTCAAAATAACCTAACAGGTCATTACAGGAACCCTGTACACATAAATCATATATGTTACTTCACTAAATTCGATATTCCAGTCTCAATAGAATTATTGAAAATTGAGTCTAAGATATTCTTAATGTGAAATCCGATTAATCATAATGAAACTAACTTTGGACCTCAAGATACCAAATCAAATTATACCTCTAAAAATCCAATCAAGATATCTCTAGGCCTAAAATGACCTGTCGGATCTAGAGAAATCATCAGATATCCAATCCAAATATTCAAACTTCAAATGTTTATCAAAGTCAAAATGATTATGAAATTTTAACTCAACCTTCTAACTTAAGACTTCAATCCTTAAAAAAGACTCCAAATATGATTTTGACAATACTCCAAGACCAATTTCCACATTCTCGGACTGATGCAGTCAATGAAATTTCATTTCGATACTCAAAATTTTAAAGGAATCTAAAAATCAAAATTACACAACTTAACTTAAACCTTTCAAAATATTACCAAAAATTGACTTTCACAACAAATCAAATAAGACTCAAAATAACTATCTGAAGAGGTAAAATAATAATTTTTTCATTAATATAAAAAATGACCTTTAGAGTCAATACAGTTGGTCAATAAAACACGCTAGAAAGACCAAAGGAACTAACTATGGTAAATGAAAGAGTAGGCCAAAATATAGTTAAAAATTGACTTGACCTACATAGGAATAGTTATATCATATCCTACAAACACCTTTCTTTTTCTATACACAATTGATAAGCTCTAGATATTAATATACACATGAAATATGCAAATTACTTACCGCATGATGACATATAAATGATAAAATCGACTTCCTGTCACACATTTTCTCATTATTCAGTTGAATTTTTTGAAATATTTTCAAGTTTATTTTATTGGTCTAGAATCAAGCTTAGACATTTACGTGTCTCCAGTAAAATATATATACCTTTTATGCATAATTTTTTTTCTCGAGAATTATCTAATGTTATCTTTATAATTCTACATTAACCACCTAACATTCAAAATATATTTGTATTACTTTTCATTATCCTAAAGATGTATTTCCTCAAGACAGTTTTCATTTATCCATCATTAAAAAATATCATTAATCTATGACGAAAATAAAACTTGATGATTTAGAGGACTCACATGATAAAAGAATTGAACACAAAATTAAAAAATTATACTGACAAAACTAATTGTCAGTACAACACCACTAAATCCTAAATTAATATGTGAAAACATAAATTTATTATTAAAAATAAAATTTCAAATTGTATCCAAATAATGCAAGAAACATATCAAAATAAAGCCAGATGACAAAATAAAAATATGAAATTCAATATCAATTAAACTAATAAAAAAAATAACGACTATGAATATAATTTGTATAAGAAAACAAAATTTTGTATTTCTTTCCTATTTTTTTTCTTTTGCTTTTTCCTCCTTTTTTTTTCAAAGAAGGGAGGAGTTCAAGACTTTGCTAGACTAATTCACCATTCTGAAAAATAATTTTTTTTTAACAACCTTATACCTGATTCTCTTTATTCTTTCAGCTGCCACACCCTCAACTTAGGCTTTTGGTCTAAAGTTGGACTTTTATACCAAGCCAATATACCAAGAAGAATATAGGTAGGGAAACAAAAGTGTTTCTTATTGCAAATCGAGTTCAAAATTTAGTTCAAGTTCCATAAGAAGGATAGGTTTGGCTAAAATGGTGCCAAGTTGAGCCACAATCTCACAGGGATAGAATACCAAAAATAGTCATGAGGCCTACAATTTTTGTTTACACTCAAAGAAAATACCTAAAATCCTTTCTTTTCTGCACCTATATTAATCAACCAACCAAGCAAGGTTCAAGTTTCTCAAGCATTTTCCAAAGTAAGCCTCACCACAGATGGCTTGATAGCACAATTATCAACATTGTTCAATCAATTGAATTTGCTCAAGTACAATAATCATCGCAAGACTCAAAATAAGCAACATACCATTCACAATAAGATGCTACAAGCCCACATATGACTTATGCAACTCATAGTACCTCACTAGACTGACCTCAACATATCATTCATCACAAGAACAATTCGAGACATCAATGTTTATTATGATTGACACTCAAATGTATAAGAGAACATTAAAAATATTTTGCACACATTTTTGAACCAACAAGACCAATAAATTGATAGTTACTCAAACTTCACTGTGAATGATTATTAAATTGTCACGCCCTAGGAGGTATCTTGGCATGGCCGGCACTCAGAGACTATTGCCAGTCCCCGAGCGAACCACTTGGCCTCATCGTTACCTCATACTCAACAATGGAAGGAACTTCCTCAAGGAAAAGATTGTAATGTAATTAAAGCAATCAAGACTTTATATAAAAAGTTAATTTCCAATAAAGAAGAGTTGGAAAAGAAGCAATACTCAACATCCCCTACTCAATGTCTATGAAGCCTCTACCTCTAACATCTAGATGGTACCACGACAGGCCATGGTTACCCAGCTCAAGAAAAATAAAGTATTAACTCAAGCTAGATCATAATAATATGAAAATCCTCCGAAAATAAGGAGGTCTCACCGATCAGCTGAATGCGAATAGATCCTCAATGAAGCACCTGTCGATGGTCTCTAATATCCGCCTCTGCATCATAAAATGATGCATTCCCAGAAAGGGACATCAATATGTGGAATGTACTGGTATGTAAAATAGCTGAATGGAACAGATCAGATAGAATAATATAGGAATAACATCAACTCAACATCATACTCTATCAGAATGTCAAATGTCTATCTGAAGTAGGAATAAAGAGTAGACAAATGACCCATCTATATCTCATCTCAAAGAAACTCGACTCAACTCAACTTGAAAGACCAATGCCCATCTAGGACAAGGATAAAGAGTAGACAGTAAATCATCAACATTATCAAGACTCATATCATTATATCAACATCAGAGTTCTATCAGTAAGGAACCTAACTGGGAGTTTCTCTGACCTACAACCATCACCGATGAGCCGGTGATGATACAATAAAACGATGTCGTTGCAACATCCGTCCAGTACCTTGCCAGGGTAAAGGACGTGGCATCAGGGATCCAAAACAATAACCTCAAGTCCTCTTTTGGGACAAAAGAAACATCCGTCTTGTAGTTCAATCCTTTCCTACGCTGGCGACGTAGTTAATGAGTTCGAGTGAGATTCACTCTTACCCATTTTCAGGGCTCAATACTCCTCCCAAAACTCGACATTCTCATAAAACATCATCATCATCGGTTCCATAGGGACATAGTACATCAACATCAATATCATCATCAACATCAACTCATCCAACATCGTGAACTCGAAACATTCTTTTAGAATTTAGTTTCAAGTTTTACGACTCATGAACATCGGTCTCATCAACATCATCATCAAGACTCTCAACAATATAGACCACAATCACAACATTACAAACATCATCATCGTCAAGGGTCTAGACTTATCCCCCTAAGTTCATCATGCACACTTTTCAAGTAATCATGTAGGGTTATGCAAATTCTCATGAAAAATATCAAATTCGAGAAAACAAATAGCATGATGATCATCAACATAGGAAAATATGTAATTTAAATCAGTTTTTCAAGAAACACCATAATAAATTCATGCATGTAGACTCTTGAACCATCAACTCATCTATGACCTCTATGGGGCACATGAGAGAACAATCTATGTTTTTAGTTTAGCCTTACATACCAGGAAAGTTGATATTACAATCAAAATTTGATGAATACTATCTTTCTTGGAGAAAATTAGAGTGGAAGAACTTGGAAAAACATTGTTTGAAGGGCTTCTCTTTGATTCTTGAATTCTTGATTTAGAATCTTTAGAGTTCTTGATGAAGAACCCTAAGTAATGAAAGGAATAATCAAGAAATCCTTTCTTGGGATTCTTGAATTCGTTTTCTTGAAACCCTAGGTCATGGTTTAAGATTCTATTAGGGATTCATAAATAGATAAATAAATTTAGGTCGGGTAGCTTAACATTTATGAAGAATAACTCACTTTTATGATGAATCTTGAAAGTTAATCCTAACTTGATGACTTTCTTGATGATTCTTGAGCGTTTATATTTATGAGTGAAGGAGAGGGTTTTAACTATGAAAACTGATGTTTTCTGCATTTTGGGACCTTAAATAGACTCCCAAAGGTTTTAGAATAAAAGTATTCTCAAAATAGAATAAAAAGACATAGCTTAGCTTATCCAAAAAGGGTTCGCGATAGGTTCGCGACGCAGAGCTGTCGGCTCTTCAGACAGCTCTGCAGGTCTTCAGTAAAATAGTCATAACTTTCTACCACAAAATCTGCTTAAGACGAAATAAGATGTGTTGGAAAGCTAATTCAAAGATCTTAAATTTAATATATTATGGGTCACCTAACTCATTACACGTTAGGATATATGGCCATTTGAAGTTGACCCTTCTATCAATTCATTCGAAAACTTAGTCGGTAGAAATTCTTTGGACTTGACTTGATGTAAAAGATCTTTTATAACTCTAAATCACATCTAATATGCTTTAAATACTTAGGAATTGATCCTAGCATATATATATAACCTAAAAGTCATTGGTCCATCTAACTTTTATAAAGTTTTACATTAGAACTGTGACCTTTTATCATCTCAAATTTTATTCCTACACTAAGAAATTAAACATCTATGCTCAATTAAGATTATCAATTAAATTCGTATATCATATGAAAGATAACTCAATCTTAGAAAAACAAGTTGGGGTGTTACATAAATACCACAATCAATTGATGATTTACCCTTAAGAATGTCATCATTCAATTCATCATAAGGCATCATCAATCAACACAACCAACAACAATACGATACTAACACATGAAAGTAAGCAGTCAAACTGATAAATGAAATAAACCACCACTAGAACTAATCAATATATATATATAGACCAAAAGTGTTGAATGTAAACAAATATATAAAAAAATAGGTTAAGTACTAGCTATCACCCCCAGTAAGGTACTAACTATTACCCCTACTAAAAATCACAGCAGTGTCCTCAATGCTGAATAATCTTTGCCTTCCATTATCCAACCATACTCATGCAACTCTCGTTAGTTGGTAAGATGCCAACTCTGCCTTTTTCATCAACGACACACCCATAATAGCTAAAATCTTATAGACAAGACCTCATCAATGGACTCTTGTGGATCCTCATCCACCTTAAACCATGAAATTTGAGTAGGTTCATCCTTGTGAAATCCATCTCTCCTGTCGCTGCCAAGATCATATTAAAAGGAGCTACCACCTTTTGATTAACTTGAGTAGTAATGTCCTAGGCAAGCGTAGAGATAGGGGCTAAAAATTCTGTGTTTGTCACTTATTCGATAAATGGGTCATTAAGGGATTAAGAAGCTTTTCCCTCGTTAGCATTCACCCCTCTTTGAATTAGAGCTCTTCTAGGAGGTATTTTATGAAAATCGCAAATAATGATCACTAGAGTAATAAGACTTAGAGTACATTCTATCGCATGACATAAATCATAAAAGAAGGGAAATATTTCATAAACAACTCTTAGCCTCCTACTCATAGATGTGGCACTCTTCACACATATTAATGAAACTCTACTTGATGATGCTTTAAGACACTCTAGGACACCTTAACCTTGTGCTATGACATCAAGTTTTTAATGACCTAATGTAAGGACCCAGAATTTTGAGCGTCTTTACCGGACCTCTTAGTACCATCCTGAGCGAATATTTGCCAAGCATCACTCCATGGAAGTCCCACACGGACCGTGTGAAGCCACACGGACCGTGTGGCCTCCCGTGGAGGGGTACTTGGCCAAGATTTTGATGGGGTGGAATGCGACAGAGGAGTTCAGACCAAGTGAGGGCATACGACCACCCATACGGGGTTCATGTGGTGTGTCACGGGCAGTGTGGTCCTCAATGTGGCTCGCTATGTAAAAGTTTTCTAAGTACGAAATTACCATCTCGTAACTTTTTCATATGAAAATTTTCTAAGTGATGTTTCACAGCCTTTGACATGACCCGTGTAGCGTCACACGGGCCGTGTAGTCATCCGTATGGTATCCTTTAGCTTCGGATAGATTCCAAGTGTTGGCACCACCGAAATTTGTCTAAGTGCAGGTTCACGGACATTGTTCATGTTCCGTGTAATGACTCACAGACTGCGTAGTAGGCCGTATGGATCTGACGGTTCAAATTCTACCCGTGTCATTAATGGTACTTATGTAATTACTGTTTATTTTAATTATGAATTGTGACCTTTTACCTACCCAAAATCCCTAAACTAAGCTGATATCCCTCCCCACAAAATTCATTCTCTTTAAACCCTCTTCTCCTCAAAAGATCACTCCCAAATACTCTCTACTCTCCTTCTCAAGACCCAAAGCTAGGGCTCAATTGGAGTTCAACTTCAAGCTAGGTTCTTCTCCAAAATTCAGCTCCTCAATCAAGGTATGTAGGATTGGTTCTTGGTCCCTTTCAACCAATAAGACTCAAATTTTTTTTTCAATCGATTTGATGAATTTTAGTTTACTTTAAATATGGGTTTTCATTATTTGATCTTATTAAATCCAATTGACTGCTTGCTTTTTCCTTCTCCTTTTTCCGTCTTACAAAACGTTTAAGGAGGTGAAATCTCCATTAATGTTCTTCTCCAATTCTTCATCACTTTGAGAAGCCAATCTGCTGCAAATTTGTTGCATCCAAGACAACCAAGAACTATTTCCTCTTTCTATCTCTTCCCATTCAAAATCTTGAATTGGGTAATAAAGACTCCATTGAAGCTTCAAGAATCACTCTTTCAGGAATCCTAATTTTTCATTTGAAGATTCAAGATTGTGGGATATATATCTCTGACCACATTCCAGGTGCTATCTTTTCATACTCATTTTCTTTATTTACATTAGAGTTCTCTCTGTGGTTATCATCTTTCATACAGATTTCGTATTTATTTAGGCTGTTTCTGTGTAAATTTGTTTCTTGACCTATTGGACATTGATTTGCATAATTGCTATCTTTTGCCATTTTCTTGATATTCTTGTAGATTGTTGATATTGTGGATTCTTGATACGTGTTGTTCTAGAAAAAGTATTGATTTCAAGATTGATTCTTGAATTTTTATTTTTTATTATTATTTTTTGCCATTTATTGTTGAAATTTCTTGAAAGTATTGTGTTTCTCTGTTTCTTGGCATCCTATTTTTATGCTTAGTGTTTCGTGAGTATTGTTACATGTCTGATTATTTAGTTTGCTATACTTCTTAGTTTACTTGACTATTCTTTGACCTATTTATATAGGTGTAGAAGTTATTCGTTAGGGAGTTTTGCTGATTGTTTGTCTATATAGTTGGATATTAGATTAGTATACCTTATTTGTATTGTTGTATTGTTTTATAACTGAGTTTAGCGACGTCAGGAGCGAATGATAGACTAGGGTCATGTCGTCGGTTGGGGTTAGGGGGAAGGGTAAGGGGTAGGGGTGGTGAGAGGGTCACAGGTTTATGGAAGTTAAGGATAGCGTCGTGGAATATAGGATCACTAACAGGGAAATCCATAGAGCTAATAAAATGCCTTAAGAGGAGACATATTAATATAGCGTGTGTTCAGGAGACCAGATGGGTAGGTACCAAAGCTCGGGACGTGGATTGGTTTAAGTTGTGGTACTCGGGTTGTTCTAGGGATAGAAATGGTGTAGGTATCTTGGTAGACGAGGACCTTAGGGATTATGTGGTTGAGGTTAGGAGGGTTAATGATAGGATGATGTTCATCAAACTTGTGGTTGGTAGGCACGTGGTGAACGTAGTTAATGTTTATGCACCCCAAGTAGGCCTAGATGACGAAGTCAAAAGGCTCTTTTGGGAAGACTTGGATGAGGTTGTGCGAGGCATACCGAAGACAGAAAAAATCTTCATTGGGGGCGACTTCAATGGGCATATCGGGGCAAACACTAGTGGGTTTGAAGATATTCATGGAGGCTTTGGTTTTGGGGATAGGAATGGAGGCGGGACGTCTCTCTTGGATTTTGCTAAAGCCTTTGAGTTAGTTATTGTTAACTCCTGTTTCCCGAAAAGGGAAAACCACTTGATCACCTTCCGTAGTACGGTAGCTAAGACTCAGATAGATTACTTGCTTCTCCGGAAGGACGATAGAAGTCGATGTAAGGATTGCAAGGTTATTCCGAGTGAAAACATTTCCACTCAACATAGGCTTCTAGTGATGGATTTGGAGATTAAGAGAGGAAAGAAGAAGAAGGTAATTTATGCCCAACCGAGAATTAGGTGGGGATGCCTAAATCCTGCCCTCTCCCGAGAGATGGAAGAAAAGTTAAGAGATTTAGAGGCTTGGAGTAGTGGCGGAAATGTGAACAATATGTGGGACAATACTGCTGGTTGCATTAGAAAGGTAGCTACTGAGGTATTAGGGGTGTCGAGAGGGGCCTTTGGTGGACGGTAGGGTGACTGGTGGTGGAACGAGGAAGTTCAGGCTAAAGTGAAAGATAAAAAGGTTGCTTACACAATGTGGATTGGAGTGTAGGGATGAAGATGAAAAGCAAACACTAAAGGAGGCTTATAAGACAGCTAAGTCAGAAGCAAAGTTAGCGGGGACGAGTGCTAAGACAGCAGCATTTGAGCGTCTGTATGAGGAGTTAAGTGATAAAGGTGGGGACAAGAGATTGTATAGGCTCGCTAAAGTGAGAGAAAGGAAAGCTCGCGACTTGGACCAAGTGAAGTGCATCAAGGATGAGGAGGGTGAGGTGTTGGTGGATGACACCTCCATTAAATTAAGGTGGCAAACTTACTTTCATAAACTCTTAAATGAAAAAGGAGATAGAAATATTGAGCTGGGTCAGTTGGCACGCTCTGAAAATCATCGTGACTTTGGTTATTGCAGGCGGTTTAGAGTTGAGGAGGTTAGAAGTGCTATTAGTAGGATGAAAAGAGGGAGGGCGATCAGACCAGATGAGATTCCGGTAGATTTTTGGAAGTACATGGTCAAGGATGGCATAGAGTGGTTGACTAGACTGTTCAATGCTATTATGAAGACTGCCAAGATGCCTGATGAATGGAGGAGGAGTACGATGTTGCCTTTGTATAAGAACAAAGGGGATATTCAACACTGTAACAATTACAGGGGTATCAAGTTGTTAAGTCACACTATGAAGGTTTGGGAGAGAGTAGTAGAGATGAGGGTGAGAAGAGTAGTGTCTATTTCTGAAAATCAGTTTGGATTCATGCTGGGGAGGTCGACTACTGAAGCAATTCATCTTGTTAGGAGATTAGTAGAAAAATATAGGGAAAGAAAAAAGGACCTTCATATGGTGTTCATCGATCTTGAAAAGGCCTATGACAAAGTTCCAAGGGATGTCTTATGGAGGTGTCTAGAGGTGAAAGGTGTCCCAATGGCATATATCAGGGCGATTAAGGATATGTACGAGCCAAGACTCGGGTAAGAACGGTGGGAGGAGACTCAGATTATTTTCCTGTTGAGATGGGACTCCATCAAGGATCTGTGTTGAGTCCTTTCCTGTTTGCCCTAGTGATGGATGAGCTGACGCGATCCATTCAGGAGGAGGTTCCATGGTGTATGCTATTTGCAGATGACATAGTATTGATTGATGAGACTCGAACTAGAGTTAATGATAGGTTGGAGGCTTGGAGACACGCCTTGGAGTCCAAAGGATTCAAACTAAGCAGGACCAAAACAGAATACATGGAGTGTAAATTCATTGTTGAGAGGGATGAAGCAGACATTGATTTGAAGCTGGACACTCAACCTATCTCCAAGAGGGAAAACTTTAAATATCTGGGGTCTATTATCCAGAGTAATGGTGATATCGATAATGATGTCACACATCGTATTGGGGCAGCTTGGACTAAATGGAGGCTTGCCTCGGGAGTATTGTGTGACAAGAAGATACCACCTAAACTCAAAGGTAAGTTTTACAGAATGGTAGTTAGACCATCTTTACTGTATGGTGTGGAGTGTTGGCCAATAAAGAATGCACATGTTCAGAAGATGCATGTCACAGAGATGAGGATGTTGAGATGGATGTGTGGTCACACAAGGAGGGATAAGATTAAGAATGAGATCATTCGGGAGGAGCTGGAGGTGGCACCGGTGGCTGATAAGACGAGGGAAGCGAGACTGAGATGGTTTGGACACGTGCGGAGACGGAGTACCGATGCGCCGGTTAGGAGGTGCGAGAGGCTGGTTTTGGGAGATACACGAAGAGGTAGAGGTAGACCGAAGAAGTATTGGGGGGAGGTGATTAGACACGATATGGCGGATCTGGATCTAACCGAGGACATGACCTTAGATAGGAAGGAGTGGAGGTCGCGAATTAGAGTAGTAGGATGATTGGTTGGTAGGGTTAGGTGGATGGGTGATCTAGAGGTTTAGTGAGGTAGCAAGGATGGGATGGATTGATGTTTATTGATTGTGTGTGATTTATCGTATTTACATATTAACATGTGCTTTTCGAAGATAGTTGCCCTTTTTTCCGATCTTTTTAAGTTTTATTTCCCCTTTTTGTTCCCTTCACAATATCTAGTTATTCTACTTATGAGTTGTTGAGTCGAGGGTTCACGGGAAACAGCCTCTCTACTTCTTACGAGGTAGTGGGAAGGTCTGCGTACATTTCTACCTTCCCCAGACTCCACTTGTGGGATTCAACTGGGTATGTTGTTGTTGTTGTATTAAATCCAATTGATGTATGGGTTGTACTCTACCTATGATTTTAATTTACATTGATCAATATTATGATGATTTACATTGAGATATGAAGTTATGAACATGCATGTCCCTTTTAAAGTTGATTTATGCATGAGTGATCTACATTATGATTTACATGTGGATTTAATTATAGAGTTATTCAATGTCATATTATGATGTTGATTTTAACTTGAATCTATGTTACCCATATTATCCTCACATCATGCATTGCATTTGCATTCATGAACATTGATATATGGAAATTATGAAGTGGGTTAAGCCCAATTATGTTTTATGAAATGATTTTGATATGATTATGACAAGGCATTAATTAGTTATGACAAGAATGTGATCACATACATGTCTTATGATTATGGATCTTTGAGCATCTCAGGTGTTTGCACCATCTCGTATATGTGAATGAGTTATTCCTTGCATGAGTATCATGATTATGACTTATGATTTGACATTTGAGCCTAAATGTGCATTGGACAGTTTTGAAATGAATTATGGTTTGAAAAGATGATTGTATCTCTTGGAAGCACGTATATGTATAAGTATTCTCGTGGGATGCCGACTTAGCATTGATGGATTGGGGCGTCAGGGCTATCCCCAAGGGCTCTCTCCCTTTCCTAGAACCATGTACCTAGCATATTTTATGAGAATCCTATCTGAAATGCGATGTGTTCCCATAAGGAAGGTTGCTTCATAAGAAATGAGATATGTTCCCGTAAGGTGAAGTACTATTGTGATATGATATAATATGAAAAATTCTTACCGAAATAGGATATGTTTCTTTAAGGGGTTGCTTTATACGAAATGGGATATGTTGCCATAAGGTAAAGTATGGTTTACCTTTTGCAAGTAGACCACCTTTGTATCGGTTAGGGGTATTCATCGGGATTCCAAGTCATAGCTCGCTTGGTCTTACTCATGTCGGTTGAGGTCACATCCCCACTACATATGAGCATCATTTCATTCATGCATCATGAATTTCATGACATCTTGTATATATATATATATATATTAATCCCTTGATTATGTGGTTTTTTCTATACTATGTGCCCTTTCTTCTAACATTTAAGTGTAGCTTTAACAAGTCATATGCATTGCATATCCACTTACTTAGTACATTCAAATGTACTAAGACATACTCTATACCTACTTGATTTTACCATTTAGGGGCCGGGTATTTGATTACCAACTGATTGACAAGTAGTCCGATCCAGAAGAGTACTTGTGGTGAGTCCCATCCTCCAAGGACAAGCCATCTTCCCTCTACTTATGCTATCTCAGATTTCCTTTCTTGTTTGAGGATGAGCCTGGAACATGTCCTGGCCCCCCGTTCCATCTTGATTAGTGGTATTGGTTGGACAATATGTAGACTTCCTAAAATCTTTATGCTATGCATCGTATTTTGATATATGTATTCCTATGTATTGAGTTATGAAATGTCGTATTTGGTTATATGTGTATTTGATATGGAAATGTGGAACGTCCCAAGCCCCGTATTGCCTCATAGCGTGAGTCCTATTCTCCCGTCCCTTAGAATTATGTGCTACTACTTGAATGTTTTTTCTGAACCGATAATGTGGATTTGGATACTTGAGGCTTGTTTGGGGACTCTCAGGTTTCCATTCGCCTTGTCACATCTTGGCCCTAGTCCCGAGTTGTGACAAAAGATGGTATCAGAGAACTAAGTTTATAAATGGTCCTCAAAGTTAACATGACGCGTCAAGTAGTCCTATTCATGGGTGTGAAGTGCATCAAGGCTATGAGTGGGAGGCTACGGAGACGTTCTAGGAATCGCCTCACTTCTTCATGCCCTATGGTTGTGCTAAGACTTGTGTAATTGACTTTCCTATCTTGATGGAGTCGTTGCTCTATTTAAGAAGATGCCTCAAGGAAGACCATACCCAAGGCCAACTCCGGCTAATGAGGATCAAGCTCCTCAACTGCCTATGGATGAACCCATCTCTAATGGTGAATTCCGTACTGCCTTTACCATGCTTACCCAGGTGGTGACATCTCAGACAAGGCAGGCTAATCTACCGCGGGATCCTACGCCAGCTTCTAGGGTGAGGGATTTCACCCGGAAGAATCCTTCGGAGTTTTGTGGGTCAAAGGCTAATGAGGATGCACAAGAGTTCATTGATAGGCTCACCAAGATATTGGACATTATGGGTGTCACTTATGAGGAGAAGGCGGAATCGGCTACTTACCAACTGAAAGATGTGGCTCAAGTGTGGTATACCTAATGGTCTATGGAGAAGGTTTGCAGTGGTGATGTCAACTAGGAAGAGTTCAGATTTGCGTTCCTGGATCTTTTCTTCCCGCTTGAGCTTAGGGAGGCCAAGACGACTGAATTTATCAACATTAAGCAGGGAGGTTTGAGTGTGAAGGACTATGCCCTCAAATTCACAGGGCTCTGCAAGTATGCTCCGTCACTTGTGGCTGACCCTCGTGCAAGGATGCATAAGTTTATTTCTGGTATCTCTAATTAGCTTGTAAAGAAAATGATGTACTGCTATGCTCATATGGGACGTGGATATTTCAAGACTCATGGTGTATGCTGAACAGATCGAAAGGGAGAAATTCAAGGAGAGGAGGGTTCACGATCCTAAGAGTGCCCGTTTTGATGGTGGATTCTCCGGTTCTCGAAGGGCTAGCTTGGGTCGCTTCCAACAGGGCCAAGGTTCTGGTTCTTGGGTCGCTAATGCTCGGGTGCCTCCTCTTAGGGCACTGGTTAGTGGTGGACAGGAGTATCCTCTGTGCAAAAAATATGGGAAGCCCCACAGGAAAGTTTGTTGGAGGGATTCAAGTGTTTGCTATGAGTGCGGTGATAAGAACCACAAGGTTGCTGATTGTCCTAGGAATGCCCGTAGAGGCCAAGGTCAGGTGGCTCAAGGTGTCCAGGGCCAACAAAGAGCCCCCCAAGGTGTTGCCCAAAGGAACAACATGCACTCTATGCCCGTCAGGGTGTTGAGGAAGCTCCGAATGTCATGACTGGTATGTTAAAAGGCTTTGATTCTGTTGCTTATGCTTTGCTTGACCCAGGTGCAAACTTGTCTTTTGTGACTCCTCTGTTGGCTGTTAAATTTGGTTTGACTCCTAAGATTTTGAAGGATCCCTTCTTAGTTTATACTCTGGTGGATGAATCTGTTATTGCACATAGGGTCTATCATGGTTGTCCTATTTCTGTGTTGCACAAGGATCTCCTGTGTGACCTTGTGAAACTTGAGATGTTTGACTTTGACGTGATCCTTGGAATGGATTGGTTGCATGCATCATATTCCTCTGTAGATTGTAGAACCCGGAAGGTCAAGTTCCAACCTCCCGGTGAGCCCATTCTTAAGTGGAAGGGTAGCGACTCCTCTGTTAAAGTTCAGTTTATTTCCTACCTCAAGGAACTGAAAATGATTTCCAAGGGGTGCATTTACCACATTGTGAGGGTCAAGGACACAGAGTCCGAAGTGCCTACTCTTGAGTCGATTCCTGTGGTGAATGAGTTTTCGGATATGTTCTCGAAGATTTGCCCAGTATTCCTCCTGAAAGGGAGGTAGATTTCAGCAAAGATTGTCTTCCAAATACTCAGCCTATCTCTATTACTCCTTATCATATGGCGCCGGTGGAGTTGAAAGAGTTAAAATAGCAATCAAAGGATTTGTTACAGAAAGGCTTCATTAGGCCCAGTATATCGCCATGGGGTGCTCTAGTATTGTTTGAAAGAAAGAATGATGGATCTCTTTGGATGTGTATTGATTGTAGGCAACTGAATAAGGTGACCGTTAAGAATAAGTATCCATTTCCCAGGATTGGTGACTTGTTCGACCAGCTTGAAGGGGCTACTCATTTCTCAACGATTGATCTTCATTTTGGATATCATCAGTTGAAGGTTAGGGAGTGTGACATTCCCAAGACAACCTTTCGGACAAGATATGGGCACTTTGAGTTTGTGGTAATGTCGTTCAGCTTGACCAATTCTCCGGCCGTGTTCATGGACCTGATGAATTGGGTGTTTAAGTCATTCCTTGATAGTTTTGTGGTGGTTTTCATAAATGACATTCTCATTTACTCCCGAAGTGAGCAGGAGCACGGGGATCATTTGAGAAGGGTTTTCCAAACCTTGAGAGAGAAGAAATTGTATGTCAAGTTTAGCAAATGTGAATTTTGGTTTGGTGAGGTGGCTTTCCTTGAACAAGTGGTGTCCGGCGATAGTATCAAGGTGGATCCAAAGAAGACCGAGGCCGTGAAGAATTGGCCCAGACCGTTGACTCCTTGAGATATTCGAAGCTTTGTAGGGTTGGCTGGATATTATAGAAGGTTCGTTGAAGGGTTCTCATCTATCTCATCTCTATTGACCAAGTTGACCCAAAAGAAGGCTAAGTTTGAATAGTCAGATGAATGCGAGCAGAGTTTTCAAACTTTAAAAGATTGGCTTACATCGGTTTGGAGGGATTCGTGGTGTATTATGATGCGCCGTGGATTGGGTATTGTGATGCATCGTAGATTGGGTTGGCTTGGGTGCTTATGCAACATGGTAAGGTAATAGCGTATGCATCAAGGCAATTTAAGGTGCATGAACATAATTACCCAACACATGATCTTGAGTAGGCGGCGGTAGTCTTCGCCTTGAAGATTTGGAGGCACTATTTGTATGGGGTTCAATATCAATATGTTCACCGATCACAAGAGTTTGCAATATGCACTCACTCAAAGAGATCTCAATTTGAGGCAAATGAGATGGTTGGAACTCCTAAAGGATTATGACATGAGTGTTCAATATCATCCCGGCAAGGCCAATATTGTAGCTGATGCTCTCAGTAGGCTATCTATGGAAAGTGTGGCGCATCTTGGAGAGGAAAGGAAGGAGTTAGCAAGGGATGTTAACCGGTTAGCTAGGTTGGGTGTCAGGTTGGCCGATTCGAGCGATGGTTGTATTCATGTTTAAAGCGGGGTAGAATCTTCTGTGGTGGTTGATATAAAAGCTAAACAAGATTTAGACCCATTGTGACTTGAAATGAAAGAAGGTGGTTGCCAAAAAGGAGATCGAGGTGTTATCCAAGAGGGAGATGGTGTGCTCCGGTACTAAGACCGGCTTTGTATTCTGGATATGGATGATCTTAGAAGGGTGATCATGTGAGTGAGGCTCACAACTCTCATTATTCTATTCACCCGGGGTTTACTAAAATGTATTAGGATTTGAAAGAAGTGTATTGGTGGCATGATATGAAGAAGGACATCGCTAAGTTCATATCCGAATGTCCAAGTTGTCAACAACTGAAGGTAGAGAACCAAAGGCCCGATGCTTGGCTCAAGATATTGAGATTCCCACATGAAGTGGGAAGATGTGAGCATGGACTTTTTGGTTGGATTGCCTTGGACCCGAAGGCAATACAACTCCATTTGGGTCATTGTTGACTAGATGAACAAGTCAGCTTATTTCCTACCTGTCAAGGCTACCTATAGCGTCGAGGAGTATGCGAGGTTGTACATCCAAGAGTCAATGAGAGTGCATGGGGTGCCTAGATCTATCATATCAGATCGTGGCTCCCAATTCACCTCCCACTTTTAGAGGTCATTTTAGAAGGGACTTGGAACTAAGATTAAGTTGAGCATCGCTTTTTATCCTCAAACCGATGGGCAAGCTGAAAGGACTATTCAAACCTTATAGGATATGTTGAGGGCTTGTGTGGTGGAGTTTAAGGGTAACTGAGATGATCACTTCCCACTCATTGAATTTGCTTATAATAATAGCTTCCATGCTGGCATTGGTCTGGCACGGTTTGAGGCCTTGTATGATAGAAGGTGTAGGTCATCAGTAGGGTGGTTTGAATTGGGAGAAATGGCATTGATTGGCCCGAATTTAGGGATAGAGTTTATGGAATAAGTGAAAGTAATTAGAGAAAGGTTGAAAATGGCACAAAGTTGCTAAAAGTCCTATTCAGATGTTAGGAGGAGGGATCTTGAGTTTCATGTTGGTGATTAGGTATATGTGAAGGTTTCGCCTATGAAGGGTGTGATGCGTTTTGGTAAGAAGGGCAAGCTAAGCCCCCGGTATGTTGACCCTTATGAGATCGTTGAGCGGATTGGGGGCGTGGCTTATAGGTTGGAGCTGCCTCCGGACTTGAGTTCCATTCACTCGGTCTTTTATGTGTCCATGTTGAGAAAGTTAGTTGGTGATTCAAGCACCATTGTGCCTTTGGAAGGAATTGGGGTTAAACAAAACTTGTCTTATGAGGAAATTCCGATGGAGATCTTGGATAGGTAAGTGAAGCGGCTTCGTAACAAGGACGTGGCTTCGGTGAAGGTACTTTGGAGAAATCAACATGTGGAGAGTGCTACATGGGAGGCAGGGCTAGACATGATGAATCAATATCCTCATCTTTTCCAATCTACTCAAGCCTAAGGTACTGGGTCAATCCTCTTCTAAATAGTCCTAATTCGTTCACTCTTGAGTCTCATGATATGCATGCATACATAGGCATGAAAATGAGTTTTTTATGACGTTTGAATGATTTGAATACATTTGAAATGGGTTTAAAGAATTCGTGATCTAATGAACTATGCATATTACCTCGTGTTCGGATGTTTCATGTCTCGAGTCAAACTTTCAAGCCTTCTTGTTGCACATTTGGGGACGAAGGTTCCCAAGGGGGAGATGATGTAAGGACCCAGATCTTCAAGGGGCTTTACCGGACTTCTTAGTATCGTCCCGAGTGAAAATTTGCAAGCGTCGCTATATGAAAGGCCCACACGGGTTGTGTGAAGCCACACCGACCATGTGGTCTCCCGTGGAGGGGCACTTGGCTAAGATTTTGACAGGGTGGAATACGACAGAGGAGTTTGGACCAAGTGAGGGCACACGACCATCCACACGGTATGTGTGGTGTGTTACGGGCCGTGTGGCCCTCCGTGTGGCTCGCTACGTAAAATTTTTCTAAGTACAAAATTTCTGTCTCATAACTCTTTCATGCGGAAATTTTCTAAGTGATGTTTCAAAGCCTTTGACACGACCCGTGTAGCGTCACACGGGCCGTGTAGTCGTCTGTATGGTACCCCTTAGCTTCGGATAGATTCCAAGTGTTGGCACCACGAAATTTGTCTAAGTGCAGGTTCACGTGCATTGTTCATCGTCCGTGTAAAGACTCATAGACCATGTAGTGGGCAATATGGACCTGACGGTTCAAATTTTACCCATGTCATTAATGGCTCTTATGTAATTATGGTTTATTTTAATTATGAATTGTGACCTTTTACCTATCCAAAACCCCTAAACTCAGCTGATATCCCTCCCTTATTAATTCATTCTCTTTAAACCCTTTTCCGCTCAAAAGATCACTCCCAAATATTCTCTACCTTCCCTCTCAAGACTCAAAGCTAGGGCTTAATTGGAGTTCAACTTCAAGCTAGGTTCTTCCCCAAAATTTAGCTCCTCAATCAAGGTATGTGGGATTGATTCTTGGTCCCTTTTAACCAAGAAGACCCAAAAAATCTTTTCAATCGATTTCATGAATTTTAGTTTTCTTTAAATGTGGGTTTTCATTATTTGATCTTATTAAATCCAATTGATGTATGGGCTGTACTCTACCTATGATTTTAATCTACTTTGATCACTATTATGATGATTTACATTAAGATATGAAGTTATGAACATGCATGTCCCTTTTAAAGTTGATTTATGCATAGGTGATCTATATTAGGATTTACACATGGATTTAATTATGGATATACTCAATGTCATATAATGATATTGATTTTTAACTTGAATCTATGTTACCCATGCTATCCTCACATCATGCATTGCATTTGCATTCATGAACATTGGTAGATGGAAATTATGAAGAGGGTTAAGCCCAATTATGTTTTATGAAATGATTTTGATATGATTATGACAAGGCATTAGTTATGACAAGAATGTGATCACATACATGTCTTATGATTTATGTCTCTTTGAGCATCTCGGGTGCTCACACTATCTCGTATGTGTGAATGAGCTATTCCTTGCATAAGTATCATGATTAGAACTTATGATTTGATATTTGAGCCTAAATGTGCATTTAACGGTTTTGAAATGAATTATGGTTCGAAAAGTAGATTGTATCTCTTGGAAGCACATATATTTATAAGTATTCTCGTGGGTTGCCGACTTAGCACTGATGGATTGGGGGCGTCAGAGCTATCCCCAAGGACCCTCTTCCTTTCCTCAAACTATGTGCCTAGCATATATTATGAAAATCCTATCCGAAATGGGATATGTTTTTGTAAGGTGAAATACTATTATGATATGATATGATATGAAAAATCCTTACAGAAATGGGATATGTTGCGTAAGTGGGTCGCTTCATACGAAATGGGATATGTTCCCGTAAGGTGAAGTATGGTTTACCTTTGGAAAGTAGACCACCTCTATATTGGTGAGGGGTATTCGTTGGGATTCCAAGTTATTGCTCGCTTGGTCTTACTCATGTCATTTGAGGTCACATTTCCGCTATATATGAGCATCATTTCGTTCAAGCATCATGAATTTCATGGCATCTTGCATATAATTACTCCCTTTATTATATGATTCTTTCTATATTATGTGCCCTTGTCATCTAAAGTTCAAGTGCAAGTTTAACAAGTCATATGCATTGCATAGCAACGTACTTAGTACATTTAAACGTACTAACACATGTTCTATGCCTACATGATTTTACCATGTAAGGACCGAGCATTTTGATTACCAACTGCTTGACGAGTAGTCTGATCTAGAAGAGTACTTGTGGTGAGTCCCATCCTCCAAGGACAAGCCATCTTCCCTCTACTTATGCTATCTCAGATTTCCTTTCTTGTTTGAGGGTGAGCCCGAAACATGTCCTGGCCCCCTGTTCCATCTTGATTAGAGGCATTGGTTAGACAATATGTAGACTTTCTAAAATCTTTATGCTATGCGTGCCATTTTGTTATATGTATTCCTACGGATTGATTTATGAAATGTCGTATTTGGTTATATGTGTATTTGATGTGAAAATGTTGAAAGTCCCAAGCCCAGTATTGCCCCATAGCGTGAGTCCTATTCTCCCATCCCTTATATTTATGTGTTACTACTTGAATGTTCTTTTTGAACCGATGATGTGGATTTGGATACTTAAGGCTTGTTTTGGGACTATTGGGTTCCCATTCACCGTGTCACATCTAGGCCCTAGTCCCAGGCCGTGACACCTAAGATAGGCTTTGGATGTGACACTGTGATTAGAACTGCGAAGGAGTCCAAGCAAGCCTCTTATCATATCAAGTATATATAAGGTATATATAGATAATATAAGAAAGAGAGTAAATAAGAAAAAGAATAGCAATCTCAACATAGGAGATGAGGAATTCAAAAGATAACATAAGCTCATTTAAATAATATTTGAAAAATTTCTAAATCATAGATGAGTTGCTAGTTAGACCCTAGCTGACTTGATGTCTAAAATGAACTAGAAGAAAAGTGTAACCAAGGCAAAAGTAAAATAATGAGCATGTATTTGAACCAATCTCTGAAGATGAATATCATACTAACCATATTATAACACAACGTATGCAAAGAAAAGCATGTGTTAGTACTTTGAATGTACTATGCATGTGAGAAATGCAATATGATATAAATCATGTCATGCAATTGACCAAGGTGAAGTAACATAATATAGTATTCATTTAAATCATGAATAAAACATAAGTGTGTCCAATGCATGATAAAGTCATATTGAAAATCATAAGGGACATGTGTCATAAAAAGTCATAACGTGGGTCGAATTGCAATAATGACTGATAATAAGAGCATCTGAGTTGTTGTATGACATTCTGATATTTCCACTTACATCAAAAAGGGGGTCCTACTTGCGAAGGTAGACTTTATCCTGCTAAGCAAGTGTCATGAACACAGGCTATGTGTGGATACACTTGAAAATCTAAATAGACATAATCCTATGGCGACACATTATTATGGGACTAGAGATCTCTATTAGGAATCCCTTAGGTAAGGTCTCCACTTCAAAGTCCACTATATGCTAAGTACAAATCCCATAGAATACTTCTTATAAATCATAAAGCTTAACGTGCGAAAGATAAGTGGACATTATGAATCAATTTTCATAAACATAATCATAGAATAACTCATTTTCATAGTGATTCATGTAATGTGGATGTTGGCCTTCCATCATTGCGAATCCACATTAGGTGAATAAATTCATAACCATTCATACGTTTCTTGCTTAATAACATAAACCTTAATTCATGCTTTTCATGAAACTTGCTTGAGAATCTTATCAATTTATGATCATAACTTGTGATGAAGACTAGGGTAAAACCATGAGTTCACATGTAATCAACTTCAAATCATATAATTTGAATAAAATCATTCATAATCATTAAAAATCATAGCAATTGAATGATAATTGAAAAATTCCATAATCAATTTCATGAACCCAAGATGAAATTTGAGAGGCATTGCATGTAAAAATCTTGAAAGCATCAATATAATATTAATTCATGCATAGTTTTATTTGTAATCATGAAATACAGCGTAATTTGTAAAATTTAATGATTGATCATAAAAACTCTATTGATAAAAAAGTTGAGAATTCTTTCTGGTTTAATAGTAGAACTTGAAGAACCCTACCTTGAGATTTAATAGAACATTAGAGAAGAAGAACTTTGAGAAGGTCTATGAGTTTAGGGGAATGAATGAGAATTGGGTGAATTTTCATGAATAAAAATGATTATGGGTAGATTTATAGGACAAAAATTATACAGTTAGAAATTAGGAGGGTAAGAACGGTCCAAAATATTCTTTACTAAAATCCATCATCCAGAGAGCATGACCTCTATCTAGAGGTCAGAGACCTATTTATGGTCCATACAAGTCCATCTACAGAAACTCTCCCAAAAACCATGCCTCAGTATCTCAAACTATGAGATACATCTATGGCCCATCCTGTCTTTTATAATCCATCAATTGTTATCATCGATGAAGTACTAGAACCCCTAATATTGGTCTAGAACCATAAATTATAGTCATTTGTAAGACCTATAATATCATCTTATAGAATTGTCCTGCTTTGCGCAAAATTTGCCTAAGTGTTGGGGTGTTTTATGAACCCCAACTATGGCCCATGCAACCTTTTACGACCCGTCCTATAAGGTCGTACAAAATATCCTGCAAATTATTATTTTTTCCAACATCTAGACACCTTTTATGACCCTTGTTCATGACTCGTAGATACATCTACAGATCGTAGAATATGTGTTGTTGACTAGTGTACCATATTAATTTCAATCCTTTCTTATCCAACTTTTGGAGTATTGCAAGAAGTCTGCCTAAGTGAAATATTAATATACAATGAGTAGAAATAATAATTTTTAAATAGCTAAATCATGGATAAATAAATCATAATTCTAAAACCACCCCAAAGACTTGGTGTCACATGTAAAAACTACTAAAATTTATATAGAATTTAGAAGAAATGCAAGAGTCAATGTCCTCATATAGAACAAAATCGACATGACAAAGAAATATTAAGGGTCCATCAAAGAGATAAGTGACGCTACTTCTAAAGAAAAATCCTAAAAGCTCGGTCTGGTAAGGTAGGAGAGCAATTAAGAGGATCGACGCTAACAACCTACATAGGTATAAAAGCAAGAAATGAGTACCAAATAACATTGTACTTAATAAATAAACTCTAAATACAAAGTATGTAATGGAGAATGCAATTACTCCTACCATATCAACAAAACCTCCAAAAATTATGACCTACAAATAAATTAGTCTAACCTAGATGGCTCATAATTCAAGTAGCATGTAGTTCAACAATTCACTAATACCACTTATCATGAGGGACTAAATTTATCAATTAAATTGAATCAAGGAAGTAGATATGCACCACCATAATAATAGAATGAAATGAAAAATAAGGTAAATACAATGTCAGTTAAAGGTGATGAATGTCTGTTTTACGGTATTCATATGCAGAAACTCAGATCGAAATCCATGAGAGACACACATCGTCCATGTTTCCACTAGAACCATTTGCCACTGGCGTCATTATATCTATCTAGAATTATTTCTCATTGGCTTTATTATATCTAGCCAGAACTATTTTTCATCAGCTTTTTTATGTCTCATTAAAACCATTTCCTATAGGCATCAAGTAACTATGGATCTCAATCATGTTCCAAAACTAATTTAGGGATATACATATAATGCATGAATATGTGAGGAGTACAAAATAATAATACACTCAAGTCATTAAAATCAGGTAATCTTCTCATACTAAGTTTAATGTCATCAGTCAAGTCTTTCTATTTAAGAACCACATGAGTATATATATCACATTGTCTATTAATTACCTTAACTTGTTAGGTCATTTCACTGAATAATTACCCTATAGCCAATTTTCCATTACTATTTAACACATATAGAAGGAAATAAAAGATTCTACAACTTCAACTAAGATTTAGACATTCACTTACCTCAAATCAATCAAGAAATCACCTCGAAGCTTGAGATTTCCTCTTTCTTTAGGCCTCC
Source organism: Solanum rostratum (assembly GCA_029948455.1). NCBI lineage: Eukaryota > Viridiplantae > Streptophyta > Magnoliopsida > Solanales > Solanaceae > Solanum > Solanum rostratum. The sequence goes on from CM057055.1 coordinate 14,879,024, forward strand.
AATTCAACAAAGTCTATTTAAGTATCTATCATAACCCAATCTCTGCCCTAGATATGATAGGTGATTAGGATTATCGATGAAACCCAGACCAAGTCTTTTAACATGTCAAACATACTCTGAGTAATAATAGAACAAAAATACAAAAGTTGTAATGACCCTCTTGGTCATTTATCCTCTCCTTATTCTTTTCAAAATTTAGAGCTGCTGACACTAATAGCTCACTTTTCCAGTTGTTCATTTGGTTTTTATACAAGTATCCATGTTTTGAAGCTCCTACAGTTTAAACAGTTGATTTCGGTCAAAAGTGTAGGAAGATGGCCTCAAGATAGAATTTTGACAATTTTATTAGCTCTATCATGGTCAAACTAGGCCAGAAGTATGATTAACTTGAGTACCAAGGCTTTCCATGTGAGTTAAGGCCATTTACGATTTTAGTTGTTGAATTTTAACCAGAGTTTACTTTGGTCAATGTTATTAGAAAATATGCTCGAATGAAAATTTTGACATCATGGTTAGCTCTAAAACATTAAGTTTGGTCTAGAATGACCTTTTGTTCAACTCTGAGGCTTTCAGACTCATTTCGAGCCCATAAATGGAATTTGAATAAATTGGCCTTGGGAATAGGTACCACATTTAATTTTAACGACCTTGTATAGAAATTTTAACTTTGCCATTGAGTCTGAAATATCAAGTTTGATTAAAAAAACATAGTTCATTTGCGTTCATGGGGTTTCGGATGAATTCCCAATACCCCTAGAAAATTTTAAAGTTGGAGAAAATGAGTTGAGAAGTTGTTGCTGGTGCTATTGCTTTAGCAACCTTGGGTTAACTAAAGAGCTTTCTATTGCAACCTGGGCTTGCTATAGCGAAGCCCACTACTTTTGTGGGAAAGGTCGCTTAAGCGACCATCGGGGTCGCTTTTGCAATGCCTGAAGAGGTTTAAGTTAGGTCTTTAACTCATTTTGAAGGATAATTGTAACGCCCGGTAAAATTACCAAAATACGCCTAGAGTAGGGGTATGCGCGTAACACATCTTTTGATGCTCATATGGAAAATTCGAGGCCGGATTTATGATCAACATGAAAAATTAAGTGGAAAAATAGTCTCGATCAATTTTTAGAGCAACACGATCAAAAGATAATTTTTCGATATGAAGCGTAAAACAGTGTTAGTACGCGAAAGGGGTGCGTCGCGCACCAGCACTTATATTGTTTTGAAAATTTTCAATGGGATGGAGAAAACTCGTTCAAAAGCTCTTTTCTGTAAATACACTGTTCGCGACCAGTCCGCGTCGCGGACTATGTCTTTTCCGAGTTGAAAATTCCTAAATCATTATGAGGAGCATTCCAGTCAATTCCCTACCTCTCCTAAACTCTATACATGATCTAATAAGGTCGTTTTGACGTGAAAAAGGGGCCAGAACACCTCTCCCCTCCCTAATTCTCAGTCCTATTCCAATACATTACTAAGGCTGGGGCTTGAGGAGAGAAGAGAAGAGCTTGGATTGAGAGATTCGAGGAGAGGTCCTTGAAGTGCTTGGTTGATAGTTGCATTCCGGGTATATAAGGCTAAACTAAAACATGAGATTGTTCTCTCATGTGCCCCATAGAGGTCATAGATGAGTTGATGATTAAAGAGTCTACATGCATGAATGTTGATGGTGTTTCTTGAAAAACTGATTTAAATTACATGTTTCCTATGTTGATGATCATCATACTATTTACTTTCTTAAATTGAATACTTTCATGAGAATTTGCATAACCCTACATAACTAATTTGAAAAGCATGCATATTGAACTTGAGAATTGAGTCTAGAGCCTTGAGTTGAGATTGTGATTGTTGATTATGTTTGTAATTGTGATGATGAGAATGATGATGAGTTGATAGAGTTTGATTGTCTTATGAATCTTTATAGATGAACTCTACCGATGTGTCTATTCACTCGATTCCTAATGATTGTTCTAAATTTTGAGTCATTGATGAGATTGATTGATGAGAGGGTCAAAGTCCCTATGAGATTGATTGATGAGAGGGTTAAAGTCCCTATGAGTTTGATTGATGATAGGGTTAGAGTCCCTATGAGATACCGATCGTTGACGGGTTAAAGTCCCTACGATATTGGTTGAGATGGAGGTTTTATGAGCATTGAGTCGGGCGGAGTATCGAGCACCAAAATAGGTAAGAGTGAGTCCCACTCAAACTCATTTACTATGATGCCAAACGCGGGTGAGGCTTAGAACCATCACATATATTGTGGTTCCCTCTTGATTAGAAGTCCCTGAAACAATGGAGGACTTATTGACGACTGACTCTATATTGGGTGAGCTGATATAGTTTTGATTCCTTTCCTACCTGGCAAGTTTAGAATGGTTGTGGCAACATCAGGGTGATTATTGTACATTTACTGGCTCATAAGTGATTATTGTTGGATACGAGAAACTCTCATAAATTTCCTACCGTGAGTACTCTGAGTCTAGATGAGATGAAAGCGGGTTTGCTCCTCTGAGATGAGATGAGATGTGATGAGATGAGAGGAGGTGAGCTCCTCTGAGATGAGATGAGATGTGATGAGATGATAGGAGGTGAGCTCCTCTGAGAAGAGTTGAGATGTGATGAGATGAGAGGAGGTGAGATCCTTTGAGATGAGATGAGCGGAGGAGAGCTTCTTTGAGATGAGTCTGAGATGATTGATGAGTTTTGAATTATTGATTGGTCACTTGTCTACTCTTTATTCTTGCATAGATAGACATTTGAAATGATGTGATTTGATGTTTATTTGAGTTGATATTGTTTCCATGTTATTTTACCTGTTTCGTTGCACTCAGCTATTTTACATACCAGTACATTCCAAGTACTGATGTCCATCTGGGCTGCATCATTTTTTAATGCAGAGGCAGTTACTAGAGATCGTCAATAGGCGCTCCATTGAAGATCCAAGATTGCAGCTGATGGTGAGCCTTCCCTATTTCGGAGGACCCATCATGATATATTCATCTTGATTTAAAGTTAGAGATTGAACTATTTCTTTTTTATTTTGATTTGGGTAGCCATGGATTTGTCATTGGAACCACATGATTAGTGATAGAGGCTTCATAGATGATGGTCAAGCATTGATGTTGAGATTGTGAGCTAGTTCTTTCTACTAGATTAGATGTACCCGTTTACTTACTTATACTTTCCGCTGTTTAGTAGAGTTTATTGATTGAATGATGTGATGAGGCTAAGTCGTTCAATTGGGGACTAGCAATAGTCTCTGAGTGCCGGCTACGCCAAGGGTACCCTCCCGGGACGTGACAAACTTAGTATTAGAGCACAGAGTTCAATTGTCTTAGGGAGTTTATGAAGCCTGTCTAGTAGAGTCTTGTTTATGCGTGTGTTGTCGACCACATTTCATAAGCAGGAGGCTATAGAATATTAGGAAAGTGTTACCCTTTTCTTTTCATTCTGATTCATGCGATAGAGTTAAACTCTATGAAAACTCTCTTCTAATTCGTGCTCTACGCGTGCAGAATTGATAATATGCCTCACAGAGGAGCTATCAGAGGAAGGGGACGTCCTGCCAGGCAAGCTGTTAATCCACTTGAGCCTCAAGTACTCGAGGAGCCCGTGGATCCAACTGTTCCTGTTGAGCAACCCACTCAAGATGAGGTCTCTAATGCCGAGTTACGCCAGACTATTCAAGCTCTAGCCTAGGCTGCCATAGCACTTGCTGTGAGACTAGGTGCAAATAGAATAGATTCTCATGATACCTCTAGAGTCCGAGAATTTTTAGGATGAATCCGCCTGAGTTCACGGGGTCTGCACCTAATGAAGATCCTAAGAACTATGTGGAGGAACTTGAGAAGGTGTTCCAAGTGATGTACGTGACTGATGCTGATAGGGTTAAACTAGCTACCTACCAACTCAAGGGTGTGGCCAGATTGTGGTTCGACCAGTGGGGGAAAAGTCGAAGGGATGATGCTTCATGTTTGACTTGGGTAATATTTGAGGAAGCCTTCTTGGGATGCTTTTTCCCAAGAGAGAAAAGAGAGGCTAAGGTGAGAGAGTTCCTAAATATAAAACAGGGCTCTATGACCGTGGAAGAGTATGGTTTGAAGTTCATGCAACTATCCCGCTATGCTCCGGACATGGTTGCAGACATGAGGGGAAGGATAGGAATGTATGTTGATAAGTTGAATAGGGGACCTAAGAGAGATGGGAGAGGATCCATGCTTGTGAGTGACATGGACATTAGGTGACTGATGACATTTGTGCAACAAGCTAATAAGGAGAGGCAACATGATAGGAAAGAATTCAAGCGTAAGAAAATGAAGACATCCAGCCATGAGGTTGGGAGGAAAGGAAATGGCAACCTATTTCCAGCACCATCATCTGCTAGTGCACATGTGCCTAGAGGTGGGTATGATCAGAGATCTCAAAATATGGGGAGTCATAGACCTCATTCACAAGCAACTGCCAAGGTCCACAGGGTAAGCAACCATGTGGTAATGGTAAGTGTGGCAAATTGCATTTGGGAAGATGCCGTGATGGGAATGATGCATGCTACAAGTGCGGCCAAGCGGGCCACTACCAGAGAGATTGTCCAAGGTGGGCTGACCGGGCTCAATCTTCCACACCAGCCCTGCCAGTTAGAGGAAACCAGAGGGCCACTACGTCTAGCGCAGGCTGAACAACAAACCGCTTGTATGCCATGGGTAGTCTCCAAGATCAGGAGACCTCTCCAGATATTGTGACTGGTATGATTCGAGTCCTTACTTTTCATTGTTATGTTTTGATGGACCCGGGTGCCACATTGTCTTTTGTATCTCCTTATGTGGCCAGTAGATTTGATAGAACCCCTGAGAGTCTTCTCAAACCCTTTGATGTTTCTACTCCAGTTGGTGAGTCTATTTGAGCTGAGAGGATCTATAGATCTTGTGTAGTATATCCATCATAGGGATACTCTTGTTGATTTGGTTGAAGTGGAAATGATTGATTTTGATGTGATCTTTGGCATGGATTGACTTCACACTTGTTATGCCTCTGTTGATTGTAGATCCCGAACCGTTAAGTTCCAATTTCCTATGAACCGGTTCTAGAGTGGAGAGGTGATTCTGTTATACCTAGAGGAAAATTTATCTCATACCTTAGAGCCCGAAAGTTATTTTCCAAAGGTTGTATCTATCACCTTGTGCGAGTGAAATCTGATGATGTTGAGTCCCCAACTCTTGAGTTAGTTCTGATTGTTAATAAGTTTCCAAAAATATTTCCTAACGATCTGCCTGGAGTCCCTCCTGATAGAGAGATTGACTTTGGGATTGATGTTCTTCCCGATACCCAACCTATTTCGATTCTGCCATATAGGATGGCTCCCGCTGAGTTGAAAGAATTGAAAGAGCAACTGAAAGATTTGCTAAAAAAGGGCTTTATTAGGCCAAGTGTTTTACGTTGGGGTGCTCCTATCCTATTCGTGCGAAAGAAAGATGGTCCCTCAAAATGTGTATTGATTATAGGCAATTGAACAAGGTTATGATAAAGAACAAGTATCCTCTCCCAAGGATAGATGATTTGTTTGGCCAACTTTAGGGCGCCTCTTGTTTCTCTAAGATAGACCTTAAGTCTGGCTACCATCAGTTGAAGGTGAGGGAGTGTGACATTCCAAAGACAGCCTTTAGGACTAGATATGGCCATTTTGAGTTCTTAGTCATGTCCTTTGGGTTGACGAATGCCCCTGCTGCTTTATGGACTTGATGAATAGAGTATTCAAACCATATCTTGATTTGCTTGTGATTGTGTTCATCGACGACATTTTGGTATATTCAAGGAGTGAGGAGGAGCATGCTAACCACCTCAGAGTTTTCCTTCAAACTCTTAAAGACCATGAGTTGTATGTAAAATTCTCAAAATGTGAGTTCTGGCTTAAGTCAACGGCCTTTCTAGGCCATGTTGTTTCTGGTGATGGTATTCAAGTGGATGCCCAAAAGATTGAAGCGGTTAAGAACTTGCCCCCACCGACCACTCCGACTGACATTAGAAGTTTCTTGGGGTTGGTAGGCTACTACTGCAGATTTGTTGAGGGATATTCTTCCCTATCCGCGCCATTGACCAAATTGACTCAAAAGAAGGTCAGGTTTCAATGGTCCGAAGAACGCAAGAAGAGTTTCCAAGAATTGAAGACGAGATTGACTACTGCACCAGTCCTTACCTTGCCCGAGGGGACAGAGGACTTTGTAATCTATTGTGATGCCTCGAGGGTTGGGTTAGGATGTGTACTAATGCAGCAAGGGAAGGTGATAGCCTATGCTTCCAGACAACTTAAAGTCCATGAAAGGAACTATCCAACCCATGATCTCGAGTTGGCAGCAGTAGTGTTTGTAGTTAACATCTAGCGCCAATACTTGTATGGAGTGCATGTGGACGTGTTCACAGACCACAAGAGCTTGCAGTATGTTTTCAGTCAGAAAGAGCTTAACTTACGACAGAGGAGATGGTTGGAATTGCTCAAGGATTATGACATGAGCATTCACTACCACCCAGGTAAAAGCTAAAGGTTGCTGACGCTCTTAGCAGGTTATCAATGGGTAGCACAACCCATGTGGAAGAAGGAAAGAAGGAGTTAGCCAAGGACGTGCATCAGTTGGCTTGATTAGGAGTTCGACTTGAGGAGAATAATGAAGGAGGAGTTAATATTCAGAACGGGTCTGGTTCTTCGTTAGTGGTAGAGGTGAAGGAAAAGCAAGACCAAGACCCTGTCATACTCCAATTGAAGAAGGATGTCCACAAATAGAGTGTGATGGTCTTCTCCAAAGGGGGAGATGGAGTGTTGAGATATCAAAGTAGATTGTGTGTCCCAAATGTTTATGGCATTCGAGACAGAATCATGGCAGAAGCTCATAACACTAGATATTCCATTCATCCTGGCTCCACCAAAATGTACAACGACTTGAGAGAAGTTTATGGTGGAATGGAATGAAGAGGGACATTGTGGAGTTCGTTTCAAAATGCCCAAATTGCCAACAAGTGAAGGTTGAACATTAAAGGCCATGTGGATTGGCTCAGAACTTTGAGATTCTGGAATGAAAGTGGGAGATGATTAGTATGGACTTTATCACTGGTCCGCCGAAGTCTTGAAAGCAATATGATTCGATATGGGTGATCGTGGATAGAGACTAAATCAGCTCACCTTTTGGCAGTTAAGATAATAAACACTGTGGAGGAGTATGCCAAGTTGTACATCCAGGAGATTGTGAGGCTGCATGGGGTTCCTTTGTCCATCATCTCGGATAGAAGAGCTCAATTTACCTCTCAGTTTTGGAGATCGTTCCAAAAAGGATTGGGTACTAAGGTGAACCTGAGTACAACCTTTCATCCACAGACGGATGGCCAGGCAGAGCGTACAATTCAAACACTTGAGGATATGTTGAGAGCTTGTGTTCTTGACTTCAAGAGAAATTGGGATGATTACCTACCATTGATTGAATTTGCATATAATAATAGTCATCATGCAAGCATTCAAATGGCTTCTTATGAAGCCTTATACGGGAGGAGATGTAGATCACCAATTAGGTGGTTTGAGGTTGGAGAAGCGGAGCTGATTGGGCCTGATCTTGTTAACCAGTCGATGGAGAAGGTCAAGGCCATTAGAGAGAGGTTAAAGACTACCTAGAGTCGCCAAAACTCTTATACCGACGTGAGGAGAAGAGACTTAGAGTTCGAGGTAGATGATTGGGTGTATTTAAAAGTGTCACCTATGAAGGATGTCCTAAGGTTTGGGAAGAAGGGAAAGTTAAGTCCACGTTATTTTGGACCATATAAGATTGTAAGAAGATTGGAAAGGTTGCTTATGAGTTAGAGTTGCATCTCGAGTTAGATGGAGTCCAACTAGTATTCCATGTGTCGATATTGAAGAAATGTTTGGGAGATCCTGCCTTATTGATCCCTGTTAATAGTGTTGGAGTGGAACATAGCCTATCCTACGAAGAGGTCACGGTTCAAATCCTTGATCATCAGATCCGTAAGTTGAGGAACAAAGAGATAGCCTCAGTCAAAGTCCTGTGGAAGAATCAATTTGTTGAGGAAGCCACTTGGGAAGCTGAGGAAGAGATGAAGGTCAAATATCCACACCTATTCGTGCCAAATGATGAGAATGTTGAAGGTAAAAACCCTTACCCTTCACTAAATTGATTGTTCTATTTTATGTGACTTACTATTATTAAGTCGAGAGTTTGATTGATTGAGTTGAGTGCGGAGATGAGTCTTGAGTCTATTCGTGTCCTAATATCCACCTTTACCCATCATTTGAGGACGAATAACCCTAAGGGGGAGATGATGTAACACTCAATAAAATTACCAAAATACCCCTAGAGTGGGGGTATGCGCGTAACACATCTTCTGATGCTCATTATGGAAAATTTGAGGCAGGATTTTTTATTAGCATGAAAAATTGAGTGGAAAAATGGTCTCGATCGATTTCTAGAGCTACCTGATCAAAAGATAAATTTTCGATATGAAGCGTAAAATAGTGTTAGTACGCGACAGGGGCGCGTCGCGCACCCATCACGGACCAGCACTTATATTCTTTTGAAAATTTTTGATGGGATGAAGAAAACTCGTTCAAAAACTCTTTTATGAAAATACATTTTTCACGACCAGTCCACGTCATAGACTATGTCTTTTCCGAGTTAAAAATTCCTAAATCATTATGAGGGGCATTTTAGTCAATTTTCCACCCCTCCTAAATTCTACATATGATCTAATAAGGTCATTTCGACGTGAAAAAGGGTCTAGAACCCCCCCCCCCCCCCCCCCATTTCTAAGTCCTATTCCAATACATTACTAAGGCTAGGGCTTGAGGAGAGAAGAGAAGAGCTTGGATTGAGGGATTCGAGGAGAGGTCCTTGAAGTGCTTGGTTGATAGCTGCATTCCAAGTATGTAAGGCTAAACTAAAACATGAGATTTTTCTCTCATGTGCCCCATAGAGGTCTTAGATGAGTTGATGATTGAAGAGTCTATATGCATGAATTTTGATGGTGTTTCTTGTAAAACCGATTTAAATTACATGTTTCCTATGTTGATGATCATCATACTATTTACTTTCTTAAATTGAATACTTTCATGAGAATTTGCATAACCCTACATAACTAATTTGAAAAGCATGCATATTGAAATTGAGAATTGAGTCTACAGCCTTGAGTTTAGATTGTGATTGTTGATTGTGATTGTTATTGTAATGATGAGAATGATGATGATTTGATAGAGTTTGATTATCTTATGAATCTCTATAGATTAACTCTACCGATGTGTCTATTCACTCGATTCCTAATGATTGTTCTAAATCTTGAGTCATTGATGAGATTGATTGATGAGAGGGTTAAAGTCCCTATGAGATTGATTGATGAGAGGGTTAAAGTCCCTATGATATTGATTGATGAGAGGGTTAAAGTCTCTATGAGCTTGATTGATGACAGAGTTAGAGTCCCTATGAGATATCGATCATTGATGGGGTTAAAGTCCCTACGAGATTGGTTGAGATGGAGGTTTTATGAGCATTGATTCAGGAGGAGTATCGAGCACCAAAATGGGTAAGAGTGAGTCCCACTCGAACTCATTAACTACGTCGCCAAACGTGGATGAGGCTTAGAACCAAGACATATATTGTCGTTCCCTCTTGATTAGAAGTCCCTGAAACAATAGAGGACTTATTGACGACTGACTCCATATTGGGTGAGCTGATATGGTTTCGATTTGTTCCCTACCTGGCAAGTTTGGAACGGCTGTGGGAGCATCAACGTGATTGTTGTACATTCACTGGCTCATAAGTGATTGTTGTCGGATAAGAGAAACTCCTATAAATCTCCTACTGTGAATACTCCGAGTCTAGACGAGATGAGAGGGGGTGAGCTCCTCTGAGATGAGATGAGATGAGATGTGATGAGATGAGAGGAGGTGAGCTCCTTTGAGATGAGATGAGATGAGATGAGATGTGATGAGATGAGAGGAGGTGAGCTCCTTTGAGATGAGTCTCAGATAATTGATGAGTTTTGAGTTATTGATGGGTCACTTGTCTACTCTTTATTCTTGCATAGATAGACATTTGACTAATGATGCGATTTGATATTATTTCCATGTCATTCTACTTGTCTTGTTGCACTCATCTGTTTTACATACCAGTACATTCCAAGTACTGATGTCCATTCTGGACTGCATCATTTTATGATGTAGAGGCAGGTACTAGAGATCGTCAACAGGCGCTCCGTTGAAGATCCGAGATTGCAGCGTATTTTGTGAGCCTTCCCTATTTCGGAGGACCCACTATGATATATTCATCTTGCTTTAGAGTTAGAGATTGAACTATTTCTTTTATTTTGATTTGGGTAGCCATGGATTTATCATTGACACCACATGATTAGTGATAGAGGCTTCATAGATGATGGTCAAGCATTGATGTTGAGATTGTGAGCTAGTTTTTTCTACTAGCCTTCATTATTGTATGTATGTATGTATGTATGTATGTATGTATGTGTATATATATATATATATATATATATATATATATATACATGATTAGTGATAGGGGCTTCATAGATGATGGTCGAGCACTGATGTTAAGATTGTGAGCTAGTTCTTTCTACTAGCCTTCATTATTGTATGTATGTATGTATGTATATATATATATATATATATATATATATATATATATATATATATATATATATATATATATATATATATATATATATATATATATATATATATATATATATATATATATATATATATATATTCTTTTGAGACTTTAGATGAGATGTGCCTATTTACTTATACTTTCCACTGTTCAGTAAAGTTTATTAATTGAATGATATGATGAGGCTAAGTGGTTTGCTTGGGAACTAGCAATAGTCTCTGAGTGCCGGCCACACCAAGGGTAGCCTCCCGGGTGTGACAATAATTTTTCTATTAATTTGAGCTCAAATTAGGTGATTTAAAGGTCCATCTCAAAGGAGTTTTCACGAGGAATGTGTTGGTAATCTTAGGAGTTGATTTTGAGGCTTTGCTTAAGGCAAATCAATCGATTTATCTTTTGTGTTTGGGCATTTCCAGATTGAATTTTTAGGGAATTTTGGGTGTTATTACTTGAGTGCTCAGAGTTCATTTTTAGTGATTCTTAAGTTTATCTTTCGTGGATTTTTAAGGAGAATATCGTAGTGTGGTTAGAAACAACATTTGAGGCCTCGTTTCTAGTAAATTTTGTACTTCCAGCAATGTCTTTTTAGTGTTATCAGGAATAAAATTGGGTTTTGGCATTTATCATTATTGTGTCATTACCGAGCCTTGAATTATGCCTTATTTTGGGGTACAAGTCCTCAGTTATGTTGGTAATCTTATTACAGAGTTGTTTTTGGATTTTCATTTATAGGTCTCCCATTTCTGTTTTTGACCCAATTTTGGATCTGACTCCAAAAAGTATGTTCTTGGTGTCAAAATTCTCATTTTCTTGTGTGAATTGGTAATTTGATTGTGTGGAGGCAACTAGAAGTATTTTGGATGGGGATAGATATCATGGAGTGGTTTTGGAGTGCGCATGATCGACTTTGTTCTAGGCAGCGATCTCCAATTTTAGTAATCCCATTTGCTATCATCTAATATGCATTTCATGTTAATTTGATTTGTATTTGACTTGTACCTTACTCCTTTCTATGCTATCTTTGTTTATGATATCTGGTTGAGCCTTAGGCTAGTAAAGTCCTATTTAGACCCCAGTGTAGGTTTGGGGTTTTAATATATATTGATTGGTGTATGATACCCCTTTAAGGAGATAGTTGTTGACCTTAGAATGTGATTGAGCCTTAGTGCGTTGTTGAGGTCCTTTATACTGGTTATAGTTAGTCTTGACTTCCAGTGGAGTTTATTAGTGACAATATGTTTGAGTTAGTGCTCAAGTTTTTGGCAGGCTATGGCTTCCTTTCTTTTAAACTAAGTTTGAATAGGTTAATATTGATAGAAATGCATGAATATTGGGCGGAGAGTTAGTTGGTTATGCCATGTATAGTAAGAAATTTTATTTGGTTTATTTTGGGGCCGACGGGTATTTGCATTGTATTGCTTGATCATCCATGTCTATTAATATCTTGTTTATGGCTAGATTGTGATACACATACACACAAACAAACACACACACACATATATACAACCCATTGTGATATATATTGAGATTTATAGCTGATATGCTGATACATCAAAGTATGTTTGGCCTTAGTTTAGGCTTAGACTAGTGACACCATAGACCTGCATTGTTTAGGGCCCATAGATCGATTATTTTTCTGCCAGTGTAACTCGAGAGGCGTATTTCCTTGTAGAGTGGCATAGCAAACTAGAGTCTATAATTTTCCCTTATCTTGACAGTGACTATGCTCTTGTGAATATCACCATGCATAATTTCTCAAGCTTCATGGCTTTCAGGGTACGTCAGTGATACTAGACCTTGTGATTAGCTTGTTTCATTTTGGAGTAAAGCCCAAGTGGAGATTTTGAATTGATTCTTTATAGAGGCAGACTTTGGACTTTATATATATGCTTATGGAATTGATCCATTATGGAAGTAAAGCCTTGGAAAGTGTTAGGCCCCAGTTGAGAAAAGAGTTGGATTGGCACCTCAATTCATTACTCATATAGAGCATCAGGGTTGAAGTCCCTACTTCTATTGAGTCATTACTTGTATAAAGCATCGAGGTTCAAGCCCCTGCCTTTACTGATTCATGACTATTCAGAGAATCATGGTTCAAGCCCCTAACTCTGTTGACATGGCTATTTATGGTGAGTATCAGGGTTAAAGGCCTTGGCGCTACCACACTGAGAAATCAAACAAGTATCTAGGGTTCCAAGCTTGGCCTTGATCCCTAGGGCATTCACTCCTGGAGAACCCTAGGTCCTAACCTATTTATTGTAGCTATTAAGTGTAGTTGGTGGGCTTATGGGGGTTCTCTTGGGTTTTACTTTACATTATGCACGTGTGTTACAATTGGGTGTGGTGAGTGTAGACCTCTTACTAGTTTTAGACTGTTCTTATTACTATTCTCTCCTTATCTTAGATACTTTATCATGACCCTTATTTAGGTTTATTCCTCTTTCTTATATTACTTATGCCTGCCTACCTGTGTTTCTTATTATGGTGATTCTATAGTCTTAGTAGGTGTGGTCTGTTCATTTTGGGTTGAGCATGTACCATTCTACGTTATTTCAGACTAGTTTTTGTGTAACACTCCATATGTTGGAAAGTTGGAATTCGGGAAATGTTACAGAAAAGCTTATTCTAATGGGAAAAGTACGAGCCCATCTATGACTCATGGTTTGATCCATAGGTCGTAGATAGGCCTTGTGGATAGTAGTGTACGTGGTAAAATTTTAAGTTTTGGGAAGTTAGTGTACGAGGACACTATACGAGTCGTATTTAAAAGTAGGGCTTGTAGGTAGGTGCCGCAAATAAGAGCGATGAGAGTTAAAAATTAGCTAAGTGCGGATTGAATGTACAAAGGGTGTTATATTGATTGTAGTGCATTTCATAGACCGTAAATAGGGGGTAACAGTTGGGCCAGTGATGGAATATTTTTCTAATCCTGGAAGGGACCTACAAGTGGTATTTACCGAACGTGAAATGATTGACAAGCCATATAAGAGGTTTTGTAGTTGTGGATCAGAGACCATTTCAGAGGCCAAAAGTGTAACCAGGACAAAACCGCTTGTCTAGGAGCCATAGTCCAATCTACAACGTGTAGATTGGGTTCATGTATTGGGCTCATCCAATTTCAATTAAGGGTTTGTTTGGTCATTTTCTACTCATTTAACCCCTAAACTACACCGTATGACCCAAATAACCTCCCTCGCCAGGTTAAATCTGATTGAATCATTCTCAATCTCGCCAGGTTAAATCTGATTGAATCATTCCCAATCTCATTCAACCCTAAATTTACTCCAAAATCTTCCAGGGTTTTCTCTTTCAAGGATTCCACCATTGAAGCACTAAGGCTTCAATTCTCCCACGGACTCAAGGTCATGTTCTTCGAGATTTCTTGGGTTTATCACGGTACGTGGGTCTTCATCTATGGACCTAGTTCATCCATAGAGCCAAATCAACTAAATCTTTTCTTTATGTTTCAAGTCTGAATCTATGGGGTTTCATGACTTTAATAACTTAATTCATAACAATTATTTGATCAATTTACTGAACTATGTATGAACTATGATGACTTATATAAATTGCATGATTTTTAGATGAGTTTCAAGGAATTTCAATTACATGTAAAGTATAGATCATGAAATTAATAAGGGCTCTTTTACCTACTATCCAATTAGATTCCAATTACATGATTTTACATGAATTTCATTCAATTTCATGATTTTAGACTCAATTGACTATGAACCCATGTTTTTCTCTATTTTTTATTTCAAGATATGATTCATGAATGACATTACAAGTAATCAAGTAAATTATGAACATGATTATGAAGGGTGACCTAAGACCCTAATGCTATGCAAGTTGACAAGATAGGGAGTAGACCCACACTTTATGCAACGTTATGTAGATTAGCTATTCTTATGATCTAAAGTTGATTTACATATCTATGAGATTATGATTATTTGAAGATATGAACTATGATGTCCATTAGAACATTGCATATATATGTATTCCAAGGGATTTTACATAGCACTGAATGAGGCTTGAGGAGGGGGACTATCCCCTAGGATCCCTATATAAATCCTTTTTCTCATAACTATGTACCATCATAGGTTGATGTGCCAAAAGTCTTAGTTAGTGGATCCACATATAATATTATGTGTCACACCCCTATTTTTCCCTGCGTGGTGTTTTGAAAAAAAGAGTTTCTCCAGCTAAAGTGATATTTTGAAAAAAGGATTATTTTATTATTTAGAGTCACCACTTAGAATTAAGTTTTGGTGTTCCATGTCACCTTTGTTATCCCTAATCAAAAGGAAGTTGACTCTCTATTTATTTATTTATTTATTTATTAATATTATTTATTTTGGTCTGTAAACTAGAAATTCGGGTAAGGAATTCTATTGACCGAGGGGAAGGTGTTAGGCACCCCTCGAGTCCCATGGTTCTAGCATGTTGCTTTATTGATTTATGTATGGCTTAAACTAATTTTAAAAACATTATATTTCTTGGTTTTACAAAAAATTATTTACTTACCTTCATCAATTTACCTGAAATTCATTTAAAAAAAACTATCATATTTTATCATTTCATGGTGTATTGATAGCAGTGCTTTCCAATCTTTCCACGAATTAATCATCACTTTGTAGTTTTTGAAAGAAAGTTTATTTAATAAAGTTCGAGTCCTAATGTTGCCTATCATTATTTATCTACCTAATCATTCTCCTAAATACAAGATTCAAAAATTTTATTTATTTATTCTAATCATTATGATTTATGAAAAGTATTATTTAAAATTCATATTAATTAATGGATCACCATAAACTTGCTAATAGTATTCTAAAAAATCATTACTGAAATGAGATGCAAAGAAAGTTACAAATTTTGTTTATGTTTTTTTTTAAAATGAACACAAATTTATTAGAAACACAAAATATATTTTCATACAAACTTTGTACATGCAACACTATTATGAACATGTTAAGAATTATGACTAATCTTTTCTTTTCTTTATTTTAGTAATTAAAATGAAAAGAAAAACATATATTAATTGAAGCAAATATTTTACATAATGATTCAGTCATTGATTATTTTCACCATTTATGTTTACTAAATCATAAAAATACACACAAAACAACATAGAAAAATTAACTATGAAAATAATTTACTCAACGTGAAATAAACTATCTAACAAATTTTACACTAAATTTTAACAGTAAAAAAAATCTAAACAAAATGTTGATATGAAAGATTTGAACACAATGTCAAAGAATATTAATGGGTCATTAACATACAAAATTTGACAATTTTAGTGTATTATGATCATATTAAAGTGGACAAGAGAGATAAGTGTTACCTGTTGTGATGAATAATTTACAGAAAAAAGTAGTCTGCAATAGGAACCACGAATCCGAAACTCCAAAAGCAAATCTTAAACTTAACTTTTGTTTTTCTCTAATTGTGTTTTTTGTGCAAAATTTTGCTAAGGTTTTTTTCTCAAATGTGTATATAATGTGTGTGTAAAATAAGAAAGTAGTAGATAGTTTTTTTTTTTGTGTGTGTTGTCTTGTTTTTTGTGCTTATTAGAATGTGAAGAACGAAAAAGATGGATGAAAAAATATTGTGTATGTCGTGTAGCTTTTTTGAAATGTGAGGGAGTAGTGGGTTTTGTGTGGGAGCATCGGTGGGTAGTTTAAGTGAGTGGGGGAGGAGTTGGAATTAATGGGTAGTTTTTTTTTAAAAGTTTATTTATTTTGTTTTGTTTTTATTTTGAAAAGAAAAATATATAAAAATATTAAAAAACTATTTTAAATTAATAAGATATAGAAACTTAACTGGTTAAAACTAAAATATAATTAAGAAAGTAATAACAATACTGGATTATTTATTAAAATAAATAATAAAAGAAAAAACATATATTTTTATAGTTTTTCTCTTCTTTAGAACAAAACTTACATTAAAATATGTTTTGTTGTTTTCAAATCATTCTAAATAAGATAAAAATAAAAATATCTAATCTAGATTAAAAAATATTTAAATACTAAAAAACACATAATTTAAGTTTGGTAAAAAATTAGGTGCTAACACGATGCCCCTCTTTGCTTGAGAACATGAAAAGAACGTGCACAATTTTTGGCCTAACCATTATTAAAAGGTAGAAAAAAATAACGAGCAAGCAAGAGTGACCGAGCCTTGGCTTTGGGCAACCTACATATCTCGGTTATAAGAGAATTAGGTCACGTTCAAATAGGTGCAACGATGGATGGATGGATGGATGGATAGATTGGAGAGTTGAGTCTTGTCCTGTCGAGATCCCGGTCCGTGGCTCCTACTGTTACATTTGAAAATAATAAAACTGAAAGGAAACGATACAAGATCTATTATATTCTACTTGTCTCGACCCTCTTTTTCTTTCAAGTCTTCCTTTGCATCTTCAGTTATCACCTCGCTTCTTCTGGCGGGTACCTTGATCTAAAAATCTAATCTTGACGTTTGAGTTTGAGGCTTGAACTTGAAATCTCAATTGAGTTACTGATGCCTCTCCAAAAGAGAATTAGTACACTATTCGTGAACACTTATTTCCTGAATTGAAATTGGGAAGCTAAATCTTCAAATATTAATGGGTCCGAACCGGCTCCTACTGTCATTCTTCACTTCTCAAATCGGATAAATGTTACTCTATTATTGATGTCCAAACTTGTGGTCGAGAGGGACCCGCCTGCAATCAAAGACAAGAAACGAAATTTTTCTGCCCCAGTTTGTGCTAAGAAAATTTTGTGGGTTATTTCGCTTGACTTGCACATCATATTAAATAAAAAATAATAAAATAAAATTAGAAAAAAAAATATTCCATTTTTTAAATGAAATAAGATTTTATGATTTTTAAAAATGGGGGCTATCATGCCCTATGAAGATATGAATAAATATTATGAGGGTTCATTCCCTAAACGAAAATTATGAGGGTTCGTGCCCTAAACGAATATTATGGGGGTTCGCTCCCTAAACGAATATTATGAGAGTTTTCTCCCTAAACGAATAATATGAGGGTTCGTGCCCTAAACGAATATAATGAGGGTTCGTTCCCTAATCGAATATTATGAGGGTACGTGCCCTAAATGAATATTATGAGGGTTCGCTCCCTAAATGAATATTATGAGGGTTCGCTCCCTAAACGAATATTATGAGGGTTTGTGCCCTAAATGAATATTATGAGGGTTCGTGCCCTAAACGAATATTATGAGGGTTCGTGCCCTAAATGAATATTATGAGGGTTTGTGCCCTAAACGAATATTATGAGGGTTTGTGCCCTAAATGAATATTATGAGGGTTTGTACCCTAAACGAATATTATAAGGGTTTGTGCCCTAAACGAATACTATGAGGGTTTGTGCCCTATGCGAATATTATGAGGATTCGCTTCCTAAATAAATATTATGAGGGTTCGCTCCCTAAGCAAATATTATAAGGGTTCGTGGCCTATGAAGAATAAAGTAGTTTTATCTTATTTTACTTTTATTTTTTATTGTTAGAAAATAAAATAAAATAATATTCCCCAAATTTGAAACTAAGAAATTTTGAATGTTTTTTAATTAGTGATTTTTTTGTTACCCCAGTTTTGATTAGGAAAACAAAGGTCCTTTTAACTAATTTCTGATATGAATTAACAACGATTTTACTATACGCATATCGAATCGCACACGAAGATTTGAGAACTTACCTTTGGTGCTTGTCTCTCAGAACTATTTACAGGATTTGCTCGTACCTGTTTAATCAAAGAACAAGTTCTTAGTTTTTCTAACTGGTGGTTGATTTGTGGCCTTCATCCCGTGTGGTTTGATTTGTCATGTAACACACTCGGCTTGGAAGGTTGACTTTATTGGTGATTGATCAAATTGCTTGAAAGCTCTTTTATGTCAATCCTTATCTTTTCGGATGTGCGCCATGAATGCTTTGATCCAATATTGATTTGCGTATATTGCGTGGATCCTTTTGTTTCGACAAGAACTCCCTTGCCTTAGTGATATTTCCCTATGGGAACTTGCCATAACACTTTTCTTTTTGAATTTTTCACTTATCTTAGCTAGTCCACAAATGTGTTTCACTGGTTGTGTATGCCCCTCGCTTTTCAACTGGAAAACTGTTAGTGAATTTTGCAACTTTTCCTTTAACACTTGGCATAAGATTTTGATAGCAACGACTCAACACAAGTATGATGGGGCGACGCGATGGATCATAACTTTACGAGGAAAAGTTATCTCTTGAAGAAGGGAAAAAGAAAAGAAAGAAAGAAATAAAAGAATTGAAGAAATTTATATGAACTACGTATTGATTTTAAAAAAATCACGACATGCATTTCGGCCTATACGTTTTGATCCATCCAAATAGTCTAAATCTCATAGAACAATGTTGTCCCGATCACTTTGGAGCAGAATTCTCTTTCCTTTTTCCTTAACGTCGCCTTACGATGCTGTGGGATTTTCACCTATAAGACTCTCTCATTTTGTAATATCATAAATTTGTGATACCTTACTTTGAATCTCCTCGAAGAGTAACTGAGAGGTCATATTGGGATATGTGAGAAAAGCTTCTAGAAAGATAGGGCTGCCTACATATCCTTTTAGGAATCAGGTCACACAAAGTTCGATTAAGAGGCATCTTTCTTTTTTTGTTCTTTTTTTTTCTTTTTTCTTTTTTTTCTTTTTTTTCACAGTTCCAAAGAGGGAAAATTTTGAAGAGGTAGGTGGTGTTCGAACAGAGGTCATCTGATCTTCAAAACGCTAATCACACCGGTGTCGAACCAAGAGTATTAAATATAAATATCTTTTGACCAAGTCTGCGTTAACCGTTATATCGGCTACCATTTCCTCCATATCTGCCAATCACAAAACTTATTTTGGTAACACTCGTTTAACAATATAAGGGCCTTGCCAATTCGGGGAAAATTTCCCCTCAGCTTCTTTTTGGTGGGACCAGTAGTGTTAGAGTGATATTCACACGTAACAGTTAGCTCAAAGCCTGTCATATTTGGGTTGACCTAATAAGGAACAATAGGTTCAACCGGTCTTAAGTGCATTAATTTCCGCAACAGGCTAGTGTATGATTCTCCATTTGGGGTGAAAGTTTCCTTTTGACCTTGTTCCTTTGCATAATGTACCCTTGGACATGGATTATAAGGTGCTGGAAGCTCTGTTGTTGGGGCCGAGAGCCTTGTGGGGCAGGTGCCCGCCAATGTCGGTGTTGAGGGGGTCGCGCATATGCTTGAGTGTTGAAAACTGCATATTGGGGTGGATAATAGTGTTAAGGTACAACATGTTGTCCTTGTTGGACTTGCACATGAGGGTAGTTTGTCCTCTTCTCCGTACCTTTGATCCTAACGCCATCATGGACCCTTTTTCCTTCTTCTTTCGATTCCCAAAACCACCTGATCCACTTTGTATTGCTTGTGTGGTAGCTTTGATAACTGCTTGACTCACAATGTTTCTCGACTTTATGCCATTTTCCACCATTTCTCCCATCTTGATTGCTTCAGCGAAGGGCTTTACCATAGCGGCAAGCAAGTAGTGAAAGTAGTCAGGTTCTTGGGCCTAGAGAAAAACATCAATCAACTCCTGATCTTTCATTGGTGGCTTGATTCTAGCTGCCTGTTCTCTCCATTTTATAGTTTATTCCCTGAAACTTTCAGTTGATTTCTTTTTCAAGTTAGCGAGGGAATTGCAATCTGGGATGATGTCAATGTTATACTGCAATTGTTGAACAAAATCCTGAGCCATGTCATCCCAAACATGCCAACGAGAAATATCTTGATCAATGAACCATTCTGAGGCCAACCCCGTTAGGCTCTCTCCAAAGTAGGCCATAAGGAGTTCTTCTCTCCCTGCGGCTCCCCTTAGTTGATTACAGTACTTCTTTAAGTGAGCCACGGGGTCACCATGGCCACTATACTTGTCAAATTTAGGGAGTTTAAACCCAACAAGCAAGTGAACATTAGGGAACATACACAAGTCCTTGAACGAGACAGTTTTATGCCCTCCTAATCCTTGCATGTTTTTTTAAGTTCTGTTCCAGACTTCTCATCTTCTTAGCCATTTCTTCATGTTCTTCATTTTTGGTTGTTTTCTCAACTTCTATAGGGGAATTATACTGATGAGTTTGGTAGTAAGCATCTGGAATTTTAATAGTCATTTCGGGGGCATATCCTTGACTATGATAGACCTTGGACAAAGGATCATCATTGAATTTCGAGATCAATTTGGGCTGAGGGACTGTATTGATTTGTGCGGCTGGCATGAAAAGTGGATTACTTATCATTGGCGTATTCAAAGGGTGCACAGTGGAAGTCTCAGCAGCATTGGATGTGTTAACATATGGGTCAAACCTAGGAGGGAAGAGTGGATCACTAGTCGGGGGTAGCATAGCCGTATTTAGATACTCTTGGATTGAAGGTGGTGGGGCTTGCTTGCTCATCCAAGCTTGGTACACTTCAACCATTTTCTACCTTAGCATCCTTACTTCCTCAACTGGCGCTAATTCTTGTTGAACTCTCGAATTTTGTATATCGTCATTATCCAACTCTATTCCATCTTTGCGGGTCATCTTCTCTTTTCCCTTTGACCTTGTGTTGTATCGATGAGATGCCAGTTTAACCACAAATCAACCACCTAAAAGCTTTCTCTCTCTAACAAAACAACACATGTTAGGATTTATAGCTTTGTAGATATCAATCACACATTGTATGTTATGCTCCCTAAATTATTTCTATAGTGGATTCCAGACGGCTTTCATGCTTCATCCTGACTTTTAGGTGAATTTGTTTTCTTTAGAGATATTTTGATCGAACTTATTGAGGGTTGCCTACATATCATGTTGAACATGAATCAGATCATTACGTAGTTCATGAAAAAAATTGCTTTTTTTAATAAAATAAAAGAAAAATACAATTTTAATTAACTAGAAAAACATCTTTTCATTCCTCCAAAAGGTTCTGAATATAAATAACCCAAAATAAAACTAAGAATTGAAGTTGCAACACGCTTGACGAAATAAAAGAAAAGAAAGGAAAATAACAATAACGAAAATGCTTTCTTGGAATGTCTTGGATTTTAGTCACTCCTCAGGCCCAAATAAATTCTGAACAATGCTATCGGCAGGTATAGTGCCAATTCTCGTGCTTGTCGGCCTAAGGTCTCATCATCTCGATGAAGATAACTACCATATACATTAATTAGGCCCTCGGGGAGCTGAAGCACGCGTCCTTTGGCCTCCTCTATGTTGTCATGACAGTTCCGCAACCAGTTTTGAGTGGTATGGATCTCATGGCTCAAGTTGTATTCTTGTGTCTCAAACTCTTCTACTTGGTTAAGAAGTCCATTCTTTTCTTCAATCCATTGGTTCCTTTTAGTCTTTATCTCTGCTTGGGAAGCCGTGAAATGCCTTGCTATGTTTTCTCCCGCTCTATAGAGGCTTTCAACTGAGCTTGCAACCTGGACTAGGTCTGTACCATTAGGTCCTTTTCCCTTTTAAAATTCTTTTGTCTTGTTTCTCCATGGGGCCTGTGGTAATGCTCAGATTCCCACATAAAGACTGGATGGTGGCCTGGTGCTCCTTTTCTACCCTCTTTCGAATCAATCTGACTCGAGCCTCTAGTGTTGCCTCGTGTTGTGCCAGTTCTTCTCGAACATTATTCAAAGCATTACTTAAGCCATCAAGAGTAGACTAATAATTCCTCTCAACTTTGAGGCGGGCCTGCTTAATTTTAACCTCAGGTTTGGCTACATAACCTATGGCTCCTTTTGCTGATCTTTTGGGCATGGCCTTGAGGGGGGGTTGATCATAAAACCATAATAAATATGAGTGGTCTACCTCACCCTTGCTACGATCTATCACTCTGTCTTAGGAGCCCGAGAGTATGCGCACTCCCCAAATCTTTAATATCTCTGACTCCCTGAGAGAAATATCGTGATGGAACTCATACATAAACTCTCGCATGTCTTCACATCGGGGAAAAAATTGTCGTCGGCCTAATTGCCTCATGACCTTGAGTGGTGCATAGGGTTGGACACCATGAAGACCCATCAAGACAATGCACGATCGAAAGGAGGACATGTATATTACCTCTTCTGGTGGGAACCAGTGATAGTTCCATACAATCTTATCTGCAATTAACTCGTTAAGATACCTTTTCCAAGCTTCGATGCCCTTGGGGAAAACTTGATCTTTAATCCTTCCTTTATGACCACCGATGTAATCATTCCATTTTACTTTGAAGTCTATTGTGTAGGGGTGATATCAGAAGTGTTTCAGCATCCATATTTGTAATAAGATATTACATCCCTCAAAATAGCCATTTTTGCACCTTGTCAAGGTGCGGTAAATGTAAGCTAGAACCATTGGAACAAGGGCAATATAAGGTCTCTTCTCGAAAGCTGGAAGGACATCGGCCAAGTTTATGTCAATCTTTCCCCCTTCTTGGGAATACCATAGTTCCTAAGAAGGCCATTATAAATGCCTCATAACTGTGCCTCTCCCAAGTTTGGCGGCACCCCTTGTTACAAAGTTGATTTTCATAGAACTCAAATCGATCTCGTCGGCCATATCTTTTGTAGAGGAAATCTAAATGAACCCAACCCTACTTTAAACAATCCATCTCCACTTGTTTGATGTGCAACAGTTCTAAGAATCTTCTTGCACTAATATGCTTGGGCATCATAGGTTCTCCTTTGTGAAGGTCCTTGCCCGTACCCATAAATGCACCTATTTCTTCTAGAGTTGGAGTAAGTTAGAAATCAGCAAAACAAAAGACATTATTCAATGGATCCCAGAAAGAGACTAAAGCTTCTATCACATCCCTTCGCGGCTCAACATACAAGACGCTTAAATACCTCTCCCTTTTCATAATTTTCCATATTTTTGTACTATGCCTTCAGATATACTGGAGCCTTCTCTAACACCATAAACTGGGGTGGTTGGTCATCTCTAGGTCTCTTATCAGCTCTCCCCATTGAGCTCATTTTGTCCCTATAGGATGATAAGAAATTAGAATTTATCTTGGCCTTCATTGATAAAAATTGACACATGTGACATTAAGAAAAATTATTATTGCATTTTCTTTAAAGAGAGAGAAAAAAAAAGGACAAACTCGTCGAGAACACGAAATGGACGTGACTTTTCTTAAGGCATTATGTTTTTTTTAAATTGAATAAATAACAAAAATAAAAATCTTAGAGTCTACACTGTGTTTGAACTAAAAAAATCGATGAATTTTTCGTTTTATTATTATTCATTTACTATCATTTAAAAACAAATCAGATTAGACCTAGGTCAGACGAACTTTATAATTTTAATAAAAAACACCAAAGTAGAGTAAGAATCTATTTTTCACTTTAAACCCTATCAAAAAAAATAAATTAATCTCTGTTATTTTTAAAAAAAATCTTTTTTTAAGGTGCATACAAATTGAAGATTCTTAACTTTCTTAAAGGAGAAAAGATCATTTAGAGTGTTTTGTTTTCTCTTTTTTTTCTAAGAAAGGGTGATTTGAAAAGATAGAAAACAAAAAATGTATTGTTTTCAATTAATTCATCTAAAAACCGATCAACATTTGATATAACCCCTCTGATGATGCAATAAGTAGCATAGAGAATGTGCATGATTGCCTCAAAATTGGGCACCTGTCCTAGACGGACTCGACCCCAGTGTCGAGCCCCACTAAGTAAAATGTTGATGATGCAATCAGAGCATACCTTAAGGCTGGTTCAGTTAGGTTTTAAACTCTAATGGACTTGGTGTTTAGACCGGCTGTAAAATGAGTGGATAATTCAAGTTTGGGAAGTAACAGCTTACCGATAGCAGGTCTTTCCGGCCTCAGTCTCTGGAACTTCCCATCCTAAAATTTGTGTAACTAAATTCCTTCACAGGAGCGTAATCGCATCTCTGGTATCTCAAAGAAAGTTTCGGGAGCGTAAATCACATCTTCGAACAAAGTGGATTTTCAGAAGACTCAGATGTGTGCACGAGAGAGGACAATTTATATTTCAAATAATATTGAAGCAGTAAATACTAAAGCAAATAGCACATTAAACCAACAAATAAAAATAAAAATAAATAAAGCCATGCATAAATCAATATTTTTTCAAGCCTGAATTCTGGTTATCCCCAGCAGAGTCGCCACCTGTCATACCCCTATTTTTCCTTGCGTGGTATTTTGAAAAATAGAGTTTTTCCAATTAAAGTGACATTCTGAAAAAGGAATTATTTTATTATATAGAGTCGCCACTTGGAATTGAGTTTTGGTGTTCCAAGTCACCTTTGTTATCCTTAATCAAAAGGAAGTTAACTCTTTACTTATTTATTTATTATTAGTTTTTTGGTCTACGAACTAAAAATTCGGATAAGGAATTCTATTGACCGAGGGGAAGGTGTTAGACACCCCTCGAGTCCCATGATTCTAGCATGGTTGCTTTATTGATTTATGTATGGCTTAAACTAATTTTGAAAAGATTATATTTCTTGGTTTTACAAAAAAATTATTTATTTACATTCTTCAATTTATCTGAAATTCATTTTTAAAAAAAACTATCATATTTTATCGGTTCATGGTGTATTGATAGCGGCGCTTTTCAATCCTGCCACGAATTATTTATCACTTTGTAGTTTTTGAAAGAAAGTTTATTTAATGAAGTTCGAGTCCTAATGTTGCCTATCATTATTAATCTGCCTAATAATTCTCCGAAATACAATATCCAAAATTTTTATTTATTTATTTATTCTAGTCATTATGACTTATGAAAAGTATAATTTAAAAATTTCATTAATGGATCACTATAAACTTTCTAATAGTATTCTTAAAAAATCATTACTCAAATGAGATGCAAAGAAAGTTACAAATTTTGTTTATGTTTTTTTTAAATGAACACAAATTTATTAGAAACACAAAATATATTTTAATACAAATTTTGTACATGCAACATATAATACAAATTTTGTTTATGATATAATACAAAATATATCATTATGAACATGTCAAGAATTATG
The DNA here is from genome assembly GCA_029948455.1 of Solanum rostratum. Lineage (NCBI taxonomy): Eukaryota > Viridiplantae > Streptophyta > Magnoliopsida > Solanales > Solanaceae > Solanum > Solanum rostratum. The sequence continues at coordinate 14,904,705 of CM057055.1, forward strand.
ACTAATCTTTTCTTTTCTTTATTTTAGTAATTAAAATGAAAAGAAAGACATATATTAATTGAAACAAATATTTTACATAATAATTCAGTCATTGATTATTTTCACCATTTATGTTTATTAAATCATAAAAATACACATAAAACCACACACACACACACACACACAATTAACTATGAAAATAATATACTCAATGTAAAATAAACTATTTAATAATTTTACACTAAATTTATCAATAAAAAAAATCTAAACAAAAAGTTGATATGAAAGATTTGAACACAATGTCAAAGAATATTAATGGGTCATAAATATATAAAATTTGACAACTTTAATGTATTATGATCATATTAAAGTGGACAAGAGAGATAAGTGTTACCTCTTGTGATGAATAATTTACAGAAAAAGTAGACTGCAATAGGAACCACGAATCTGAAACTCCAAAAGCAAATCTTAAACTCAACTTTTGTTTTTCTCTAATTGTGTTTTTGAGAGGTTTTTTTTTGGTGTGTTTCTTGTGCAAAATTTTGCTAAGGTCTTTTTTTTCTAAAATGCGTATATAATCTCTGTGTAAAAGAAAAAAAGTAGTAGATGGTTTTTTTTTGTTTTTTTTGGTGTGTATTGTCTTATTTTTTGTGCTTTTGAGAATGTGAAGAAGGAAAATGATGGATGAACAAAAATTGCGTGTCTCGTGTAGGTTTTTTAAAATGTGAGGGAGTAGTGGGTTTTGTGTAGGAGCATTGTGGGGTAGTTTAGGTAAGTGGGAGAGGAGTTGGAATTAATGGGTAGTTTTTTTAAAAAAAGTTTATTTATTTTGTTTTGTTTTTATTTTGAAAAGAAAAATATATTAAAATATTAGAAAACTATTTTAAATTAATAAGATATAGAAGTTAACTAGTTAAAACGAAAATATAATTAAGAAAGTAATAACAATACTGGATTATTTATTAGAATAAAAATTAAAAGAAAAAACATATATTTTTATAAATTTACTTTTCTTTAGAACAAAACTTACATTAAAATATGTATTGTTGTTTTCAAATTATTCTAAATAAGATAAAAATAAAAATATCTAATTTTAGATTAAAAATAAAAAAATAAAACAATATTTAAATACTAAAGAACACATAATTTAAGTTTGATAAAAAATTAGGTGCTAATATTATGTTATGACACTTACCGAGGCTGGGTAGAGTCCACAAGATAAGGTACAATATACCTTGGCAAGTAGGATACTCTTTCTTTGGTATAGAGGCAACATCAGGATTCCATGTAATAGTCCACATGATCTTACTGTCGGTTATGGTCCTATTCCCATATATGTATGTATATTAGGATATGAAATATTCTATAATGCTTCCATCCATGGTTTTAAAGGTGCATCAATCATTCATCATATCTTGTCCTCTATTCTATTGATATGAATATGCATATTGTTACTATGATATGACATTTTCTTATTGCTTTTCATGTCTATATACTTAGTACATTCTAACGTACTAACACATACTCTTTGTCTACATGATATTACCATATAGGCATAGGCGACTATGATATTACTACTCACTATTATGTCTAGATTAGACACTCCATTTGAAGACTGGTGAGTTCCAATGCTTCAGGGACAAGCCTTTATATTCATGCTTACATCATTTGTTATATTGAGACACTTGTAATTTCTTTTCTATCTTGAGGGTGAGCTAGTGACATGTTCTAGTCCCCGCCATGATCTGGTTATGCAAGATATGTTTTGGACATATATTGATGTAATTCCCTTTAATGGGAAGATTCTAAACTCTTATGTTTAGTTTGCTTTGAAGAGTTGAATTCCACTTACTTTACTTATGATTATGATTTATTACCTTATGTATGCTTATGTTACGCTAAGAGGCTTGGATGGGGCACCTTCGGGTTCCACATTCGCCGTGTTATAACTAAGCAATAGGCTTGGGTCATGACACTCTGGATTGATAGAGTAGATCTGAGTCTTTATTTTTCTTTTGTTGTTGTTCTTGAGTATTTTCATAACTTGTCTTTCATGCTAGCAAACAATAGACCTGATCCTCCAAGGTACGATTCTTGATTTCTTTTCGATATTCTATATAGCATATTTGCTTGTTATATAGTTGTTATCCCATTACTTGTTCTTTTTACTTACCTCTTTCTCATAATATTTATACTTGCTTTATTTGTAGAGCTCAGTTGACCTATGTGTAAGAACCCAGATCTCATGAGACTTTATTGATGCTTAAATCAAGTTTCCGGAGATGTGTGACCCATAGGAAATGCTTGTGAATGGCTTTATGTGGCTTAAGGAAGGATTTGACGCTTGGTGGCCCTTCAGGGAACCTCCTACAAAGGTAAGGAAGTGATATTTTCAAGATGAAATTTTCAACAAGGTATGACCATTTTAAATTCCTAATTATGTTTATTAGGTTGATTAGTGCTCCAACGTCTTCATGGGTTTGAAGAATCGATTATTCAATCATACTTAGATATTGTTTTTTGGTCGTTATTGATTATATATTGGTTTATTTCCGAAGTAAAGAAGAACATATGGGTTATATGAGAATTCTGTTACAAACATTGAGGGACTTACAAATCTTTGCCAAGTTTAGAAAATGTAAATTTTTGTTGAGATATATGACATTTCTTGGTCACATTATTTCATGTGAGGATATCAGGGTTGATCCAATGAAAATATAGGTGGTGAAGAGTTGTCCTAGACTGTTGTCTCCTTCAAGTAGTCTAAGTTATGTAGGCTTGGACGGGTATTATAAAAGGTTTGTAGAGGGATTTTCATCTATTGAATCAGCATTGACCAAGTTTACCCAAAAGAAGGTAAAGTTTCAATGGTTAGATGAGTGTGAAAGAAGTTTTTGAATATTGACAGTTCGTCTTACTTTATCTACTATTTTGACATTATCGGAGGTTCTGATGGATTTGTTGTATATTGTGATACTATAGGGATTTGATTGGGTTGTGTTTGTGCAACATGGGAAGTTTATAGTATATGCTTCAAGAAAGCTAAAAATACATAAAAGTACAATCTTCGACGATTGTTTTTGCCTTGAATATTTTGAGTCACTATCTTTATGGGGTGCATATTGATATATTCACCGATCAAAAAATCTGGAAATATGTGTTTAAAGGTACTTGAACCTTAGGAAAAGGAGAGGTATTGATATACTAAAGGATTATGATATGAGGTGTTGTACCATCCAGGAAAGGAAAACGTGGTTGCCAATGCCTTAAGTTGGAAGTATATGAATAATATTGCTCATGTTGATGATGAAAAGGAGTTGGTTAAAGATTTGCACTGATTGGATCATTTGGTTTGGTATTGAGTGACTCTAATGAGGGTTGTATCCTTGTTCATAGTGGCGTAGAATAATCATTAGTAGTGGATGTAAAAGCAAAAGTAAGACATAGATCCATCATGACCTGAGTTAGACCCTAAGTGTGACACGGTGATCAATACAACGATGAATTTCATCCAAGCTGTCTTATATATCATACATAAGTATTCAAAGGATATATAAAGCATCAATCAATGCTAAAAAAAGTGAAGAATAATCAACACAACAATCAAACAAGTAAAGTAAGCATAGTTAATAAAAGTCGATGTAGGCTCGTACACATTATCCTACATGCCTTTTTAAAGTCTAATATGGGCGATACTAAGACATATCCCTTGAAATAGTTTTAAATGGAAATACTTTTAGGATCATCAAGTAGAACTATGATTGGATAGCCCTTGAACCATGAGAACTTACCAATCAAGCAAATCTTCAAACTCCAAGCTAGTCGGTAGAGTGATGAGTAGGGTAAATGTCCTTCCCCATATTTTGAAATAATGTAGGAAAAGTATGTGTTAGCATGTTGGTATGTACTAAGTATATGAGCATATACAATAAAATATAAATTATAGTATGCAATCAACCAATAGTACATCCTAATGGAAAGTGATGTTAAAATATAATAAATCATAAAATTGGTCAATGCATAATAAAATCAAACTAGTGGTTATAGAAGAACATAGGTCATAATAATCATAACATGAGGCATGAGAAAACATAACATATGTTGGATATTACTTTAATCGGCAATAAGACCATGCAAGCAATATCATGGAATCTGTCATGATCCAAGTTAAACCTAGGTGTGAAACAAAGATTGGAACCATGAAGGAATCCAATCAAGCCATATTAGCATATTATCAAGCATTCTCAAGGTAATAAAAGTAACATCACAAGCTATAAGAAAAAAGGAGTGTGAGCCTTATATAAGCATCACAAGGGAAAGAAAAACTAAGTCCATAAGAGAGAAAAAGCTCATAGACTCTTTACACATCATCTACTCATACCTCTAAACATAGCAAAGGAATGGGCTATGAACATGTTTCCAGCTCATCCTCAAAAGTAGTAAAATAACATAGTCCCAATATACAAATAGAAGCTAAACAATAAAAGGTAAAATATCATTTGACTTACCTCTGAAGCATGAGGAATCACCAATTTTCTTTAATAGTATTCATAAGATTGCCTCAAGTGGAAGGTTAGTATACTAGACCATACATTGTTGTGGGTTAAGGGTAGTTTTTAGGATGGGATTTAGTCTCAAAAACTATCAAAACTCATTAAATAATGGATAGGAAAAAGAGTAACGCCACTTAAATATTGAAAACCAGACTTAGTAGTAGAGCATGTCCACAATGTAGAGTGGATTCATCATAGGTCATTTTTTAGAGAATCAGATTTTGGTCAACTTTGAACTTGGGAAAAGTTTTAACTACCCGAAAGCAGGTCCACAATGGGGTCCTATTGCAAAACCTTCTTGTTACTACAATTTCTTGAAAATTTTTATTTTGCGATCCACTTGACCTAAATATCCACTGAGACTACATTTCCAATATTTTACCTTATTCTACCATATTCCAACCTTCAAAACACTTGAGATATTACAATATCTACCATTTGGGAACATTCATTTTCTCAACTAGAATGAGACTAGCTTGAATATAGTAGACTGTATCACTAGCAACCCAGTATGAATGCAATAATAATTTAAAAATATCTTCAAATATTAGTTTCATGAGTACACATTGTCACGACCCAAGCCTAGGGCCTAGGTGTAACACGACAAAAGGGAAAACATAATTAAACAATCAAACAAGTAATTTCTAGGGGAAGCAGGACTTTGGACTCAAGCTTTGGGGATTATATAAGGAAAATGATTAGCATGAACACATAGCATATATAGACTAAAGGGCGAGTAAGTATGACTCACGCTATGGGGATATTAGGGACTTGGGGCTTCCAACCACAAAAACAACAACATGCATCAACACATAAGAAGGGGGTAAAAACTAAGGGGAGTCTTTAAAATTACATAATCACCATAGTGGTCATGCACATAACATACATAACCATATCCAACAACACCTCTAAATAAGTGGAACAGGGGCCATGAAATCTCCCAGGCTCACCCTCAAAAGATAAATATCCATAAATAGACAAGTCTTAACAAAAACATGAAAGTAAGTGGATATTGTCCTAAAAATGGAGGATCACCAAAAGCAGTCTTCAATCAACCTGTCTAGCCATGTGGAGGAGGAGGATGAATAGGAGCTCCGGTCCCTACATGGTTAGATTATGTAGGCAAAAAGTATGCGTTAGTACTTCGAATGTACTAAGTGTACGGAATGCAATGCAACAAGGAAACATAGCCCATAATTAAGCAATGTGCAATATCATAATCAAAATATATAAGCTCAACATATCATAAATGATAAATTCTTAGTCAAAAAAAGCATGAGGAATCACCAAATCATATGACATATCGTACATAAGTAGGGAAAGGATCATAACCGACATGTAATACCAAGTGAGCTACTACTTGGAATCCTGATGTTCACTCTACACAGAACAAGGAGTGGTCTACTTTGCCAAGGTATACCAAATACTTACCTTAGAGCATAGCCTTTTTGGAAATTTTCATCAAATATCCCTACCTAATGACATGTCCTTTTCAATAGTTTTCTCAAGGTACCCTTACCTTACGACATAGCCTTTTCAGTAGGTTTAATAAATATCTTTATGTTATGGCAGAACCTTTTTGATAGGTACAAGCCCATATAGGGAATCAATATCACAAACCTATGATGGCACAATGGCTACCAACAAAGGTCCTCTCGATGCTAGGTCAACAATCCCACTGAAAAGTCAATTCACATACTTAATCATATCTTACATAATTCATAACATTGGTAGCACATTAAGAGTAGCTCATCAAAACATAACATCGTAAATCAAAGAATAGGACTTCATATCATTCATAATAATCATATCGTAAATCAAAGAATATGACTTCATATCATTCATAATAAATATAACATACTCATAAGCTCATATCATATTTATTAGCCCCTTTTTTCATATTCACAACATGCATAATTTACATATCTAGCCTCAAAGCATTTATCACATAAGAAGCTTGACTCATAACTTTGATCAAAATTATGGTGAGTGTGTGTACATTTGCTTAAAATCACACAACTCAAGTATAATTGACATGAGAGGAGTAAAATAGAATCATTTGAGAATTATCCAAAAAAACCACCAAATAAAGTAAAACTTGATTATGGCATCATTAAACCCTCATGTAAATCATAAATTTCACATGACATCTCATTGCATAATGGTGTACAAGGATAAAATATCATAGATTACTTCATAATATTATCATATAAAAAAGTTCATGCAATTATCATAAGTTACCATGGCTTGAAAATAAATGAGGAAGAGGGTTGGTTGAGCTTTGTGGAGAAAAGGTCTCCACAAATCAAGACCCACATACCTTGGTGTGATTTAAGATGGAACGTTTGTTGGAAATTAAGGAAATATTTAAACCCTAGCTCGCACCTTTTACTTGAATATCTTGAGAAAGCTTGAGTGCATTTGGGAGGAGTTTAGGACTTAGGATATTTTAGAATGAATGAGACTAGAGTAGTTTAGGATTGTATAGGGATGAAAAGGGCTTATTGTGGGGTTTAATTGACGTGGCACAAACTTTGGATATTAGGAAGTATTGAAATTGCCCCTTCTTAATATCTGTTGGACCAGACCACATGACCGGGATTACTGATCGTGCTCCAGTCTGTGGGTCCTGGAAAGGGGTCTCATCCTATTAATTTTTGGACCCTCAAAAACCTTCTTTGAAACTTAAACCACGACACCATATATGATCCGTGAACCAAATTACGAGCCGTCCTATTTGTTCGTACATCAAACCTAAAAAACTATTATTTTCCACCAAGTCTGACCATCATTCCACGAGCACAAGTTATGGCTCATGGAACCATCTACAACTTGTGATAACCTTCATGCATCGATGGCCTCTCAACGTGAGCTACTAGAAATGCACCCTCAAATCTACAAAGCCGAAGTACGACCCATATACCATTTCACGATTCATATGCCCCCTTGTAAACACCACTTACACTTAGAAAATTCTAGAATTCATTTCGTATGCACCTTCATAACTTCCAACATGTAGGGTTTTAAAATACCTCCCCCTTAGAAACATTTGTCCCTGAAAGTGCTAAACATAAGCTCTAAGGGATAGAATACATGCATCATATACAAAATGCAACATATACTTCATGAATAATTTTCAAATCATGAATCAAATAACATTTGCAATACAACCTCGAAATTACATAATTATGCATGTATGACATGATAATGACGTGCAAGGAAGGGGAGGTTCTCAAGTAGGAAATTGTAGTACCTCAATCTTGATTAGGATGAAAGAGATGAGGGTATTGCTTCTACATGTCTGCTTCAGCTTCTTAAGTGAGACTTTCGACTTGTTGGTTCCTCTAAAGGACTTTGACGAATGCCATATCTTTATTTCTCAACCTCTTTACTTGTCTATCTAATATTTCCATTAGGGCTTCCTAATAGGACAGGTTCTCTTAGACATTTACCATCTCTAAGGGCACAGTGGAACTATGGTCTCCAACGCACTTCAACATGAAAACATAGAAGATTGGATGAACCATGATCATATCCATGAGAAACTCTACATCATACGCAACTTTACCAATAAGTCTCACGATCCGATAAGGCCCTACATACCTAGGGCTTAGATTTCCTTTCTCGCTAAAATGAACCACGTCTTTCATTAGCAAAACCTTCATGTTCACTAGATCATTAACTTCAAACTCAAGGTCTCTCCTCCTAGAGTTTACATAGGAGTTTTGCTGAGTTTGAGCCATCTTCAACCTTTTGCTTATCATTCTCATCTTTTCCAAAGCTTCTACGACCAAACTCGAACCTATGAAGCTATTTTCCCCACTTCAAACCACCCAACTGGGGATCTACAACATCTACCAAAAAGAGCTTCAAAAAGAGCCATTATGATGCTAGAGTGATAGCTATTATTGTAAGAAAACTCGAGAAGTGGAAGATGCTCATCCTAACTGCCCTTAAACTCCAAGGCACAAGCCCTATGCATATTCTCAAGAGTTTGAATGGTCCTTTCGGCTTGGCCATCCATTTGTGGGTGAAATGCCATGCTAAGCTTGACTTTAGTACCAAGGTCTCTTTGGAAGGATCTCCAAAAGTGTTAAGTAAATTGAGCACCGCGATCCAAAATAATAGCCAATGGAACTCCATGCAATCTAACCAACTCATGAATGTACAACTTAGCACAGTCTTCGACACCATATGTTGTTTTAACCAGTAGGAAGTGAGCGGACTTTGTCATTATATCAACAATGACCCATATAGAATCAAAAGGCCTCTTACTCTTAGGTAAGCCAATCACAAAATCCATGTTGATTTCTTCCCATTTTCAAGTAGAAATCTCTATAACTTGGGCCAGGGCACCTGACCATTGATATTCGACCTTGTCTTATTGGCAATTGTGACAAACGGCTATGAACATGGCAATATCTCTCCTCCTACCACCCTACTAATACACTTTCCTCAAATATTTATACATCTTTGTAGATCTGGGGTGAATAGAATAGGATGAACTATGAGCCTCTTTCAAAATCAAGTCTTGCAACCCATCAACATCGGGCACACATAACCTACCTTGGTACCTAAGGACCTTTGTAGTTGAATACATGGGTACGATGAATTACAAGAGAAAAGATGAATTTAACCAGCTAATCTTTCCAATTTCTTCTTCCTAAAGCTTGAAATAACCAAACCCTTGTACTACTTGAGCAAGAAGCTTCTATGCACTCTATTCTCTCTCTCTCTCTATCTGTAAAACATGATATGGAATGCTATGTACAATGTCCTCGCCTAAAAGATTATATAGTCCATGCAAATTAATGAAAGTTTGTGCACCAAATTTCCATTCGGTGATCAAGGTCGAGTATCGCTAAGTACTCCATGCCGAATGTGCACTTGACCGCCTTCTTCTACATCTCCTAAAGGAATGAGGCTCTACAATGTTAGGTGCCTTTGATATCCACTAGTGATCGCCTAGTGTCTAAGAAGGGCCTTCGCAAGATGATTGAGACTTCAAAGTCAACTTCACAATCAAGGATCACAAAGTCTGAGAGGAATATGAATTCCTTTAATTTGACAAGGACGTCATATAGTATCCCCACAAGCTTCTTCATCATTCTTTATGCCATCAACAATTGCATGCTCGTAGAAGTAGGGGCTCCTAGTCCTAGTTTTTTGAAGACAACAAATGCCATCAGATTTATGCTGGCACCAATATCACATAATGCCCTTGCAAACTCAACATCTCTGATGGTGCAGGGTATGGTGAATGCTCCAGGGTCTTCTCATTTCTGCACCAAGGACCCTGTAGCAATCGCACTGCAATGTTGAAGCTCTTGGGAGAGCTCTTGGCTTACAGTTCGCTTCTTTATAACCAAGTCATTCATAGACTTTGCATACCTAAGCATCTTCTGCAATGCTTTAATGAGAGGAATGTTGATGGAGAGTTGTTTCATCATGGAGAGGAAGTGCTTATATATTCCTTCCTCCTCTTTCTTTTGATTCTTTGAGGGAAAAGAGTAGGTCTAGGAATGGGCTTCAACTTTTGTGGCGTTACTGCAACATCATTCGCCCCATCCTGAGCATGATCATCTCCGATCTCTGCATCTTTTAGCTCAACTATCTCCTCACGAACATCATCATCATCAACCAGGTTCAGAGGGTCAATGGTTTGTTTGCCACCATGAGTAGCCACCACCATACACTGCCCCTCATTCTTTGGATTTTGAACTATATTGCTAAGCAATGTACCTTTCTGGCACTGGTTAAGTTGCATTGATATTTGACTGAACTGTTGCTCCAGCTGCTTGATAGCAACAAAATGAGACTCGATTTTCTGATTAATGTTGGAGATGTCAGACTTCATCCGCTTCAAGGTCTCATCCTATGTGTCAGCCTTCTTCAACAATCGATCGAACATCTCCTCAACCCTAGAGCTACTAGCACCCGAATCTCGATCATATGGTGGCACATGAGACCATTCCTATAACCATCTCTATGTCCCCAAGCAACATCCCTGTCCTAGCCCCTATTTCTGTCGTAGTAACCTCCTCGATTGTTGTCTATGTAGGTGCCATCCCCATTATAGTTTCGACCTTAGTTTTCTTGACCTTGGCGCCAATAGACCTGATTGGACCCATGGGTGTTGGTTTAGAAACCCTCCATCCAATCAGTGACAAAGAAAGTGTCCTCCTCATAGTAAGGCTCCTTGTACATGGGTGCTTGTGAAGGCTGATGAGCTACTGCATTGACACATTCTTGATTCTGCTTCATCAAAAACTCCACATTGTTCCTAATCCAATCAAGCTCTTGCATAATATCCTCATTTATTTTTGTTTGCACTGAATTAGTACTAATTGTAAATGATCTCTTTGTTGTTGACTTATCCATTGTTCCCCATGCTGATTTGTATTGACAACCTTTTCCATCCTCTCTGCAATCATTGAAAATAGATGATCCGTAAATGATCCTCCTATAATGGTATCAGCAACAACTGGCTATTCTAATTTGGGGATCGATAAAAGATCTTCACTAAGGCGTCATCAACGTTATTGTGGTCAGGGACACCCCTCAAACACTTTGTGAACCTGTCCCACATGGTATTGATCGAATCACAAAGAAGTTGCTCGAAGTTGTTGATTTAGTCCTTCAACTTCAGCTTCCTTGACCTCGGGAAGAACCTCTCCAAAAAGGCCTTCTGCAATTCAAACCAGCTGGTGATCCAACTCTATGGGAGTACGGATGTATGGATGAGCATAGCGCTACATCACCTGTTAGAGACAATGGGAAGACATGGATCCTAACAACATCCATAGACAGATTCTGCCTTCCCATCATACTCTTACATAGAAATACAATGTTGTGTACATGGTTATACGGATCCTCTAATGGTAAGCCTGCGAACATCCCACGATTCTATAGTATTTGAAGTAAGCCTCTTAAAACAATGAACTTTATTTCATCTAGCAGTGGTGGTAATACAATAGTTCCAGTGACATCCATTGCCATAGGATCAAGATGATATTGATTCCATGTATGAGTCGTGGTGTTAAGATCCTTGGTTGTGGGTCATTATCCTCAAGCGGAGGTGGGTTATTGTTCTCATTCTAGTTCTGGTTCGGTGCTGCATTTACTACATTATTTATACATTGTTTGCATTTTCCTGGGCCATTATTCACAGTGTCCTTTGGATCTCAGGGTCAAATAGAGTCAAGGGAATGCCTCGACTTTGAGGGTTGTGCATACATTACACCTGTGCTCTAAAACAAAAGCAACAAAAACATAAAATGAGGGAAATACAGATTAATTCCTAAATCACTCAAATTAAACAATCCTAGCCGTATACCTCGGCAATGGCGCCAAAATCTTTATGTTACCAAAGCTACACCTCTTTTTTGAAGGTTAAAGTAGTCATTGTCAAGTTATATAACCTAACCAAGGTTTGGCTCAATCCCACAGGGAATATGGTAGACTTAAGAGTAATTTCAAGCAATTTGAGTTAATTAATCTACTTATCTCCTCGACGCGGGGGGGAGGGGGGTTAAATTGCAGAAAGTAATCCTAAACTAAAACAAATGTGTGAAACTAGTAAGAAGGGTAACTAGGGTATTGTGTTCTCCATGATTCCCTAACTTGGTATTACTATATAATCACATTCTTTTCTAATGTGTTGCATGCAAACGGTAAGTTAAGTTTACCAAACCCTTTGATCCAGGCGAGAGGTAAATTTCACGAAGTGATTTGATCCATCCTCGTAGTTTGACATTACTAACCCTTACCTATTATCCCAGTACAACCTCCCCTTGATTCAGTTTGGTTGATTAGACGAGAAAATATCAATCGAATCCTGTTAATTAATCTCTTTTCCTATTCATTACTACCTTGATCCAGTCAGTAACACTAGGCGAGTTCTAACGTTGGCCACCGTTAAAAAAGCAATCAAAATGAAGAGAATTAATTAATACATGCATGCAAACGTTCCAAGAATTATGAATTATCCGATTTTACCTTGTTAGTTCTTCATGATTCCCATAATCCTAGTTATGTATTTAGCTACTCATTATCATTGTAGATGCAATAATCATGATATAGAATAACATAACTAAGCATTTACAAAGATGAAATTAAGAACAAGAAATCCAAGCACTTTAATGGAAATCACAAAGTATGAACTAAAGTCACAAAATAATGTTTCTCTCTTCTCTCGTACGTTCTCACCTCGTAGTGTTTAAAATACAAATCCAAAACAAAATAGGAGAACAAGATTCAGAAGGCAATACAAACATGTCTACGGCCCGTATCGGGTCTTTGGACTTCATTCTTCAATTCTGGGTTAAACGTCTATGAGACCTTTCTACGGGCCGTAGAACTTTATACAACCTGTATAAGGTTTCGTTTGATGACTTTTCAGTAATTCTTAATTTCTGATCATCAGGGTACGAGACCTCATCTATGACTCATACTTCATTCTATGGCTCGTCTGACAGTTCATAGATTCAACTTCAGAAAATCACCCCTTCACTACATTTTGCTAAGAACACCACTCTACGGCTCGTGAAAACTTCCACAGCCCGTAAAGAGTGTCGTAGAATAGCAGAAACTTCAACAACTGCACACTTAGCCCAAAATCGTACCAAATATTGTAATCCTAAAAAACAAACATTAAAACACATCAAACCCACTAAAATCGCTTTGAGAACACACAAAATTCAAAGTTTAAAGTATCAATGGTACTGTATTTTGGCAGCATATAATCCTTCCACCCATAAAGTCCTCTTTAAAGTATTTTACCTTTTCTTTAAGTTCCTTGAAGTTAATATGCATGCTTATGATGATTTCATGTTGCATTATATTATTTAATGCTTTTAATGATGCCTTATAATATTTTACCAAATATATGCATGTATATGAGCTATTCATGATGATCCAAATAATGGAGTTTGTCAATGTTGAGATTTGGGCTATATTACTTATCTTTAAAAGAGTATATTCTCACGATTTATATGATTTATGATTGTTCCATTTAAAAGCCTAGCCCACCTTATTTACAAGTAAAATCTTCCCTTGTTAAAGTTGAGTTTGAAGTTAGGATTTTTCAAATATATAAGGATGCTGACAATTGCCCTAAAGATAATTTCAGAAGGTCCCAAAGATAAAAGGACAATACTCACTTGGTGGTTCTTAAGTTCGAGCTACTTCTATGATCACTACTTATGATTCTAAGTGTCATTAATTTGACTAAACTATGTTTTAAAGATTCCGTGGGATGACTTAGCACCGGGTAGACTTTGGAATGGGGTTATTTCGTTAGTTGAGGCATGACTCTTAAAGATAAATCTCATTATCCCTACTATGTCCCACCATAGGAGCCCTTGTAGGCTAGGCTTGTGGATCCACGTAGGCCATTTATTTTATTAAGATACATGCGAAGTTGATGGAGTTCCACTAGGCAAGTGGTCTCCCCGTGCCGATGTGAGGGGTTATGTTGGATTTCACGTAGTAGCTCATATGGTCTTATATGCAAGTTTAGGTTTTCTCCCAGAAGTTTATGATTCTATGATATGATCTTATTACATGTGATTTCTCATGCATTGGACTCTTATTCATATTGAGCGATATTCCTTGTGCATTCTTAAGCTCATGTTTATGTATCTTACTATCTTATGTATATCTATATGTTTTACTTATGAATGATGGCATTACAATTTCATGCTGGTATTGTGTCTCTCATACTAGTATATTCCAACATACTAATGCATATTTTTCATAAATGATTTAACCATGTAGGGACGAGTACTCCTCCACTGTATCATGGCTAATATTTGGCATCCAGAGTAGCACTTTTATTTGTGGTGAGCCCTTAGTTCGGGCCTATGCCTTTTTCCACTCTATCTTGTATGTGGCTGTTTTGAGGCTTCTACTTTCTATGTAGTTAAACAATGGAGTCTTTTTGATTTGATGAAACTCAACTTTTATCGGTTTCGTTCATCAATGTTGTGAAACCCCGTGTTCCTCGTCTAACATATATATATAGGGTGACATGTCATATAAGACATATATGATTTTGGATAGAACCTAAGGATAATAAGGATGCCGATAAATGGTAATGTCAAGGACCTAAAGTTTTAAGCCAAAGGAATACCCTAAATACACATTCGAGATTAAAGACATGACCCGAGTGACATCTCGCCCTTTTCAAAAGGTTTAAATTAGGTTTCACTTTTTGGATGGGACTAAAAGTTTATAATTTTCTAATAATGAACTTTATAAAGGTTATTTTAATAGCACAAAGGTCATACATAAAGCTTTGAAATCAAGAAAGTTTCAAGATAAAGGTTGGCCAAGGTTAGCGTAAGTTTCTTTAAGAAATCCTTCTTAACTTTGGGTCAAATGTACTAGGCCATATCTCCCAAAATATAAGGAGTTAAAAGGTTCATGACTTATAAAATTGAAGACCTATGAGTTTAGTTTGCAACGCATAGAACCGCGCATCAAACCAAACTCAATAAAATGTTATGAAAGTTTTACTGTCACTGCTTGAGTAGGAAATTGGGACATGGGTTGGGTCGGGTCAACCTACCTTAATGGTCGGCTAATTTGAGTTTTTTAAAGCTCAAATCAGTGCCATTTCATCCCCAGATAGTTTATAAACTGAAGGAAAAGTTCCCTCAAGGTACCAAAGGAATTTGAGTAAGTTTTTCGCATTTTTACCATTAAAATTTATCCGTGTGCCTAGAAATGCGTGCCTTACGCTTTGCAATTCTTTTCCCCTCGTATTAGCTGTGTTTGGAACTGTAAAGAAAGTGGTGTTCTTGTTGGTTATTTTTGGTCTACAGCTGGTGTGTTCAGGTAATAATTTTGGGGCTCCTTTACGGTCATTTTTACAAAGTTTTATGGACATTACCTCGCGTAAATGCTCTTTGTAAATCTGGTCATTAATGCTAAATTTTGGACTGTTTATAAGTGTCTTTAGGCTACGTATATATAATTTTTGCAAAGTTTAGGACGTAAGGGACAACTCTCATGATGAAAATTTGGGCAATAAGACGTCCATTGGGAAGGTATGTTAAGGCTAAGCTCCGTCCCTCTTTTTAGCACAAAATTCAAGAAGTTTCCCAAAACGTCAAATGTGATATTTGACAATTCTGTTACTAGAAAGACCTTCTGTGAAAGACATTGGAATTGCAGCTGAGTTATTTTCATGATGGTATTAGGTTGAAAATCTATTTGTTCGCTTAAACTGGACATTCAATATCTATATATCATTTTATCGGTTTTTCCCGGCTACCTATTCATATGTTTAAGGTGTTTCACTTCTTGGTATAGTGACATTAAAATAAATGTAGAATGCAAAGGAAATGTAGTATTCTTAATTAGTCCTTTTTCCATAAAAAAATGTAATTGAAGCATTTAACAAGTAACACGCTGGTTTCCAATATTCTCTAGTGAAATGCTCCTACTTAAACTACTAAGGCACTTGATCCTATTTAAACTACAGGTCGGCAAATATGATGCCGGTTAGCTACTAGAAAGGACCACCATTGCTAGCATTTGGTTGGGTATGTCATGCATTTGCATCTATATATATGTATTCACGACAAGCGATACTCGAGCATACCATGCATATTTGATTACAAGCTGGTTGATTATTGGCCATTAAGGTTACTTAAGTTTTGGATACAGGTGGTATTTCTATTACCCTTTTTCTTACTGTTATCTATGGTTTCATATTCTTTCTTACATACCAGTACATGTTTATTTCTAATGACGTCTCATTACCTGGGGAAGCTGCATTTTATTTCGTGCGTGCAGGTTTAGGTAGGGACTCTGATTGACCCCTCCATTAGGAGCCCCATTTAGTTGTGAGTTGGTAAGCTCCACCTCTTCCTGAACTTTCACAGGATGCTTACTTTTTGTTGTACAGTTGGGTATAGTCAGGCCCTTGTCACGACAGTATTAGTGGTTCTCTTAGAGGTTATTGTGGACATGTTATTGCGGGTTGGTCCTTTTGTGCCTTTCAATCTCCATTCATAAGATTGGCGTATATATATAGTTTGTACCTGTACCTCTATTGTGGAAGCCTTGTTGGCTAGCTAGTACTTTATCATTTTGGTTTACTTATCTTGATGTACCTGATTTATTGTTGACCAGGTAATGACCTAAACAGTTCTGGCTTAGCTTTTTCTAAACATTATGCAGCCCGATTTTCTTCTCATCCCTACTTTAGTTAACTAGCATGTTTAGTGGCTTACCCGGCCAACAGCGGTATCAGGTGCCAGTCACGCCTCCCCTCTCTTTGGGGCGTGACAAACATGGTATCAGAGCAGGTCACATCCTAGGGGAGTCCACAATGTCGTGTCGAGTAGAGTCTTGCTTAATGGTGTGTTGTGCACCACACTTATAATTAGGAGGCTATGAGGCATTTAGAATGGCGTAATGTTGTACCATTCACTTAATATATTGTGCTATAGAGCAAAGTTGTAAGGACATATAAAATCTTAATCGTGCTTTGTGGTTTGTTTTGTTTGTTAGGTTGTCTATATTCAGGAAATGGCGTAATGTGGGGGTAGATATGGATTTGAGAGAAGGTAACAGTTGTTCTTTGTCTGGTCAGACAGATACGCTCCCTGTTGAGCCACACAGAGAGCCTCTAGTATCCATAGTACAAGATTCACCAGCACCTGTTGAGGGCTAAGGAGGTCCAGTACCCCCAATCTTACGAGAGACTGGGGAGCAAGGTATGAAAGAGGATGTTCAGCTACTGACTAGGATGGTTTCTATTCATGAGAGACAACTAGAGGCGAGAGCAAACACCAAAAGGGTTCAAACAGAAAGCTCAAAGGTCCAAAAGTTTCTTCACTTGGCCCCTCCAGTATTTACTGGGTCCAGTCCCACTAAGGATCCACGGGACTTTATAGACCATATGTATAGAGTATTGAGGGTGATGCATGCCTCTGTCACCGAGGTAGTGGAGTTGGCTTCTTTTCAACTATGTGATGTCGCCATCTTATCGTACGAGGCGTGAGAGAGATCCAGAGGTCCTAATGCTGCGCCAGCAAAGTGGGAGGACTTCTTTGAGGCATTTTTAGCCCATTACTTACCACAGGAGGTGCGGGAGGCTCGTCTTGACCAGTTTATCAATTTTAGGAGGGGGATATGAGTGTAAGGGAGTATAGCCTTAGGTTTAATTCTTTGGCTAGGTATGTACCAGATATTGTACGTACCATGAGTGCTAGAGTTCATCGTTATATGGATGGTTTGGGGGATCATTTCATCAGAGACTACAGGATAGCCTTTTTATAAGATGGTGCAGATATTTCCCGTATTCAGGCTTTTGCTCAGACTATAGAGGATCTTTCTCGTCAGATTCGGGATACCCATAGAGATTGGGAGAAGAATAAGAGGGCCTATACTATGGGGTCTTATAGGGAGCCATGGGGTGATTTTAGGCCTCCTTTTCACCGATATCCACCTTCATCAGCGGATAGTTCCCCGCCACAGATACAGGGGCAACGATTTAATCATTATATTTAGTCATGTCAAGGGCAGAGTTCACACCAGCCTGAGAGCCATCAACAGGAATACTTTGCTCCAATGACACAACCTATTCCTCCATATGCAAAATGCGATAAACTTCATAGTGGGCAGTGTATAAAGGGTGCAAGTGGATGTTACCATTGTGGGCAAACATGACATTATATTAGCTAGTGCCAGGGTTATTTAGAGGTACAACAATTCACCCTTCAAAATCTACTGCAGCCTCTTGATCCCCTGTACATGCTCCCCGACCAGATCCATAGCCTACTCAAGGTCATGGTAGGGGGAGAGGTAGAGGAGTCAATTAAGGTTCTACTAGTAGACATAATCGCTTTTATGCACTCATAGGCCAAGAAGATTTAGAGGCATCTCCCGATGTGATCATAGGCATATTGATGGTACATTCTCATGTTGTTTATGCACTGATACATCCTGGCTCCATATTTTCATATATTATTTCATTCATCACTGGTAAGCTTGATATGAGACCAGGGTTATTGCCGGGGTCAGTTAGGGTATCTACCAATCGGTGACTCAATTATAGCTAGTCATGTCTGTCAATTTTGTACAGTGTTAATTTAAAGCATCCAACCTCTGCTGATTTAATTGAATTTATGCTAGATTTCGATGTTGTTATGGGTATGGATTGGTTGGCAGCTTGTTATGCTAATATTGACCGTCGACCGAAGCTAGTCCACTTTCATTTTCCAGGTGAGTCGATCATTGAATGGAAAGGCAATGTTGCCTCGCCCAAGGGTAAGTTTATTTTATAATTTAGGGCTCGGAAGCTGATCGATAAAGGTTGTATATACCATTTAATTCATACTAGGGATATTGATAAGGAGTCGATGACCCTTCAGTCAGTCCCTATTGTGAATGAATTCTCGATGTTATTCCCTGATGAGCTCTCAGGGATTTCCCCCGAAAGAGAAATTGATTTTGCTATAGATTTGCTCCTGAACACATAGCCTGTATCCATTCCTCCCGACAGAATAGATCCTGAAGAGATAAGGGAATTGAAGGAACAACTGAAAGACTTACTTGATACAGGCTTCATTAGGCCAAGTACATCTCCATAGGGCGCTCCAGTTCTTTTTGTTTGAAAGAAAGATGGCTCCTTATGGATGTGTATTGATTACAGATAGCTAAATAAAGTCACTATCAAGAATAAGTACCCTCTTCCGCGGATTGATGACTTATTCGACCAATTGCAGGGTGCCAAATGCTTTTCAAAGATTTACTTGAGATCCGAGTACCGCCAGTTGCGAGTCAGGGATGTTGATATTCCAAAGATATTATTTAGGATGAGGTATGGACATTTTGTGTTCCCTGTCACGTCTTTTGGGCTTACAAAGGCCCAAACAACGTTTATGGATCTAATGAATTGAGTCTTCAAACCATTCTTGGATGAATTTGCGATCGTGTTTATTGATGACATCTTGATATATTCACGGTCAGAAACTGAGCATGCAGATCACTTATGAACTATATTACAGACTCTCCAGGACAATAGGTTATATGCTAAATTCTCTAAATGTGAGTTTTGATTAACTTCTGTATCTTTTCTTGGCCATGTTTTTACAGGCATGGTATTAAGGTTGATGGCCAGAAGATACAAGCAATAATGGCCTGGCTGAGACCATTGAATCCGACCGAGGTCCGTAGCTTTTTAGGTTTGGCAGGATATTATAGGAGGTTTATTGAGGGATTCTCCTCTATCTCTGCACCACTAACTATATTGACACATAAAGTAGCTAAGTTTCGATGGATTGAAGCATGTGAGCTGAGTTTTCAAGAGTTAAAGAAAAGGCTTACCACCATACCTATCTTGGCTCTTTCGGATGGAACCGAAGGCTATGTCGTATATTGTGATGCCTCGAGAATTGGCCTAGGTTGTGTTCTTATGCAGCATGGTAGAGTTATTGCATATGCTTCCAGATAGTTGCGATATCATGAACAAAATTATCCTACCCATGATCTTGAGCTCGCTGCGGTTGTATTTTCCCTAAAGATTTGGCGACATTATCTATACAGAGTTCATGTTGATATTTTTATCGACTACTAGAGCCTTCAATATTTATTTAAATAGAAGGAGTTGAACCTACAATAAAGGAGGTGGCTAGAATTACTAAAAGATTATGATGTCGACATTTTATACCATTCCGATAAAGCTAATGTTGTTGCTGAAGAACTTAACCAAAAGTCCATGGGAATTCTAAGCCATCTTGAAGCTTATAAGGTTGATATGACAAAAGACCTGTGCCAGCTAGCTGGTTTGCAGGTGCGATTGGTAGATACAGAGGATGGAGGTGTAACTATTCAAAATACAACAGAATATTCCATTGTTAATGAAGTAAAAGAGTAACAGCGCGAGGGTTCTAAGCTTACAACACGGAGGGAGAGCGTTTCACAATAACAACATCCTTTATTTGAGCTGACGGGAGATGGATTCCTTAGGTACCAAGGCCACTTAGGTGTGCCAGATATCGGAGGACTCCATGCCAGGATTCTTTTTGTGGCCCATTATTCTAGATATTCAACCCACCCTGGAGCAACAAAAATGTATTGGGACCTTCGACAAATCTATTGGTGAAATGGCATGAAAAAGGATATTGTAGAGATGGTAGTCGAATGTCCCAATTGCCAGCAAGTTAAAGCAAAACATTAGAGACCTAGAGGCTTAGCTCAGTATATTGAGCTTCCGCTATGGAAATGGGACATGATAAATATGGACTTTATCACTGGTTTGCCTCATACTCCATGCAAGTATGATTCTATTTGGGTAATCATTGATACTTGAAAAAATTTGCTCATTTCTTGCCAGTAAGAACGACATATTCAGTGGAAGATTATGCTAAGCTTTATATTTAAAAGATTGTTCGCTTTCATGGAGTTCCATTATCTATTATATCTAATCGAGGGGCTCAATTTATCGCACATTTTTGGAAGTCTTTTCATAAGGGTCTGGGCACTAAGGTGAATCTCAGCACCGCTTTTCATCCACAAACTGATGGGCAAGCAGAGCATACCATCCAGACCGTTGAGGATATGTTATGTTCCAGTGTGCTGTACTTTAAAGGGAGATGGATGATAATCTACCTCTTATTGAGTTTACTTATAATAATAGCTTCCAAGCTAGTATTCAAATGGCGCCTTATGAAGCACTATACGGGCGAAAATATAGGTCGCCGATCGATTGATTTGAGGTTGGGGAGGAAAAATTGCTAGGCCCTAATCTAGTTCATTAAGCGATGGACAAAGTGAGACTTATTAGAGACCAACTGCAAACAACCCAAAGTTGGCAAAAGTCTTGTACAGATGTTCAACGACAAGACTTAGAGTTTGATGTAGAAGATTCAGTCTTCTTGAAGGTATCACCTATGAAGGAAATCATGCGGTTCGGAACTCAGTCCTAGATATGTTGGACCGTATAAGATTATTCAAAAGATTGACAAGGTTGCATACGAGCTTGATTTGCCTTCAGAATTAGGGGCAGTCCATCCGGTATTTCATGTATCAGTGTTATGGAAGTGCATTGGAGATCCTTCACATAATGCTCACAATGAAGATATCCACATTGATGAAAAATTGTCTTATGGTGAGGTGTCAATGGCTATTTTAGATCGACAAGTAAGAAATCTTCGGAATAAAGAAGTGGCCTCCGTAAAAGTATTGTGGCGGAACAACAATATTGAGGAAATGACTTGGGAAGCAGAAGAGGAAATGATAAAGAAGCACCCCAGCTATTTACAAATTAAGGTGAGTCATATTTTAAAAGTTGTTCGTCATCTTTCTATAGTAACATAATTTTTAAATGAGTTGGGAGCGTACTTTATATGGGTTGTTACGCGATAGCTATACAAAGCTTATAATTAGAAATTTCTTTTCGAAGTTGATTTATGGATTGGACGAATAAAAGGTATATCCTCAAAAGTCACATTTCAAGAGTTAGTAGTGCAACCAAGACGCTGTCCAGATACATTCGTGGACGAATGTTCTTAAGAGGGGAGACTATTAAACCCCGTGTTCCTCGTCTTTCATATATACATATAGGGTGGCGTGTCCTATAAGACATATATGACTTTGGATAGAACCTAAGGATAATAAGGCTGCTAATAAGTGGTAATGTCAAGGACCTAAAGTTTTAAGCCAAAGGAATACCCTAACTACACATTTGGGATTAAATACATTACCCAAGTGGCCGATCGCCCTTTTCGGAAGGTTTAAATTTGTTTCACTTTTCGGATGAGACTAAAAGTTTATAATTGCTAATAATGGTTTTTAAAAGGTCATTTTAATATAACAAAGGCCTTACATTAAGTTTTGGAATTAAGAATGTTGCAAGATAAAGGTTGGCCAAGGTTAGCGTAAGTTTCTTTAAGAAATCCTTCTTAAATTTGTGTCAAATATAACAGGCCCTATCTCCAAAAATGTAAAGAGTTAGAAGGTTCAAGACCTATCAAATTTAATATCTATGAGTTTGTTTTGGAATGCATAAAACTGCGCATCAAACCGAACTCAGAATAAAATGTTATGACAATTTTACTATGACTGCCTGAGCAGAAAATCGGGTCATGGGTCGGGTCGGGTCGACCCACCTTAATGTTGGCTAATTTAAGCTTTTTAAAGCTCAAATCTGTACCATGTCGTCCCCAAACAGTTTATAAACTGAAGGAAAGGTTCCCTCAAGGTACCAAAGGAATTTGAGTAGATTTTTTGCATATTTTTCGTTAAAATTTATCTATGTGCCTAGAAATGCGTGCCTAATGCTTTGTAATTATTTCCCCTCGTATTAGCTGTGTTTGGGCTGTAAACAAATGGTTTTCTTGCTGGTTATTGTTGGTTTGCAGCTGGTATGTTCAGGTATAATTTTTGGGGCTCTTTTACGATCATTTTTACGAAGTTTTACGGACATTTCCTTGCGTATACGCTCTTTGCCGAATTCGGTCATTAATGCTAAAGTTTGGACTGTTTATAGGTGTCTTTAAGTTGTGTATATATAGGGTTTGTGAAGCTTAGGACATAAGGAACAACTCTTGTGAAGAAACTTTGAGCAATAGGATGTCCGTTGGGAAGGTATATTAAGGCTAAGCTCTGTCCCTCCTTTCAGCGCGAAATCCGAGAAGTGTCCCAAAATGTCAAATGCGATATCTTACTATTCTGTTGCTAGAAAGATCTTCTATGAAAGACATTGAGATTGCAACTGAGTTATTTTCATGATGGTATTAGGTTGAAATTCCATTCGTTTGCTTAAACTTGACATTCAATATCTATAAATCATTTTGTTCGTTTTTCCCAACTATCTATTCATATGTTCGAGGTGTTTCACTTCTTGGTAAAGTGCCATTTAGATAAATGTAGAATACGAAGGAAATGTAGTGTTCTTAATCAGTCCTTCTTCCATACAAAAATATAATTGTAGCATTTAACAAAGAATGCATTGGATTCCAATTCTCCAGTGAAATGCTCATACTTAAACTACTAAGGCACTTGATCCTGTTTAAATACTTTCTTTCACTAGTTGACATGGGAAAAGGTATAAGAAATACGTAAAGAACCTTTATGAGCACTTTCAAAGTTAAGGCTTCGTTCTAAATGCTGAGTTAAGTTGTCAAACTTATTCAAAAGACATGTGAGTTTCCACAAATCCGGAGTATATGCTACGACAATGATTATGATGATATTAGAATAAATGTACCAATGAGCCAAGATTGGCTAAATTTATGCTATGGCTTACTATGTGCATTTTCTATTCATATCATACATTGCATGTTACGTATGGACTTTGAGCTATAATCGGAGGTATGGGGCCTATTTTCTCAAATGATATATATATGGTACAGATGGCCACATGTCGGCAAATATGATGTCGGTTAGCTATTGGAAAGGACCACCATTGCTAGCATTTGCTTAGGTATGCCATGCATTTGCATCTATATATAAGTACTCACGACATGCAATACTTGAGCATACCATGCATATTTGATCACTAGGAGGTTGATTAATGGCCATCAAGGTTACTTAAGTTTTGGTTACAGGTGATCTTTTTATTACTCTTTTTACTACTGTTATTTATGGTTTCACATTCTGCCTTACATACCGATACATGTTTATTTGTACTGATGTCCCATTGTTTGGGGACGCTATTTCGTGCGTGCAGGTTCAAGTAGGGACTCTGATCGACCGCTCCACTAGGAGCCCCATTCAGCTGTGAGTTGGTAAGCTCTAGCTCTTCTTAGAGCTTTCACAGGATGCTTACTTTTTGTTGTACAGTTGGCTATAGTCGGGGCCCTGTCCCGGTACTATTAGTGGTTCTCTTAGATGTTATTGTGGACATCTTATTCTGAGTTTGTCCTTTTGTGCCTTTCAATCTCCAGTCATAAGATTGGCATGTATATATAGTGTGTACTTGTACCTCTGTTGTGGCAGCCTTGTCGGCTAGCAAGTACTTTATCATTTTGGTTTACTTATCTTGATGTACATGATTTGCTGGTTACTAGGTAATGACCTAAACAGTCCTGGCTTAGATTTTTCCAAATATTATGCTGCCCGATTTTTTTCTGATCCCTAGTTTAGTTAACTAGTATGTTTAGTAGCTTACCTAGCCAATAACGGTCTCGGGTGCCAGTTGCGCCTCCCCTCTCTTTGGGGCATGATAGATGTAGTGATTGGTGTACATTATGGACAAAATATTTTAGTTATCATGTGTTTTAATGTTGCTTCATTGTCTTAAAAAGGCCCACAGACCCTTTCCCATTTTACTTCCGCATTTCCTTATGCTTGATGCCTATGAATGCTTAAGATATCTAAGATGACTTGGGTGAGGTGCCCTCGGGTATCTCATTATCCATGTGAATACTATGGCCCTAGATTGGGTCATTACAATTTCATCATGTAGAGACAGGTGCTCCTCCCCTGGCTCATGGCTAGTTCTTCTAACATTCAAGACTAGTTTTATTATGGTGAACCCTTAGTTTAGGACTCCACCTATTTCCTTTCGTGCCATGTATTTTAGACTTGAAATATTTGTGGTGTTTGGAGGATTTTACTTTTTATGTTGTTCAAATTTCGAATCTTTTCTATTTTCTAGAAACCGACCATTTATTGGTTCCCAATTATATATAGTCTAGTTGGTAAGTCTATGGACGATATGTATGTTTTAAGATGACGTTTTTATTTCAAATAATGTTCCATAGTCCGTACCTTGTTTACTTCTGCAAATGTATGAGTTTTTGGCCTGTGAATGCTTGATATGCAAAGATGGCTTAGATGAGGTGGCTATAAGTGTCTCATTCACTGTGTGACGACTACTTCCTAGGCTTGGATCATTACACTCTTGAACTTTTCGATGCATTTTCTTAGT
Organism: Solanum rostratum; assembly: GCA_029948455.1. NCBI lineage: Eukaryota > Viridiplantae > Streptophyta > Magnoliopsida > Solanales > Solanaceae > Solanum > Solanum rostratum. The sequence continues at coordinate 14,930,127 of CM057055.1, forward strand.
CACTATTGAAGATTCTGAAATAGCTCTGTCTTCCCGTGTGTGCTAAGCTCGACTTGTTTTACCATTTTGTCTAGCAAAGTGGAAGCTACCTCAAATGGTTACTTCATAATACCACCACCCACAAGTTGGTCAGCTACGACATATTAGTATTGTTAATACTCTGAAAAAAATATTTGCAACAAAACCTTATTCAAGAGATCATGATATGGACAATGCAACGAATTCTTGTGAAAACGAAGCCATGTTTCATTCAAAAGTTCATCATCACGCTCTGATAATTCATTTCATCTCGAACATGGAACATTTTTGGATGACGGAAAGCATCTTTCAAGAAAAACATCAGTCAATTCTTCGTAATAGGTAATAGAGTAAAGAGGGACCACCTATAACCAATGAGATGGTTCCCAATTAGAGAAAAAGGGAACACCCGCAATTGACTAGCCTCTTGTGTGACACCTTAAAAAGTGAACAACTCGTAAACATCCACAAAGTTCCTAAAATATTTATGGGGATCTTCATGAGCTAACCCCCCAAACAAGCCTTTTATTTGGAGTAATTGGAGTATTGGACTCGTCACATGGAAGTTTAAGTTTCCACCTAAAAGAGGCAAGTAGATTGCACCTACCCAACCCATATTCACTACATGTGGATCCTCATTGTGATATCCTTCATTCATCATTCCCGTATTTTTAGTAACATCACCTTGTTCTCTCATTTTAGCATCTGAAGAAAACACGAAAAACATAAACATAAATTAGAAGCAATAATTACTAAAAAAAAAGTTTAAAATAACACTTCAATGTAAGACTAATGCCTATCCCTGACAAGGGTGACACTTTTTATAACACAGACACTACCCATGTACTAGTGGAAGAGTAGGTGGTTGCTAGCAATATAAACCCCACTTTAGAGTTAGGGTAAATCCCACAGGGACTGAAATGTGAGATTCTAACCTTGAATTTGTTAGTTGAACAAGTTATTTATAATCTCTATGAGAAATGATTTGGAATTATACAAAACTATTACCAACTCGTGAGTTAGAACAATTAAAATGTAATCAATGGATGAAAGTATATCAGAGGTGTGCATAGTTGGATATGATTCTAATGAATGGATCTCAATTATTGAATCAAGGGGTAAAATTTGCTTATGGGTAGGCTAGAAAGTTGGTAATCACAATCACTGTTAAGTCAATTGTGATGTATCGATGTGAATCAATTAAAACCTCATATGCAATTTACACAAGAATAGAAGGAACCTATGCATATTAATTGCTAAATGATCCAAAATCTTTGTTATTTGGACCCTATTACGTCATTTAACATAAACACGTGTTATATTTACGACTATTATGCAATCCTTTCACTCCAAATATTCGTGTTCATGCAATACCCAGAGATCTAAATATAAATCTAAGTTTGCAACCTAATATCAACAATTATAATTGAATGAAAGCATAAACCCACAAAAAGTTAACATAAAAACATTAAATAAATCAAAGACCCATTACAAGAAATTAATATCCAACTACACTGCACTCCCCCAACATTGGGGTTTTAGCAAATCATGCTAAAATTAAGAATAGAGTTACCAAGAGGATTTTTCAAGGCAATAGTTTCCAACAACAAGAAGAAATTTGATGTAGAGTCTCCCTTTCTTTTCTCAATTATCCCTATGAAAAACAAGTACAAGATTCAAATCATTAAAAGAATGAAAAGTGAAAGAATCTTTTTCTTCCAGACAGGAGTGTGTGCTCTAGATTGTATACTCGCCTTTTATATCATCAGAAAAAAAAAGACCCTTTTATACCATTTGGCGGTCAAATTCAAGACCGTCAAACACATTTGGCGATCCATCTAATAGTTACACCATCGTCGGCTTGAACAACTTTTAAGCATCCTGATTTTTGTAATGTTCAGCGTTCAAACTGTAGGTTGCCGACTTTATTCGGTGATCCGCTGAATAGCAACATCCATCGCTAAGTTTAACATCATTTTTGACTTCATTCCTACCGGGCTTTCTAAATTTCGGCAATGGCCATTTAAACCACCAAATAGATTCAGCAATCCACCAAACATGCTCTTTCATTGTTGAGTTACAATACTATTTGATGGATTTAACTTTGTAAACTTTGGCGACTACTGTGCCTGCTCGGCATACCACCAAACATGTTAGGCGATGGTCAAGTTGACCTTCTTCTGTGCATTTTTGCTTTTTTTGACTTGATTTTCCATGATTTGTCCCCTTTTGCGGCTTATTCCTCATTCCTAGTATCAAGCACGTATTTAGATTATTTTTAAGGTAAAGTGGCTTATTGACGACAATATCTAAGGCATTCTACACTCAATTTGAGTCAAAATTATGGACTCATCAGCTCACAGTGTACCCCGTATAGATAGTATCTCAATGTTTTGAACATAAAAACTACCACCGCCAACTCTAAATCATGGGTTGGTAGTTACACTTTTGAACTCTCAATTGTTGGGAGGCATATTACTCAACCTTGCAACATCCGAACACGTCCCAGGCCAATCATAAGAATGTGAGATAACTAAAAATCATCTGATAACCAATACACAAGTAACAAAATCTCAAAATGTCAAAAAATACTCTGTCAGCCCCAATTGTTGGCTAAGATAACAAATCTAACATGTACAACCTCAGACTAGTGTCGTTCTCAATACTCATTCTATTAATAGTAGATTCACATATTCCAACTCAGTTTATGAGAAAGAAAGCCATAGCTTACTTAAAGGATGATCTCACACGCTACAACTCAATCTACAGGAGCCTTGCCCTTCCGAGTGGCCTCAAAATGTCGACAAGTTGTCAAAAATAGGACTGTGACATCAGCAGGGTTATACTAATACTAAAATCTTAAGATGCAAGGAAAAGATTAAGTCCTACGCTAAAAATCAGGAAAAAGGTAGGATCTACATTCGAAATCTCGGAATAAACCCCATATAATGGTCCATACATCTACCCGAGCTTGTACTTGAAATTTAAGCTCAATCCAAGAACCAAAATAATACTAAACAATCTAATACAAAAGTGACATTTCCTTTTGGAATTTAACAATTAGGGCAGTAGCTATTCTATCAAATTAAGTAAAATATTGCAGCTTAAAGTTTCCAATAAAATCAAGTCGAATTTGGGAATATCCATTTATATATGCAAACTTGTACACCGCAAACATGGAGGGAAAACTATCCCAACCCTTCATAACTTAATTGCATCAATATGCAATTCAGAAAGGCTCACAACAACTCAGCTTCCTCGAGCCACGACTTTCAAATGTTGCCTCGTGGCTCCAAAAGTTGATAAAATGACAAAATGTAAAAAAGTGAGGAAGTGATTAGACAAAACTTACCTTAACCAAAACAACTCAATGTTTTGAGCACAAAATCTTTTTGAAGGGTCGAAAACCATTCCAACTCCAAACCTTCAAGAAAATGCACCAAATAAACCTACATTGTAGGAATCAATTTCCATCTTTAAGCCATGCGATTCCGAGCCAAGTAGGTATAGAACCTTACTTCAAAGTTCAACTCTGTACTTGTATTAAGAACAAGTTGACACATGGAAGTCCTTCAACCATAATGATAAATGATAATACAAAAATTAGCACAAAATGAAGCTTGTGACTAGGAGAACATTTCTCTGAACTTGAGTCAAAGAAGAATCAAGCTAGAAGGGGGTGTTTTTCTTACGTCAAAGTTTTTGGAGAACTCTTAAATGGCCGCTGGATGTTTCCCTTTATTAAATGGTGAAGATTACCCTTTTTAAATATCAAAAAGTACCTTTTCAAGGTGGCCTAACCTAACCCTGATCCGTGACCAAGTTTGTCTAAACTGCCTGCAGTAAAATAGTCATAACCTTTTGCTCAGTTTTATATTGATAAGCAATCTATCGCGTTAGAAACTAGACTCGTAAGACTTCAATTTGATATTGTTTATGGTCTCTTATCTTCAAATACATTTGGAGATACACTCCTCCCAAGTTAGTACATCAATAAGATCATGTCCAAACTTCCTTATAATAAATCCACCACGTAAGATTTTGGATTCAAGACACCCCTTGACCTCTAACTTCCATCTGTTAATTAAAGTAACATTATAAAGTTATTCCTTGATACAATCACCAAATTCCTATTTTTCCCCAACATCTTAATGGTGCTTAATGTAAATTACATTAACTTGTCTCATCAAGCATATGCTTGTTATTTCAATCGTTATAACTTATAAGACATTTCATTCCCCCCTCCTAGGAGCATTCATCCTTGAGTGATAACAACACATGTGGAATTATATAAAACAACACTAGAACTCATATAAGACCAAGTATCATATCTTTAATACTCAAATGTGATTCTATTCTCTTAAAATGATTTAATATCATATCTTTAATACTCAAATGTAATTCTATTCTCTTAAAATGATTTAAATTCACACCTAAACATCAAGTCCTGAGTCAACCACGCTCCTTGCCTAATTTGGCCATTTTGAAGCTGATGAAACTATCTAAATTTTATTTTGAGTCCATTTATCTTGTCTTTAACCCAAAATGGATTTTCAAGCTATAATAGGTCCTTCAACATGGAAAACTGCATATAACATAAAAAGGGAATCGAGCTATCAGTGCTAGTAAGTCATAAATGACGCAAGATGACTATAGAAAAGCTCTAACTAACGAAAAATAAGTGGAAACACAAAAATGACCTGGAGGGTCATTACACTCTATGATCTCTAAGGGTTAGATTTGTCATCAATATAACTCTTCTGGTGACTCTAAGTTGCAAACAATACATTCTGAATCAACTTAACCTTCTTTATGGCATCTCCAAGCATATTAGTATCAAGGCTATCCCCCATAATAGAATCAAACCAACCAATGGGTGATCTACATTGTCGGCCATACAAGGAATCAGAATGAGCCATATGGATGTTGAAATGTTCACTACTTTTGTATGGAGACTTGGCTAAACGTAAATGTTGATCCCATATAGCACCAAAATCTATCACACATACACGAAATATATCCTCCAACACCTTGATGTCCTCTAAGGCTAGCCATCTGCCTAGGGGCAAAATGTTGTACTCATATCCAATCAAGTACCCAACCCATGCCGTATAGCCTTCCAAAAATGGGAAGTGAGAAACAAACCCTAATTAGAAACATTAGAAATAGGCACCCTATAAATCCTAACAATGTAACTAATATAAAGATGAGCCAACTTTTCTATTTGTAAGCACCCAGATTTTTCGAGTGGCATTGCCCCAAGTGTCTTTAAATTGCCCCGGGTGAACTGCCAGGCACCACTCTACGGAGTAGCCTACATGGCCCGTGTGGACTCCCCGGTTGGGACAACTTTGGGATGGAGGGGAATTTTGGTCAAGTGAGGGCACACGGATACTCACACGGTCCGTGTGATGTGATACGGTCCCTGTAGCCCTCAGTGTAACTCACTATGTAAAAATTATTCTAAGTATAGAAGTACCATTTCGTAACTTTGTTGTTCAAAAATTATTTCAAGTACCATTACACGATCGGTGTCACGGCCCATGTGGAATCACACGGACTGTGTAGTCGTCCGTGTGATACCACTTAGCTCTGTGAGATTTTCCTATGTGAGATTCTAAGTAGGGGATCACGACCACTGTTCATGGTCCGTGTGACTTTTCACGGACCATGTGGGTTGGACGGTACTAATTTTAGTCTGTTTCATAATGGCATTTATGTAATTTTGGTTTATTTTAATCATGAATTATGACCTTTTACCTATCCGAAACCCCTAATTCAGCTGAAACCCCTCCTACCTTAATTCATTCTCCTAAAAGATTCTACCCTTCACAAGATCATCTCCCTACTCCTCTCTATACTCCTTTCTCAAGGATCAAAGCTAGGGTCCTATTGGAGTCCAATTCAAGCCTAATTCATCCCTCAAATTCAGCTCCTCAATCAAGGTATGTGGGATTAATTCTTGGCCCCTTTCAATCAAAAAGACCCAAAGATCTTTCAAACTATTTTCATGAATTTTAGTTACTTTAAACATGAGATTTCATTATTTGATTTTATTAAATCTGGTTGATGCATTGGCTGTATTTTATCTATGATTTCAATTCATTTTGATTACTAATATGATGATCTACATTGAGTTATAAAGTATGAACATACATGTCCCCTTTAAAGTTGATTTATGCATGGGTGATCTATACTACTATTTACATGTGGATTTAATTATGGATTTATTAAATCTAGTATTGTGATGTTGATTTTCCACTTGAATCTGTGTTACCTATGCAAACCTCACCTCATGCATTGCATTGCATCCATGAATATAGATATATGGAACTTATGAAGTGGGTTAAGCCCAACTATTTGATGAAATAATTTGATAAGATATTAGCTATGACAAAAAAGGGTTATCACCGGTATGTATATGATTATGGCTCATTGAGCAATATGGGTGCTTGCACCATTATGTATATGAACTATGATTTAACATTTGAGCCTAAATGTGTATTGAATGGTTTGAAATGAACATTACATTTCCTGAAAGCACGTAATGTATAAGTATTCAAGTAGGATGTTTTTGACTTAGCACTGATGGATTAGGGGTGTTAGGGCTATCCCCAAGGGCCCTCTCCCTTTTCTTGAACTATGTGCCAACATAGGAACGTTCACCGTTATCGAAATGACTAGGTCGTAAGGAATGGTTTTACATATATGAAAATCTGATATAATATGAAAAAAGAGGCTGCAAATCCTTCTGAAATGGTGGTTTCGTAAGGAAGGTGACCATCTACTGAAATGGTGAGTTCGTATGGTGTGATGTAGATTACCTTTGGCTAGTAATCTTCTCCCTACCGGTGGGAGGTCCCAATCTATCTAATTCATGTAATAGCTCGCATGAGTTTGATTTCTCGATTATAGTCCAATTCCAGCTTATATGAACATTGTTGCATTTCATGCATCATAAATTTCATGGCATTTAGTATATATACTTCCGTTAAATATATGACTCTTTCTATATTATGTGCCTTTGTCTCCAAACATTTGGTAAGTCATATGCATTGCATGCCTGCAAACTAATTACATTCAAATATACTAACCCATACTCTATGCCTACATGATTTTACCATGTTGGGGGCCAAGCACTTTGAGTACCAACTGGTTGACGAATAGTCCAATTTTGGAGTACACTGTGGTGAGTCCCGTCTTTCAAGGATGAGCCCACTATTTTTCTCTTATGCTACTTCACGACGTTTTTTCGTATTAAGGGTTAGCTCGGAACTTGACCTGGCCCCCGTCCTTGGACTAGAGGCAGTTGTTGGATAGTATGTAATCCTTCTGAAATCAGTTTGTTATATCTAGTACCTTTCTTGTGTATTGTTAGGATGATTTATGAGAAATTCCTATTTGACTATATGTATGTCTGGTGTGGAATTGTGGAAAGTCCCAATCCCCGTATTGCCCCCATAGCGTGAGTCCTATTACCCCGTCCCTTAGAACTATGTGTTATTAAATGAATGCTATTGTTGAACCGATGATGTGGATTAGATACTTGAGGCTTGTTTGGGGACCCTTGGGTTCCCATTCACCGTGTTACATCTAGGCCCTAACCCCGGGTCATGGCGCTATTGTATACTGAACATGTTGAAATGAAATGTCCATCAAAACCCAAAGACAGTCATAACAACCCACACTAATGGGTAAACCTGACACGAATTACATGGTAATCTGCTCCCATTTTCATGTTGGAATAGGAATCCTTCGGAACTCATTGTTAGGCCTTTGATGCTCACACTTTTCCGGCTGACTTGTCAAATACTTAGACACAAATTATGATATATCCATCTTCATACACTACCAATAATGTTGACTCATGTCATGGTACATCATTGTTGCGCTTGAATGAATAGAGTAATGGGTATATTAAGACTCTCAAGTAAAAATCTAATCAAGTCATCCACCTTAGGCACACAAATCTAACCCCCAATACTCAAAACACCATCAAAATCAAGCATCGATTTCTCAGCCTCACCTTTAGTCACCTTGTCTCAAATAAGACACAACTTCTCATCCTTAAATTGTTGCTCACGAATATGATCTATCAAGGATGAATGGGTCTTCACGAAAGCAAGCATACCGACTTTATTAGGAAGTTGTAGCCTCACCAATCCATTGGCTAATCTCTAAACATCGCTAACTAACAGTTTCTTGTCAACTCGAGTAGATGCAAGCCTCCCAATATTAGAAGCATTTCTACTCAATGAAGTGCCTCACTATATTGGCCTTTCCTAGATGGTGTAGAATAGTAAAATCATAATCCTTTAAAAGCTCAATCCTCCTCCTCAGCCTTAAATTCAAATGCCTTTGGCTGAAAATGTACTGAAATCTCCAGTGGTCAGTGAAAATCTCACAATGAACCTATATAGATAATGCCACCACAACTTCAAAACAAAGACAACTGTTGCAAACTCTAGGTCGTGGGTGGGGTAACCTTTCTCGTGTGACATTAATTGCCTAGAGGTATAGGCAATTACCTTCCCTTTCTACCTTAGGACACTTTCTAACCTGACCCCCAATGCATCATAATATGTGGTGCAATCAATACCCTCCTCGCACAAGGTCAAGACAAGTGAGGTAGTCAATAATACCTTAAGATTTTGAAAGCTCTCTTCACATTTATCAAAGTAATAAAATGCTACATTACTTTAGGTAATCTTGGTCAATGGAGCTACGATGGTAGAAATGTCCCAAACAAAATGCCGATAATATCTGGCTAAACTCATAAAACTTAGAATCATTATAGCTGAGGTGGGTCTAGTCTACCCTTGTATGGCCTTAATCTTTGCTAGATCGACCCTGACGTCCTTTTTGGAGACCATATGCCCTAAAAATTCTACCAAGTTTCCCAAAATTCATATTTAGATAACATACCATAAAATTTATCCTCTTTCGAATACAAAATTACAATCCTCAAATGTTTGTCGTGGTATGCCTCGGACTTGGAGTAAACCAAGATTATATCAATAAAACCAATCACAAATGAATCCAAGTACAAATGAAATACTCCATACATCATCTCCATGTATGTTGCAGGGGCATTAGTCAACCCAAATAATATCACAAGAAACTCATAATGGTCATATCTAGTCTCGAAAGTAGTCTTAGGAATGTTAGATGCCCTAATCTTTAACCGATGGTACCCGAATCTTAAATTATTCTTGGAGAACAGTGTTGCTCCCTAGAGTTGGTCAAATAAATCATCAGACATGGAAAAAAGTTCTTGGTTTTGATTGTCACTTTGTTTAATTGTCTATAATCTATACACATTTTCATATATCTATCCTTCTTCTTTACAAACAACATTGGAGCACCCCATGGTGACACAATAGAGTGAATGGACCTCTTATTTAATAGCACCTGAAGTTGATCCTTTAGCTCCTTCAACTCTAGTAGAGCCATGCCATATGTAGGGATAGAGATGGGATTAGTAACCAGCTCAAGATAAACGGCAAACTCAATGTCACAGTCAAGCAAGACCTGTAGGAGATTGGTATAAACTAAAAACTAGAGCAAGAGACTCTAACGAAAGTGACTCAACACTTGCATTTCAAATAAAATCCAAATAAGAAAGACATCCTCTATCAATCAACCTTTGTGCCCAAATGTAAGAGATAACGATACTAGGATAGGAACCACTCGAACCCTTGCATTCGTTCCTCGATCTACAAGGCATGGCTAGGGTTATCGTCTTGTTATAGCAAAGAATAACACGATATAGAGAAAGTCAATCAATACATAATATGACATCAACATCTACCATATCAAGAATAATCATGTCCATTCAAGCATCATACCCCACCAACAATATGAGTCAAGACCAGAACACCCGATCCACTACTAGAGGACTCCTACTAGAGTAAAAACATGTATAGGCTCAATCATGCTATCACATAACAAATCAAATCCAGAGGAGAAGTAGGTAGACACATATGAATAGGTAGATCTAGGTTCCAAAAACACAAATGTAGGATGATGACATATTAGGGTAATACCTATGATAACTAGCTTTGAAGCCTCAGCCTCAGGCCTCCTTAGAAATGTATAACAATGGGTGCTATGACCTCCACTTTTTTGAACCTTGCCCCAGCAATCCTATTGGACCAACGCATCACTCGCACCTCTACCAGGAGCACAACCACCTCTATTTGACTGAGCTCTACCATAGCCTCTAGTCTATGGGGCTGAAACTCTAGCCAGATGCATTGAATCTCTAACTAGGGATAGTAAATAAGTATGATGTAAGCAAGAATAAGTCTATACAGGGAATTATCGAATCATATGACTAGGGTATCAACACCTAAAATGAGATCTCTGAGTGGACTGCTGCTGTGAAGAACCAAATGGAATACTATAGCCTTCTCAGCCCACAGGTCTCTAAACACTGGATGAAGTATGACCACCCTTTGAAGCTAGTAAAGATGCACGAATAGATCCTTGACACTTAGATAAACCACCTCATCGGTAAAACCCTCTACCACTTGATAAGGTACTAGAATAATGATTGGTGACATGGACCCTCTTTGGGTCCCCAAACTCCTCACAAAAAATTAACTCTGCCTCCTTGGTGGTGCCCACAATAGACTGAAATGAAGCTCCCTCACAAGATACCTTGTAAACATAGGATGTAATAGAGAAAACCAAACGCTTCACAAATATACAAACTCTCTATACCTATATCAGTATCAATGATATAGTATGAAGAGATAACTGATAGGAATATGCCTCATACTTTGCAATGGACATGCTACTCTAGGTTAAGATATCAAACTTCGATTGGCTCTCCTCTTGAATGATTCAAGGAATTAAATAATCCTAGAAGGCACCTGAGAACACATCTCACTTCACTGAAGAGGATCCCACTAGTCTAGATTTCCTATATGTCATACCCCACTCTCTAGCAGTACCCAAAAGCTTGAGGGCCACCAAGTGAACACCACATGGATCTACCAACCTACAACCTCTAAAATCCCATGGCATAGTGTCAATAACTCATAAGGATAGTCAACATTACTACCCTGAAACTAGAGTGGTTTGATCATCTGAAACCTCTTATAGCTAAGCTAGTCATCCACTAGAAGAACTAGCTTGGGAACACTTTGTACTGATGCAGGAACTAATGGTGGCTAGCCCACTTAATCATGAACAGCGGGAGCATGTCCTCCTATCCGAGTCTAGGAATATCCCAGTGTACCTATAGCACTACCATCCAGTGCTATGCTTTCAAGCATACCCATTATCCTAAATAAAGTGTCTTATAACAAAGGTGTTGTCTCAATCTCTAGAGGAACCTGTCCCCTCTAAGTTCAATTGTAGACTTGTGAGGAATACCCCTTTCATAGTCTTTGGAAAGGGCTGCTTCTCGAGCATGTCCTTTACCTGTTGCTCGACCACTGCCCCTAGCTGAGGTCTTAATCAAATCCTCAGGTGCTGCCTCTCCTGCCGACTAATGCTTTAGTCCTTGCCATTTTTTAAAAGAACACATGATAACCCAGTATTCAGATACCGTAACTACGCATGACATGATTTGAAAGAATAAAAGGAAGTTTCCTAACAATCTCCATAGCCTCTCAAAAAATAAGCAACAAACTCCTCTATGCTAATCTTAAGAATCTATATGACTAGCTTAACACATGTGAAATCTATAAACCTAAGGCTTTAATAGTAATTTATCACGATCCAAAATCGGATGTGATGACACTTGCCTAAAGCAACCATGATATGTCAGCTTTATAAGGAAATAACATTATAACGTGAAAAATAACACAGAAGTAACATTCTAAACATATAGAGATAAACAACAAGGGAAAGGATCCATAATCTAAAAACCAACCTAAGATTGATGCCACATGTACAAGCCTCTACTACAATTGAAGATGAAGGAAAAATATACAAGTCTCAATTTTCTTTGATTCTCAAATAGAATAAAAACAGTAAGAAATATAACTCTAAAGAGTCCAGTAAAATGGAAAAGTTGCTACCTTTTAGACTATCTCAATTCTAGAGTTAAACATAGAGAGAAGCGTTAATTGGAACCTGGCTCACAACTTACGTATAACTGTAGAAGAAAGATGAGTACTAAACAATACAACACCAAGGAAGAAGAGTTATATCCAAGTAGAGAGTAAAGAACATATGTACTCCCCCCAACAGAAAAGCCAGCACACACCATATGTATCAAAAATCTAGGTATACAGAAATCAATATATTAGTTTTGATAATTTACAAGTACAGAACTAACTGTCAAATCATACTTCATACAGGTATGCACATTAATATAGTGAAATGAAATAAAATAAATGAAATGTAATAAAGTGCAAATAACACAATACAACGTCAAGTACTCATGATGCATGTTTGTCTTATGATACACATTCGGTGATATAATCAGATCAGAATATATGGAAACAATACATAGATTATGTATCAATCATTATCGTCGAAAGAGACCCCGACCATCAAAAAGACCCCAGAAATCAAGATGCCCATCAAAAAATATCTCAACCATCACTACACTCATCGAAAGAGACCTCGACCGCCAAATAAACCTCAACAATCATAACCAGTTGGTAAAGACCTCAGTCCTTATTGTCAATATCATACTAAATCTAGTCAAAACTATTTCCCATCGGTTTTTCATCAATAATAGGACTCAATATGCATTTTATTTCAACACAATAATCACTTTTAAATAGACATGATGGTATGTATAGAGTCAACACAATTCATATATTCATTAATCACATTAATCAATCTCATCATTCTTTCAGTGTTAAAATCATCATTAATGGAGTTATTCAATCATAATATCACATTATTTTTTAAATTCTCAATAACTACTTTATCATCATTTTTCAAGAGTACTCATTGAGGAGTCAATATTTTTACTAGTATTTTTTCAACAATTTCATCACAATATCAAGATTATACAATACTTATATCAATATCGTATTTATAAAGCCTCGATAATTACTTCAATTATTAACATTTACCATTACTCAACAATTTAGTAAATATTAGCAATTCATAATTTTCATCAACGGGAATCATATAATCAATCAATTATCAAAAGGGATCAATATCACCTACCAACATTTCTCAATACTCAAGCAACATCATTATTCATATATATCAAATCATGAGTCAAGTTATCACATTCCATCATATAGCCATTTTACTATCCCTGCTATTGTTAAATTATTTTATGAATAATTCACCAATTTTTAAATTTCCATTTCTCTCCTAATGCACAAAGAAGAAAAAAAACAAAGTTTAATAAACTCAACATGATTTAGAAATCCAGTTGCCTTGATAAAATTAAGAAATCAATCAAAAAATTGAACCTTCCCCTTCTGATTAGTATCTGAAATACCATAATCTATTCAAATAATGATTCACAATCATGTTCCAAGACTAACAATTCCAAATTATAAAATTAAGGGGAAATGGGCAAAAAGGCTAATAAATCTAATACAGACAAACAAGATTAAAATTAAAGACATTTTGCATGAAAGTTCCTAGAGGTATTAGAAATCTATTAGAGAAAATCATTTCAAAAATCAAGTTAAAATCAACACATAATCACCAATTTTACAAAACTAGAGTGCTGAACAAAATTCCCAATTTAACATTTGAATTTCATCAATTTGATTTTAGAAAAAAAGAACGGAAATATTCAATGGGTGATAAAGATTTTAGCTCAAAATAACTTAATGGAATCTCCGCATAAAAACCACTTAAAATCACCCTTTTCTGAGCTACCAAAGTCCAGAAAGGTGAAAAATGTTTAAAACCCATCATTTTTAGGAAGTCAAGGTTTCAGATCGTGAAGGATGATGTGGAAGCACATCGTGATAGCGATAGGGACCCCATGATCATGAAAGCCAAATCCTAAACCTTCTGCAATCATGATGAATAGTATTGTGAATGCGATGAAAGCCCACCAAATATCAGATATCAGCAACACACATAGCACAAAAATCATACAATGGATCTTTGGGATTATTTAGAAACCCCTTACACGTAAACCTTATATGCTTCCATAATAAATTCAAAAATCTGGACTCAATGAAAACATAAGAAATAAAATCCAAGTTCTCCTTGATTTAGAATGTCATTAGTCACAGCTAGGACAACTTAAGGCACTAAAAATTCTAAAATGATATAGCAACACCAAAAACGTTATATCAAAGCTCGTTATATAGCTAAAATAACCTCTTAGAACCAATAGAACCATAAAAAATCTAATTCATGCACCTGAACTTCAAATGTTGACTCAAGTCAAACCTTGATAAAAGTTTAACTCAGTTTTCAACTTTAGGCCTCAAATCCACTTAATAACTCCAAATCTGATTTCAGTTACTCGCCTAAACCAATTTTCACATTTTAGAATGGATGCAATCGACAAAATTCTATTCAAAGATTCAAAAATCTAAATAACTTCAAATCTCAAAATTAAGCAATTTAAACCTTTGAAATTACACTCTTTAGCAAAAATCAACTTTTCACAAAATTTTCAAAAATCAAATTTCACAACCAATCTAATAAGATCCAGAGCACCTATTGAAAGGGATAAAATGATAATCTTTCTTATAATATCAAAAATGACTTTCAGGATCATTGCAAGAGGTGATTAGACAAGAAGTTGGTTCATATCACCAAAGACATGACCTTAGATAGAATGAAGTGAAAGTCACGTATAAAGGCAAAAGGCTAGTAAGGGCATAATGTTGTCTTTCCTTGTGGTGGTTTTAGGTTTTTCATAGGTTAGTGTGATGAACTGGACCTAGGGTCTAGGAGTGACATGGCAAATGGGACCCAAGAGTCCCCAAAAAAGCCTCAAAGTATCCATATTCATATCATCGATCGATTCGAAAGTGCATAATAAAGCAGTAAACACATAGTTCTAAGGGACGGAAAAATATGAGTCATACTATGGTAATGTCATAGAGATAAGGATTAGCATGATCCACATAGCACTTAGCACATAGCACATAAGAACTAAGGGGTGGGAAAGTATGATTCACGTTATAGGGATAGAAGGGACTTATGACTTCCCACAATTTCTCATCTCATCATAATAACAACATTCAATAAATAGTCATAATCATAATCTCCATAAGCCGATAACAAGATATAGCACAAATCTGTAAAAAAGTCTATGTAACAATGCTTCTAAATCATAGAATAGGACCGGGGCGAAGACATGTCTTGGGCTCACCCTCAAAGTAAATAAAACTTAAGTGGAAGCAACATATTAGGTAGATGGAAGCTGGCTTTGTCATGACCTAGGTAGGGGCCTAGGTGTGGCATGGCGATAGGGGACCCAAGAGCCCCCCAAAAAAGCCTCAAGTAACCATAACTACATCATCATTTCAAGATTGGCATACAAACACACACGATACTTGTCAAATCACATCTCAGAAATCATATAGAGAATGCGATAACGAATATAATAGTCATAAAAATTCACAGTGCCCAACAGTGCCTCTAGTCAAAGGGTCCGGGGCCAGGACAAATCTCGGGCTCACCATCAAAATAGGCAAAGACATCCAAATATAACAAATAAAGGAAAATAGTCTGCTCGCCCTCGAAAGAAGGGACTCACCAAAAGTATTAAAAGAGTGAACTATTCTTCAAATGCTTGATACTCAAAGTGCTCGGTCTCTACATGGTAAAATCATGTAGGTATAAAGTATGCGTTAGTACGTTTGAATTTACTAAGTATGCGGGCATGCAATGTAAATGACTTACCAAACCTGCACTTCAATGTTAATGACAAGGGCATGTAATATAGAAAGAATCGTATACTCAATGGAGATATATATATATATATATATATATATATATATATATATATATATATATACAAGATGCCATGAAATTTTTGATGCATGCAATGCGATAATGCTCCTATGTAGCGGGGATGGACTATAACCGACAAATAAAATCTATGCGAGCTATTACATGAATTAGACCGATTGGGACCTCCCACCAGTAGGGAGAAGATTACTTTCCAAAGGTAATCTACATCACACCTTACAGACTCACCATTTCGAGGATGGTCACCTTCCTTACGGACTCACCATTTTGGAAGGATTTCACATAATCATATACTAAACATAATAAACGAATAACCATTCCTTACGACCCGGTCATTTTGGTGATGGAGATCGTTCCTATGTTGGCACATAGTTCAAGGAAAGGGAAAAGGCCCTTGGGGATAGCCCTAACGCCCCCAATCCATCGGTGCTAAGTCAACAACTTCCCACATGAATACTTATACAAATACGTGCTTTCAAGAGATTCAATGTTCATTCAAAACATTCAATGCATATTTAGGCTCAAATGCCAAATCATAAGAACCATGATCATAATGCTCATGCAAGGAAGCTCATCTACACATATACATAATGGTGCAAGCACTCGTAATGCTCAAAGAGCCATAAACATGGACATATCGGTGATCACCTTCTTGTCATAACCAATGCCTTATCAAAATCATTTCATAAAACATAATTGGGTTTAATCCACTTCATAATTTCCATATAAACCGATGCTCATGAATGCAACGCAATGCATGATGTAAGAATGGCATGGGTAATGTATAGTAAATCTAAAATCAACATTATAATATGAAATCTAGAAAATCCACAATAAAATCCCTATGAAAATCGTTGTATAGATCACCCATGCATAATACAATCTTTAAGGGGATATGCATGTTCATAATTGCATAACTCAATGTGATTCATTATAATAGAGCTTAAAATAACTTAAAATCATGCACAATGTACAACCCATACATTGATCGAAGTTAATCAGATCAAATAGTAAAAATTCACATTTAAAGTGACTAAAATTCATGAAATAGCTTGAAAAGAATTTTGGGTCTTCTTGGTTGAAAGGGACCAAGAATCAATCCCACATACCTGATTTGAGGAGTAGAAATCAGACTTGAATTGACTCTAATCGAGGCCCTAGCTTGATCCTTGAGAGAGGAGAATTTGGAGGAATAGGCAAATGATCTTAAGAGGGGTAGAGTGATTTAGGTGAAGGAGTTAAAAGGGGAGGGATTTTTAGGTGAATTAAGGGTTTAGGATAGGTAGAAAGTCATAATTCACGTTCAAAACAAACCAAAATTTCATGAATGCCATTAATGAAACAAACCTGAATTTGATCCATCTGGGTAACATAGTCCAGTATACGGTCTGTGTATCATCACAAGGACCATGAACAGTTCTGTGGCCCGGGAAATAGAATTCGCAAAAGGAAAAATTTCACGGAACTAAGTAGTACCACACGGACGGGTTCACGAACCATCTGGTGCCACACGGGCCGTGACATTGTCCGTGTAAAGGTACTTGAAATAAGTTTTGCACAGCATAGTTACAATACGGTAATTTTATACTTAGAAAATTCTTCACATAGTAAGCCACACGGAAGGCCACACGGACCATGTGGTTTCACACGGACATGTGAATGCCCGTGTGCCTTCACTTCAAAAATTTTCTCCTTGTCCTATGTTTTCCTCAACGGTGAACTGACAAGAGGCCACACGGGTCGTGTGGCTTCACATGGGCCGTGTAGGCTCCTCCGTGGAGTGATGCCTGATAGTTTTCCTAAGGAAAAATCTCAAGACATCTAAGCAATGCCATTAGGAAAAATCTGGGTCTTTACATCATCTCCCCCTTGGGAACATTCGTCCCCGAATGTGCAAGAACAAGGCTTGAAAGGTTAGAACTCTAGCAAGAAACATTCCACACAAGATGCAATGCATAATTCATTACCAAAATTTGTACCAAATGTACTATGCAAAAAAAATCATTGTTCATGACTATTAAATTCATTTCAAAATTTTATCCAAATCGCTCAAGGCAATTATAAAAATCCTTTTTGTGCACATGCATGCATGTCATGTCATGAGACTCAAGAGGACGAGAAATGACAACACTAGACAAGTAGCACTCTCCACTTGTTGATTTCTCCAAAGTACCTTTACCGACGCCACATCCTTGTTACAAAGCCGCTTTACTTGCCTATCCAAGATTGCCACCGGCACTTCCTCATAAGATAAGTTTTTCTCAATCTCCATTCCTTCCAAAGGCACAATAGTGCTAGTATCACCAACTAGCTCCCTCAACATAGACATATGGAAGATCGAATGAATAGCACTCAACTCCGGGGGTAACATCACCCTATAAGCCACACCTCCTATCCACTCAACAATTTCATAAGGGCCAACATACCGGGGGCTAAGCTTGCCCTTCTTACCAAAATGCATCATACCCTTCATAGGCGATACCTTCACATACACCCAATCACCGACATGGAATTCAAGGTCCCTCCTTTTAACATACGAATAGGACTTCTGACAACTTTGGGACGCTTTCATTCTCTCCCTAATCACTTTCACCTTTTCCATGGCATCCATTACCAAATCCGGGCAAACTAGAGCCATCTCTCCCAACTCAAACCACCCAACCGGTGATCTACACCTTCTCCCATACAAAGCTTCAAATGGTGTCATATCAATGCTAGCATGGGAACTATTATTATAAGCAAACTCAATGAGTGCAAGATGGTCATCCCAATTTCCCTGAACTCTAACACACAAGCCCTCAACATATCCAAGGTTTGGATATTCCTTTCCGCTTGGCCATCAGTTTGAGGATGGAAAGTGGTGCTCAATTTAATCTTAGTCCCAAGCCCCTTCTGAAAGACCTCCAGAAATGAGAAGTGAATTGGGTACCTCTATCCGATATAATGGACCTAGGTACACCATGCAACCTCACCATCTCTTGGATATATAACCTTGCCTAATCTTCGTAACTGAAAGTAGTCTTAACTAGTAGAAAATGAGACGACTTCGTCATCTATCCACAACAACCCAAATAGAGTCAAATTGTCTTCAGGCCGAGGTAACCTAACTACAAAGTCCATGTTCACATCTTCTTATTTCCATGTGGGAATCTCTAAGTCCTGCGCCAAACCTCTGGGTCTTTGGTGCTCTACTTTCACCTGTTGACAACTCCAGCATTCAAACACGAACCTAGCAATATCCTTTTTCATACCATCCCACCAATAACTTTCTTCAAATCCCGGTACATCTTGGTAGACCCCGGGTGAATAGAATAATGAGAGTTGTGAGCCTCACTCATAATCATCCTTCTAAGATCATCCACCTCCGGAACACAAAGCCGATCTTGGTACCAAAGTATACCATGTCCCCTTTGGGAGAATGCCTCGACCTCCTTTGCAGCAACCAACTTCTTCAATTCAAGCAACGATGGGTCTATCTTGCTTAGCCTTTATATCATTCACCACGGAAGCATCTGCCCTATTTTGAACCCAAACACCACCATTGCTTGAATCAGCCAACCTGAAACCCAACTTAGCCAACCAGTGAACATCCCTTGCCAACTCCTTCTTTCCTTCCCTAACATGCGTCACACTCCCTATAGACAACCTGCTGAGAGCATCGACCACAACATTGTCCTTGCCCGGATGATATAGAACACTTATGTCATAATCGTTCAGGAGCTCCAATCACCTTCTCTGTCTCAAGTTGAGATCTCTCTGGGTGAAAACATACTGCAAGCTCTTGTGATCGGTGAACACATCAACATGAACTCCATATAAATTATGTCTCCAAATCATTAAAGCAAAAACTACCGCTGCCAATTCAAGATCATGCGTAGGGTAGTTATGTTTATGCACCTTTAACTGCCTGGATGCATATGCGATCACCTTACCATTTTGCATAAGCACACAAGCCAATTCGATCCGTGAGGTATCACAATACACCACAAATCCCTCTAAACTATTTGGTAAACTCAAGACGGAAGTCGATGTAAGCCGATCCTTCAAAGTTTGAAAACTCTTCCTGCATTCATCCAACCATACAAACTTAGTTTGTTGTTAGGTCAACTTGGTCAATGGAGATGCACTAGATGAGAACCTTTCCACAAACCTTCTGTAATACCTGGCCAACCCAAGGTAACTGCGAATGTCTGAAGGGGTCAATGGTCTAGGCCAATTCTTCACGGCCTCGGTTTTCTTCGGATCCACCTTGATAACATCGCCGGACACCACATGACCAAGGAAAGCCACTTCGCCCAAATAGAATTCATACTTGCTAAATTTGGCATACAATTTCTTTTCCCTTAAAGTTTGGAGAACCATCCTCAAATGGGGTTCCCGTGCTCCTGCTCACTTCGGGAGTAAATGAGAATATCATCGATAAAGACTACCATGAAACTATCAAGGAAGGGCTTGAACACCCAATTCATTAGATCCATAAATACAGGTGGAGCATGAGTTAACATCACCAGAAATTCAAAATGCACATACCTCGTCTGAAAAGCTGTTTTGGGAATATCACATTCCCTAACCTTCAACTGATGATACCTGGAACGGAGATCAATCTTCGAGAAATGAGTAGCACCTTGAAGTTGGTCAAACAAGTCATCAATCCTGGGCAACAGGTATTTATTCTTAACATTCACCATATTTAGCTATCAATAGTCTATACACATCCAAATAGACCCATCCTTCTTCCTTACAAACAGCACGGGAGCGCCCCACGACGATATGCTAGGCCGAATGAAGTCCTTCTCCAATAGATCCTTTAACTATTCTTTTAATTCTTTCAATTTTGTTGGTGCCATATGATAAGGGGGAATAGGAATAGGCTGAGTATCTGGAAGAAGATCTATACTGAAGTCTACCTCTCTTTTCGGAGGGATGCCCGATAAGTCTTCGGGAAACACTTTCGGAAACTCATTTACTATAGGGACTAATTCAAGAGTAGGAACTTCGGAATCCATATCCTTGACCCTCACAATGTGATAAATGCACCCTTTGGAAATCATTCTCCGCGCCTTGAGGTAGGAAATAAACTGACTTTTAATAGAGGAGTCACCACCCTTCCATTCAAAAACGGGCTCATCGGGAGGTTAGAATTGGACCTTCTAGGTTATACAATCTATAGAAGCATATGATGCATGCAGCTACTCCATTCCAAGAATCATATCAAAATCAAACATCTCAAATTTAACAAGATCACACGGGAAGATTTTATGCAACACAACATAAAATCAGCAACCATAATAGACTCTATGAGCAACAATAGATTCACCCATGGAGGTGTAGACCGAGAAAGGATCCTTAAAATCAGGGGACTCAAACCAAACTTAATAGCCAATAGTGGAGTCACAAAAGACAAATTTGCACCTAGATCAAGAAAAACATAAGCATCAAAATCAAAGACTTTTAACATACCAGTTACGACGTCCGGAGTCTCCTCAACATATTGGCGGGTATAGAGTGCATAGAACATGTTGTTCCTTGGGAAAAAACCTTGGGGGCCCTTTGGTTGCCTTGCCCATCTTGGGCCATCTGACCTTGGCCTCCACGGGCATTCTTAGGGCAATCAGCAACCTTGTGATCCTTACTTCCACATCCGAAACAAAGTCCCAAATCCCTCAAGCAGGCACCCTTGTGGTGCTTCCCACACCTGTCACACTTAGGATACCCTTGACCTCCACCCACCGGTGCCCTAGGAGGAGGTGCCCGAGCATTGGCATACCTAAGCTCCCGAACCTTGGCCCTACTAAAAGCGACAAAAACTAACATTTTGAGCACCAGAGAATCTACCATCAAAACGGGCTCTCTTGGGATCGTGTGCCCTTTTCTCTTTAAGTTTCTCCCCTTCGATCTACTCAGCATACACCATGAGTCATGCAATATCCATGTACCATATTAGTATAGTAGTACAACATTCCTTCACAAGCAAATCAGATACACTTGAATGAACTTGTGCGTTCTTGCACGGGGGATCAGCCACAAAGGACGGAGCATATTTGGAAAGCTTTGTGAACTTGAGGGCATAATCCCTCACACTCATACTCCCTTGCTTGAGGTTGATAAAATCAGTCATCCTGGCCTCTCTCAGCTCAAGTGGAAAGAAGCAATCAAGGAAGGCAAATTTGAACTCCTCCCAATTGACATCACCACCACAGACCCTTTCTAAAGACCACTGAGCATAACATACTTGAGTCATGTCCTTTAGCTGGTAAGTAGCCAGTCCAGCTTTTTCCTCAGAAGTGACGGCCATGATATTCAGTATCTTTGTGAGCTCATCAATGAACTCTTGAGCATCCTCATCAGCCTTTGACCCATAGAACTCCAGAGGGTTCATCCCGATGAAATCCCTCACCCTAGAAGCAGGTGTAGGATCATGTGGCAAGTTAGCTTGCCTTGCCTGAATAGTCACCACTTGAGAAAGCATGGTGAAAGTTGTACGGACTTCACCATTAGAAGGGCTTGGGGGGAACCTTCCTTACGGACTCACTATTTCGGAAGAATTTTACATAATCATATCATAAACATAATAAACGAATAATCATTCATTACGACCCACTCATTTCGGTGATGGAGATCGTTCCTATGTTGGCACATAGTTCAAGAAAAGGGAAAAGGCCCTTGGGGATAGCCCTAACGCCCCCAATCCATCGGTGCTAAGTCAACAATATCTCACATGAATACTTATACATATATGTGCTTTCAAGAGATTCAATGTTCATTCAAAACGTTCAATGCACATTTAGGCTCAAATTCCAAATCATAAGAACCATGATCATAATGCTCATGCAAGGAATAACTCATCTACATATATAAAAAATAGTGCAAGCACTCATAATGCTCAAAGAGCCATATAAATAGACATACCGGTGATCACCTTCTTGTCATAACCAATGCCTTATCAAAATCATTTCATAAAACATAATTGGGTTTAATCCACTTCATAATTTCCATGTAAACTGATGCTCATGAATGTAATGCAATGCATGATGTAGGAATAGCATGGGTAATGTGGAGTAAATCTAAAATCAGCATTATAACATGAAATCTAGAAAATCCACAATAAAATCTATATGAAAATCGTAGTATAGATCACCCATGCATAATACAATCTTTAAGGGGATATGCATGTTCATAATTGCATAACTCAATGTGATTCATCATAATAGAACTTAAAATTCTGAATAATGTACATACCATGCATTGATCAAAGTTGATAAGATAAAATAGTAAAAATCCACATTTAAAGTGTCTAAAATTCATGAAATAGCTTAAAAGGAATTTTGGGTCTTCTTGGTTGAAAGGGACCAAGAATCAATCCCACATACCTGATTTGAGGAGTAGTATTCAGAATTGAATTTACTCCAATTGAGGCCCTAGCTTGATCTTTGAGAGAGGAGAATTGGGAGGAATAGGGATATGATCTTAAGAGGGGTAGAGTGATTTAGGTGAAGGAGTGAAGAGGGGAGGGGTTTTCTGGTGAATTAAGGGTTTAGGATAGGTAGAAATTCATAATTCACGTTTAAAACAAACCGAAATTTCATAAATGCCATTAATGAAACAGACCTGAATTAGTCTATCTGGGTCACACGATCCGGTATACGGCCCGTGTACCATCACACGGACCATGAACAGTATTGTGGCCCAGGACTTAGAATTCGTAGAAGGAAAAATTTCACGGAAACATGTAGTACCACACAGACGGGTTCATGGACCATTTGGTGCCACACAGACCGTGACATTGTCCGTGTAAAGGTACTTGAAATAAGTTTTGCACCGCAAAGTTACGAGATGATAATTTTGTACTTAGAAAATTCTCCACATAGTAAGCCTCACGGAAGGCCACACGGACCGTGTGAATGCCTGTGTGCCTTCACTTGGATAATTTTCTCCTAGTCCTAAGTTTGCCCCAACCGTGAACTAACCAAAGTGTCACTCCACGGGAGGCCACACGGGCCGTGTAGGCTCCTCCGTGGAGTGATGCCTAGCAGTTTACCTGGGGAAAAATCTCAGGACATCTAGGCAATGCCATTAGGACAAATCTGGGTCTTTACAGGCTTGTCCTTGGATGATAGAGCTCACCACAACAACTTTCACAATCCAAGCTAGTCGTCAAGAGGTGGATAAAGATAGTCTCCGGTCCTACATAGTTAGATCATGTGGGCAAAAAATATGCGTTAGTATGTTTAAATGTACTAAGTATGTGGACATGCAATGCATATGAACTCATTAACTTGCACTTAATGTTAGATAACAAGGGCACATATATAAAAAGAAGTACATAAGCAAGGAAGAGTAATATATCAATATGCCATGAAATCCATTATGCATGAAATGCCATAATACTTCAACATAGAGGGGATGTGACCAAAACCGACAACTCAAACTCATGCGAGCTATTACATAAAATTTGCCCGATGAAAGCCTCCCATCGGGTGAGAGAAGAATACTTGCCAAAGGTAGTCTACACCACACCTTACGACCCGATCATTTCAGTATGATGAACACCTTTCTCATAACCCGATCATTTAGGAAGGATTTCCACATCATATCATAACCATCCCTTGAAGTGGCATAACATATATCTATGCTGGCATATAGCTATAGTACTTGGATACTGGACCCATGGAGATAGCCCCCCTCCCATAAGTCTGCTCGATTCTAAGTCATCATCCAACAAGAATACATATAGATATACATGCTTTCAAAAGAGGCATAAATCATTTCAAATCATTTCAATGCACACTTGGGCTCAAAAGCCAACATTCTTCATAATCATGCACACTTAGGCTAAAAAGTCAAATCATACTTCATATCATACTTTCATGCATAGGAATAACTCATTGACATATATACAAAATGGTGTATACAACCAAAGTTTTCTCAAAGAGCCATATCATAGATATAATGTGATCATATTTGTGTCTTAATAATACTTTCATCAAAATCATATTCATAAACATACTTGGGTCTTAACTCACTTTATAATCTTCATAAAAACCAATGCTCAAGTATGTAAATACCATGAATAATAAGAGAATAGCACGGGCAATAGAGATTCATACTTAAATAAACAATATAATAAGAAATTCAAGTAAATTTATAAGTAAGTTCATATTTAAGTCAGAATTTAAATTATCCATGCTTAAATCATCCTTTAAAGGGGACATGCATATCCAAATCTTCATAATATCAATGTCATTCCACATATTAGGGCTTCAATCACTTTAAAAATATCAATTAAACATAGCTCATATCTCAATTGAATCAAATAAAAAATACTTTAAAAGACCCATATTCAAAGTAAGCTTAATTTCATAAAAATCAAGGAGTAAAGAGTTTGGGTTTATCATGGTTGAAAGGGACCATGAATCAATATCACATACCTTAGCTAATAAGAAGAATCAAGAATAAATTGATTGAAGAAGAAGACCCTTCCTTAAGCTCCAAACTAATCCTCCAATGGCTCACTTGAGAGGAGTTTTTTAGATGAGAAAATTTGAATATTCTAAGTGTGAGGAATGAATTTGAATAAGAATAGAGGAGTATAGGTATTTTCAGGGGTTTAGGATAGGTTAGAAAGTGATAAATGACCCATAGAAATAACCAAAATTACAAGAAAACTATTAATGAAATGAGATTCAAAAAGTTGTCAGGGGTCCTGTCAAGAAGCCTCACGACTCTTGTGAAGTCACACGTACCGTATGGTTTTTCGTGAGACAACACTCAAAAAAATATTCGCTGGCTAAGTTCCGAGATGGTGATTCTATACTAAGTAAATTTTCGAACCAACATCCTCACGGGACCTCACACGATCCACGTGGTGTTACATGACCCGTGCAGGCGTTCATGTGTGAGGTGCCTTAGCTAAAAAGTGGTTTTCAAGCCCAAGGCTCATACCACGTGCCACTTCACGGCCAGTGGTGAGCCACACGAGCCGTGAAGGGCTCAGTGGAGGGTCACTTAGTCTTGAACTTTATCGTAAGCCCAAGCACACTACACACAAGGCCAAGGTTCACCTCAAAGCACCTCCACACGGCTCGTGGACTGCTTCACGACTCGTGGAGGTGGTCTTGTGGTGACACCTTGACCAAAACTTCTCGAGACCAAATTTGCATGCACCATTAAGGCCTTACAAAGTTCGGGTCTTTACAATTAGTTGTGCTATTATGGTTGTATTGTTGTTGCTACTTTTATTATTTTTTCTTATAAAATTTACATTGCTCTTCGTTTTCATTCATTTTATATCTGTTTATTTTTCTTCTTTCACTTGGGGTGGATAATTTGAGATGAGGGTCTTTTAGAAACAGTTTCAATATCTTCATGAGATAGTGGTAAGGTCTATATACATTCTATCTTCTTTCGGCCCCACCTATGAAATTTCACTGATTATGCTGTTATTGTTACTATTATTATTGTTGTTGTTGTTAGTGGTGGTGATGGTTTTAAATTGATACTTTTGTGGGATTATTTTGCAGGTTAATTGGTGGTTTTTGGAAGTGCCTTATCACTTCGAGGATGGGTTCTCAAGATGTGACATTAGTAAAATACTCTTTTAATCAATTTTATTCAAGGGTATCATATCAAGAAGGATTAAGTAATATAAACACACAGAATAAAAAGCTGGAGAAAAATAAAAATATAAGCTTACATAATACACACACGCTTAATGCATAATATATTGAAATAACAAACAAAAAAATATATTAAATTTCGTTACAAGTTTATACAAATATTATTCTACTTTATAATGTTAATGAATTTAAAGAAAAAAATCACACGTATCTAAGTTTTACAAAATTCATATAATCTAAAGAGGTATTAAATACATGTGATATAATAAATGTAATATGATAAATGCATTAAATAAAGAGGAAGTCTTATTATTATTCAAAATTGACGAAGAGTTTGATTTTTAAATAAAGTCATTTTCACCCCTTAGAAATAAATGATGCAAAATTATGCCTTCTCATTTGTTTGTTCATACAAGAAAATTTCACGTGTATGTTATGAATCTAACATTTTATTATTTTTATATTTTTCTACTTCATAGGTTTGTATTTCATATATATATATATATATATACATATATATATATATATATACTCTTTTTACCTACGGCATCTAAACAAATGTTAAATGGATTTAGCTAATTAAAAAAAAACATTGAAAAATAAACGGGGGGAGGGGTTCTTCTTTATTTGGTCTTTAAAATTATATTAGCTTAAATCTTATTTAGATTGATTTACTTTAAGTACTTTTAAATTAAGATAATTGTAAGTATTTTTAAAATGTTTGAATTAACTAAAAAAAATGGTTATAAACTATTGATTTTAATTTAAAATGATAAAAATGATCAGTTAAAATTTCTAATTTATAACTTTTAGCTTGTAAATTAAAAATTAAAAGTGAATCCAAACAGGCTCATTGGTATTATTAAAGCTTAACTTTAGGCAACATAATTAGTCTGGCCGTCCGATTTTGAACTTTTTCTTAAAAACAAAACTTAGAACCAATCAACATTAATATTTTTTATATTTCAATTTATATGAATTGATTTGATTTGACGCATAATTTTAAAAAGAAAAGTATTAGAATATGTGGTCTAAAATGAGTCATAAATATTTGTCTGATTAGAAATCATTTTATTATGAATAAAATGAGTTTTTATAAAGTTAATCTATACTATATTAAAAGCGTGAGGGTCATTACATTGTTGTTTGAACTTTTTTCCATTTATTAAAATACTTCACTTTAGGCAAAATCGTCTTTTCGCTATTTTTTTAATTTATTATTTCTTTTATTTATTTAATTTCAGAATTCACTTTTTAATTAGAATTTCTTTATATTTAGAACTCAGTCTTCATTTAGGACCATTCTACATAAATAATTGTCTTAGGCTATGAAGAAAAAAGGAATTTTTTTTTTAGTATTGAAGACTTTGAAATTAACTAAAATTTTGATATTCCAATATTTTGTTAATAAAAATATATAATATAGCAAATTTAAAAAGAAAAAAAGTAATTAAAATTACCTTGAAAATATTCAACTACAATTCCAAATTATTACTTAAACTATTAACATATCTATATTATAAGTAATAGATTAAACTGTTGCACCAAATTAATAGTACTTATTAAATTTTATTTATATGAATATTATATTTATTTTAATATCAAATAGTATTTGTATATAATTTTTAGATTAACACGACACATACGTGCAAAACTCATATTTTATTATTAAATATAAGAATATATCATTTATTCTAAAACTGACTTAAAAAAATAAACTAATATACAATGGAAAGGGATTATGGTTTTAAATTTTTGGTATTGTTTTTCCATTAATTTAGTGCATGAGCAGCAAATATGGAAGGCTCTTATCACACTCCAAAACATTATATCCCCAAAGTATTAGCAGTTACCATTGGCAGACCCATAGTAGTGTACTTCTCTCACACAAAAATAAGGAATGGAAAACAGGAGTTGCAACTCTTTCAGCATGGGAATATGTTACCACTACTACGTCTCAGTCAGTTGATTCAGTTGAACAATAACAACATCACTAACCAAGACTTAACGATTGGGGAAATAGGAAGACGTAAATGATGGTGGTGGACGATTTTTAATGAATAAGAGAGCCGGACAATATTTGCCAGGTTGTGGGGCCGTCACTATGGTTGCTGGTGCCGACGTGTCTTCATGTGGCACTGCTATATTAAATATGTGAAATGCGTGCAAAGCTCCTAACCTTGTGGTTCTTGGCCTTGGGCAACGCTTCAGTCAACAGTGTAGAGCAGGTCATCAATCATATTATTTCATCACTTAGACTTACTTTTCTTTTTAGTTGATTTTTAAAAAGAATAATTCTTTTTTATATTTACTATTTTTTTGTTTCAAAAGAAATAATCTAGTTTGATTTAATATAGTATTAAAAAAAATACATAATTTTTTAATCTTATGATTCTAAATTAAAATTTATGTCAAATGTTATAAAATATCCTTTAATCTTATGTCATTAAACATACACATGAAAAATTAAAATTAAAGTATTGTCAAAAAAGAAAATAAGTCATTCATTTTTAAATATACTAAAAAGAAAAGTAGATTATTCATTTTTAAGTAGAGAGAATAATCATTTAACTTTAAAATATTAATTTTATCCTTAATAAAATAATTTCAAACAAAACAAATATCTATAACTTATTTTAGGTCATAAATTTTAAAAAAAATAAATTCTTTATTAAACTCAACAAGTCAAAGCAATTCATATAAATTAAAATTCATATGAACAAAATTTTTGTGTATTGAACAAATGTCTATTAAAAAGAACTTTTTTATAATCACCTCACTTCTTAAATAGAGATAAAATTTAGGAACACTCTACTCTCTTCAAATTTACTTTGTGAACCTACACTAAATATATTAGTAAATTTATAAAATGTCACTAGCATAATTTATCTTTTCACGTATTATTTATTTCTTGTCACTGATAATTAATGTCTGTTTATATATAGTAAGTATATGAGTTTACTCTATACAAGCGTGCCGTATAGAATTCTTACATTATTTATATATTTTAACTGTTACAGCAGATAACCTGCATTATTTTTAATACTTGTAACTCATTTATGATGGTGCTTATGGTTATCATCTAAGTTATCTAATAATGTAGAAAATATCTTGTAGTATATAAAGATTTTAATTATTATAAATTTATAATATAATTAAAAAGGAAAAATGTTCATAAATATCTGTAATGTATAAAAAAAACTCATAAATACCTTTCTTTTATTGTTGGATTTAAAAATACTCCTAAGGTTTATTTTTGACAAACATATCCCTAAACTTAATATAAATAGTTAGGTCAACTTTAGTTCTTTAAAAAGTCACTTGATATTTTCTCATTGGTAATATATATATATATATATATATATATATATATATATATATATATATATAAACATTTAAAAATTGCTTATTTTATTTTTTGTTATGTTTTCAATTTATTATATTTTTGCTGTAAATCTTCTCCTTGGTAACTTCAAAGTGTAATTTTATTTTATTTTTTGAATTTTTATATTTTGCTGTTAGGTTTATTTTTTGAATTTTAGAATTAAAAAAAACGAGAGGTAAATATAACTTTAAAAAATAAAATAAAATTACATATTTTGAATTTACCAACGAAAAGATTTACAACAAAAGTATAATAAATCGAAAACATAATGAAAAATAGAATAAACAATTTTCAAATATTTGGGTGGTTTGAATTATTATGAATACATATGACCAATGAGAAAATGCCACGTGGGGTTTTAAAAAATTAAAATTGACCTAACTATTTGTGTTAAGTTGAGAAGTATGTTTGGACCAAAAAATATACCTTAAGGGTATTTTTAAACTCAAAGATGGATGAAAGATATTTATGAGTCTTTTTCTACACGTTAATAGTATTTATGAGCCTTTTTCCCAATAAAAAAAAAAAAGTTTAAATGCACCGATAGATTAGGAGTAAAATCTATCTTGAAGAATTTCTTTGTTGTGCTTCTTTGACGTTCTTGTGCTTCTTTGACTTCTAAATACTTTTTAAAGAATTTGCCTAACCTCTTCCTTTTTTTTTTTTTTGACGTTTCTCTGAGCTACAACCATCAAGTAATGTTGATGTATTTTTGTTATAGTAATTAGATATTGGTGTCGGTGCTAGTATGAGTTCAATATTTATTATTTTTCTGTCTCAATTTATATGATATAAATAGAATTTATAAAGTTAATTAAATTTTAATATAATTTTAAATATGTCAAAAAAATTTATATGTCTTTTTATTTTTAATTTTTCAATTACTAGGATATATACTACATTAACGTCATTTTTAAATATTATATATTATTCATCTATTCCTACTTATGCGACTCTGATTTGATCGTTAATCTTTTTATATTATCTTTTAAATATTTTAAATTATTAATTATTGTGATTTATAATATTTTTAATTAATTTTTATATGTAGATATGTTACTACTGTTAAATATCTAGATTGACAATGCATTTTACATAATTTTCTAATTAAATAATATATGCTACTTCTTTGTTCCATTATATGTGACATCGATAGATTAATTTCAATAATCAATTAAATTTTTTATTTATTTTAAAAAAATTTTGAGTCGTCAATTGCCATGATTTATGGTATGCTCTATATAACATGTTTTTAAAAACTATTTTAAGTCATTAATTATCATGATTGGTAATATTTTTACATAGTTTTCAAATGTATATAATCCTAAAAATAAGACAAATAAATTAAAATAGAAGAACCATAGAAAATACGAATATACGATCAAGTTTCTCAAACAGACATATCGATCTGCTGCCTGCTTGAGCAGCTGAAACTTCTTCTTGTATATAGTAGAATATGTTGGTAAATTTGCTTTAGAAAATTATTTAGAACAAATTTTTTGTAGAATAAAATTTGTATAAAACTAAAACTTATTGTAGAGCAAAATTTACTTTAGAACAAAACATTGGGAAAGTAATGAAGACAAAGATAATAGTAAATTTTCAAAATTAAAAGTTAAACTAGTAAGAAAATAGAATATGTAAGGACACGGAAACAATATTGCAAAGAAAGAAAATATTCGAGTTCACAGAATTTACAGTGTCTTTAAGGAATTTGATCAACTCATTGTACCCTAAGATGTAAATTATTTCCTTCCGGATTAAAATGGATATACTTGTTAAAGAATTTGCGGTACCTCAAACATTAATAACTTCAACAAACTCAAAAAGTAGTAATGAAATCACACAAAGACTCTACTTTGTTGACAAGAAATGTATGAAAAAGATGAAAGAAACCGGATGTTCAAAAATGAGAGAAAACCCTTCTATTTATAGCCAACAAAGGTTGCTTATTGTACTTTATCAAAAAAGTCACAATCATTTGGAAAAAAGTATAATCTTTTGAAAAAGTTACAACTATTTGAAAAACACACAATCTTTCGAAAAGGTCATAACTTTTCAGAAAAATCACAATCTTTAGAAAAGTCACAACGTTTTAGAAAAGTTGCATCCCTTCGAAAAAGTCACGATCCTTTAGAAAAGTCGCAATCCTTCACTTTCATTGACACCTTTAAAAATTCAACAATCCCCCACATAAATGGGAATGATCATTTTTTAAACAATATATGCATAAAAACTTGTGTAATTTGTAAGTAACGATGGATTACATTTTGATAAGTAAGTTTTTCTTTGAACTTTCCATAGTGAACATATATCGGATATACTCGATCAATCAGTAGATTGATATCTTTAAACTATTGAGCTTTGGTGTATACCTACACAACATAAGTCACACAATTGACATTTTAATTATTTTTGGTTCTCATTGTTTAATTTTTTCAACCATGACCACTTTCTAGTTCATAAGGGCATACCTTATTGGATTTTTCTTGATGCAGCTTACACTTTGCACTTACATAAGTAATTTCGAATTATGTTATTCCATAGATACACTATTTTATATACCCTGTATCAAACTTAGAAGCCATTAAAAGGTCCTAATGTGTTATCCTTGTTACTGAATACTGCCTTATCATGAGAATAGACCATAAAATAATGTTGACAATATTGAACCATTATCA
The DNA here is from genome assembly GCA_029948455.1 of Solanum rostratum. Lineage (NCBI taxonomy): Eukaryota > Viridiplantae > Streptophyta > Magnoliopsida > Solanales > Solanaceae > Solanum > Solanum rostratum. Next base: position 14,962,700 of record CM057055.1, read on the forward strand.
ATAACTTTGATTGATCTCCTTGCGCAAGGACCCATATGTTAAAAATTCAAAATAAAAATTGAATTACAAAATTTGGGTCTGGCGTAGGTAGTACAACCCATTTATGGCTCATGATTGGAATCATAAGACATAGACAAGCCTTGTAGAAGGGTCAAGAACCTTAGAAAATTTTGAAGACTAAGGTAAAGGTTCAAAGAGGTTCTACGGCCCATAGAAGGGTCAACGGGCCGTAGACATGGTCTCGTAGACTATAGGGTTAAATTGGATTTCTGATGTTTGGGGAGGTGTCATCAGACAAGACAATTTACAAGTTGTGGTCTTTTTAACAAGTTATGCAAGGGGTCTTGTCGATTGAGTCTTGAGTGGTGAAAATTCTAAGTATGGGGTAGTCTATGAAGGGTCTTTATTACCCACAAAATGAATGATGAGTCATAAGAAGGGTGTTCATGGATTGAGGCTTAGAGGTGAGTTTTAGAAACTCAAAAGTGTAACCATGATGAGATCCTGATCTACAACTCACAGATCGGGTCTGCTGATGAGCCTTGACAGTTTTAATGAAGAAAAAATACAACCTTTTTGCGCATACTATGTCTAATACTATGCCATATTATGCCTAACCCTACATATATCAAGTCCATTCCTTTCCAATACACTCCCAACTCATTTCCTTCTCAAATCTCTCTAACGCTTGTAACTCTTCAAGACTCACGGAATGCAAAAATTCTAGGTTTTCAAGTCCTCTTCCCCAAATTCGGGTTTCTTCTTATGCTTCTAATGAAGGTATGTGTGTTTTGACTTGTGGGTCCTTTTCACTCACAAAGCTCAAATATATTCTCTATTTTCTTAGCCTCCAAGTTATGAATCTTAATGAGTTTATGATATTTTCTTGAAATATTAATACTATGATGCATTTACAAATATATGAGTTATATATACATACACAATGCTATGATAAGTTATGAATTTAATGAATTGCAAATATACCAAGGGTTTTGAATGACTATAGTGGGTTATTTGAGAATAGTTTAAGTTGATCGGTTTTACTGTATTTATGCATAGGCCTCTTAAATTGCATGATTTAAAGCATACATGTATTAATCCACCTAGTTTTTAAGTAAAGTTCTCTAATGAAGCATGTTATAAAAGATAAGGGCTTTCAATTTGATGTGTATGAAAGTTTACAAGTATTTTGTGAGGCCCTTTTTTATGATGTTTGAGAGATGGTGAAAGGATAATATTTCACCAAAGGTGGACCCTCTTGTGCTAAGGACAATTCTCACTTGAAGGGATTCCTAAGATTTACGAGCTACTCCTGTTATGATAAAGTTATGATTTCAAGACTAAGAATGAGTATGTATATGACGGTATTATAATTAATTCGTGGGACTTGACTTAGTATCGAGAAGACTTGAGGTGGGGTTCAGCCAGGCGGGTGTAATGTTATCCATCTAAGGGGATTCTAGTAGCAACCTTTTTCCAAAAATTATGTGCCACCAAAAGGATCCCTTTTTATCTAAAGCTAGTGGATCCACAATAGTAAAAGTTAAAGTTAAAGATGTGCATGCATAAGTTGACGGAGTTCTACCTGGAAAATAGTCCCCCCCAGCTAATGTAGAGATTTATATTAGATTACTTGTAGTAGCTCACATGATCTTAAACGTCAGTTATGGTCTCCTCCCGCATAGTATGTGCATGGTGATTTGAGATACTTATGATGTTTCAAATCATGTTTTAATGATGCATTGATCATGAATCATCTCTTGAGCTTTATTTCTTGTTGTGGTTATGCATATTGCCCATTATGATAAAATGGTTCCTTGTTGCATCATATCTCACATACTTAGTACATTCACGTACTAATGCATATTTTTCCTATATGATATCACTATGTAGGGACCGGTGCTCCTCCTCTTTTAACACGTGGCTAGCTTGTGGATATTGAAGTCAAGCTGATTGGAGAGTCCTCTAGTTTCGGGACAAAACCTTATTTCCTTCAAGCTTAATGTATTAACATATTTGACTATTTAAATATACTTTCTTTTGCGACTTTTAATTGAGGGTGAGCTAGGAACATGGCTTAGCCCCGCCAAGTCTAAGCTAGAAGTATCGTTGAACAATGTAATGAAAGTTTATGGTTGACACTTGTATTATAAATTGATCTACCTTAGTCCCATTTCCCCATTTAAATTTGTCTTTATTTATGTTCAATACCTATGAAATGCTAATAGTCTCGGGTGAGGTACCTTTGGGTTCCTCATTCATTGTTATACGACTCGGCCTTAGGCTTGGATGGTGACAAACATAGTGTCAGAGCACAAGGTTTCAAAATGGTCCTTGGAGTCCAACATACCACATCAAATATGGTCTTGTTCATGATTGTGAAGCGTGCCATTATTATGAATGAGCGATTATGAGGCATTTAGGAATCTTTCCCTTCTTTCATAAATCATGTCATGCCTTAGAGTTTCCCTAAGCTTTCCCCTTCCTAATGAATTGTTCTTTGTGATTTTCTAGATCATGCCACCAATACAATTGCCTCCACTAAGAGATCTCAAAGAGGACTAAGATCCTTCGGTTCCACAAAAGAAAGAGGTATCTTATGAAGAGCTTTGGGATGCATGCACCATGTTGCATCAAAGCCATCGACAACCAAATCAACGGGGATGTTGTCCTTCCTCCATTAATGCCTACCCCGACTACTAGAATCTAGGACTTTATGAGGGTGAACCCACCTCAGCTCTATGGAACCAAAATAGATGAAGACCCGATAAGATTTCTAGATAAAGCCTATCAATTATTTTGCAATAATAGGGATATCACCATATGAGACGGTCGAGCTTGTGGCATACCAACTTAAGAGTGTCACCAGAGTAGGGCATGACCAATGGGTGGAAGAGAGGTGTGAAGAGACAGGACCAATTTCTTGCGAAGAGTTCATGTCTGCCTTCCTAGACAAGTTCATTCCGTTAGAGTTGAGGGAGGCAAAATACCAAAAAATCTTCAACCTCTATCAAGGCACTAGAGTGTGAGGGAGTATTCCCTCAATTTCACAAAATTATCAAAGCATGCACTGTTCATGGTTGCCGACCCAAGGGCAAGGATAAACAAGTTCATCTCTAGTGTATTGGATTTTGTGTCTAGGAAGTACAAGACTTCCATGCTAGTGAAAAAATGGACATGTCCCAACTCATGACCTATGCTGAGCAAATTGAAGATGAGAAGTTAACGGAGAGTGTTGGGGAGTTCAAGAGAGCTCGGATGGATGGTGGTGGATTCTCCTACCAAAGGGCCGAAAGTGGTGGGCACGACTAATTCTATGGTGACCAAAAGCAAGTGGGCTAATGATCAACCAAAATTCCTTCTCTAAGGATCAACGGAGACAGGGGGTTTAACCCTAAGGATCAAGAAGGGTTAAGCTCCTAAGTTATTCCAAGGTGAAAGAAGTGTGGAAGAGGTCACCACATAGAGTGTTTCATCAGTGCTGATGTATGCAATAGGTGCGGCAACCCCAAATATCATGCTAGGAAGTGTATAGGTGGTGGTTATAAAGACCCGAACTAGGAGCTTAGTCATCACACGACAAGTGAGATATCTGAAGACACCTCACTCAAGCCATCTAAGCATTCATAGGCGTTAAATCAAAACTTTTTGTCAAAAACTTTAGTAGAAGAGACAATGGGTCATTTTATGCAATAAATCAAAATTAAAAAGTAGTAAAAATAGATCACATCATTTGTCCAGAAGCATACCACTAATACATATCGAAACGAAACTGGTACGACCAGTTTCTATCAAATAGAAACAAAATCCGCTATAGTCAACATAGAAAGTAAAAGCCTCAGAAGGGCCATATAAACATCGTCTAAAACAAAAGTATAGAACAGAGTGGAAAATGAGTGGGCTCCCGAACTAAGGGCTCACCAACTATAATAATCTAGTGCTGAATGCCAACTACTAGCCATGAACCAATAGAGGAGTACCTGTCCCTACATAATTAAATCCTGTAGGCAAATATGTTTAGTACGTTTAAATGTACTAAGTATGTGAGATGCAATGCCCTTGTAATGCCATCATAATTAAACATAACATATGGATATTTATAAGATAAAAAAATCATGAGATAAGCTTAAACATGCAAAAATAATAAGGCTCTGATCAATACGAGACAATGCATAAGGAAACACATAAAGTGAAAACATATTATAGGATCATAAAACTTGTGGGAATGGACCATAACTGACAGTAAGACTATGTGAGCTACTAAATGGAATCCAATGAACTCCTTCCATTGGGAAAAGCCAATTCATTGCTTCCATTGGACAAAAAGGAATCTTCTTGCCAAGGTAGATTTCCAAAACTTAGTAACTTGCAAATGCATCTTTCATAACTTTTGGGCTTACGTGGATCCACTAGCCTAGCCTATTAGGCTCCTATGGTGGCACATAGTTAGGGACATTAAGATGTAGCTTCAAGGTAATCATGCCTCAACTAATGGAATGGATCCCGATTTATAGTCTTCTCGGTGCTAAGTCATCTTACTGAAATCTTTAAAACACACTCATAGAATCATAAGTAGCAATCACAAGAGTAGCTCAAACTTAATCTTTGTTAAACATCTTCTTGGGAAATAATCATCATACATATGTCTTTGGTAACATAACTTTGAATCTATTTATAAATTCCCTAATCATAGTCATAATTCATAGGAAACATTTGTTGAAAATAAGGTGAGCATAGTTAATGCATGGAACAATCATTTATCACATAAGTCTTAGGAAAATTCTTTAAAAAGGAACATCGAAATTTGCCAACCTTAATCATATGAAACGCATCATGGGATCATCATCATATTTCAGACATGCATATATTTACTTAGTAAAATAATCATTGAACTTCATGAGTATCATATAATAACATAAGGATCATGAAATCATCATAAGCATATACTTAAATTGTGGAACTTAACTAAAATGTAAAATGCATATAGGGAACCTTATGGGTGAAAGAGTACCCATAAATCAAATCACATACCTAGAAAACTAAGGTGAAACAGAATTGAAGCCTTGGGGGAAGAAAGCTTGGAAACCCTAGCCTTGTTCTTTAGAACTCTTGTCTTCGGAAATTTTTGAATTAAAGGAATGAGAGGATGAGCGGTGTTTCTAGACGTTGAAGATTAATATAGGTCCCCTTTCCATTTCCAAAATGATGTAGTATAGCAATAAAATTATAGAAAATAACAGAATCCTAATCGTGGGCCGTAGGTTGACTTACGAGTCATAAGTCCCCTCGTTTGACAATACATCTGAAAATCTTGGAAACTGACTTTTGCTGAATCAAAAATCACGAACAACAACACGGGTCGTGAAACTACTTACAGGCAATGGTTGGACTCATAGAATCCTCCACAATGAACCATTTTTTTCCTCCCTTCCTTGACCTTAGCCACGACGGGTCTATACGGTCCATAAAACATTCCATGGGACTTCTGATTACTTGTATACTACCTTATTGCAAACTCCAAATTTCCTTCATATCTGGGATCCCACTCACGGAACTATCTACGGGCTGTCACTTGGTCTATGGGTTACCCCACAATTGGAAACCTTTCCCCTTCTTGAAGTTCTATGTTTAAGATCCTAACCTATGTGTCATATGTCATCTTATGGGCCATAAGTTGTCTTATGAACTAGACTCCAAGTCACTTTTCAGGCCAACTTTCTTGTACTCAAGGTTCCTAAATTGGGTCGGTAAAATATCTTCCCTTTGGGAACATTCGTCCCCGAATGTACTTAAAAATAGGTTCAAAAGAGTAAATTAGCAACTAAGAACCCAGTATGCACGCAAATATACATGTAAAGCATCATTTCTCAAAAATTTCAGATTCCATACTATAAACATATATCAAAACCGTGCACAAAACCAAAATAAATGCACACATAATGAGAAACTAAAATGCATGGAACTTTGAGGTTATATGAAGAATTTCTTAATACCTTAGGCTTGAGTAGAGTGGAATAGATGTGGATAAAACTTCATCATATCTACTTCTACTTCCCGTAGCACTTTTAACTTGTTGGTTTCTAAAAAGTACCTATCACGACCCGAGGTTGGGGCCTGGATGTGACACGGCGAAGGAGAACCTGAGAGCAAGATATTAGTCACTAAAAATGGATTTTAGAAGAGTCGACGTAATGTCCAACAATTGCCTCTAGTCAAAAGAAACGAGGGCCAGGATAAGTTCCGAGCTCACCCTCAAATAAAGAGGAACATTCTGAAATAACATAAAAGAAGGGTAGTTGGCTCGCCCTTAGAAGACGGGACTCACCACAGTATCTCCGGGATTGGACTATTCGTCAACCCGTTGGTACTCAAAGTGCTCAGTGCCCACTTGGTAAATCATGTACGCATAGAGTATGCGTTAGTATGTTTGAATGTATAATGAGTTGTAGAAATACGACTCTTATGATGCTTTAAGCGAAGGAGTTTTGCACGTTCTCAAGAAAATATGTTGGTTTGATGTGTGTGTAGTGGTACTTTGCAGGAAAATGACGAAGGCATGGAATGACAGTGAGAAAAAAAATAAAACAATCGGTGAAGTGGTGACATACGGAACCTCTCACGGGCCGTGTAACATCACACGGACCATGGGAGGGTGCGTGAAGGGCCCAACGAAGAGAAGCTGAAAATTGAGCCAAGTGAGGGACCACAGAGGTCTTCACGGACCGTGTCACGGTACACGGGACCGTGTGACCAACTGTAACCTCACACTTGGGCGTGAAGCTGGAAATTGAGCAGAGGTGAGGGACCACGGAGGTCTTCACGGACTTTGTCACGATACACGGATCGAGTGACCAACCATGACCCCACACTTGGGCGTGAAACAGGAACGAAACCAAGGCAAGTTGCACAGGAGGCTCACACGGACCATCATAGCTCTCACGGGTCATGCCATATGCCTGAAGTTGACGTGACTATGAAGAATCATTGTCGAAAATACTAGAAATCGTGCAAGTGAAGACTCATGGACCATTACACGGACCGTGAAACCCAACACGGGCCGTGTTTAGTGTCCGTGAGAAACTAGGGGTGATGACTTTTGGATTGTGTGATGGTCCGTCTGGACTCACACGGCCCGTGTGACGAACCGTACCCATGCCGAAGTCTATTCCAATTTTTAATTGGATTAGTTTTTTTCCTTGTATATATATATATTTATTTTATTTCATTTTTGAGTTGTTGAACGCTAGAGTCAGAAAACAAAAGAGAGAACAATATTTTGACTTTATTTTACATTAGATTGGTGTTTTGTGATCATCTCTTCGAAGATTGTAACACAGATTCATTGTTCTTTCAATCGTAAGTCAATTACTATGATTTCATTACATTATTGTGGGCAAGTTATATTGAACATGCTAGGCTAAATCCACAACTAGGGTTGTGGGAACCATGCCAATTCAATCAGATAACACAAGCTGGGGTAAATTCAAGGGATTGATCATTGCATTCATTGTAGAATTCTTCACTTTAACTTCCCCCTAATGAGTCGACGCATTAGGGCAAGCCCGTATTTGTTACATGCTCGAGAGGGATGTAGTGATTAGGAAAAGAGTTCTACAACAGAAATTCGGGATTTTTAACCTTGTCTAAGTACCTGAGACCGAAAGGTGAGGATATTCTGAGATCGAGAACAAAGGTCGAGGTTACATACACTCTGAGACCAAAAGGAGATGAGTGAAATATAGCTAGGAAGGACCAAAAGGTGAACTAGGTATTAGCTATTTTGTTTGATCTTGTATGCACAATCACGAATGAGTTTACCAAGTCAGTTTTTGATATCATATTAAATGTCATGGGGAACACAACCCTAGCTTCTTATTAATTGTTTGAAACCTAGTATCAACATCCTTATTAGTCACTTTACAATAGGAATTTGTTTGAATAAAGTAACCCCCCATTTACTTTATGCAACTTTATCCTGGGAATAGAATTTACATCTGAAAGTCGGTACTAATAGAATCATTCTTACGCGTTCCTTGTGGGATCGACCTCAACTTTGGTTGAGTTTTATATTTGACCAACGTCCGCATTACTCTTCCTTTTGGAGTGTAAATTTGGGTGTATCAAATTTTGTCGCTGTTGCCAGGGAATGCGGCGAAGAAATAGTCTATTAGTTGCTACTTTCAGTTTGTAAGTCTAGTCCCTAATTTTACCTTTATTTCTTGTTTTTGTCTTTTAAGGGAACCAACATTGCATGCCAAGCACCCGAAGTAAGGGTGAAACACTTATTCCTTACGACCCCGAACTCACTAAGTCAGTTCGTAGAATAAATGCCCAAGACCGTGAAGCAGCAAGGCAGAGGGAGTTAGTAGTGAATCCGTCTGACAGACGACACGATGGGTTGGGTGAGGATTATCTCGCTGGTAATGTGTTACCACTAGTGGCACCACTTCGACAGGTGCCACTTGTACCACCACAGCAACCAACCCCCCTTGAAACCTCAAGGATCTCAGTACCCCCCAGCAGTAAACGATGATGATGAGGTGCTGGGAACACTGGGGCAACAGTGCTGCCACCTCTGCCTGCTGGTGTCAAGTTCACAATCACTAGCACAATGCTGCAGTTAAAGGGGTTGTTTAGCGGAGCCGCCACCGAGGATGCAAATCAGCATCTGATGAATTTCTTGGCGACATGCCAGTCGTCCGAGATCCCAGGAGTTAGTCAACAAGCACTGCAGTTGAGATTATTTCCATTGTCTCTGTCTGGTGAGGCGATAAGGTGGCTGAATGAGCTTCCCTATGATTCCATCCATACATGGGGAGAACTAAAGGAGGCCTTCCTAGAGAGGTTCTTCCCTACTTCAAGGCAACTGTAGCTCAAAGATGAGATCAGATCTCACAAGCAAATGTCGAATGAAGCACTGTACCAGTCTTGGGAGAGATTCCAACAGAAACTCAAGCAGTGCCCAAACTATCATCTCACAGATGAACACTTAAAGGCAGTCTTCTACAGGTCTTGCAACTTTGTTACCAAGCCAATCATAATTGCAGCTTGTGGGGGGTCGTACATGTCTAGGAAGTTCCCGGACATAGTGGTGATCTTGGATCAGGTGGCAAAGAACAACAGGACATGGTACATCAGAGATGCAAACTGCTCTGGGATAGTCTTTGAGATGAGTGCGGAGCAACAAAAAAAGGAGGAAGAGCGGGATCAAGATATGACCCATATGGGGACACAGATAGACTTGCTGTCAAAGAGGTTCCTTGGTGGGGGCACTGAGAAGGTGGAAGCGATGGACACACTCCCTAGGTATGATGACCAACGCGGCGACTACGATGAAAAAGCTCAGCTTTTGGGTAGTCAGTGGGGTTACTGGGGTTTTAACTATGGTAACCAAGGTCGAAACTATGGTCGTGATAACTACCAAGGGAACTGGCAGAATAGAGATGGCTACAGAAATCGAGAACACCAAAATAAGGGTGGCGGCAACTCCAGGCTGGAGAAGATGATGGCAAAGGTTCTTAACAAGATGGAGGCCACAGAGGCAGGGGTGTGAGATGTGAAAGGAGAAATGTCCAATGTGAGGCAATTGGTAGACTCGCACTCCACCTTGATCAAGCAACTAGAGCAGCAATTGGGGCAACTTTTCGCTTCACTAAATCAAAGGAAGGCTGGGTCACTTCCCAGTGATAATGTGCAGAACCCGAAGAATGATGGCCACTGCATGGAGATCATCACGAGAAGTGGTAAGGTACTTTAGAACCCTATTGTTGCCAGTGATGCAGGTCAGGATAAAACAGTTAGCAAGATGCCTAGCCACATGGAGGTGCTTGTGGATGATGGGGATACTGAGATTGATGCAGCACCAGCAGGGCCAGAGGCTGCCAAACAGGCAATAGATGTGGGTACTCCCACTACGTAGAGCCTTCCAGCCATCCTGAAGCCATTACCGCCATTCCCACAAAGGCCGAAAAAGAAGGCTGAGGATGACAAGTTTCAAAAGTTTTTTTCTATGTTGAAGGAGCTGTCCGTGAACATACCTTTAGTGGAAGGACTTGAGCAGATTCCAGGCTATGCTAAGTTTATCAAAGACTTAGATACCAAGAAGAGGACAACCATGATTGAGCCAGCTTACAATCTACAGCAGTGTAGCGCCATTGCTACAAGGTCCTTAGTTGAGAAAATGGGCGATCCAGGGGCCTTCACCATCCCGTGCACCATTGGAGCCTATGATTTTGCACGGGCCCTCTGTTACTTGGGTGCCAGCATTAATTTAATGCCGCTAACAGTGTATCCGATGTTGGGCTTGGGAGCCCTCACACCCACTACCATGCGGCTACTAATGGCAGATAGGTCAGTGAAGAAGCCCGTGGGGATTCTGTGCGATGTATTGGTTTGGGTTGGTAGGTTCATCTTCCCTGCAGATTTTGTAATCCTTGATTGTAAGGTGGATTTCAAGGTGCCCATCATCCTCGGAAGACCATTTCTGGCAACTGGCAGGGCACTAGTGGATGTAGAGCGTGGAGAACTCACCTTCTGATTGAACACCGAGGAGGTAAAATTCAGTGTGTGTGCTGCCATGAAGAGGCCTAAGGAGTTGTCTGTGATGTCTGTCATGGATGTAGACGATGACTGTTTCTCAGAGATTCCGCTAGAGGAAAAGATGACCGTAGACACGCTGGCTGTAGTGCTGATGAACTTTCCAGGAGATAGTGTCGATGGGTACAAAGACACCGTGTATGCATTATAGGGCTTGGGAACCAGACAATTTGTTCCCTGAAAGCTGGACTTGGACTTGAAAAATAGGCCAACACCACCAGCAAAACCATCTATCGAGGAGCCTCCTGCTTTGGAGCTCAAGGAGTTATCCCAGCACCTAAGGGATGCGTTCTCGTGTGACAATAACACTCTTCCTGTAATAATGGTCGTATATCTTCAGGAGAACCAGGTGAAGGCACTATTGGGGATCCTTCTAAAGTTCAAGAGAGCTATTAGTTGGACCATTACTGACATCACAAGAATTCCTCCAGGAATCTGCACTCACAAAATGAAGTTGGAGAATGATTGTGTGCCCAGCATCGAGCATCAGAGAAGGCTTAATCCACCCATGCAAGAGGTGGTGAAAAAGGAGATCATCAAGTGGCTAGATGTTGGGGTGGTATACCCCATCTTGGATAACAAATGGGTGAGCCCAGTATAGTGTATCCCAAAGAAGGGGGGCATGACTGTGGTAGCTAATGACAAGAATGAGCTTGTCCCGTTGAGACCTGCCTCAAGGTGGCCGGTGTGCATGGACTACCAGAAGCTGAACAAATGGACTTTGAAGGATCACTTCTCCATGCCCTTCATGGATCAGATGTTGGACAGGTTAGCAGGTCGAGGGTGGTATTGCTTCCTAGATGGGTATTCGGGGTATAACCAGATATCCAATTCCTTGGAGGATCAGGAGAAGACTACCTTTGCTTGCCCCTATGGGATGTTTACCTTCAGATGGATGCCTTTTGGGCTCTGCAATGCCCCGACCACTTTTCAGCGTTATATGATGTCAATCTTTTTGGACATGGTCGAAGACAACCTCGAGGTATTTATGGATGATTTATTTGTGGTGGGTGACTCCTTTGACGACTGTCTGTTGAATCTTAGTAGGGCACTTCAATGCTGTGAAGAGGCTCAGTTGGTGTTAAACTGGGAAAAATGCCATTTCATGGTTAAGGAGGGGATAGTCCTTGGCCACAAGGTTTCAGATAAGGGAATCGAGGTGGATAAGGCGAAGATTGAGGTCATTGAGAAGTTGCCACCTCTCATTTCCGTGAAGGGGGTCCAAAGTTTTCTTGGGCATGCGGGCTTCTACCACAGGTTTATCAAAGACTTCTCCAAGATTGCACACCCATTGTGCAAGCTGTTGGAGAAAGATGTGAAGTTTCAGTTTAATGATGCGTGCCGGCATGCCTTCGAGACTTTGAAGCAAAAGTTGATTTCTGCGCCTGTAGTAGTTGCACCACACTGGGGTGCCCCATTTGAGGTGATGTCTGATGCAAGCGGAGTTGTTATAGGTGTTGTACTAGGGCAAAAGCGCAACAAGATCTTTCATCCGATCAACTATGCCAGCAAGACCTTGAATGACGCTCAAAGGAATTACATTGTGACTGAGCAGGAGTTGCTGGCTGTGGTGTTCGCGTACGACAAATTCTGGGCATATCTATTGGGCACAAAGTTGATTGTGCATAATGACCACGCAGCTCTACAGTACCTCATGGCTAAGAAGGATGCCAAGCAAAGACTAATCCGGTGGGTGCTCTTACTGCAAGAGTTTGACTTCGAGGTGCAAGACCAGAAAGGCATGGAGAACCAAGTGGCAGACCACTTGTTAAGGCTGGAAGATGAGGCCAGAGATAAAGACTGGTTGAGCATCGATGATTCATTTCCCGATGGTTTGCTGATTTTGCTAACATTCTGGTGAGCAATATTATGCCGGAGGGCCTTAACCCTCACTAGAGAAAAAAGTTTCTTCATGATGTTCGCAGGTACTTTTGGGATGACCCATACTTGTTTATAACATACGTAGATGGGGTTATCCGGCGGTGCATACCAGAAGCGAAGATGTTGAGCATCATAGAAGCCTGCCACTCTTCCCCAGTGGGGGGCCATCATGGTGGTGCTAGGACAACGAAAATGATCCTGCAATGTGGATACTACTAGCCCACTATCTACAAAGATGCCCATGACATGGTGCGCGGGTGTGATCAGTGTCAGCGCCAAGGCAACATCTCTAGGCGTCAAGAGTTACCAATGACCCTCCTTGAAATCGCATTGTTCGATGTATGTGGCATTGATTTTATAGGTCCGTTTGTGAGTTCCTTTGGAATGAAGTACATTTTGGTGGCAGTGGACTATGTCTCCAAATGGGTGGAGGCAATACCATTGCCAAACAATGAGAGCAAAATTGTGGTACAATTTCTGAGGCGGAACATCTTTGCCAGGTTTGAGACACCCAGAACTATCATTAGTGATGGGGGCTCCCACTTCTGCAACAAATCCTTCTGGGTTGTACTAGCTAAGTACGGGGTGCGACAACACTGGGTCGCAACACCTTACCATCCGCAGACAATTGGGCAGGTTGAAGTGTCAAACAGGGAAATCAAGGAGATCCTGACCAAGTCTGTGAATGCCACAAGAATGGACTGGGCTCGGAAGTTAGACGATGCACTATAGGCCTACAAAACAGCTTGCAAGACGCCTATTGGTATGTCTCCATGTCAATTGGTGCTTAGTAAGGCCTGTCATCTGCCGGTGGAATTGGAGTGTAAGGCGCTCTAGGCTCTTAAGGCCCTGAACATGAAGTGGAATGAGGCAGCCAATACGAGGCTAGATCAGTTAAACGAAAAGGATGAATTTCGCCTCCAGGCTTATGAGAGTGCAGCACTGTACAAGGACAAGATGAAGTCCTATAATGACAAGCTTATTGCACCAAGGAGTTTCGATATTGGTGACAAGGTTCTGCTGTACAACTTAAGGCTGAGGTTGTTTCTAGGAAAGTTGAAATTGAGGTGGTCTGGCCCGTACAAGATCACCCAGGTATTCCCACATGGTGCAGTTGAGCTGGAAACGGACAAAAGGCACCTTTTCAAAGTTAATGGGTAGCGAGTGAAAAAGTATTTGGGTGCTGCAGATGAAACCTCTATGATTGAGGTCTTACATCTTGAAGAAGTTTGAGTAGTCAACACAACGACGTCGAGCCGTGACGTCAAACAAAGCGCTTAATGGGAGGTGACCTATCAACAAAAAAGTGTGTATATTTTATGTCATTCATTGCATTGTTTTTGTTTTTTGGGCTAGGAAAGGATGAGCACTGTGAAGAGAGACGCGAGCATACGTGCGGGGGAAGGGGGTGACACATACGCAAAATAATCAATTGCCAAAGGAGAGTCACACGGAGGCCTAAACGACCCTTGTGCCGCCAGACAAAAATGGTCCATGTGGCGTGTGGCCCAAGTAAGTGTTCCATGATTCGAAAAATGCGCACACAGTAGGGTCCACGGACTATGTCATGCTACACAGACCGTTTACCCAACCGTCTAGGTGCTGCGACAGGTTATTGTCTAAGGAAAGTCACACAGAGACCTTAACGGCCCGTGTGCTTTCAGCCGGATCGTTTAACGGCCCCTTTGGCGCTTGGCCCACATAAGTGCCCAAGATTCAAAGGCCGAGCACACGGTAGATTTAACGGGCTGTGTCACATGACATGGACCATTTATCGAACCATCTTGGGATGCATATGGCCGAGTATTTATACCCTCTTTCCTACTTTCATTTTTTTATTCACTCTCTCTAACGCCTCTCACACCAGATTTCCGCTTTCTGCCCCTATAAAAAATTCTATCTCTTCTTATACGATTTGAGAAGCACCCTCACGATCCGTAACACTTCCCTTGGGCGATTTTCTTGTTCTAACTTCACCTCTCTCTTGTCAAGTAAGTTTTTGATTTGTCTTTTCTTTTCTCTTTTTTTCACAAATCTTCTCTAGTTTTGAGTCTATGTAAGAATCTATGTTTCCCCCTTGGTTCATTGCGTGTTATATGACACTCTGGTGTACAATCTAGCAGATTTTGTGTTGGGTTAAAGTAAATCACCAGTGATGAACCTTGGATTCTTGAAGATAGGAGTTTTGTTCTTTTAGGGTTTCTAAAGTTTAATATTTTGGAGTCTTGTGTGCGGTAAGCAAGTATAACGGTCGATCTTGTGTGCTATATGCAAAATTTCATGAATGAATCTGAGTTTTTGGGCCTTGGGGCTTACTGGGGGTGACGAGTAGTTTCATGGTATAGTACACGGACCGTATCACTCTTCACGGGTCGTGTAGTGGTCCGTGTGGAATCACTTGTTGTCCCCGAAATGGAGCACCTCTCATGGACCATCCTTACAGACCGTGTTACTCTACACGGGCCATATGGCGGTCTATGTCAAGTCACTTGACACAGTTCCAACCCAAGTTCACCCACACGGGCCTTACCACGGACCGTGTGATGCTGCACAACCCATGTAAGGCCCTCCCTGTCAGATTACTTCTGCACCTAACGTTGCACTGTATTGATCCTCGTTAGTTTCTATATGCATCATAGTGCAAAACTCCCTATGATAGATCAGGTGATGCTACTCTTAAGGGTTTTTGTCACTTTGATAACACAAGGGAAGTTTGAGTACCCGTTTGTGTGTCGTCCTGCGTATTCCGACATAACTAACTGTTTTATTCTTTGTGGTATTCGCAGGTAAAAATGGGTCCCGTCTAAGATCACGCTAGCCTAGGGATGAGCATGAGTCACGTCTCTGGGATTCTATCACTGATTCTACTAGTCAGCACCAGGAGAGTGACTCAGGTGATGACTCCTCGGGAGGGTCCAATGTACAGTTCCCTGACAATGTCTCCCCTCACTCCTCTCGAACTACAAGAGCTCGTGCAGCGGGCAAACATATAGCTCCCCAATCTGAGGAGGGGGTTCCTAAGGTGGGAGTTGAGGGGGAAGATGAGGCCCCGGAGCAGGAGGAAGAGGTGGGCACCCCGGAAACAGCCGAGCACAATGCAGGGGATGAGGACGACATCCTGATCATCCGAGATAGTGACGATGAAGCCATATATTAGGCGGTTGCTCGGACATCTGACCCTGAAACTGCAAGGTGGCTTCTCGTGTTCTTGCGCAGACGATGGACAGTCCCCAGTGCTAAGGAAATATATGTGAATGGCCTTACTAAAGGCTCCGGGGGTTACCAGCGGAGGCCCATCATCCCTGAGATGCGGGTCCTGACTGATCAACTCGATGGGATTCCAGAGATAAAAACTGCATTTGAGGCCTACCAGCTTGGGTGGATGGTGAACCCACCCGGCTATTACGGGCCAGACATGATTGCTGAATTCTATTCAAGCTATGCTGCCAGCCTACTAGCCTATATCGATGGTAACCAGCCCAAGAGAGTGAAAAAGCGGCTGGCCTATAAATTGCCCCGTGGGACTATGTCACAGTTCGTGAGGTGGAGGTAGATATTTCAGCGGACACTATCAACAAGTTCCTATTTGGGCCAGACTGCCGCACCCCACCGGATGGATTATTCATCGCTAAGTATGTGCAAATTGCTGATGAGGTCCAAATATCTGACCGTACTTCACGGGCCACTCGGTTAAAGTTGGTTGCGGAGCAGATCGCTGTGCAAGGAGCTGAGGCATCTTGGGTGTCCAAGCCAAAAATTCCTATTACCAAAGCATCGCTCACTTTTATCGCAAAGTTCTGGTGGTCGGTGGTGCGGGCCTGACTATGACCCACCACTAATGACAACACGCTCCAACCTTCTCATGCTTCGTTGGTAGCGTGCTTGATCGTGCGGTATGGTATCAATATGGGTCGGGTCATTGCCATAGAGATAAAGGACCGCGCCCAATCAGACAGAGCAGGTATGTCCTTTCCATGCCTGATTCGGGCGCTTTGCAATAAGGCACGTGTCCCTATCACTCATTTCCTAGATCGGAAGATGGCTCCGATGGGCGTGGTCAACATTGCCATGATCAAGGATATTCACAACCCGCTGTTCCACAATAAAGCACGTCGGCTTGGACTGCCTGCACCGCTTCCTCGGGCACCTCCGCAGCAGCCCTTGTCTTTTGAGGAGCACACCACCGCACCACAGTTAGGTGTGGCTTCTGAGCAGTCCGAGGGTAGTGGTGCAGCTCCCCAGATGCAACAAGGGCACACTTATGTCTCTTATGAATTTTTAGCCCGAGTGGTGACAGACCAGCGACAAACACGAGCGATTGTTGACCAGATAGTGGCACTGCTTCCTTAGATGATGCAGACTCATGTTTAGTAGGCTGAGGATCGTCTCCGTGCAGAATTACTGGGCCAAATCAGCAACTTGCAGGAACAGGTCAACACCTTGGAGGGATACTTCCATAGCATGTTTTGAAGTATGTCCGGCAATGAGATGTCAAATTTGGTGCAAACTGTGCAGGATATGAAGGCTAAAATTGCCGAGCTGACAGCCCAGTATAACAACACGGTGCTGGCTCTGGCTCCACCTCCAGATTCTTTGATGTCACTTTTCACTGCCCCGGTGGAGCCGAGCCTAGATGATATATGGGGCGTTCCGCTTGTGCCAGCTACTGTCCAGGTGCAACCCTCGGAAGCACCCAAAAGAAAGGACAAAGGGAAGTACCGCAACCATCACAACACCCCTCTGGAGGATGCGCAGCGAGAAGAAGAGAGGAAATTGCGCAAGGCAATGAGAGCCCAACGCCGAGCAGTTGTAGAATAGGAAGAGAGAGAGAGCGGCTAGCATATGAGGCAGCTCGGACAGGAGCCTCCGAGAATGCCGTCGTACTGGATGCGCCTATTGATGACACAAACCCACTCGGTGGGTCTAACCACGATGGTCTGACTGATGCCTAGAGGGTCCCAAGTATGTTCTAACCCCATTCTATGCTTGATTGTTAATTATGGTGCAATGAGGGCATTGCACTGTATTTTTGGAGGGGGTGGGGCATCCTGAACCCTGAAGAGTTTTTCTTGCCATGTTTCTTTTCTTTGAAGGTGTATTATCTAGTAGAATTGGCATGTTTAGGTCGTAATGTTTCATATTTTTGTAAATACATGTGCTTAAATTTGTTTAGGGTAACCCTTGTTTTGAGTATTAGCATTAACAATGTTGTAAAAAGCTTATATGTGCATGTATCCCATCCTGACAAACTGTTATGCATTGTGGAAAGAATGTTATGCATGGTATAGATGGCACAACGAATGGGATCCCGAGGGTCCCTAAACAAGCCTTGAGTATCTATATCCACATCATCGGTTCAAGAATGGTATTCAATTAATAACGCATAGTTTAAGGGACGGGGAAATAGGACTCAACTATGGGGCAATACGGGGCTAGGGACTTCTCACATTTCCACATTAAACATATGTATAGTCAAATAGGAGTTTCCCATAAATCATTCCGACAATACGAGAGCGAGATATTAGTCATAAAAATGGATTTCAGAAAAATCTATGCAATGTCCAACAATTGCCTCTAGTAAAAAAGGAACGGGGGCTAGAAAAAGTTCTGGGCTCACTCTGAAATAAGGAGGAACATTCTGAAATAGCATAAAAGAAGGGTAGTTTGCTCGTCCTTAGAAGACGGGACTCATCATAGTATCCTCCGAGATTAGACTATTCGTCAACCTGTTTGTACTCAAAGTGCTCAGCCCCTACATGGTAAAATCATGTAAGCATAGAGTATGCGTTAGTATGTTTGAATGTACTAAGTATGCGGGCATGCAATGCATATGACTTATCAACCAATATTTCAATGTCAGATGACATGGGCATATAATATAGAATGAATCATATATTCAATAAAAGCATATATACAAGAAGCTATGAAATCTATGATGCATGAAATGCAACAATGCTCACATATATTGAGGATGGACTATAACCGACAAATCAAATCCATGCGAATTATTACATGAATTAGACCGATAAGACCTCCTATCGGTAGGAGAAGACTACTTGCAAAAGGTAATCTACATCACACTTTAAGATTTCACCATTTCGGTGGATGGTATCACTCCTTACGGAACTCACCATTTCAAAAGGATTTTTAGAATCATACAGAACATATCAAATTCATAAATATATAACCATTCCATATGACCCGGTCATTTCGGTAATGGCTAACATTCCTATGTTGGCACATAGTTCAAGGAAAGGGACAGGGCCCTTGGGGATAGCCCTAACACCCCCAATCAATCAGTGCTAAGTTAATAACATCCCATTTGAATACTTATACATATACGTGCTTTCAGGAGTTACAATGCTCATTTCAACCGTTCAATACATATTTAGGCTCAAATGCCAAATCATAGTTTATAATCGTAATGCTCATGCTGGGAATAGCTCATTCACATATACAGAATGGTGCAAGCACCCAGAATGCTCAATGAGCCAGAATTATAGACATGTTTGTGATCACCTTCTTGTCATAACCAATATCTTATCAAATCATATCATAATCGTTTCAGAAAACATAGTTGGGCTTAACCCACTTCATAATTTTCATGTAAATCAATGTGCATGAATGCGATGAATGCATGATATGAGAATAGCATGGGTAACCTAGATTCAATTTAAAATCAATATCACAATATAAGATTGAGTAAATGCATAATTAAATCCACATGTAAATCGTAATATAGGTCACCCATGCACAAATCAACCTTTAAAGGGGACATGCATGTTAACACTTTATAACTCAATGTAAATCGTCATAATACTGATCAAAGTGAATTGAAATCATAGGTATAATACAACTCATACATCAATTGAATTTAATAAAACCAAATAATGAAATCTCATATTTAAACAAACTAAAATTCATGAAATAGATTGAAAGATCTTTGGGTCTTCTTGGTTGAAAGGGACCAAAAATCAATTCCACATACCTTAATTGTGGAGCTGAATTTGAGGGATGAACTTAGCTTGAATTGGACTCCAATAGAACCCTAGCTTTGATCTTTGAGATGGAGAGTAGAGAAGAATAAGGAGGTGATCTTGTGAGGGGTAGAAGGTTTTAGGAGAATGAATTAAGAAGGGAGGGCATATAAGCTGAATTAGGGGTTTAGTAGGTAAAAGGTCATAATTCATAATTAGTATAAACTGAAATTACATAAATTCCATTAATAAAATGGACCAAAACCGGAACCGTCAGGTCCACATGGTCCACTACATGGTCTGTGAAACATCACATGGACCGTGAATAGTGGCCTTGATCCAATACTCAATATTTCACAGAGGGAATTCACATGGAGCTAAGGGGTACCACGCCGATGACTACACAGTCCGTGTGACTCCACTTGGGCTGTGACATCGACTGTGTGATGGTACTTCAAATAATTTTCGCACAACAAAGTTACAAGATGGTACTTCCATACTTAGAATTATTTTATGTAGTGGGTTACACGGAGAGCCACACGGCCCATGACACATCACTCGGACCGTGTGAGGGGCCGTGTGCCCTCACTTGGACAAAACTCCCTTCCGTCTCAAAGTTGCCCCTACCATGAACTGGACCAAGTATCCCTTCACGGGAGGCCACACTGTTCATGTGGCTTCACACGGCTCGTGTGGGACCTCCGCGGAGTGATGCCTGGCAGTTCACTTAGGACAATTCCAGGAGATTTAGGAAACGCCACTGGAAAAATCCGGGTCTTTACATCATCTCCGCCATGGGAGCATTCGTCCCGAATGTGCAAGAACAATTCTTGAAAGGCTTGACCTGGAGCATGAAACACCCAACATAAGATACAATGCATAGTTCATTATTTCAAAAATCAAAAACCCTTTAAACTCATATCAAAATCGCATTCAAGTCACTCAAAACATTATAAAAATCCTTTTCATGCACATGTAAGCATGTCATGTCATGAGACTAAGAGGGTAAGAAATGGCACCATTAGATAAAGAAGAATCCTAATACCTTAGGCTTGAGTAGATTGGAAAAGATGAGGGTATTGCTTCACCATGTCCAGCTCCGCCTCCCAAATAGCACTCTCCACATGTTGATTTCTCCAAAGCACCTTCACCAAAACCACGTCCTTGTTACAAACCCGCTTTACTTGCCTATCCAAGATTTCCACTGGAATTTCCTCATAAGACAAGTTCTCTTCAACCTTAATTCCTTCCAAGGGCACAATGGTGCTAGGATCACCAACTAGCTTCCTCAACATAGACACATGAGTGACGGGGTGAATGGAACTCAAATTCGGCGGCAACTCCAATGTGTAAGCCACCCCACCAACTCGTTCAACAATATCATAAGGGCCAACATACCGGGGGCTTAGCTTGCCCTTATTACCAAAATACGTCACACCCTTCATAGGTAAAACCTTTACATATACCCAATCACTGACACGAAACTCAAGATCCCTCTTTCTAACATCTAAATAATACTTTTGACGACTTTGGGCCGTTTTCAACATTTCCCTAATCACTTTCACCTTATCCATGGCCTCTATCAATAAATTTGGACCAACGAGTGCCATCTCTCCAAACTCAAACCACCCCACCAGTGATCTACACCTTCTCCCATATAAACCTCAAACGACGCCATACCAATGCTAGCATGGAAGCTATTATTATAAGCAAACTCAATGAGTAGAAGATGGTCATCCCAATTGCCTTTAAACTCCAACACACAAGCCCTCAACATATCCTCCAAGGTTTGAATAGTCCTCTTCGCTTGGCCATGAATTTGAGGATGAAAAGCAGTGCTCAACTTAATCTTAGTCCCAAGTCCCTTATGAAAAGACCTCCAAAATTGGGTACCACGATCCGATATAATGGACCTAGGCACACCATGCAAACTCACCAACTCTTGGATATACAACCTTGCATAATCCTCGATGCTGAAGGTAGTCTTGACCGGCAGGAAATAAGCCAACTTCGTCATCCAAGCTGTGACAACCCAAATGGAATAAAATTGCCTTCGGGTCTGAGGCAAACCAACCACAAAATCCATGTTCACATCTTCGCATTTCCATGTGAGAATCTCGATGTCTTGGGCCAAGCCGCCAGCCCTTTGGTGCTCTTCCTTTTCTTGCTGACAACTCGAGCATTTGAATACAAACTTTGCAATGTCTATCTTCATACCATACCGCCAATACACTTCCTTCAACAAATCTGGATACATTTTTGTAGACCCCAGGTGAATAGAATAATGAGAGTTGTGAGCCTCACTCATATTCATCCTCCTAAGATCATCTATATTTGGTACACAAAGTCGGTCTTGGTACCGGAGTATACCATCTCCCTTTTGGGAGAACCCTCGATCACATTTCTAGCAACCAACTTCTTCAATTCTAGTTATGATGGGTCTAAATCTTGCTTAGCCTTTACATCACTTACCACGGAAGAGTCTGCCCCACTTTGAACACGAATACCACCATTGCTCGAATCAGCTAATTTGACACTAAACCTAGCTAACCGGTGAACATCTCTTGCCAACTCCTTCCTTTCATCCCCAACATGCGTCTCACTTCCCATAGACGATCTGCTGAGAGCATCGGCCATAATATTGGCCTTGAAGGAATGATACAAAACACTCATGTCATAATCCTTTAGGAGCTCTAACCACCTCCTTTGCCTTAAATTGAGATCCCTTTGAGTCAATACATATTGCAAAGTTTTTTGATCAGTGAACACATCGACACGAACCCCATACAAATAATGTCTTCAAATCTTCAAGGCAAAAACTACCGCTGCTAATTCAAGGTCGTGCATTGGGAAATTACGTTCATGCACCTTCAACTACCTTGATGCATACGCTATTACCTTACCATGTTGCACAAGCACACAACCCAATCAAATCCGCAAGGCATCATAATACACCACAAATCCTTCCAAACTATTAGGTAAAGTCAAGGCAGGAGCCCATGTAAGCCGATCCTTTTAAAATCTGAGAACTCTGCTCGCATTCATTCAGTCACACAAACTTCACCTTCTTCTTTGTCAACTTATTCAATAGAGATGCAATAGTTGAGAACCCTTCAATAATCCTCCTGTAATACTCGGCCAACCTAAGGAAAGTGTGAATATCTGAAGGAGTCAACTGTTTTGGCCAATTCATTACGGCCTTGGTCTTCTTCTGGTCTACCTTGATACCATTACCAGACACAACATGACCAAGGAATTCCACTTTGCCCAACCAAAATTCACATTTGCTAAACTTGGCATAAAAGTTCTTTTCTCTCAATATTTGGAGGACCATCCTCAAGTGATCCCCGTGCTCCCACGCACTTCGGGAGTAAATGAGAATATTGTCAATGAAGACTACCACAAAACTGTCAAGGAATGGCTTACACACCCAATTCATTAGATCCATAAACACGACCGGAACATTGGTTAGGCCAAATGATATCACCAAAAACTCAAAGTGCCCATACCTCGTCCGAAAATCTATTTTGGGAATGTCACACTCCATAATCTTCAACTGATGATACCTGGAATGGAGATCAATCTTTGAGAAATGAGTAGCCCTTTGAAGCTGATCAAACAAGTCATCAATCCTGGGCAACAAATACTTATTCTTAATGGTCACTTTATTCAGTTGCCTGTAATCAATACACATCCGAAGAGTTCCGTCCTTCTTCCTTACAAACAACAATGGAGTATCCCACCGTGATATACTAGGCTAAACGAAACCCTTCTCCAACAAATCCTTTAACTGCTCTTTTAATTCTTTGAACTCCGCCGCCACCATATGATAAGGCTGAAAAGAGACAGGCTGGGTATCCAGAAGAAGATCTATGCCAAAGTCTACCTCTCTTTCAGGAGGAATACTCGATAAGTCTTTGGGGAACACTCAGAAAACTCATTCACCACAGGGACCGGCTCAAGAGTAGGCACTTCAAACTCTATATCCTTGACCCTCACAATATGATGAATGCACTCCTTAGAAATCATTCTCCACGCCTTGAGGTAGGAAATAAACTGACCTTTAATAGAGGAGTCACCACCCTTCCATTCAAGAACGGGCTCATCGGGAGGTTGGAACTTGACCTTCCGGGTTCTACAATCTATAGAGGCATATGATTCATGCAACCAATCCATCCTAAGAATCACGTCAAAGTCTAACATCTCAAGTTCTACAAGATCACACGGAAAATTTTGTGCAACATAGAAATAGGGCAACCATGATAGACTCGATGTGCAACAACAAATTCACCCACGAGAGTATAGACTGAGAAACAGTCCCTCAAAACCTTGGGACTCAAACCAAATTTAACAGCCAACAGAGGAGTCACAAAAGACAAATTTGCACCTAGATCATGCAAAATATAAGCATCAAAATCAATAACATATCAGTCACAACATCCGGAGCTTTGTCAACATCTTGGTAGGCGTAGAGTGTATAGAACCAATTGTTCCTTAGGGAAACACCTTGGGGAGCTCTTTGTTAGCCTTGCCCGCCCTGGCCACCTGACCTTAGCCTCTACGGGCATTCCTAGGACAATCAACAATCTTATGATCTTTATCACCACATCTGAAGCAAACACCTAAATCTCTTCAGTAGATTCCCATGTGGCGCTTCCCACACTTATCGCACGCAGGATATCCTTGATCACCGATGCCCTAGGAAGAGGCACCCGATCATTAGCAACCTGAGTATCGGAACCTTAGACCGTTGGAAGTGACCAAAACCACCACTTTGAGAACCAGAAAATCCACAATCAAAACGGGCCCTCTTGGAATCGTGAACCCTTCTCTCCTTGAGTTTCTCCCCTTCGATCTATTCAACATACACCATGAGTCTAGCAATATCTATATCCCGTATAAGCACAACAGTATGACATTCCTTCACAAGTAAATCAGAGATACCCGAAATAAACTTGTGCATCCTTGCACGGGGGTCAACTACAAGAGACAGAGCATACTTGGAAAGCTTCGTGAATTTGAGGGCATCGTCCCTCGCACTCATATCTCCTTGCTTGAGATTGATAAACTCAGTCATTTTGGCCCCCCTAAGCTCAAGTGGAAAGAAATGATCAAGGAAAGCAAATATGAACTCCTCCCAATTGACATCACCACCACAAACTCTCTCCAAAGACCATTGAGTATACCACACTTGAGCCACATCTTTCAGTTGATAGGCAACTAATTTAGCCTTCTCTTCAGAAATGACACCCATGATGTTCAGTATCTTGGTAAGCTCATTAATGAACTCCTGGGCATCCTCACGAGCCTTTGACCCATGAAACTCTAGAGGATTCATTCGGGTGAAATTCCTCACCCTAGAAGCAGGCGTAGGATCTCGTGGCAAGTTAGCTTTCCTTGTCTAAGAAGTTACCACCTGAGCGAGGATGTCGAAGGCTGTGCGGAACTAACCGTTTGAGATGGGTCCCTCCATAGGCTCGTAGGCAGCCTGATCCTCACCGGCTGGAGCTGACCTTGTTGGAAAGGGTCTTCCGCTAGGCATCTTCTGAAAAGGATCAATGACATCATCAAAATAAGAGAACCAAATATACTAACCATAGCACGACATAAGACCTGAAGAAGTGAGGCAATTCCTAAAACTTCTTCGTAGCCTCCCACTCAAAGGCATAGTGCACTTCACACCTATGAATAGGACTCTACTCTATGACGCATGTTGGACTCTGAGGACCATTCATAAACCTAGTGCTTTGATACCATCTTTTGTCACGCCCGCGGTTAGGGCCTAGATGTGACACGACGAATGGGAACCCAAGGGTCCCCAAACAAGCCTCGAGTATCTATATCCACATCATCGATTCAAGAATGACATTCATTTAATAACACATAGTTCTAAGAGACGGGGAAATAAGACTTATGCTATTGGGGGTAATATGGGGCTAGGGACTTCCCACATTTCCACATCAAACATATATATAGTCAAATAGGAGTTTCTCATAATCATTCCGACAATACGAGAGCAAGATATTAGTTATAACAAACGAATTTTAGAAAAGTCAACGTAATGTCCAACAATTGCCTCTAGTCAAAAGGAACAGGGGACAGGACAAGTTCCGAGCTCACCCTCAAATAAGGAGGAACGTTCTGAAATAACATAAAAGAAGGGTAGTTGGATCTTTCTTGGAAGATAGGACTCACCACAGTATCCTCCGAGATTGGACTATTCGTCAACTTGTTGGTACTCAAAGTACTCAGCCCCTACCTGGTAAAATCATGTAGGCATAGAATATGGGTTAGTACGTTTGGGTGTACTAAGTATACGGGCATGCAATGCATATGACTTATTGACCAACATTTCAATGTTAGATGACAAGGGCACATAATATAGAAGTTATCATATATTCAATGAAAGTATATATACAAGATGCCATGAAATCTATTATGCATGAAATGCAATAATGCTCATATATATTGGGGATGTACCATAACCAACAAATTAAATTCATGTGATTTATTACATGAATTAGTCTGATAAAGACCTCCCATCGGTAGGAGAATACTACTTGCCAAAGGTAATCTACATCAGACCTTACGGAACTCACCATTTTGGTGGATGGTCACCTTCCTTACGGAACTTACCATTTCAGAAGGATTTTCAAAATCATATAGAACATATCAAAATCATAAACATATAACTATTCCTCACGACCCGGTCATTTTGGTAATGACCGATATTTCTATATTGGCACATAGTTCAAGGAAAGAGAAAGGGCCCTTGGGGATAGCCCTAACACCCCCCAATCCATCGGTGCTAAGTCAATAACATCCCACTTGAATACTTATACAGTGCTTTCATGAGACACAATGCTTATTTCAACCGTTCAATATACATTTAGGCTCAAATGCCAAATCATAATTCATAATCGTAATGCTCATGCAGGGATTAGCTCATTCACATATATAGAATGGTACAAGCACCCAAAATTATCAATGGAATCATAGACATGTTTATGATCACCTTCTTGTCATAGCCAGTATCTTATTAGAATTATATCGTAATCATTTCAGAAAACATAGTTGGGCTTAACCCACTTCATAATTTTCATGCAAACCAATGTGCATGAATGCGATGCAATGCATGATATAAGAATAGCATGGGTAACCTAGATTAAAGTTAAAATCAATATCACAATATAAGATTGAGTAAGTCCATCATGAAATCTACATGTAAATCGTAATATTGGTCACCCATGCACAAATCAACTTTAAAAGGGGGCATGCATGTTCATACTTTATATCTCAATGTAAATAATCATATAAAGTGATAAAAGTGAATCGCAATCATAGGTAAAATACAATCCATACATCAATTGGATTTAATAAAATCAAATAATGAAATCTCATATTTAAAGTAACTAAAATTCATGAGATAGATTAAAAGATCTTTGTATCTTCTTGGTTGAAAGGGACCAAGAATCAATCCCACATACCTTGATTGAGGAGCCAAATTTGGGGGATGAACTTATCTTGCATTTGACTCCAATTGAACCCTACCTTTGATCTTTGAGAGGGGAGAGTAGAGAGGAATAGGGAGGTAATCTTGTGAGGGGTAGAAGGTTTTAGGAGAATGAATTAATAGGGGAGGGGATATCAGCTGAATTAGAGGTTTAGAATAGGTAAAAGGTCATAATTCATAATTAAAATAAACCAAAATTACATAAATGCCATTAATGAAACGGAACAAAATTGGAACCATCAGGTCCACACGGTCCACTACACCGTCCGTGAAACATCACACAGACCGTGAACAGTGGCCGTGATCCAATACTTTAAATTTCACGGAGGGAATTCACATGGAGCTAAGGGGTACCACATGGACGACTACACGGTCTGTGTGACTCCACACAAGCCGTGACATCGATCGTGTGATCATACTTTAAATAATTTTCGCACGACAAAGTTACGAGATGATACTTTCATACGTAGAATAATTTTACGTAGTGGATTACACGGAGAGCCACACAGCCCGTGACACATCACACGGACCGTGTGAGGGGCTATGTGCCCTCACTTGGCCACGTCTCAAAGTTGCCCCTACTGTGAACTGGACTAAGTGTCCCTTCACGGGAGACCACACGGTCCGTATGGCTTCAAACGGCCCATGTGGGCCCTCCGTGGAGTGATGCCTGGTAGTTCACTTGGGATAATTCCAAGAGATTTGGGAAATGCCACTCAACAAATCTAGGTCTTTACAGTACCTTGACAGATGCAACTTCCTTATTCCTTAGCTTCTTCACTTGTTGGTCTAGGATTTCAACTGTACCTCTTCCTAACTTACATTTTCTTCATTGATTACATCATGTTAAAAAACAATGGAACTTGGGTCACCTATAAATTTCCTCAACATCGACACATGGAAAACCGGATGAATCTAGTGCAACTTCTTGGGTAGATCCAACTCATATGCCACTTCTCCCACTCTTTTCACCACCTTATAGGGTCCCGCATATCAAGGACTCAATTTCTCTTTCTCATCAAACCGGAGAACACCTTTCATTGGAGACACCTTCAAATAGACCCACTCACCAACATGGGATTCAAGTTCCCTTCTTCTCATATTAGAGTAGGACCTTTGCCAGCTTTGGGCTGTTTGCAATTTCTCCCTTATGCTTTTAATTTTCTCCAAAGCATCCATCACCAAGTCAGGTCCTATTAATTCCAGTTCGCCGACTTCAAACCACCTGATGGTCTATCTTTATCATCTACCATACAACACTTCAAATGGTGCCATCCCAATGCTTGCATGAAAGGTGTTGTTATAGGCAAACTTGATAAGTGAAAAATGTTCATCCCAACATTTCTTGAATTCCAACACGAAAGCTCTTAACACATCTTCCAACATCTGAATAGTCCTCTTAGTGTGCCCGTCGGTTTGAGGACGAACTGCCGTACTCAACTTCACCCTAGTGCCAAGACCTCTTTGGAAGGATTTCCAAGAGTGAGAAGTGAATTAAACTCCATGATCTGATATGATGGATAATGGAATCCCATGAACCCCACAAACTTTCAGATATACAAGCGGGCATAGTCCTCATCAATGAATGTAGTTTTGATCGGCAGGAAATGAGCCGACTTTTAATATAGTAAACTATCATTCATAGGGAGTCAAAGTGCTTTTTGGTACTTGGCAACCTGGCTACAAAGTCCATGTTGACCTCTTCCAACTTCCAAGTTGAAATGTTAATACCTTGGGCTAGGCCACCCAACCTTTGGTGTTCAACTTTGACCTGCTGGCAATTTGCACATTCGGACACAAATTGAGCAATGTCCTTCTTCATCCCGTTCCACCAATAAATCTCTCTCAAGTCACTATACATCTTTGTAGTATTAGGATGAATGAAATATGAGGAGTTATGGGCCTTTTGCATGACTTACTTCTTCAACTCATTATCATTGGGCACACATAACTTTCCTTGATATCGCAGTGCACCATCTCCCCCTTGTGAGAAGACTTATATCTTTCCATCTCTCACTAAGGTTTTTAACTCAGACAAGGTTGGATCAAGATCCTACTTGGATTTGACGTTAGCAGTCAAAGAAGATGCAGACCCATGAAGAACCATTGCACCACCACTTTCGGTCTCAATCAATCTTACTCCCAATCTTGCCAACCTATGAACATCTTTGACCAACTCCTTTTTTCTATCATCTTCTATATGGGACACACTACCCATAGAAATCCTACTAAGGGGCGTCAACTACCACATTGGCTTTTCTAAGGTGGTACTTCACACTAATATCATAATCTTTGAGTAGCTATAACTACCTCCTTTGCATCAAGTTGAGATCCTTCTAGGTGAACACTTATTGGATACTCTTGTGGTCGGTGAAAACATCTACATGAACTCCATATAAGTATTGTCATCAAATCTTTAAGGCAAACATCATTGCCACAAGCTCGAGCTCATGATTCGAGTAGTTCTTCTCATGCACTTTCAACTGCTTTGAAGTATAGGCAATTACCTTACCATTTTGCATTAGTATATAACCCAACCCAATCCTTGATGCATCATAATACATGACAAACCCATCATTCCCTTCTAACAATGTCAATATGGGGGCAGAAGTAAACCGATCCTTTAAAGCCTAGAAACTCCTCTCAATTCATCCATCCGTACAAACTTAGCCTTCTTCTAGGTTAGCTTGAAGAATGGAGACGAAATTGTGGAGAAGTCTTGCACAAATTGTCTATAGTAACCGGCTAGACCCAAGAAACCCCTTATGTCAATAGGAGCCACTGTACTTGTCCAGTTTCACACCGCTTCTGTCTTCTTAGGATCAATTTTGGTTCCCTCTTTAGATAACACATGCCTAAGGAAGGCAATCTCAGCTAACCAAAACTTGCACTTGTCAAACTTTGCATAGAGTTTTTGTTCCCTTAGGGTCTGTAATACTACCCGCAAGTGCTACATGTGCTCTTGCTCACCTCGGGTGTAAATAAGAATATTATCAATAAACACCACGATGAGTATGTCGAGGTAAGGATTGGACATCTTGTTCATGAAGTCCATAAATACCGCTGGTGCATTACTGAAACCAAATGACATTATCAAAAATTCAAAATGGCCATGCCTAGTTCGGAAAGCTGTCTTAGGGATGTCACTTTCTCTCACCCTTAATTGGTGATGATCGGATCTCAAATTAACCTTGGAGAAATGAATGGCTCCTTTTAGTTGATCAAATAAATCATCTATCTTTGGTAGAGGATAGTTGTTCTTGATGGTGACCTTATTGAGCTGTTGGTAGCCAATGCACATACGCAGCGACCTGTTCTTCTTCCTTACAAATGATACCAGGGCACCCCATGGAGACCTACTAGGTGTAATAAAACCTTTCTCGAACAAATCCTTTAGTTTCTCCTTTAACTCTCTCAATTCTGAGGGAGCCATTCTATAATGACGGATTGAGATAGGCTGGGTATTGGGTAAAAAGTCTAAACAAAAGTCTATCTCCCTTTCGGGAGGGACACCCGATAATTTATCTGGGAAGCTAGCAGGGAACTCACTCACAACAGGGACTAATTCAAGAGAAGGAACTTTGGAACATACATCTATGACCCTAAGAAAGTGGTAGATGCACCCCTTGGAAATCATCTTGTGAGCCTTTACAAAAGAAATGAATCGACCCCTACATGAAGAGTTGCTACCCTCCCATTCAAGAACTGGCTCATTAGGAAATTGAAATTTAACCCTAAGATTTCTATAGTCAATGGAGGCATAAGAAGCATGCAACCAATCCATACCCCAGATCACGTCGAAGTCTACCATAGAAAGCTCGACTAAGTCACATGGAATCACTTTATGTAGAATAGAAATGAGACAACCCATATAGACCCTTTGGGCTATGATAGACTCACCTACATGGTAACTCACCTCATAGGGCTCATTGAGGACTTCAGAACATGCATGAAATGTAGATGTAAAGAATGGGGTTACAAAAGACAAATTTGCTCCCAGATCTAAAAATGCACTTGCATCATAAAAAAAACTCTTAACATACCGATACCATATTCGGAGCTTCTTCAACCTCTTGGGTGACCATGAAGAGCATAGAACTGATTGATCTTTTGGGCATGTCGAAGTTAACCCCTTTGGACTTAAGGCCTTATACCTCCACTCCTATAATCCTTAGCATGGTGGCTGGGCTTTCCACAAGTTAAGCAAGAATTTGACCCATCTAAGAACTGTCCTTTGTGAGGCCTCCCACACTTAGGGCAATTAGGACTTTGGGGCTTGGAAGCGGCACCTTTGTCCCTCCAGGAAGGAGTACTATTTGTGGATGCTTGTCCACTTTGCCTTTGGCCACCTTAGAATTTGTGACCACTGCTCCATTGGTGAGAGTTGTTCCCACCATCCACACGAGCCTTCTTAAGACTTCCTTGCCTTTTCATGAAGCTTCTCTTCCTCAATATGCTCTGCGTACGTGATCAAGCGGGAAATATCCATCTCCTTGACCAACATAGCCATCTTGCACTCCTTAGAGACCAACTCGGAGACACCCGAAATAAACTTGCTTATGTGAGATCTCAAATCCTTGAGTATGAATGGAGCATACTTTGATAATTTGGTAAATTTGAGGGCATGCTCCCTCACGCTCATTGTTCCCTTGCTTCAAGTTGATGAACTCCTGGACCTTTGCCTCCCTAAGCTCGATGGGGAAGAACCAATCCAAGAAGGCACATTTGAATTCCTGCCAACCAATAGTTCCTGCTCCTTGAGCTCTCTTATTGGCCCATTGCTAGAACCAAATTTTAGCCACTCCTTTAAGTTGGTAGGCTACCAACTCAACCTTCTCTTCAAACGGAATGCCCATATTTTCCACCACCCAATAAGTTTTCTCAATAAACTCAATAGGGTCCTCGTCTGTCTTCAATCCATAAAATTCCAGCAGGTTCATCCGTATGAATTCATATATTCTCGTGGTCAAAGTAGGAACCTGAGGTGGAACAATAACCTCCCTATTTTCTAGGTTGGCAAAAAGTAGTGCCAAGAAGGTCAATGTGGCTCTGAACTCCTGACGAGACACTCCATTGTCCTACTGGAGTAGAGGGACTTGTTCCTCAATAGTGCCTCGCTGATGGGGAGATCTTTGTGGCAACATGATTAAGAAATAACTAAAATCCCATAGTTATTTATAAGAAAACTTATTCAACGCTGAGGTACGACATGAATAATAAGGGAATACTTTCCTAAATCATCTCATAGCTTCTCACTCAAGATAGTGGAGCACTTCATAACCTTGAATGAGACTTTACGCTACGGTGTATGCATGGACATCCCAAGAACATTTTAAAACCACGTGCTCTGACAGCATGTTTGTGAAAACCCGACTTAGGGGCCTAGTTACCACACGGTGAATGAGATACCTGAAGGTACCCCAACAAAGCCATCTAAACATCTTAAGCATTCATAGGCATTAAATCAGAATGTTCTGCGAAAAACGTAAGGCGAAGGGACTAGGGACATTTTATACAATAAAGCAACATTACTAAGCAATCAAAATAGGTAACATCTTTTTTCCATAAACATACATGTAATACATATTGAAACAAAACCAATACGGCCGATTTAGGTTAAATACAAAGAAGATTCCATAATGGTCAACGTAGAAAGTAAAAGCCTCAGAAGGACCATAAATACATTGTGTAAATGAAAAGTATTGAACAAAGTGGAAAATGGGTGGCGGCTTGAACTAAGGGCTCACCATTAGAATAAGCTAGTCTCGAATGCTAACTACTAGTCACGAGCCGGTGGGGGAGTACGTATTCCTACATGGTTAAATTATGCAGGAAAATATGCACTAGTATATTTGAATGTACTAAGTAATTGAGATGCAATGCATAAATAAAATTATAATGCCATCATAATTAAACATAACGTATGGATATTCATAATATAATAAAATCATGAGATTAACTTAAACATGCACAAGAATAAGGCTTAGATCAATATGAGAGAATGCATAAGGAAACACATAAAGTGAAAACATGTCATAGAATCATAAAACTTGTGTGAATGGACTATAACCGACAGTAAGAGCATATGAGCTACTACATGGAATCCAATAAACTCCTTCCATTGGGAAAAGGCCAATGCATTCCTTCCATTGGGGAAAGGGAATCCACTTGCCAAGATAGATATCTAAAACTTAGTAATTTGTAATTGAATCTTTCATAACCTTTGGGCTACGTAGATTCACTAGACTAGCCTATAAGGCACCTATGGTGGCACATAGTTAGGGATATTAAGATTTAGCTCCATGGGCTTATGCCTCAACTAACGGAATGAGTCCCAATCTCTAATCCTCTTGGTCTAAGTTATCCCACAGAAATTCTTAAAACATACTCGTAGAATCATAAGTAGCAATCATAGGCGTAGCTCAAACTTAAGAATCATTATTAAACATTTTTTAGGGCAATAATCATCATACTATGTCTTTGGTAAACCTAGATTTAAAGCTCTTCATATATGCTCTAATCATAGTCATAATTTATAGGAAACTTTTATCTAAAATAAGGTGGGCTTAGTTAATGCATGGAACAATAATAAATAACATAAGTTTTAGAAAATTTCTTTAAAAATGAATATTATAACTGGCCAACCTTAATTATATCGAAACTCATCATGGGATCATCATCATATTTCAAACAAACATATAATTACTTAGTAAAATAATCATTGGACTTCATGAGTATCATATAATAACATAAGGATTATAAAATCATCATAAGCATACACTTTAAATTGTGAAACTTAAAGAAAAGGTAAAATGCGTAATAGGGAACTTTACGAGTGAAAGGGTACCCATAAATCAACTCACATACCAAGAGAACTGAGGAAAAACAACATTGAAGCCTTTGGGGAAGAAAAATTGGAAACCCTAGCCTTGTTTCTTGGGAGATCTTGCCTTAGGAAATTTTGGAATTAAAGAAATGAGAGAATGAGGTATGTTTCTAGGGCTCCAAGATTAATATAGGTCCCCTTTCTGTTCCCAAAACAACTTAGTATAAGAATAGAATTGCGGGAAATGATTAAATTGTCCCTAATTAAAAACTGTCGCAAGAAACTTATAGAACCCCAATCATGGGTCATAGGTTGACTTACATGCCGTCAGTTCCTAGTCTGATGACATACTTGAAAATCCTGAAAATTCACTTTTGCTGAATCAAAATCCACGAACAACAAAGCGGGCTGTGAAACTACTTACGAGCCATGGTTGGACTCATAGAGCCCTTTCACACTTAACCATTTTTCCTCCCTCTGTTGGCCCTACCCACAATGGGTCTATACGGGCCCGTGACAAATTCCACGGGCCGTTTAATAAATCGTATACTACCTTTCTAAAAACTCCAAATTTCCTTCATGTCTAGAATTCCACTCACAGTACCATGTATGAGCCATCACTTGGTCCATGGGTTACCCCAAAAGTGGAAACTTTTCCACTATCTAAAGTTCTATGTTTAAGAGCCGAACCTTCGGGCCATATGGCATCTTACAAGCTATAAGTTGTCCTATAAACTTGACTCCAGGTCACTTTTTAGGCCAACTTTTATATACTCATGGCTCCTAAATTGCGGGTCATTAAAGTTGTTTCAACTCCTAAGGACAAGGAAGGCAAGGTGGACAAGTCCAAGAAAGTGCTCAACACTCCAATCTCACATGCTAGGCAAGAGGTTGCAGAGACTCTAGATGTTGTTATTGGTATGTTGAAAGTTTTCCATTTTAATGTGGATGCATTATTAGATCCAACTTCCAGTTTGTCATTTGTAACTCCCTTCCTTTCCAATAGATTGAATGTATGTCTTGAAGCCTTGCTTGAGCTATCTTTGGTTAGTACTCCGGTGGGTGAATCAATTGTTGCTAAAAGGGTCTATAGGAATTATCATGTTTCTACATTACATAAAGTTATTCCTTGTGACCTTGTATAATTCACCATGGTAAACTTTGATGTCATTTTTAGGGTGGATTGATTGCATGCCTCTTATCCCTCCATAGATTGTAGGAATCGTAGAGTCAAGTTCCATTTTCTAAATGTGTTAATTATTGAATGGAAGGGTATTAACTCCATATAAGTGTTGATTTATCTCCTAGCTTAAAGCCCATAAGATGATTTCTAAGGGGTGTATATATCACCTAGTAAGGGTTAGAGATGTCCTTTCCAAGACTTCATCTGTTGAGTTGATTCTCATTGTCAATGAGTTTCTTGATATCTTTCCCAAAGATTAGTCTGGTGTTCCCCAAAAGGGAAATAGATTTTGGCATAGATCTCCTTATCAATACCAAAACTATCTCCATTCTTCCTTTCCAAATGGCCCTAGAAAAGTTTAAGGAGTTAGAGGAGCAATTGAAAGATTATTTGGAGAGGAGCTTCATTAGACCAAGCAGTTCTCCATGGGGTGCTCTCGTATTGTTTGTAAGGAAGAAGGCTAGGCCACTTTATATGTACATTAATTACCGGCAATTGAGTAAGGTGACCATAAAGAACAAGTATCCATTTTCAAGGATAGATGACTTATTTGACCAATTGCAAGGAGCTAGACACTTCTCCAAGATTGATCTTTGATCCAGCTGTCATCAACTAAGGGTGAGGGAGTCTACATTTTCAAGATGGCTTTTTGGAAAAGGCATGAGCATTTTGAATTCTTGGTAAGACCCTCTGTCCTAAATAATGCACTAGTGATATTTATGGACTTAATGAAGAGGATGTACAAGCTCTACCTCGATGCCTTTGTGGTCATCTTCATAAATGATCTTTTGGTGTATTCTTGGAGTAGGAAAGAACACATGAACCATCTCAAGATTATGCTTCAAACCTTAAGGAATAGGTAATTTTTTGCCATGTTTAATAAGTGTGAAATTTTGTTGGAAGAATAGGCATTTCTCAGGCATGTGGTGTTCAATAAGGGAATTACGATTGATCCTAAGAAGACAAAGATAGAAAAATTGGCCTAGACCATTGACTCCTTCGGACATTAGGAGCTTTTTGGGTCTAGGCCAGTATCGTAGGAGATCTGTTACAGGGTTCTCCTCTATTTCATCCCCATGAGAAAGTTGACTCAAAAGAAAGCAAAATTTATGTAGATGGATGAATGTGAAAAGAGTTTCCAAACCTTGATAGACCAACTAACTTCAGCTCCAATCTTGACCTTGCCAGAGGATACTAAAGGATTCATTATTTATTGTGATATTTCATGGACGGATTGGGATGTGTGTTGGTACAACATGGGAGGGTGATAGCCTTTGCTTTAAGGAAATTGAAGGTGCGTGAAAAGACCTACCCAATCCATAATCTTAAACTTGCTAGTGGTTGTCTTTTCTTTGAAAGTTTAGCATCATTATATCTATTGTATACATGTGCACGTATTCACCGAGCACAAGAGTCTCCAATATGTGTATAGCCAAAAGGACCTCAACCTAAATCAAAGGGGATGGTTAGAGCTTGTCAAAAATTATAACATGAGTATCGTGTATCTAGATAAGGCTAATGTGGTAGCTAATGCACTTAGTAAGGAGCCCATGGGTTGTGTGTTTCACATTGAATATGAGAATAAAGAGTTGGCGAAAGATGTGTATCATTTAACCCGTTCAGGGGTAAGGTTGAGAGATTCTGTTGAAGGCAATGTTCTTGTGCGAAATGGTTTCAAATCATCTTTGATGTTGGATGTTAAGGCTAAGCAAGACTTAGATCTGATATCGGTGGAATTGAAAAGTTTAGTAGAAGAGAACAAAATAGAGGTCTTTTCTCAAAGGAGAGATGGTGTCCTCTATTAAGGGACTACGTGTTCCTATTCTTGATGACATAAGAGTGATGATGTAGAATGAGTCACAAAAAATTATTCCCTCAATAAAGCTTAACTCTGTCAAGCCTATATGAGTAGTGAAGAAGTGTGGAGATTTTCGTTGGTCAACTTGGCCATAGTCCAATTTCTTTTGATAATCTCTCAACTCTCTCTCTAGTTTGACCTTTTATAAGTGGAACATTATCTTTTGACTTTACATAGTCACTTGTGATGATTTTACTAGATAGTAGTTATTTAAAGGTATTTTGTCTTCGTCGTATGTTACAAGACTTGAAATTATTCATATAGCTCCCAACTCTTTCTATTGCAGCTTAACTATCACAATATATGTATATATGAGCCATTAAATGTGACCAAAATGGAATATCTTCTAAGAATTCTGAAGTCTTTCAACTTCTTCACCTGCCTTGTCTAAGGTTCTGAACTCAGACTCTACTCTAGAGAAAGTTATACATGTTTGTTGGGATGATTTCTAAGATTTATCTCCTACACCAATAGTAAAAATAAATCCATTTATAGACTTAGTTTCAATTGATCTAAAAATCCAAGTTACATCACTATATTCTTCAACAATTGTCAGATACTTTCCGTAATGCAAAGGAAAGTATTTAGTGTGTTCTAAATATCTCTAAAGTTGTTTCATTGTCATCCAATGATTTTGGTTGAAAGTGCATTGGTTCAGTTCACTTATAGCACAAGCTATGTCAGATCAACTACAGTTTATGATGTGTATCAAAATTTTTTAGCACTTTGGCATAATTCAATTGAGTTTGACTTTCACCTTTATTCTTAGCAAAATCAAGGTTCAAACCGATTAGTGTCTTTTCACTTTATAGTTTATGTACTTGAATCTTTCAAGTACCATTCAGATATAATAAGATTGAGGCAATGCCATACTTTGAGGTGTTTTGTGAATCTCAATTCTTGATATCAAGTCGACAACTCCTAGATCATTCATGTCAAACTTATTGGTAGCATATACTTAATAACATTAATGTCATATCATTGTTACTAATTATCAACATATCTTCCATGTATAAACAAACAATGACAACTTTATTTGGAGTGTCTTTGATGTAAACGTATTGATGACGCTCATTATTTTTGAATTATTTGACAATATTGTGTTGTCAAATATTTAATGTCATTATACTGGGTGCTTTTTTAGTCTTTATATCAAGTCTATACACTTTTTTTTATATTAAAAAA
The DNA here is from genome assembly GCA_029948455.1 of Solanum rostratum. Classification (NCBI taxonomy): domain Eukaryota; kingdom Viridiplantae; phylum Streptophyta; class Magnoliopsida; order Solanales; family Solanaceae; genus Solanum; species Solanum rostratum. The sequence continues at coordinate 15,000,719 of CM057055.1, forward strand.
TTATGAACACTTATGATTGTTCAGTATAGATTTCTTCATCTAAATCTCCATTTAAGAAGGTTGTTTTAATATTTACATGATGAATCTCTAGATCGTACACCGTGGTTAATTCTATTAACACTCGAATTATCGGTGAGTATGTATCAAGGTAATCAATACCCTCACGTTGTTTAAATCCTTTTACAACAAGCCTTGCATTACATTTATCAATAGTGCCATCATCTTTCATTTTTTTTTTGAAAATCAATTTGGACCCTAAGAATTTATTTTTCGGAGGAAAATCAACCAATTCTCATGCATGACTATTCATCATGGATTTAATCTCACTATTGACTACCTCTTTCTAATCTTGTACTTTCGAATATGTAATAGCTTCTTAGAAAGTTGAAGGCACATTTTCTAATAAAAATATTAGAAATTTCGGTCCAAAGAAAGTAGAAGTCCTTTGACATTTGCTATGTCTTGGAGTTTTCTCATTATGATCATTTTTCTTAATTCTTTTGAGGTCGTTTAGACCCTTTTGCTAAACAATTTAAGTGTAGTTTTATATGGATAGATATGTTAAAAAAATCTCTGCGTTATCTGATTCAATTACTATGTTTTCATGAATATCCGAATGTTCAATTTGATGAACTGAAAATTGATATGCTTTACTATTTTTAGCATATTTAATGAAAACACAATCCATAGTCTTCGGTTCCATTTTTTCCCTCCTAGGTATTGGAACTTGGACTTTGTCTAAACACCCATATACTTATGAAATATTTCAAATTAAATTTTTCTTCTTTTCATTACTCATATGGAATGGACTATCTCTTGTTATGGAGCATTCTATTGAGTATTCATCCTTCGATTCTTCTCGAGATCGTTTAGATCCTTCACTAAATAATTCAAGTCTAGCTTTTTGTTTATCACAATCAATGAACCCCACATTTTGAATATGTTCTCAAAAATATTTTTACTGTATTTGGAAAGACATTTCATGTATTTATTTCTCATGCTTTCAAATGCATATTATCAAAATATAAATAGGTAGCATAAGGTGTCTTTTAGAGATAAATTTTTTTTTAGAAATTATTGTACTTTAATTCCCTTTGAATTTTCTTACAAAAATGTTAGAACTAATTCATAAGGACACCCATTGTAGGCACAATATCATTAATTTTATGTCACTAGGTTCCTTTACCTTTCTGTCAAATTAGACAGACCAGGAAGAATTTAAAATACTAACACTAAAGACTATATCTTTGCATAACTTGTTTTCAATTGACAATGAAGTTTATACTCTTAACTTAGAATATTTATTCAGACAAAGTATTTAATAAATTTGGTGAAATTTGTATATTCTTCAAATCAAATGCATAGTCTGATTTATTTCGTGATTTGTTTACATTCTTCAAATCAAAGGAGTAGAAAATCAAAAGATTTTAGTCTCTAAAAATTAGACACACAAATTTCATATGGAATAGAAAACTACTGCAATGACTTAGAATGTCATTTTTAACATTCTCAATAAAATTATCATGTTTCCCTTTTCATAAGTTGTTTGGAGTCATTTATGATTGACTCCAAAAATGAATTTTGAAACCTTTAAAAAACCAGGAGTTTTGCTAGAGAAAGAGTTTTTAAAGGCTTAAAGTTTGAAATTTTGAGTTTTGAGGTCTTCTTGAGTTTCGGGTGTCAAAATACAACTCCTTAATTCCATCAGGTCCAAAATACGAAATCTGGTCTAGTGAAACTGATTGAACAAAATTTTGAGTTAGAACTAAGATCTTGGATTCAAAGTTTCAATTTAGTTGAATTCAGATCGTAGTTTGACTTTGGTCAACATTTGAAGTTCAGAAGCTCTAATCAGAATTTTAACGATTCTAGTGGTTCCAGATGGTGAAACTAAAGCTAGAATTGGTCTCATGGTAATTTTTAGAGTTTTCAAGGAAAATTTGGATATTTTGAATTTTAACTAATTTCTTTGAGTTCTATCGGGATCTTGGCGAAGGAGGCCTCAAACCCAAATTTTTATGGTTCTATTGAGTCCAGAATGCCATTTTTAATGGGATTGTGTATCTTGTTTAGGTTCATGGGGTTCCAAATGAATTTTGAGGGTCCATTCTATGATTCTTATGCTGTGAACTTGTTGATATCTAGTGTCTGAAGTCCTTTACTCTGGGTTTGCGGTCCTCTATCCGCGTTTGCAGAGTGACTATGTATAGACCAGCATGTTTGCGAATGAAGACCCCACATTTGCGGAGAGATAGGTAAGCTTGACCTCCACGTTTGCATGAGTTTTTATGCATTCATGGAGCGTTGTATGACCTTAAACAGTGATAACTTCAAATGTCGGATTTCATCACTTTCCACCATTTTTAACATTCTAAGCTTGGTTTTGGAAACATATTTCAAGAATTTTAAAGATAAGGCTTTCGGGTAACATATTTCTAACTTATATTTTCGAATTCCGTTGATTAATTCATGATTTAGACATCAAAATTTGGGTTTTGAATTAGAAAATTTGGGGGTTTCATGGACATTGATCTTTGATAGAAAAGTGATGAATTCGAGCTTAGTTCAAGTTCTTTGTTGAAACAGTTTTTACCATTAGATTCCTTCTTACTTGGGAAATATTTTTATATAAAAATTTTTAGATTTCGACGACCTTTTTAGTATGAGATTTTTGACCAATTTTTCTCTTTTCACCCGAATTGCTTGATTTTGGTGTCATTAGTTTTGTAATGTGATTGTTATTTTATATTTGACTAGATTGTAGTGATTTGTATTATGAAAAAAGGGGAAAATGCTTAGATTTAACTTGATTGAGACTTCGATTGAGGTAAATGAACTTCTAACCTTTTGTTAAGTATGACTGAACCTTATTATCTTATGTAAATGGGTTTGAGTGATTTGGGGCATGAAATAGATTAATTATACTATTATAGACTTTGATCATGGGATTTTAAATTTGGGTAATTGTAAAAGTTGTGAATCCTTGAGTTATGAAATAATTGTGGATTATGAATGCTTATGAATTGGCGGATTATCGATATTGATTGTTTAATAAGGTATTTATGTGGACATCTTGCATTTTATTATACTTATGAAAGTGATTATCATGCATTGATACTGAAACTGTACCGATATTGAGATTATTATGATAATGAGTACTTGTGATATTGAGATTGTGATGATATTGAAATATATTCATTGCATTCAGTTGTTACTTTTGCATTGATACTTGTGGTTATGGCCAAGAGCTGTGCTAGATAACATGTGGACTGGTGGCAGAGGTCTCTACCGATCAATGATTAATTGAGGTTTCTATCGGCATGCCGAGGTAATATTTTGGCGAATGATATGGCTGAAGTTTTTGCCAGTCATGTGAGCAATGACTAAGGTTTCTGCCAGCAATGTTTATGGATACATGATCCATGCGAGGTCTCTATGGGTTCCGTTCTTATTATATTAATGGATGAGTCTTATAAGACAAACATGCATCATGATTACTTGACATTGCATAACATTATTTACATTTTATGCATTCATTTCACTTCATATCATTCCTTAATTGAGGTTGTTATTTGTTCCATGAATGATGTGTTGAATGCTTTGAACCTTGTATGGTGTTGAGATTGAGCTATTGAAAGGTTACGACATATGTTAACAACTTGAGCCTTGTACATGTGAAGACTGGACTATTGGGATTCTTTGCTTTGAGTTTGTAGCTGCTTATATTCTGATAGATCATTGTACTATTTAACTCTAAGGATTAGCAGATTATTTTGAGATAGTATTCTGTAATGTGTATTCATATATATATTGTTGTTGTGCTAGAATATTTTTCAGTGCTAGTTTGTAGTTTGGTGGTATGTGGTTGGGTAGGTAGGAGTATTTGCGTTCTTCATTGCTTTACTTCAGGTTTAGTTTCCATTTGCTGAGTACTATGTTATTTGGTGCTCATCCCTTGCTACAGTTTTGTAGGTTGTTGGCTCAATCCCTCTTGATAGATTTCCTAGTATCAAGATTGAGCTTTTGGATTTTGTTAAGAGGTAGGTGTTTGCCTCTTCGGCAGATCGTTGAGGATTCTTCGTTATGTTAAGTTTTATTTGAGAACTACACATTGAGACTTGTATTTTCTTTTGAGTATTATTATTTAGAGGCTTGTACATGTGACATAAGTTTTGGGATGATGTTATTTCGTTTACCTAAGCCTCTCTAGATTGTTCATCTTCTACTTTTATTATTATATTGGACTGTTTAGGTTTAGGCTAACTCGCCTTGGTGGGATAGGTGGGTGCCATCATAGCCAGATTTTGGATCGTGACAATTTGGTATCAGATCCTCAGGTTCATAGTACTCACATGTGCACAAGCCCAATCTAGTAGACTCTTCAGGATCAGTGTAGAGATGTCCGTTACCTATCTTTGAGAGGCTATAAAGACTATTAGGAAATATTCTTACTCTTTCTAATAAAGTCATGTTTGGGATCTTATTTAAGTGTTGAGCGGGCGTGTGTACTTTTGACAGATATCAAGGACTAGATCTACAGGAGCTACCAAACGAGGGGAGGTAGTACCCTAGATTGCTATTAAGACCCTAACTAGTGGTAGAGGCCGAGTCAGTGACCAAGGCCGAGGAGCAGCACCGGAAGAAAACTATGAGCTGGGTATCTCCCCTGAGCTAGATATAGAGCCTAAAGGGAAGTAGGTTCCTCTTGAGTATGTTTTAGCAGCATTACTACAATATACACTTCTATGGGTTTTGAGTGTGCTCGAGAATATGGGGTAGGAAGGTACCCCAAATAGCACACTAGGTTCATCTCAAAATCATGTAAGGGTTCAGCTTTTAGATCAGTAGCAGTCACCTAAGGCGTAGGTACAAGCGGGGCAACCTCCATTAGCATCATTGATGAGGTTTTTCCAGTAGTTTCCATGATCGACGATGACCAACATAGATATGAGAGATTAAGTAAGATGGACCTACCTAAGTATTAGGGTGGGAAGACAGGGATGCAAATGAGTTCTTGGTTACTTGCAGAGAGTTACTTGAGACTGTTCGGATAGCAAAGACCCACAGTGTTTGGTATGTTACTCTTCAGCTCCGTGCGCTGCCCTAGGAGTGGTAGAAGACTCATTTGGGGTCTTTTCCAGTTTGTTCACCTCTAATGACTTGGGAGAAATTCACCAATACTTTTCATGATAGATTCGTCCTATGGAGTGTTAGGGAGGAGAGTCGTATGAGATTAGAGATTCTGAGGCAGGGTAGTATATCAATATGGAAGTATGAGGTCCACTTCTACCAATTAGCTTGACATGCTACTGTCAGAACTCGGGGTCGGGGCCTTGATGTGACACGATGAATAGGGGTCCAAGAGTTCCCAAACAGGCCTCAAAATTTTCAAAAAGCTACGAAGCTTGGTTCAAGAGCCTTTAAAGACAAGTAATTAAATGATGGAAATCGAAATTCAAAAAAGAAGAGAGCATATCTTATAAATTGAGCAAAATAACAAGGTTTTTAATAAACACCCAACACGAGATTCTAGTTAAGGAATGGGGGCCAGGACAATTTCCGGGCTCACCCTCAACAAAATATATATACATAAGAAACACATGAACAAAAGCTCTCCCTCGGTCGATGGGGCTCACCGCAAAGTATCTTCAAAGGAGGACTATTCGTCCGGAGACTGATACTCAAACTGCTCGGTCTCTACATGGTAAAATCATGTAGGCATAGAGTATGCGTTAGTACGTTTGAATGTACTAAGTATGCGGGGATGCAATACATATGACTTACCGAACCTGCACATCGGTGTTAGATGATAAGGGCACATAATATAAAATGATCATATAAGCAAAGGAATTTAATATATAAGATGCCATAGAATTTATGATATGTGCAATGCGATAATGCTCCTATATAACGGGGATGGACTATAACCGACAAACTAAATCCATGCGAGCTATTACACGAACTGGACCGATTGGGACCTTCCACCGGTAGGGAGAAGATTACTTGCCAAGGGTAATCTACATCACCCTTATAGAACACACCATTTCGGGGATTGTCACCTTCCTTACGGGACACAACATTTCGGAAGGATTTACAAGAATCATATCAAGAAAAAAATCATAATAGACAAATAACCATTCCTTATGACCCAGTCATTTTGGTAATGGCAAACGTTCCTAGGTTGGCATATAGTTCAAGGAAAGGGAGAGGGACCTTGGGGATATCCTTAACGCCCCCAATCCATCGGTGCTAAGTCTTAAACATCCCACGAGAAAACTTATATATATATACATATGCTTTCAAGAGAGTCAAATGTCCATTTTAACGTTAAATGCACAAGTAGGCTCAAATGCCAAATAACAAGGTCAAGATCATGCAAGGAATAGCTCATCTACATGTACAAGATGGTGTAAGCACCCAAGATGCTCAAAGAGCCAAGAAACAAGGTGGTGAAATCACCCAAGATGCTCCAAGAGCCATAATTATAGGCATACAGGTGATCACCTTCTTGTCATATCCCATGTCTTAACAAAAATCATATAATAATTCCACATTTTCAAATTTCCATATACAAATGCCATGAGTATGATGTAATGCATAATGTAGGGATGGCATGGGTAATGTATAGTATATCCCAAAATATAGGAATATAACGTAAAACTAGGAAATCCACAATAAAATTAGTAGAAAATAGTAGTAGATAACACCCATGCAAAATAACATCTTTAAAGGGACATGCATGCTCATAGTTTCATAGTCCAAGTAGTCCAACATAATAAAACTTAACTCGATATTCGGAGTCTTAGATAACACATGCATTATATAAAGTAACCAAGATCAAGTAGTCAAAGTTAACATTTTAAGTAGACAAGTTCATAAAATAGTTTGAAAGGAACTTGGGCCTTCTTGGTTGAAAGGAACCAAGAATCAAAACCCATATACCTTATTTGGAGGCAAACTTGAGGAGGAAATGGACTTCAAATTGAAGGTCTTAACTTGAATGATCCTAGAGAGATGTTGGAGAGCTTGAAAGAGCAATTCTTTTGAAAGAGAGTGAGAATGAAAAAAGGGGGAAATGGCTGAAATTGGTGAAGTCTAGCTTATATAGGGAGCTTAAGAGGGGTGGAAATGACCAAATTTTCATTTGGAACACCCAATATTTTAAAAATGCCATTAATGAAACGGACCTGAAATTTGTCCGTCCGAGGCATACAGCACGGTACACGATCCGTGTAGTGTCACACGGAACGTTTACTGTGCCGTGACCCTGGACTTAAAATTCTCGAAAGCCAAATTTTTCGAGCAAAGTATCACCTCATGGACTGGCACACGGACTGTCTATGGTCACACGGTCCGTGACCCTGTCCGTGTACAGTTAATCCTCTACACCGAACTCAAACGGAGGGCCACACGGACCATCTAAAGTCACACGGGCCATGACTTGGTCTGTGTGAAGGCGAATCCATACAGTACACCATACGAAAGGCCACATGGACCGTGTAGGGGCCCGTTTGCCCTACATTTCCCAGGCGTCACCCCACGGGAAGGCCACACGGACTGTGTGACTCCACACGGGCTGTGTAGGCCCTTCCGTGAGGCGATGCCTGGTAGATTTTCTGGGCAAGTTGTGGACATCAAAGTGACGTCAAGGATCCAGGGTCCTTTCATCATCTCCCCCTTGGGAACATTCGTCCCCGAATGTGCAAGAACAAGGCTCAAAAAGTTAGAGTTAGGGAAAGATTGTTCTGACACAAGACACAATGCACTACTCAACTCAAAATACAAGGTTTGTACAAAAAGCCTTTTTATGCTATAGATCAAATTATAGTTCAAGACCAAGACTCATATAAAATTGCATTCAACTCATTTGTTAAAGAAGGAAAAATCCTTTAGTGTACACATATGCATGTCATGTCATGAGACTCAAGAGGGCAAGAAAAGGACACAATGGATTAGAAACGTCCCTAGTACATTAGGCTTGAGTAGATTGGAAAAGGTGGTGGTATCGTTTCATGTCCAGCTCTGCCTCCCAAGTAGCACTCTCCACTAGCTGATTCCTCCAAAGTACCTTTACCGAAGCCACATCCTTGTTGCGAAGCGGTTTTACTTGCCTATCCAAGATTGCTATCGATACCTCCTCGTAAGTCAAGTTTTCCTTGACTTCAATTCCCTCCAAAGGTGCAATGGTGCTAGGATCACCAACTAATTTTCTCAACATGGATACATAGAAGACCAGATGGAGGGAACCCAATTCCGGAGGTAACTCCAACTTGTAAGCCACACCTCCAATCTACTAAGCAATTTCATAAGGACCAACATACTAGGGGCTTAGCTTTTCCTTTTTGCCGAAACGCATAACACCCTTCATAGGAGAGACTTTCACATAAACCTAATCCCCGACATGAAATTTGAGGTCCCTTCTCCTACTATCCGAATAGGACTTTTGATGACTTTGGGCCGCCTTCAATCTCTCCTTAATTACTTTTACCTTCTCCAAAGCATCCAATACAAAATCCGGGCCAACTAAAGCCATCTCAGCCAATTCAAACCACCCCACCGGGGATCCACACCTCCTTCCATAGAAGGCTTCAAATGGCGCCATGCCAATGCTAGCATGGAAGCTATTATTGTAAGCAAACTCGATGAGTGGAAGATGGTCATCCCAATTCCCCTTAAACTCCAACACACATGCCTTTAACATATCCTCCAAGGTTTGAATAGTCCTCTCCGCTTGGCCATCGGTTTGAGAATGAAAAGCGGAACTCAACTTAATTTTTGTCCCAAGGCCCTTCATAAAAGATTTCCAAAAGTGGGAAGTGAATTAATTGAGCACCACGATCCAATATGATGGATCTAGGTACACCATGTAACCTCACCAACTCTTGAATATACAACCTTGCGTAGTCCTCGGCACTAAAAGTAGCCCTGACCGGTAGAAAGTGAGCCGATTTCGTCATCCGATTTAGAATAACCCAAATGGAGTCGATTTGCCTTCGGGTCTGAGGCAATCCAGCCACAATGTCCATGTTCACGTCCTCCCACTTCCATGTGGGAATTTCAATGTGCTGGGCCAAACCACCAGGCCTTTGGTGTTCCACTTTCACCTGCTGACAACTCGGACGTTCAGACACGAACTTAGCAATGTCCCTCTTCATACCATGCCACCAATATGCCTCTCTTATATCCCGGTATATCTTGGTAGACCCCGGGTGAATAGAGTAGCGAGAGTTGTGAGCCTCACTCATAATCACCTTCCTAAGGTCGTCCATGTCGGGAACACAAAGCCAGTTTTGACATCGGAGTACACCATCTCCCCTTGGGGGAATGCCTCGACCTCCTTTGTAGCAACTAACTTCTTCAACTCGCATCTACATCTTGCTTAACTTTCACCTCATTCACCACAGAAGATTTTGCCCCATTCTGAACCCGAATACCACCCTTGCTGGAATCAGTCAAACTGACACCCAACCTAACCAATCGGTGAACATCCCTTGCCAACTCCTTTTTTCCATTTTCAACATGCACCACACTTCCCAGAGATAACCTGCTGAGAGCGTCGGCTACAATATTGGCCTTGCCCGGATGATACAGCACACTCATGTCATAATCTTTCAGAAACTCCAACCACCTCCTTTGCCTGAGGTTAAGATCGCTCTAAGTGAAAACATATTGCAAACTCTTATGATCGGTGAATACATCAACATGGACCTTATACAAATACTCCCTCCAAATTTTCAAAGCAAAGACCACCGCTGTCAATTCAAGGTCGTGTATGGGATAGTTTTGTTCATGCACCTTCAACTATCTTGATACATACGCTATCACCTTACCACTTCCCATAAGCACACAACCCAATCCGATCTGCGAGGCATCGCAATACAATATGAACCCTATTGAGCCATTTGGCAAGGTCAAGACGAGAGCTGACGTAAGCTGATCTTTTAAGGCTTGGAAACTTCTCTCGCATTCATCCGACCATATAAACTTAGCCTGCTTCTGGGTCTACTTGGTCAATGGAGATGCAGTAGATGAGAAACCTTCCATGAACTTTCTGTAGTACCCGGCCAACCCGAGAAAACTGCGGATATTCGAAGGAGTCAACGGCCTGGGCCAATTTTTCACCACCTCTATTTTTCTCGGATCCATCTTGATACAATCTCCGAATACCACATGCCCGAGGAAAGCCACTTCGCCAACCAGAACTCACACTTGCTAAACTTGGCATACAATTTCTTTTCCCTCGAAGTTTGGAGGTCCATCCTCAAATGATTCCTGCGCTCCTGTTCACTTCAGGAGTAAACGAGAATATCGTCAATAAAAACCACCACGAAGCTGTCCAGGAAAGGTTTAAACACTTTGTTCATCAAGTCCATAAATGCGGCCGGAGCATTAGTTAGGCCAAACGGCATCACCACAAATTCAAAATGCCCATACCTCGTTCAAAAAGTTGTTTTGGGGATATCACATTCCCTCACCTTCAACTGATGATACCCGAAACGGAGATCAATTTTGGAGAAGTGAGTGGCACCTTGAAGCTGGTCAAACAAAACATCAATCCTTGGCAACGAGTACTTGTTCTTAATGATCACCTTATTCAGCTGCTTGTAATTAATACCAATATGGAGAGACCCGTCCTTCTTTCTCATAAACAACACCGGGAGCACCCCACGGTGATGTACTAGGCTAGATAAAACCCTTCTCTAATAGTTCCTTTAACTACTCCTTTAACTCTTTCAATTCTGCGGGGGCTATCCGATATGAAGGGATGGAAATAGGCTGAGTATCTAGAAGAACATCTATGCCGAAGTCTATCTCTTTATCCAGAGGAATGCCCGATAAGTCCTCGGGAAACACATCCAAAAATTCGTTCACCACAGGGACCGACTCAAGAGTAGGCACCTCGGAATCCGTATCCCTAACCCTCACTGAATGGTAGATGCACCCCTTAGAAATCATTTTCCGCGCCTTAAGGTAGGAAATAAACCTACCTTTAATAGAGGGATCACTACCTTTCCATTCAAGAGTTGGCTAACCGAGAGGTTGGAACTGGACTTTCCGCGTTCTACAATCTATGGAACCATAAGATGCATACAACCAATCCATCCCAAGAATCACATCAAAATCAAACATCTCAAGTTCTACAAGATCATATGGAAAGATTTTATGCAACACAGTAATCGGGCACCCGTGATAGACTCTATGAGCAACAATAGATTCACCCATGGGGGTGTAGATAGAGAAAGGCTCTTTTAAAATCTGGGGTTTTAACCCGAACTTGAAAGCCAACAGTGGGGTCACAAAAGACAAGTTTGCACCTGGGTCAAGAAAAACATAAGCATCAAAATCTAAGACTTTTAACATACCAGTCACGACATTTGGAGCCTCCTCGACATCCTGGCGAGCATGGAGTGCTCAGAACCTGTTGTTTCTCGGGGCAACACCTTGACGAACTCTCAGCTGACCCTGCCCGCCTTGGGCTACCTGACCTCGGCCTCCGTGCGCATTTCTAGGGAAATCAATAACTTTATGGTCCTTACTTCCACATCCGAAGACAAAGTCCCAATTCCTTTTGGCAGGCACTTATGTGGGGCTTCCCACACCTGTCACATGAGATATATCTTGGTTCGCCACATGTCGATACTTCGAGAGGGGGTGCCCGAGCATTAGCCACCCGAGCTCCCGAACCTTGGCCCTGCTGAAAGCGACCAAAACCAACATTCTTGGCACCGAAGAACCTACTATCAAAGTGGGCTCTCTTGTGATCGTGTGCCCTTTTCTCTTTGAGCTACTCCCCTTCGATCTGCTCGGCATACACCATGAGTCTGGCAATATCCATGTCCCCAATTAGCATAGCAGTTCGACATTCTTTCACCAACGAGTCAGAAATACCCGAAACAAATTTGTGCATCTGTGCACGGGGTCAGCCACTAGGGATGAAGCATATTTAGAAAGCTTGGTAAACTTGAGGGCATAGTCCCCACACTCATACTCCCCTACTTAAGGTTAATAAACTCAGTCATTTTGGCCTTCCTCAGCTCAAGTGGAAAGAAGCGATCAGGGAAGGCGGATTTGAACTCTCCCCATTTAACATCACCATCACAGACCCTTTCCATGGCCCACTGTGTATACCATACCTGAGCTACATCCTTCAGCTGGTAAGCAGCCAATCCAGCTTTTTCCTCAGATTAGACACCTATAGTGTTCAGTATTTTTGAGAGTTCATCAATGAACTCCTGAGCATCCTCATCAGCTCTCAACCCATAGAACTTCGGAGGATTCATTTAGGTGAAGTCCCTCCCAATAAATGTGGGTGTAGGGTCCCGTGGCAAATTAACTTGCCTTGCCTGAGCAGTCGCCACCTGTGCAAGCATGGCGAAAGCGGTACAGAATTCACCGTTAGAGATAGGCTCCTCCATAGACTCATGAGGGGCCTGATCTTCAACAGCCGGAGCCGGCCTAGGCAGTGGAGGTCTTCTGCGAGGCGTTTACTAAAAAGGGATTAACGACACCAGTAAGTAAGGAAATTCATAAACTAGTCACAGCACGATACAAGACATGAAGAAGAGAGGAGTTTCCTAATACGTCTTCGTAACCTCCCACTCATAGGGATGGTGCATTTCACAACCATGAATAGGACTCTACTCAACGCGGCATGTTGGGCTCCGAGGGTCATTATAAACCTAGGGCTCTGATACCACCTTTTGTCCTGACCCAGGGTCGGGATCTTGATGTGACACGGCAAATGGGGGCCCGAGAGTCCCCAAACAAGCATCAAAATTCTCAAAAATCGATGAAGCTTGGTTCAAGAGCCTTTAAAGACCAGTAATTAAATGACGGAAATCGAAATCCAAAAAAGAAGAGAGCATACCTTATAAATTAAACAAAATAACATGGTTTTTGCAAAACACCTAACATGAGCCTCTAGTTAAGGAACGGGGGCCAGGACAAGTTCCGGGCACACCCTGAACAAAATATATATACAAAAGAAACACAAGAACAAAATCTCTCCCTCGGATGATGGGGCTCACCGCAAAGTATCTTCAAAGGAGGACTATTCGTCCGCCGACTGGTACTTAAAATGTTCGGTCCCTACATGGTAAAATCATGTAGGCATAGAGTATGTGTTAGTACGTTTGAATGTACTAAGTATGCAGGGATGCAATGCATATGACTTAACGAACCTGCATATCGATGTTAGATGACAAAGGCACATAATATACAAGGATCATATAAACAAAGAAATTTAGTATACAAGATGCCATGGAATTTATGATGCGTGCACTGCGATAATGATCCTATATAACGGGGATGGTGTATAACCGAAAAACCAAATCCATGCAATCTATTACACGAACTGGACCGTTTGGGACCTCCCACCGGTAGGGAGAAGATTTCTTGCCAAGGGTAATCTACATCACCCTTATGAAACACACCATTTCGGGGATTGTCACCTTCCTTACGGGACACACCATTTCGGAAGGATTTACAAGAATCATATTAAGATAAAATCATAATAGACAAATAACCATTCCTTACGACCCAGTCATTTCGGTAATGGCAAACGTTCCTATGTTGGCACATAGTTCAAGGAAAGGGAGAGGGACCTTGGGGATATCCCTAACGCCCCCAATCCATCAGTGATATCTTACACATCCCACAAGAATACTTATACATACATATATATATATATATATATATATATATATATATATGTATATACACACACAAAAGCTTTCAAGAGAGTCAAATGTCCATTTCAACGTCAAATGCACAAGTAGGCTCAAATTCCAAATCACAAGGTCAAGATCACATGTTTCATGCAAGGAATAGCTCATGTACTTGTACAAGATGGTGCAAGCACCTAAGATTCTCAAAGAGATAAGATACAAGGTGGTGTAAACACCCAAGATGCTCCAAGACATACCGGTGATCACATTCTTGTCATATCCCATGTCTTACGAAAAATCATATAATAATTCCACATTTCCAAATTTCCATATACCAATCCCATAATGTAGGGATGGCATGGGTAATGTAGAGTATATCCCAAAACATAGCAATATAATGTAAAACTAGGAAATCCACAATAAAATTAGTAGAAAATAGTAGTAAATATCACCCATGCAAAATAACATCTTTAAAGAGACATGCACGCTCATAGTTTCATAGTCCAAGTAGTCCAACATGATAAAACTTAACATAACTCAAAATTCAGTGTCTTAGATAGCACATGCATTATTTAAAATAACCAAGATCAAGTAGTCAAAGTTAACATTTTAAGTAGACAAGTTTATAAAATAGTTTGAAAGGGACTTGGGCCTTCTTGGTTGAAAGGAACCGAGAATCAAAACCCAAATACATGATTTGGAGGCAAACGTGAGGAGGAAATGGACTTCAAACAGAAGGTCTTACATTGAATGATCCTAGAGAGATGTTGGAGAGCTTGAAAGAGCAATCTTTTTGAGAGAGTGTGAGAGTGAAATGAGGCGAAATATGTTGAAATGGTGAAGTCTAGCTTATATAGGGAGCTTAGGATGGGTGGAAATGACCGTATTTTCGTTTGGAACACCCAATATTTCAAAAATGTCATTAATGAAATGGACCTGAAAGTGGTTCGTCTGGGGCATACGGCACACAGACAGTCCGTGTAGTGTCACACGGACCGTTTACTATGCCGTGACCCTAGACTTAAAATTCTCAGAGGCCAGATTTTCCAGGCTAAGTATCACCTCACGGACCGGTACACAGACCGTCTATGGTCACACTGTCTGTGTACAGGTAATCCTCCACACAGAACTCAAACGGAGGGCCACATACACTGTCCAAAGTCACAAGGGGCGTGACTTGGTACGTGTGAAGGCGACTCCATGCAGTACACCATATGGAAGGCCACACGGACCGTGTAGCTATACACAGACTGTGTGGGGGCCTGTTTGCCCTATATTTCCCAAGCGTTACCCTACGGGTAGGCAACACAGATCATGTGACTCCACATGGGCCGTGTAGGCCCTTCCGTGAGGCGATGCCTGGCAGATTTTCTGGGCAAGTTGTGGACCTCAACATGACGTCAAGGATCCGGGGCCTTTCAGCTACAACTATCTTCTAGATAAGGAGAGAGTGTTTGGCATTTCATGTGTAAATTGACGTATTCCATCGAGCAGTCAGTGTTTTAGGTAGCAAGAGATGGACCATCATTTTAGTCGATGGTTAGTGCCGCCAAAAAGGCAGAGTTTGTTGCACGAGAGGAGTTTGGGGACCCCAAAAGTGTTTGTATATCTGGCCAGTCTTCAGGTGTCTCATTTAGAGGTAGAGGTATGGCTAGAGGGGGTGGATAATTTCAATGTCGTGAGGTTCATGTATCACTACTGACATTTAAGAGAGGACAGGGTCCTCGTGATTCTTATAATTTATGTTTGAGTTCCTTTAGTTCAAGGTAGAGGCTTGCGGGTCGCGGTGGCTATAGTATCCCTTATGTTCCTTCTCTAGAGCCGTCCGCCCCCATATCATGTTTTGAGTGAGGATCTTCAATCATCTAATTCGACACTACCTCATGTAGACTCATACTGGCTAGAGATCTATACTAGCTAGAGATCCAACACCGTTAGCTCGAGGTACAACCCCATAGACTAAGTGTTGGGGTAATGATCATTCTAACAGAGGTGGATGCACTAGAGGTAGAGGAGCGGGTGATACGAGGAGGTTAGTGGCATGCTTTCCCAAGTAGACTAAAGGCTAAAGCCACTAATACTGTTATTATTCGATTTTCCATCGCTCTGCAACTATGTTATTTGATCCTTGATCCACTTATTCATATGTGTCTGCATATTTCTCATCAGGGTTTGATTTGTCATGTAATCATATGTCTTTGCTTGTTCAGGTTTTGACCTTAGTAGGTGAGCCTTTAGTAGTGGACTGGGCGATCCTGTCTTGTGACCTTGCAAAGCTATGAACCTTCAGTGGATATAATTATACTAGATATAGTATATTTTGATGTTATTTTAAGTATGGATTGTATATCCCCATATCGTGCTATTCTTAATTTCTATGCCAAGATCGTGACCTTAGCCATGTAGGGTAGACCGAGGATAGAGTGGCCAGTTTTGAGAGGTTCTTATTCTAGTAAGTTTGTCTCATATATTAAGGCCCAAAAGTTGATTGATAGAGGGTGTTTGGCATATTTGGCATTTACTCGTGACATTTTTGCAGAGTCATCTTCCATTGATTCTATTCTTGTGGTCTGTGTGTTTCAAGATGTATTTCTACTGACCTACTAAGAGTCCCTCCAGATAGGGATATTGAATTTGTTATCGACCTTGAGCTGGGCACTAAGCCAATTTTTATCACTACATATCGTATGGCTCCATCTGAGTTGAAAGAGCTAAAAGAGCAACTTCAAGATTTTTTTAGCAAGGGGTTTGCTAGCCATAGTTTTACCTTAGGAGACCCCAGTTGTCACGCTCCGGGAGGGTACCCTTAGCGTGGCCGGCACTTGAAGAACCATTGTTGATTCCCCAAGAGAATCACCTAGCCTCATCGTCACATCAACTCAACAGCGGAAGAATAACTCAAATAGAAAGGCATCATATGAATAAAATATAACTTAACTAACTCATAGTTTTCCAATGAATAAGTTTGGAATACAAAACACTCAACAAATCCTCTACTCAGTGTCTATGAGGCCTCTACTCAACAATCTGGATGGTGGTATGACAGGCATTGGACACCTTAAATCAATGAAGATAAAATACTCAATAAAAGTAAGATGATAAAAGGTCTCCTCCAGAAAAGCAAGGAGGGCTCGCCAACTCTAGGGAAATGCACTGATCCGGACCTCAATGATGCGTAAGCTGAAGTCTTCTATCACTTGTATCTGCATCATGAGATGAGGCAAGTCCAAATGGATGTCAGTACATGAAATATTCTAATATGTAAAATAGCTTAAGAAAATAAGGCTCACTCACTCATCTCAACTCAATAACTCATGTTCAACTCAGTACATGCAAATTTAAAGTAAATCATGCTTTTAAAGTAAACTCTGTAGAAATGGACTCAATTTAAAATATCATGCTCAATTGATGTTGCTTAGGATTTTCTCTTAACAGACATCCAACTCTATCATCTTAGTTTGGTGATGCAAAACAAAGGCAACGTTGTTGCCACGCTCGTCCTATACGTGGCATGGTAAAAGGCAATCAACTCTCTTAGATTCATGGTAAATGTCCTTTTTTGGGAAAAGAGTCACCAGAATATGTTACATGACTATTTTACGCTAGCAACATAGTTTTGTGGGTTAAAG
This sequence comes from Solanum rostratum, assembly GCA_029948455.1. Classification (NCBI taxonomy): domain Eukaryota; kingdom Viridiplantae; phylum Streptophyta; class Magnoliopsida; order Solanales; family Solanaceae; genus Solanum; species Solanum rostratum. The sequence continues at coordinate 15,018,015 of CM057055.1, forward strand.
TAGATGATTACTCGCTCTTAGCTCGGTGCTCGACATTTCTCCCAAGAGTAAAACATGCTCAACTCAATCCTCAAATGCTCAATCAGTCACATCAAAATCTCAACCTCATAGGGTTACCTCATCTCAACTTGTCTCGATTTCTCATCAACTCAGTCAATCAATGCAGACAATCAAACTCGACTCAGACAGTCATTTAGACTCATTCAAATTGACTCATCATGTAATGCAAATAAGTTTCATGGTAGTATAAGTGACTTTGTTCCATATGCTTTTCATTCTTTGTGATGCTCAATTTTGTTGACTCATCAACACAACCTCAACTCAATCCATGCATAGAATTTCATAGAATTAAGAAATTTATGGTTCATGCTACCAAGTATAAAATGCATATATAAATCTCATATTTATGATCATACAATACAATAATTTTCTCATGTATACGTAATAAGTCCTCATGATAAATGCAAGGATTTAGTAATTGGATAATAGAATTTTCAAAACTCAATTTTGACTCAAAAAAGTGAAAGGGGCATGTGAACCAATGTGGTTCCACACTTTAGTAAGCCTTACATACCTGGGAATGGAAGAAACAATAAGATTTCATTGAAACCTCGTGCTAGAATTAAGACTTCTTGCTCTTCTACTTCTTCTAATGTTCTTCAAAAAACCCCTAAGTGATGAATCGTGAAAAATATGTTTAGGGTCTCATTTAGGACTTAAATTAACTCCAAAACGCCCAAGGGTTAAATTAAAAAACTAGGAGCATACAAAATTACCCTTCGCAAAAAATGTCGCCTAGGTCTACGAGACCCCGTCTACGAGACCCCGTCTACGAGTTATAGAACATTCTACGAGTTGTAGAGCATTTTACGAGTTGTAGACAACCTCTCGTGAATAAGGAGTCTAAAAATCCAAAGTTACTAGAAATTTGCACGAGATCTCTTTTACGAGTCATAAACTGTTCCGCGAGTCGTAAACTACCTCTCATAAATAAGGGGTTCTAAATTTAGTAGTAATGGAATTTATCAAGAACCTCCTCTACGAGCCGTAAAATTCCTTACGAGTCATATACCATCCCATATATAGGCCTCAGACTTAGGAAATTTCACCAAGTCATCTGTGGGTTTACAAGACCCCTTTTACAAGTTGTAGACCTCTCTACGAGTTATAAATGGCCCCCGTGAAGCTTCTTTTGCAGTTTTTCTTAGTGTTTCCTAAGCATCCTCTATGCATTCACTCCAGGTTAAGTAGAAGGAAGTAGGGGGTGTTACATTATCTCCCCTCTGGATCATTCATCCTCGAATGAAGAGAATTCAAGGGATTTAGGCCAAGCCACGTATCTCCCTATGGAGTCTAACAATCAACCAACTCTCACCTCACTCATGCAATCAACAAATCATAATTTTTCAGAAAGTAAAACAAACAAACAATCAAAAAATCACATGAATCCTCACTCGAACTCTAGAACTCTATTGTCTATCACATTTAGAATGAAAGGAGAACTCAAGGAATTAAAATTCAAGAATTTAGAGGAAATTCATTACCATTAACTCTCTCATCAGCAGCAGGTAAGAACAAATGAGGGTATTTGGCCTTCATGTCCTCTTCTGCCTCCCAAGTAGCTTCTTCTATAAATTAGTTCCTTCACAATACTTTGACAGATGCAATCTCTTTGATTCTTAACTTGCGAACCTGACGATCAAGGATTTGGACTGGGATCTCCTCATAACTTAGGTTGTCTTTCACTCCAATACTCTGGACAGGCATAACCAATTGTGGATCTCCCAAACACTTCTTGAGCATAGAAATGTGGAAAACTATATGGATGGCCTCTAATTCTAATGGTAGATCTAACTCATATGCCACATTGCCTACTCTCTTTATGATCTGATAAGGTCCAATGTACCTTAGACTTATCTTTCCTTTCTTTCTGAACCTCATCATTTCTTTCATGGGCGACACTTTCAAATACACCCAATTATTAACCTCAAACTCTAAGTCTCTTCTTCTAATGTCTGTGTAGGATTTTTGTCGACTCTGCACAATCCTCAACCTTTCTCGAATGATATTCACCTTCTCTATAGCTTGGTGAACCAAGTCTGGTCCAATCAACTCTGTTTCACCTACCTCAAACCATCCATTGGCGACCTACACCTCCTCCCATAAAGTACCTCATACGAGGCCATCTGAATGCTTGAATGAAACCTATTATTGTAAGAAAACTTGATCAAAGGCAAGTGGTCATCCCAATCACCTTTAAAGTCGATGGTGTATGCTCTCAGCATATCCTCCAATATCTGAATAGTACGTTCTGCTTGGCCATCTGTCTGTGGGAGAAAGGCAGTGCTAAGGTGCATCTTCGTACCTAAACCCTTCTGAAAAGATCTCCAAAACATGGCGGTGAATTGAGCTCTTCTATCTGAGACGATGGATAAGGGGACTCCATGTAATCTACAATCTCCTTTATGTAAAGTTGGGCATTATCTCCGTAGTATCAGTCGTTTTTACTGCCAAGAAGTGAGCAGATTTAGTCATCCTGTCGAGTATCACCCAAATCAAATTATGTTGTCTACAGGACCTGGGTATTCCTATGACAAAGTCCATGTTAATAATCTCCCGTTTCCACTCAGGAATCTAAAAAATCTAAGCTACTCCACATGGGCTTTGATGTTCAACTTTAACTTGTTGGCAATTTGGGCACTTAGACACGAACTCAATAATATCTCTCTTCATTCCACTCCACCAGTAGACTTCCCTCAAGTCATGGTACATCTTGGTAGACCTTGAATGGATGGAACATCTAGAACTATGGGCCTCGACAATGATTCTCCACGAACACCATCAATATTTGGAACACACAATCTGCCTTGATACCTCAATACTCTATCGGCCTCTTTGGAGAAAGCCATCACTTTCTACTTATGCACATCCTCCTTCAACTGTAATAAAATAGGATCTTGATCTTGTTTCTCCTTCACCTTTACTACTAGGGATGATGCTGACCCATTATGCACAAGAACGCATCCTTTGCCTAATTCATTTAATTGGACTCCCAATCGTGCCAATCTAAGAACATCTTTCGCTAAGTCTCTCTTCTCCTCTTTTACATGGGTGGTGCTTCCAATGAATAACCTTCTAAGAGCATTAACAACCACATTAGCTTTACATGGGTGGCAGAGGATGCTTATGTTGTAGTTTTTTAGCAACTCAAGCCATCTCCTCTGTCTCAAGTTTTGCTCCTTCTAGGTGAAGACAAATTGCAGGCTCTTGTGGTTTGTGAATACATCGACATGTGCTCCATATAAATAGTAGAACCATAGTTTGAGTGCAAACACCACTCTTATGACTTGTTAATTAATACATGCATAAACAACTTCCAAGAATCGTTAACTATCTATTTTTATGTTGTTAGTTTTTTATGGTTCCCACAACCCTAGTTGTGGATTTAACGACTCATGATTTGTGTAGATGAAGAGATTATGAATTTACAAGACATAATCAAACACTTACACAATTGAATTAAGAATAGACAAATCCTATGTCAATGAATATCACAAGCTTGAAGATTGAATTATACCACAAGTGTTTTCAAAGACTATCTCACAATCTTCTCTCTAAAAATAATGAGTTCTCCAAACACTAACCTAAACTAAGCTAAACATTTCATACACTGGTTGTCTCTCCTTGAAAAATAACCCTAAGAACCTATTTATAATAAGTAAAAAAATCCTAAAACAAATTAGGAAAACTGGTCGGCAAACTCCATGAAAGGACTTTACAACTTGGATTGTTCTATACGACTCGAACTTGGGGTCTCGTAATCAGTTGCTGAAAATTTGGAATTCTCTTCTATGACACCCCTTCATGACTTTTAAAGTGGTTTACAACTCGTAAAGGAGGTTTCGTCTGATTAATTTCCTGCAAGTCCACTTCTCCGATCCTCATGGCACAAAAGGTCTTCTAAGACTCGTATAATGATCCATGACTCATCTGCATGTTCATAGAATTAACTTCTGAAACATGGCCCCTCACTGGAATTCCTCACGAAACACCTTTACGACTCATAGAATGCTCTACAACTCGTAGAAGGTTTCGTACAACAATAAAAACCAACAACTTCTGCAATTTTTTCCCAAATCATGGCCAACCTGTATTCCTGCAAATCTAAACATAAAAACAACTAAAGTCACATTAAGAACTCACAAAATCTAAAGTTTTAAGCATAAAAAAGTGTTGTATTTTAGCAGAACATCAACACCCTCAACTTAAAATTTTTGCTTGTCCTCAAACGACGGATTCGATCTATATAGAAAATAGAGTTACACACAGACCTCAACTCAATCACATATATCACATACATCTTAGACTCAGATACCTACACCAACTCTTCAAAACGATATTAGATAGCTATTTAGAAAGCCAATGCAAACTAGTGCATGTGACAACACAACTATGACACGCAAGGCATTATGAACAATCATCAATCACTATACAAGTCTAATGCTAATAATGCAATATCAGTGCCCTCACAGAAAGAAGTCTTATATCTGACACTTAATGATATTTCCCTGTTTTAGCATTGGGACTCTGCGAACTCCATCATGCTCACAACAAACATTCATGCATAATGATTAATACGATAGGCTTTCCCCTATACTCATGACTTAAACCTTCAACTAATTTGACTAGGATCACTCTAGGACCTTCTGGGCTTGTAATGTATGCTCAGGGGTCTTTGGTATGATATTTTGGAAAAATGGTGACTAAAGGCCCTCTTTAAAACTTCGTTTTTCCTACGCTTTTGCCCCACCAACTCTATTATTTTTACAGTATTCTCCCTTTTTCCTCGTTCAAGCTTTTCTGGGTGCTTTATTATCATTTTCAGTCTTTTGCGTTATTTTCATATTTCATTTTGCTTTTTAACTCTCAATTAAGGAATCTTTCATTTTTTTTGCACCCAGTACATGATTTTTCTCCTATTTTTGTATCCATAACTCACCTCCCTTATTTTTCTGTTTTACTTTTACACTAACCACCCCCAACTTAGGCTTTGGAAGTGCACACTATCCATCCTCCGAACCAGGGCCATTGTTGGTAGCCACCCCCAACTTAGGATTTTTTCCTCAGTCAAGGTACACAATGTTCAAGGAAGGACCAGAGACACATTTAGGATTTTTCACTAGATAAGGTTGGATTAATTAGTTATTTTGAAAGAGTAGGTACATGTTAGGCTCAAACATTAGGAACAAAGGATTTATCATCGATTTGGTTGGTCATTTTTAGGCTAAAGTGGACTTTTTAAGAACAATGACTTAAGATCCTTTCCTAATCTAACTAATCTCCAATCTAACTTAGAGTAATCGGGAAAGTTCTGAATTAGCACAAAACACATGAATTTATCAAATAAAGCTCACACCCACATGGCACTGCATACTTTATCAACGAAAGACTCATAGATCATGCTTCTCATCTCAATTTACCCTTACTTATCAGAACAGATATTGTCAATCACCTAAAAATGCATGGTTACTCTCTAACTACTAATCAAATATTTTGGTGGTACTACTCAAAAATTTTGGTGCGTACCATTTTTTGAAACAAAACACAAAAACTTTCTATATGCCACAAATATTGGTACTCTATGTTACACATATTATCTAAACATCCTAAACATGCCTATTTACAAAGACTTCCTATATGCCATAAGTATTAGTACTATACGTTACACATATTATCTAAACATACTAAATATGCAGTTAAATAGAAGTTAAATATCCACAGGGAAAAAGAACACAGGCAAGAAAATCCCGGGATAAAAAATTGAGGTAGTTATGGACCATAAGCTACTTAGACTTCACTGAGGCCCATAACCACCCCCACCCCATCAAAAAAGATGTTCATTATCCCCAATGCATAGAATCAAAACAAAATAGAATATAAGGGGTTAAAAACACATACCTGGGATCCTAAGCGCCAGTGTTCCTTGGGTTACCTCCCAACCAATGCCTAATTTGTTATCACGACACGACGTAAATGGTTAGAGTACTTAGACTTCCTCTAGCCGTTGTGCTCCCTGATCATTAAGATTTGCCTCCATCTGGGGTCTATTAATGTCTTTTTGATTTAATGCTTTGGCACTTGTTATCATTCCTCTTTGAATATGATCTAATTGCATTGATGCAAGTCTGTATTGTCGATTTAGCCTTTCGATTGCCATAAAATGTTGTTCAACTTTATGATTTATGTTGGCAATGTCGGGCTTAATCTCCCTTAAAGTTTCATCTTGTGTATTTTCCCTCTTCAGTAATTGATCAAGCATTTCCTTGATTATAAGGTTTTTATTTCCCACGTCACTACTATGTGGAGGCACATACCACCCCTTTTGCCTTCCTTGTAGCGTCCATATTGGGTGTGATAAATTCTCTAAATGTCCCTTGGCTCGGTTGTTTCCTTTATTAGCATCTCCAGGTTGGCTCTGTTTTGAGCAAGCACCCTGAGGATATTTTCCTTTATTTGTGCTTGGTCAGAGCTCATATCAGTAGTTCGACGTGGTTGGTTAGATGTTCCTACACAGATCTACGCACGTGATTTAGTTTAGCCATCCTGTGTAGTTGCTCAGCAATTCCTGCAAATGATTGTTCTATAAACAAACCTCCTAATAGGGCATCAGCACATGCTTGGCTATTTGCATCTAGAGCTTGGTAGAAATTCTCTACCAAGACATTCACCACAATTTTATAATCTGGTGCAACCCTCAAGCATCTGTTAAACCGCTCCTATGTAGCAAGAATTAAGTCACTAGGGGATTGCTTAAAGTTGTTGATCAGGTCCTCCACATTGAGCCTGTTTGGTTTAATGAAGTACCTTGCTAAGAAAGCCTTCTACAATTCTATCCAACTAGAGATCATTCCCTATAGGAGCTCAAATAGCTATGACGCAGCATTGCTTGTGAGAGACAATGGAATGACACGAAGTCCCACAACATCCATAGATAAATTCTGTGTTCCCATCACACTCTTAAAAACAAATGCCATATTATGTAAGTGGCTATATGGATCCTCTGATGGTAAGCCCAAGAATGGCCTACGGTTTTGATGCACCTGAAGTAACCCACTCGAGACTGTGAACTTTGTGTTTACTGGTAGTGGTGGCAACACAATAGCTCCGGTCACATTCATAGCCATGGGATTCAACAGGTCCTAATTCCACTGGTAAGCATTGGCATTGAAGTCTTGAGGTTTTGGAATGTCCTTCAAAGGAGGTGGTTTGTCATTCCCATTATCATCATTATTGTTACGATTAATAGCTGCATTTGCCGCATTGTTGGTGTTATCTTGGACCATCCTTCTTATCATTCTGTGGATCTCTAGATCAAATGGAATTAAGGGATTGCCTTGACTCCAAGTGTTGGGCATACACTACTCGTACACCCTGCAAATAAGTAAAAACAACAAACAAAAGTAAAACAAAGGGAACTACAGATTAATACTCGAATACTAATGAATTTACTAAGTCTAGCCATATTTCCCAGCAACGGTGCCAAATTCTTATTCGTCGCCCAAGTTACACCTCCTTTTTAGGATAAAGAGGTCATTGTCAAGATATAGAACCTAACCAAGGTTAGGGTTGAACCCACAGGGAATACGTACAATCAAGGAAAATTCACCAACAAGAAATTCGTGTAGTTAATAAACTCAATTCCCTAACGGGGAGGTTTTGCAAAAATCAATGAGAAAAATAAACTAACAAACTTTCATGAGAGAAAGATCAATAATTGAAAGCAACAAGGGCATTGTGTTCCCTATGATTCCCTAACTAAGTATCACTAGATAACCTAATTATTGTCTAGTGTATAACATGCAGGACGGTAAATTAAGTTCACCAAGCTCTTTGGTCAAAAGTGAGAGGCAAATTTCACTATGCGACTTGGCCCATCTCCATAGTGTGTATTACTAACCATTACCTATAAGTCCCAGTAAAACCTCCCCTTGGCCTAGTTTGGTTGATTATATGAGAACACATCAATCGAATCCTATTAATTAATCTTTTTTCCTATTTTTTACTACCTTGGTCCAGTTAGTAACACAAGGCCAGTTCTAATGTTGGCCACCATCAGAATACATGCAAAATGAAGATGGTTAACTAATATATGCATATAAACCATCTAACAATCGTGAATTATCCAATTTTACTTTGTTAGTTCTTCATGGTTCTCAAATTAGGGATTTTGAGGACATAGAAATTATGAAAAAGCTAGAGAAATAAACAAATCTTACCAATTTTGGTTTGAGATGGCCGACCCGCGCCTTCACACTTTCAGCTCCTTCAGCAAATCTAGCTAGATGTAGTGAAGATTAACCCTCTAATGGTGTTAGAAATAAAAAAAATAGAGAAATCACATGCATGGATTTGATCTTCACGAACCCCTTATGGTGTTGCAACTCTCTTCGTTGTAATCTCTTTGTTAAAGCAAAAGAACTGAAAAATGATTTGGGAAATAAAGTGAAAATATATGTTTCGCGGGTCTTATAAGTTAGTGGAGGGAATATTAAAAAGATTTGGGTAAACAAAAGTTTCCCGGGTTTGTGTAAAAAAATTGTCGCCCATAAGTACTCTATTGCTACGGTTAAAAATAATTGTCGCAATAAAAATATAGCTACGATTTAATGGATAATACCATGGTTTGTTTTTATAATTTTCCTATCAGAACCAAATACATATTACCACGATTATAACTGTAGCGATAGATCATCTATTTCTACGATTGTATAACCGATGCCAATTAAGTGTGGCAATAAATCAAATTTCTAGTAGCGTTTTAAGCCCTATTATGATGATTTACATTGAGGTTATGGAGTTATGAAGATGCATGTCCCCTTTAAAGCTTGAATTATGCATGATTGATTTATATTGTAATTTAAATGTGAATTTACCTATGGTTTTACTTCAATTTTCATATTAGAATGTTGACTTTAGTTTGACTCTATATCACCCATGTTATTCTCACATCATTCATGGCATGTGCATTCATAGATATTGGTTTTTGTGAAAATTATGAAGTGGGTTAAGCCCAATTATATTTTACGAAATGATTTTGATAAGATTATGTTTATGTAAAGAATATGATCACATATATGTCAATGCTTATGGTTTATCTATGAACATTTTGGATGTTTGCACCGTTTCGTATTTGTAATCGAGCTAGTTCTATGCATGAATATTATAACTACAATATATGATTTGGCATTTGATCCTAAATGTGCATTGATCGGATATTGCCTTTTTGACTGTCAAATCTCAGGACCCCGTCTGAATCAACTGTAACCTGACAATCAACCCCTTGTAACACTTTGTCTCTAAGACCTACTAACGACTTATCCTCAAACTATCTATGCCAGATTTGATCAATCAATGAAGGCTGAGATCCAATGAAGGCCAACACTCGGCTAGAATCTGAAACATCCAATCGGACTAACCTGTTATCCAAGGATTGAATGTGTAAAACTAAGGATCACTCCTCCATAGTCAAATGTGGTAGACTGCGCATACTCACTGCCTTCCGACTCAAGGAATCAGCTACCACATTTGTGTTGCCTGGATGTTATAAAATAGAAAGATCATAGTTAGTCAGCAGAATACACTGTCTCTGATGGGGAATTCAAATCTCGTTGAGTCATAATGCATTGTAAGCTCCGGTGATCCGTATAAATGTTACAATACACGACATATAGTTAGTATCCCCAGATCATGAGCGCAGACACTACCACCGTCATCTCTGCGTTGTGTGTGGGGTAGTTATGCTCATGGGGCTATAATTGATGAGAAGCCTAAGCAATAACCTGACCTCTGGATCAATACATGACCTAACTCGATACGAGAGGCATCATAATACCCAACAAAGCTCTCCTCCTCGAGTTAAAGGGTTAGAACAGGAGAAGTAGTCAATAACTCCTTCAGCCTCAGAAAACTAGCCCCACACTTATCAAACCATACAAACGGCACACCTGACGAGTTGAGTCAACGGAGCAGCAACAATGAGACACCCTGATGAGTCAACCGATCAACAGAGCTGAAATAGTTGAGATTCCCTTAAAATTCACCTATAATACCCTACTAATCCGATAAAGCTCCGAATCTTTGATACCGAAGTAGGCCTAGGCTAACCACAAATCATCATAATCTTAGCCGAATCCACCATAATACCCTCGTTGGACACCATGTGCTCCAGGAAAGTCATAGACTCAAACCAAAACTCACATTTAAAAACTTTAGCATATAACCTGTGATCTCTTAGTGTCTGTAATACAATCTGAAGTGTTGGGCATACTGCTTTCGGGTCTATGAATATACCAGGATATCATCAATAAAATCCACAACAAAAGAGTCCAGATACGATGAGGATACACAAGTCATCAAGTCCACAAATGTTGCAAGGGCATTAGTCAACCCATGTGGCATGACTAGAAACTCATAATACCCATAATGAGTTCGATAGCTAGTCTTCTGAATGTCTTCTAACCCAAATCCTCAACTGGTGGTACCCCGATCTTAGGTCTTACCTCAAAAAGTAGTTTTCTGAATGTCTTCTATCCATAACGGATCATCAATGTGTGGTAGGGTATAATGGTTCTTTATCATCATCCTATTTGGATTCTAGTAATAAATACATATCCGGGGAATCCCGTCCTTCTTTTTCAGAAATAGAATAGGGGCTCTCTAGGGAGAAACACTCAATCGTATGAATCCTAGATCTAACAAACCCTAAAGCTATACACTGAGCTCCTTAAGCTCTGCAGGAGCCATCTGATATGATGGAATAGATATGGTCTTAGTTCCTGGCTCAACCTCTATTGCAAAATCAACATCTTTCTCCGGTGGCAATCCCAGCAGATCCACAAGAAACTCACAGACAACGGGCACTGACTCTACAATAGCAGCCTCAACAATCACATCACAAACATGGGCTAAATAGGTCAAACACCCTGTAGAATCAACCTCCAAACCTGAAGACCTGAATATACGATATAATACCCTTTCGTACCCAACTCATAGAACCTTGCCATATAATAGGGGACATCACTGGTATCACCAAAGTAACAGTCTTGGCATAGCAATCTAACAAGGCATGATATAGGGCCAACCCATCTATGCCCATAATAATATTAAAATCTAGCATATCAAGCAGTATCAAGTCAATCTGAATATCAAACCCTCGAAGAGTAACCATAGACGCTTCGCAAATACCTAATTAACCACAATTGAATCCCACATTAGGGTTGATGATTGAACCAACGATGAAAGAGGCTCAAGAGTCAAAATCAAGCAAGAAGATGGTTGTTGGCAAGTAATAATCATATTTTAAATGGCCTCGTTAGAAGCCACAGCCTCTGCTCGTGCAGGAGCAACATAAAATGGCCCCGACAGCCCTCGCCTCAAGAATCACTTCCATCCCCTGCTCTATCGCCTCTAGTGGGGACTTTGAAACCTTGCTAAAAGCTTTGCTTGTCCTCACGATCTCTATATTGGTTGTTCCTATGGCCTCGATCCTGAACCCCACCCCTACAACCTAGTAAAAGAGCTTATCTGGCAGTTTGTGAGGCTGCATATGCTACTCTAAACAATCTCTGAGCCAATGATCTTGTTTCCCATACCCAAAACAACTTGAAGTGGCCCTATCTCTGTTGTCACAATCATACACCCCTGATCCAGATGCCCTGGAAGTTGACTATATGTGAAGGATGACCCCACTAGCCTTGATAAAGTAGTGTCACTCTTTCCCTGTCTAAGCTCAGCAAGATAAGAATAACCACCCCAATAGAGAGTACCCAGGTCATGGCCCCTACCCTCGAAAGCTTGCAATGATGTCTGGTATGGATGACTAGTTTGGTCCTACTGAAGCCTTCTCTAAGGCGTATCACTCAGCACCCTAAAACCTTTTTAGGATCCACTGAACTCTCCCTCTCACCTGGAATATTTGTCGCTTCCCTATTGGGCCTCACAGCTAAATTTCTCCAAAGATCAGGCATGATCTACAATATCAACATAAGACCTGCCTAAGGGGCACCAGTGCATGCATGCCCATCCTCAACCATTGTCTCATTCCTCGTACAAAGTAACAAATCCCTTCCTTCTCGGCAGGCAAGATACTTATAGCATACTGGGAGAGCTCCTGAAATCTAGCCTCATACTATATCACTATCATCTGCCCCTACTTCAACTATACAAACTGATCTCGGTGTCTATCTCTAAAACTCTTAGGCACAAACCTACTCATAGAGGCCTCTATAAACTCTGCTAAAGTCACTAGCTTGGCATCTGCTGGTCTGGTGTCCCTGTAAGTTCACCACCACTTTCTATTGGCCCCATCTAACAGGCAAACAGTGAACTCCACACCAGGAGACTCTAGTATTCCTAATGCCTATAATCGCTCCATACATGTTGTCAGAAACTACTACAGATCCTCTCCCACAACTCTTGAAAACCTTGGTCGGGTCAACATAAAAAAAAATACCCAAGTAACTGTTGGTTCTGAAATGGCACGAAATCTCTCTTACTGTGTTGGAGCCTCTGGAGAGGCAAGCTCTATAGGTGCCCGAACTAGAAGAGCTGCGGCTGGCACTGCACCCTATTATAGGGCTTCAAGCACTGCTATGAACTGTCAAATAGCCATCTGCACCTCTAGTGTAACTACAAAGGCGACTAGGGATCCGGTGCCTCTGGCCATGAGGGAGCTGGGGCATCTAGTCTCTGCTTGATAAGTTCAGGATGATGCTTCCTATTCGGAAATGATGGTACAACTCTAGCCAACCCAATGTCCATCCTCCATGAACCACATCTAAGAGAAAGAAATGAAGTTAAATTCTCATAAATCGAAGGACCATTGATAATTTTGATCAATAAGAATCAACAACACAGGAATTTTTCTGAATATCCTATATCCCCTAGAGAGAAGTCATGAATGTCTCCACACTCATCCACATGACTCTACTAGATGGTAGCTCTATACAGATGACAATATAAACCTTATGCGGATAGACTAACTTTTCATGACCTAGTTTCAATCATGACGATGTCTGTTAGATCCTACCTAAAAGCAAGCCAATTACCTAACCCTAGGGTACCTGTCCTAAATCACTAGTCACAAATATACATAACCAGGAATAGTCCTAGAAATACAAACCACTACAATGTACAAGGCCAATACTTGGGTACAAAAGATGACCATCCAAATGGAAGAAGAGTGAAGCATGTCTAGAGCTTCCAGTGCTAACCAGGTGTCACCAGAAATGCTCATGAACCCCCAACTCAATGACCACGACTAGTACCTGGACATGCACCATGGGAAGATACAGAAACGTAGGGGTGATTACCAGCGAAAGGCACCCAGTAGGCATCAATAATTGAAAAAGTGAAATACTATAGATGTATAGAAGGCTAAACTATAGAGAACTGCAATAATGATTATCGCCCAAGTTGCACCTCTTTTTTAGAGGATAAAGAAATGGCTTTCATGGTTACAGTCGAATCCACAGGGAATACGTACTCTCAAGGCAAATTCACTAATAAGATTCGAGTAGTTAATCAACTCAATTCCCCAAAGAGGGGTTTTTGCAAAAATCAATGAGAAAAATAAACTAAGTATCATGAGAGAAAGATCAATGACAGAGAGCAACTAGGGTATTGCATTCCACATGATTCCCCAACTCAGTATCACCAGATAACCTAATTCTTGTCTAATGTTAGCATGTAGTATGGTAATTTAAGTTCACTAAGCCCTCTGGTCAAAGGTGAGAGGTGAATTTCACTATGCGACATGGCCTATCTCCATAATGTGCATTACTAACAACTACCTATAAGTCCTAGTACAATTTCCCCTTGGTCCAGTTTGGTTGATTAGACGAGAACACCAATCGAATCCTATTAATTAATCTCTTTTCCTATTCATTACTACCTTGGTGCAGTCAATAACACTATGCAGGTGCTAATGTTGGCCACCATCAGAAAACATACAAAATGAAGAGAGTTAATAATACATGTATATACACCATCCAAGATTCGTGAAATATTCTGTTTTACTTTATTAGTTCTTCATGGTTCCCACAACCCTAGTTTTGGAGTTAGCTACTCATGCTTTGTGTAGATGAAGATATTATGAATCTAGAAGACATAATTAAATATTTACACAACTGAATTAAGATCAAGCAAATCAAATGTCAATGAAAATCGCAAGGTTGAAGATTGAATTAAACCACAAGTGTTTCATAGACTCTCTTACATTTTCAATCCAAGAATATTGAGGTCTCTAACCTACTACTCTAAACTCACATGAACTGTCCTCCCCCTTTCGAAAAATAACCCTAAAAACCTATTTATAATAAGTTAAAACAAATCCTAAACAAATTAGGAAAACTTGTCGGCAAACTCCATGAAAGCACATCATGACTCATATTGTCCTCTATGACTCGTAGTTGGGGTATCATAATCATTTGATGGAATTTTGGACTTCTCTTCTACAACACCCTTTCACGACTCCTAAAGTGGTTTACAACCCGTAAAGGCGATTTCATCTGCTAACTTTTCTGCGAGTCCACCTCTCTGATCCTTAAGGCATGAAAAGTCTTCTACGCCTCGTACAAGGATCTACAACTTGTCTACATGTTCGTAGAATTAACTTCTGAAACTTGGCCCCTAATTGGAATTCCTCATGAATCACCTTTACGGCTCATAGAATGCTCTACGTCCCTTAGAAGGTCTCGCACAACAGCAAAATCCGGTAACTTTTGCAATTTTCCCCTAAATCATGGCCAACCTATATTCCTACAAATATAAAAACAAAAATACATAAAACAACTAAAGTCTAATTGAGAACACAAAAAATCCTAAAGTTGTAAGCGTCAAAAGTGTTGTATTTTGGCAGCACATCAACATCCTCAACTTAAAATTATTTCTTGTTCTCAAGTGAAAGACTCAATCTATATAGACAATACAGTCACATACAGACCTTAACTCAATGGCATACATCACATACATCTCAGATTCAGATGCCCACACCAACTCTTCAAAACAGGATTACATAGCTATTTAGCAAACCAATGCAAACTAGTGTTATATGCCACAAGTATTGGTACTATATGTTACACATATTTTCTTAACATCCTAAACATGCTGGTTTAATAGAAATTAAATAACCACAAAGAAAAAGAACACAGGCAAGAAAACTTCAGGATCAAAAATTAGTGTAGTTATGGACCATAAGCTACTAAAACTTCACTGAGGCCCATAACTCCCACACCCTATAAAAAAAGAAGTGCATTGTCCCCAATGCAAAGAATCATAACGAAATAGAACATAAGGGGTCAAAAACACATACCTAGGCGCTTAAGCGCACATGTGTGGCTGAGTCAGGCCACCATCCTCCTGCGGGGCAGCCAGCTCAGCGGTGGTCCTCTGTCTGGAGGGGGCAGCACCCCTCAACTGCTCCTCCTCTCGAACTCATCGCATCTCCTCCTCATATCTCGATCTCCTCAAGGTAAGCTCGAGCTCTTCCTCCTCTATGACCTTCACGTGAAGGTGCCTTTAATCTAACTCATCAGTCTCTATGAGGGGTCTCTTCCCGTGGGAAGGCTCAATAGGCTCATCAGAGGCAAATAAATCCACTACTGGCACCTGAGGTGCAGTCCCTGGCAGTGCAAACAGGTACCATGAGTGCTACTGTCATGCCAGCCCGAAGCTGCTGGATCTCCGTCTACAAGGCTGATAAATCTGAAGGTCGGGCTTCGTTGAATTTCCTATGGATCCTCTCTTCGAAGGTGTCAATGCGGGCATCCACAATTGAAATACGATCCTTGATGGTATCCATAATGAATGCCTGACTCTAACCCTCCGAGTTTGCAATAGCCTGGCGGACGCCTGGCCTAATCTGCTGAATGAGCTGAGTCAACTATGACTCAGCGTGTCTTAACCTCTGCGCCATGGCATGTATAGATGTGGCAGATACGTAGATCATACCCACAAGAGCGGCTTGTAAAGTAGTGGCCTATGGTGCAGGAGTATCAATAATAGGCCCCCTCTCCTCATTTGCCTCGTGTTACCAAGGTCTCTCCTCAGTAGCAGCAGCAATGGTGGTGTCAATTGCAGAACCCTCAGGTGGCAGCTCTGGGACGTATATCTGTAGCATCGGTGGGGGTTGTGCTCGCCGGAGTGCCATCGGGTTCTCATCAGCCTTGATCAGGCTGGGCTCCAAAGTGTGTTAGGCCTCAATTATCTGGTCCAAATAGTGTAGCTGACAGTAAATAGAGCTATTAGATCAAACACATGAAAGAGATGGAGGTCCATTTCTTCATTACAGCCTCATGTATCTTCTCAGCGATGAGGCGAGCCCAATCAATATCATAGTCATGTAATATGCTGGCAACAAAAACAACATACTCTCGCGTCAAATTGTTATCACCAAGGATCGACCAGATACGTGAATGAATAATAGCCCACCAAAATTTGGCAGGGAAGCTGAGCAAAGCCTTGACTATAGGCTCTGAGTGAGTAGTGACCCAAGCATGTTCTGGACCCAGCTCTGCAATAAACCACCTATCTCATCAGTGTGGCTTGTCGCTCAGGATTCTTCATCATTAACGGGTTTCGCATCTGCCCCAGCCAATAACCAAACTCTAGGGCGGATCTAGGGGCACGAGCCTCGAGACAAAATAACATACAATAGATATCTCCTCTAATATGTATTCCTACCGACCCCTCACTCGTGTCTCTGTTAGTCTAGGTTGAGGGAGGGCCTTTTTCCCCTTGGGAAGAGATGTCTGGATGGTGTTTGTATAAGAAGCATAGAACTCCCTCACCATGGTCGAGGAGTATGGTCCAAGAGCATGTGTAAGCCACTCGAGCCCATATAGAATCATCATTTCCTGGAGATCAAGGACATGGCTAAGTCCGTCTGCTATAACTCTGGGCTTCTCATAGATTGAACGTGTGAGCTTGCCTCGCTCTTTTGGATGCACGCCCTCTCTTTAGATCCCCTTCATGCCCTCGACGCACCACTAATTAAAGAAAGCATCTAGTGTAGATGGTGATGATCAGGGAGCAACAAAGGACTCAGCCTCTAATCTACCCTCAGAGCCTCCCTCCGAGCTAGACTCCTCTCTAGATGGAGTCATCTGTGGTAAATTGCTCCCCTCACTACCTCCCTTCTCAGAGTAGGAAGTGCGAGCAATAAGAGCCTAAGTACGCCCAACTCTAGTAGCGGCTCTAGTCTATGGTACAGTTGTATTTGGGTCCGATGTGACATCCAGGACCTCCAATGAATCGCTCAGTTGGGGGTCAATTCATCATCTGTGGGCTCATCCCTGAGCCTCCCCCGTAGGGCTAGAATTGTATTGCATTTAGCTTTAGGAGCCATAGTACCTGAAACATCAACACATATGCACCATGGCTAGACCATAAATAAAGAAGAGAGATGCAAAATTTATCGGCATTCAGTTGTAGATAGGTTGTACGAAAGCACATTTACGAGCCATAGTGAAAACTATGATTGTCAAGTAATGGAGTACTTTTCCAGGTAGGTTTCCAATTCATACCCTTTTCAAGAGGTCGTAAAGAGCCTTCGTACATCAATGGTTTAAAATAATTTTAGCTACTGGAAAGGTCTACAAGACTAGGTACGATTCGTATACTAGGGTCGTAAATAATTCCAATGAGTAATTAAATTCAGGCTAGGATCTACGAGATCTATTTACGAGTTGTAAAATAATTTACAACTTGTAAAAGGTCTCGTCTGATGGATACTCAGAAACTTCAAGTTTCTGGGATTGTGCAGGAGGGGCAATTATGACTCGTGGATCACTCCATGGGTCGTAAAAGCCACTCATGAACCAAAAAACTCAGTCACCTGAGTTCCTGAGTTCATCACACGAACCCCACAAGACTATTTCAACTAACTATGTATCAGTATCAAAGCAAAAATGCACGCACCCAATGATTACAATAATACAACCCTTACCCCCGACATGTTCCGTACACATACACCCCATCGAAAATGATTAAGCACAAATTATCCTACAATTCCAGACCACTTCTAATTTAATTAACACAAAATCATGTATCTATGTCCTCACCCACCAATTTCACAAGCACAAATTGTTCAATCTAAGTCCATCATATATGGTAGGTAACTCAATAAACACAAACAATAAACCCAAAACATGTAAAGCGAAAATTCCCAATTCCGATCTTAGATAATAATCACAAGTGGGCAACCCTAATTACACTTAATCCCAAATTCAACTCCAATCTAGATTTTTTGTCTATACATCATGGCCGACATAATTTCCAAATCACTCAATTAAATAAGGAAAATTAAGGGTTTATAATTAAATTGAAATCTCACCAAGAATTTGAGATTTAACTTGAAGAAGATGAGAGAGGTGGGTAGGCACAAAACCCTAAGGTTGAAAACTAAGTCTTCGGTGGCCGGCGGTAGTCGAGAAATTTAGGGTGTGGTGTAGCTTAGGTTAATTTTGTTATTTAGGTCAAATATGGGGTAAATATTATTTGACCCCTCTATTTATAGATTTCAGATCAACTAAAAATTTTACTGGGCCAAACCCTATGAAACCCTGATTATGAATCATAGATGGTTCTATGACTCGTAGATCATGGTTTCGTATAACCCTCAACACTTAGCAAAATTGTGGAAGACTTACCTAGGGTCTACGAGCCCCATTCACGACTCGTAGTCTAATCAACGAATCATAGAGTTGGCTCGTGGACTGGAGTGCATATTTTTCTGCTTACTGGAAATCTCTATAAAATGGGTACGAGTCGTAAACTATTTTATGACTCGTAAGCCCAATCATAAAGACTTAACTTGATGCTCTTTCTTAGCCAAACTGACTGACATAGTCCTGTACCTGCATACTCTTCATAAAATACAGTGTTACCCTATATGCAACAAACCCAATGTCCATAATTACAATCAAAACACAAGAAATAAACTACTTAGGAATCCAAAAACCCAACCTGTAACTATGCTATTATTCAAAAACCTTGGGCTGCCTCCCAAGTAGCGCTTCATATATTGTCGCGGCACGACTTGCACATATTGGTTATTCAGACTTTGCTAATTTCCCAGACTTCACTCTTCAACTCATCTGGATGCTTCATGGACTAACAGATATCGATGACAACTTCTTCATCATTTCATCTAAACTTGAGTTGATCAGGTTCCATATCTACTAGGGCTCGTCTAGTGGCTAGGAATGGTCTCTCCAAGATGATTGGGACATCGAAGTTAACTTTGCAATAAAAAGATCACAAGTATGCAGGAAATATGAACTTCTCAACCTTTTCCAACACATCATAGAGTATCCCCATAGGATTCTTCACAGTGCGATCCGTCATTAGCAAAGGCATATTAGTAGAAGCAGGGGCCCCCAATCCAAGCTTCTTGAAGACAACGAGGGGCATCAAATTGATACCAACACCTAAATAACATAGTGCCCTTGCAAAAACCCCTCATCTTCAATGGTGCAGGGTAGGATGAAAGCACCTGGATCTTCTTTTTTCTAAACAAAGAACTTCTTAGAGACAACACTACAATATTGTAGCTCTTGAGAAAGCTTCTGATTCACAGTGCATTTTTGGTGGCCAAGTCCTTAATGTACTTTACATAGCCCGGCATCTTCTTCAAAGCCTCGATGAGGGGAATGTTGATAGAGAGCTACTTTAGCATGGAGAGGCAGTGCTTGAATTTACCTTCCTCTTCCCACTTTTTAAGTCTCTAAGGGAAGGGAAGATGAGGCCTAGGGATAGGCTTAAACCTCTGTGGCACTTCAACTGCGTCACTCACCCTATCCATGCAATGACCATCTCCTTCGTCTGTATCCTTAGCTGCAACCATCTTCTCATGAACATCTTCCTCTTCGACTGGCATGGGAGGATCAGTGGTGCTCTTTCCGCCCTTAGTAATAATTGTCATACACTACTCGTCATTTTTAGGATTTTGCACTGTATTGTTAGGCATTGTACTCCTATGACGCTGATTCAACTGAGTCGACACGTGACCGAACTGTTGTTCCAGCTGCTTGATAGCCACAGAATGAGACTCTATCTTTTGGTTGATACTAAAGATCTCTGTTTTCATGCTCCTGAGGGTCTCATCCTGTGTCTTATCCTTCTTCAACAGGCAATTAAACATCTCCTCAATTTTGGAATTGCCTACACCTGTGTCACGATTGTGTGGAGGCATATGAGGAGCATTTCTAAAGCCTTCTCTATGACCCCATTCTACATCTGGACACTATTTCAATCAAAGTAACCACCGTGGTTGTCTATGTAAGCTCCATCTTTACCAGAGTTCCGACCTTGATTTCCTTGACCTTGGCGCTAATAATGCTATTGGACTCTCAGGCTTTGATCTGGGAATCCCCTGTCTGATCACTAACAAAGCATGTGTCCTCCTCATAGTATGGCTCCTCATACATGGGTACATGTGGAGGTTGATGAACCACTGCATTTACTCTCTCTTGGTTCTGCTTCATCATCACCTCCATACCCGTGCAAATTTGAGCAAGCAGTTGCATGATCTGCTCATTGATTTTGGCTTGCTCTAGACCCACACTGACTGCACATGAACTCATTGTGGAAGCTCTATCCCTCTGCCCCCATGCACGGTTTGTTTTGACCACTCTTTCCATGCATTCAACAATCACTACAAATGGTTAATCTAGAATAATATCCTCCATTAAAGTGTAAGCACTGGCCTGACTGTTTTAACCAAGGGAACGGTAGAAGATCTCCACCAAGGTGTCATTAACCATCTTGTGGTCAGGGACACTCCTCATACATTTAGTAAATCACTCCCAAGTAGTGCTTATAGAATCACCAGGAAATTTCTCGAAGTTGTTGATCTGGTCCGTCAATTTGAGCTTCTTCGATCTAAAGAAGTACCTCTCCAAATAAACTTTATGCAAGTCTGCTAGCTAGAAATTGAATTCTATGGGAGCTCAGGTAGCCATAATACAGCATTGTCGTGAGAGACAATGGGAAGATACAAAGTCCCACACTATCCATAGACAGGTTTTGTGTTCCAATCACACTCTTACACGCGAATGTCATATTGTGTAAGTGGTTATGTCGATCATGTAATGGTAAGACTGAAAATAGCCCACAGTTTTGTAGTATCTGAAGTAACTCGCTCGAGATTGTGAACTTTCTATCTACCGGTAGTGGTGGCAACACAATAGCTCCAGACACCTTCATAGCCATAGGGTTCAATCGGTATTGATTCCACTGGTAAGCATTGGCATTGAAATCCTGAGGCTGTGGAACGTCCTCTAAAGGAGATGGGTTGTCATCCCAACATCATCATTATTGTTCCTATTTAAAGCTGCATTGGCCATGTTGTTAGCATTATCTTGGGCCATCCTTCTTATCATTTTGCGGATCTCTTAATAAAATGGAGTTAAGGGATTTCCTTGACTCTGAGTGTTGGGCATACACTATTCGTACACCCTAAAAATAACAAAAATAACAAATAAAAGTAAAACAAACAAAACTAAGAATTAACACTTGAATTACTAATGAATTTACTAAGTCTAGTTGTATTCCCTGGCAATGGCACCAAAATCTTGATTGCCACCCAAGTTACACGTCCTTATTAGAGGATAAAGCAGTCACTGTCAAGATATAGAATATAACCAAGGTTAAGGTCAAACCCACAGGGAATACACAGATCAACTCAATTTCTCGAGGGGGGGAGGGGGGCTGCAAATATCGATGAGAAAAATAAACTAATTATCACGAGAGAAAAATCAATAACAGAGAGCAACTAGGGTATTGTGCTCTCCATGATTCCCCAATGTAGTATCACCAGATAACCTAATTCTTGTCTAGTGTAGAGCACGTAGGATGATAATTTAAGTTCATCATGCCCTTTGGTCAAAAGTGAAAGGTGAATTTCACTATACGACTTGGCCCATCTCCATAGTGTGCATTAATAACCATTATCTATAAGCCCCATTATAACCTCCCCTTGGCCTAGTTTTGTTGATTAGATGAGAACACATTAATCGAATCCTGTTAATTATCATATTCATTACTATCTTGGTCCAACCAGTAATGCCAGGCGGGTTCTAATGTTGGCCACCATCAGAAAACATACAAAACGAAGAGAGTTAATTAATACATGCATATACATGTTCCAAGATTCGTGAATTATCCGGTTTTACTTTGTTAGTTCTTCATGGTTCCCACAATCCTAGTTGTGGATTCAGCTACTCGTGCTTTGTGTAGATGAAGATATTATGAATTTAGAAGACATAATTAAACACTTAGACAACTGAATTAAGAACAAGCAAATCCAATGCTAATGAAAATCACAAGCTTGAAGATTGAATTAAACCACAAGTGTTTCCAAGACTCTCTCACAATTTTCTCTCCAAGAATATTAAGTTCACTAACCTACTACTCTAAACTAACATGAACTGTCCTCCCTCTTTTGAGAAAAAGCCCTAAAAACCTATTTATAAAAAGTAAAAATAAATCCTAAACAAATTAGGAAAATTGGTCGGCAAAATCCACAAAAGCACATTACCACTTGGGTTGTCCTCTACGACTCATAGTCGAAACTCGTAATCAGCTGCTGGAATTTCGGACTTCTCTTCTACGATAACCTTTCATGACTCGTAAAGTGGTTTACGACCCGTAAAGGGGTTCTCATCTGATAACTTTCCTGCAAGTTTACTTCTCTTATCAGCAGGGCACAAAAGGTCTTCTGTGACTCCTACAATGATCTACAACTCATATGCATGTTTGTAGAATTAACTTCTGAAACTTGGTGCCTTACTAGAATTCCTAAGAATCACCTTTACGACTTGCAGAATGCTCTACGACACATCGAAGTTCTCATAACACAGCAAAAACAAGAAACTTCTACAATTTGTTTCCCAAATGATGGCTAACTTGTATTCCTACAAATCCAAACAAAACAACACATAAAACAACTAAAGTTGCATTGAGAACACACAAAATCCTAAGTTTTAAGCATAAAAAATATTGTATTTTGGCAGCCCATTAAAAAATATTGGAAAAATCAAAACTCAGCTAATAGTAAGTGTCACAATGACCTTATCATGTCCTAACAGCCAGAATCAAGTAACATATCATAACCTAACTGACAGAACACAATAGAGCTTGGCCTCTCGGTAACACATAGTCCAGGGGTCAGACTGTACATGGATATAAAGCCCTAATATCTATGTGCACCTGTTGAGCCCTCATATGCCCAAAGGGTACATCAATGGACAATTAGGGTGCGTATAGGTATATGGGTCCAGAATCCATATCATATGTGTCCTCAAACCCCTGACAGTCAAATGGGGTATCGAACCCCAAAGAATCAATTGAGGCCTCGAACCCCCAATCCTCCCAATGTGGCCTCCAGCTGAAAGAAGTCAGCCAGAGCCAGATAGTTTTACAATCAATTGGGACCTCAACCCCTAATAGTCAAACGGGGCCTCAAACCCCTCATATACAAGTAACTACGTGGCTCTATGCATAGTACTTCTATAGTAGCATCGGCCTAAGCCTAGGCTAAATCCCTAGGAGAATAGAGAATCAAAGGTGTGTAACCTACCTAGAATGTACCACAACCCAATTGTCACAAATAATACTTGCCAAGGCAACTAGGTGTTGGCTCACTAGTAATATGCCCTTATTAAGAATGAGGTACCAGTCCCTAAGACTACCCCATATAGCCAGCATCTCAATCACAGATAACCCATATCTTTCCTCGTGACCTACCCAGTGTTCCTCAGATAAGGGAAGTTGATTTTGATATAGGCTTCCTCTCCATTACCCAACATATCTCAAACCCTTCATATCATATGGCCCTGAAAGAATTGAAGAACTTTAAGGAGTAATTTAAAGATTTGTTGAAGAAGGAAATTATTTGGCCAAGCATTTTAACGCAGGGTGCTCTCTTATTGTTTATCAGAAACAAAGATGGTTCACTTCAGATGCGTATAGACTATCAACAATTGAATAAGGTTACCATAAATAACAAGGATCAAATTTCGAGGATAGATGATTTTTTACCAATTACAAAGGGCTAGTCAATTCTCCAAAATTGATCCTTTGTCCGGCAACTATCAATCGAGCGTGAGGGCGTGTGATTCTTCCAAGGCAGCATTGTGAAGAAAGTATGGTCATTTTATATTTTTAGGTATGTCATTTATATTCACCAAAGCTCTGGCGATGATCATGGACCTAATAAATAGAGTGTTCAGGCCTTATCTTGATCTGTTCATGCTGGTTTTCATAAATGACATCCTGATTTACTCCCGAAGTAAGAACAAACACATGGAGCATTTAAAAGTTGATCATAGGCATATATACACGCCTAATTAGCCAAATAGATCCATAAATTGAGCTAAGTCAGAGGGTAAAAATACAGAGGACAACAACTTTTAGTAGGATTGTGGTTATTTTTCTAATCTGGGGGTCAAGTACTTCGTTAGGTTGTATTTTGCAGATTTTGGTCGAATGACGGCACTCTGAAGCCATGCTCAGAGTGGGAGGATGAACACATCCCAAAGTCAAGGAGGAAAAGAAGCATACAGTAGCAGAAGGGATGGTCCGTGTCGCGGACCTGGGAACATAAGAAAAACTGGAAAGGAGAAGAAAAAGGTGCCAAGACAACATATGCTACAGAGTCCGCATTGCGGACCAGGTCAAATTAAAGGGCAAATTGGTCCAGTCAGCAAATAGGCGAATCTTGGACAAAGTGTGATAGTCCGCATCGCGGACCGTGAAGACCCTTAAACAAAAGCGAGTGATGGGATTCTAAAACAGAGGCTATTAATTATTTTTGAGGGGGACTTTTATTGAATTCATTTTTTGAACAACATAGAAGGAGAAGAAGGTAGAGAAAAGTACCTAGGGCAAATTTGGTTCGTTTTCATCCTTGTACTCTTGAATGTTGGTAATTGTTAGCTTAATTTTGATGTGGGAACCAACTATGAGTGGCTAGTTCTACCATATTTTGGGATTGTAGCCCTAGACAATTTGAACTCTTGATTTTATGTATGTATGGTTGTCTTTGATACTTACTCCTATGAACCTTTTATTTATACTTCTTAGCCTGATCAACTGGGGAGTAAATGGGTTATTCATTCTGAATTCGAAAGATGTTGGAGTGATTAGAACACAGTGGAATAGGGGGCGTGTCCAACTAAGTCACTAGATTAGTTCGTGTAAGGGAGACCTATGACAACTACCCTTACACCTCACTAGGTTCATAACACAAGAAGTTAAAAGTAAAGCACTTTTGGTGGTCTATCTATCCCCGCTCAACGATGTAGTTAGGCAGTCAAAAAAGGTAGGCCAGTAGAGGCGTGCAACCCTGTTAGGTAAATTAAACCCTGTGAACTAGTAAGTGTAAACCCAGATGCATAAACAATGATTGAGAGACAATGGAGTCGCCATGGCTACAATTCCGGAATTACTTTTAATTTGATAATTACTATTTAACAAAATCAAGTCATGCATTAAGTCATAGACTTTAGATGTAATTCTTTTCTTTTATAAATCTCATTGCTATTTGTCGTGGATACCAACTGCGCATAATAACTTAGATAGGTACCATTGATCTTTAAATCCTTTGGGTTCGATATCCCGGCCTCTCTCTTAGGGCCACTATATTACTTGGGTTGACCACGTACACTTGCGTGTGCTAGGGAAACAACAAGTTTTTGGCGCCATTGATGGGGATTTAAAGTTAAGATGGTTAATTCTCGAAGCTATTGTGCTTTGTTGTGCTCACTGCATTTGATCTTAGTTGTGCCTTTATTTCAGGCAGATGAGTGATAAACTGAAAGACCAGGATTCTTGCTTTCTACAACCTAAGAGGAGAGTAGGCGTCCTATTCCAAACTCCTCCACTGGAACTTATTGAACAGGAAGATCGTTAGAATAGCAAAACCTACTGTCTTCCTATTAGGGAACCAATGGCTGAAGCAAATCCTCTTGCACAGGCAGCACCTCGCCTAGTAAGGGATGTGGCAATCCCACGGACTACTAATGTCATGAGCTGTTTCTTGAAACCTGAGCCCAGAGGTCGGTGGTAACGTAAACAAAACATGGTTCAGTTGCTACACTCCATCAAACAATTTACCGGGCTACCGCACGAAGACCCACAGATCCATCTTCAGAACTTCTTGGAGATTGCTGACACTTTCATTTCCGTAGGGGTGAACATAGACTATGTGAGAATGAATATGTTCCCCTTCTCATTGTTGGGGGGTGCCCAGAGGTGGCTGCAAATTGAACCACTGAACTTTATCACATCATGGGATGATCTTGCTTGCAAGTTCCACAGCTGCTTCTTCTCATCTGACAAAACTGCCAAACTCGGGAGTGAAATTCAGAGCTTCAAGAAAAAGCTTGGAGAGAATCTATATCAAGCTTGGGACAGGTTCAAAACGCTGCTTATTAATTTTCCCCATCATTGCCAAGCTAATGAAGTGTTGGTACATACCTTCATAGAAGGTTCGGAACCCAACACAGAGATTCTTCTTGATTCGGCTGTAGGCGGACAGGTATTGGAGAAGACGTATAATGAGTTGTATGCCCTGCTGAATAGGATCGCACAGGGAATCCTGAATGGAATGGAGGATCAAGCAGATCGGTAGTCCAAAAGAAAGTCGGTATGCTAGAAATTGCTGCCATAACTGCTCTGCAAGCGCAAATGTCAGCTATGCAAAATATGATAACTACTCAGTTCAACAACTTGGAAATAGGACAATAACAGCAGACACAAGCAGGTGTAAGTCAGCAGCCAGCCCCAGTGAAGGTGGTGCAACAACAGCAACCTGGGTGGTGTGATGTTTGCGGGGGAGGAGATCATACTGTTGAGTCTTGTGGGGCTAATCCAGAAGCAGTGAACGTTGTGGGGAATGCTAACAGAGGGGGTTATCAAGGCTTTGGTAGCTCGTACAACCCAAATTGGAGGAACTACCCCAACTTCTCATGGGGAGGTCAGCAGCTGAATCAGGGGACATTTCAGCAAAGACCATAGCTTAACAATGCATATTACAATCAGTAGGCGTAGCAACCTACAAAACAGGCTAACCCTAACAGTATGACCGACAGTGAGGTACTTAGGCAAATTCTGGCGAACCAGAATAGGCAAGAGAAGGAGATTCGAAGGAACAAGCAAGATCTTCAGAACTTGGAAAACCAGTTGGGGCAGCTGGAAGGAAACATGAATTCTAGACCCCAAGGGGGTCTACCAAGTTACACTGACCCTAACCCAAAGCAGGTTAATGCAGTCAATACAAGGAGCGGACGACCCCTAATGGAAGCAGTCCCGAAGAAGAGGGGTGGGGCTTAAGCAGGCATTGCACAAAGTGATGAGGCCGACACGCCAAGTCCTATCCGGAAGACATTACCCCAGTCGCGAAACCACCTCCCCCATTTCCACAGAAGTTAAAGAAGAAGAAGGAGGACAATTGTTTCCAGGAGTTCATCGGGCTGTTGAAAAAGGTACACATTAACTTACCACTTATTGATGTCTTGCAGGGAATTCCGAAATATGCTAAGTACGTGAAGGACATTATGGAAAATAAGAGTAAGTTAGCTGAGTATGAACCGTAGCACTCACCAAGACTTGCAGCTCCAAGATCTTGAATAGATCCTAACTGCCAACAAAAATGAAAGATCCGGGAAGTTTCATTGTATAGGTAACGATAGGTGGTCACGTGAATGCAAAGGGTTTATGTGATCTCGGCACAAGCATTAATCTCATGCTTAGCTCCATGTTCTCAAACTTGGGGTTGGGGAGCCCAAAACCAACCACCATCGTCCTACAACTAGCGGATCGTTCAGTGGCGAGACTAGATGGGGTGATTAAGGATGTTCTAGTCCAAGTGGGATCATTCATCTTCCCAGTGAAGTTTTTCATTTTTGACTTTGAACCAGACTCTGAGATCCCATTCATTCTTGGTCGCCCATTCTTAACGACAGGTGGGGCATTGATTGATGTGGCAGCAAGGAAGCTTACTATGAGAGCTCATGATAAAGTGGAAGTTTTTGATATGTACAAAGCTACAAAGCTCCTTGCAGCATATGAGGACTTGGGAGCTATCACCGTGCTAGACACAGCAGCAGCATTAAACCAGGTAGAGATAGCAAACCCACTAACTAGAGTTCTGTTGAACCAAGGGCTAGTGGATGATGCAGAAGCAAGAGAAATAGAGAGTGTGCCAAAATGGCCACAATGTCAGCATGCTGAAGAAAGAAGCAGAGCCGTTAAAAAGAGTGCTGCCCCCTCCCCCCTTAAACCTTCAGTTGAAGAAGAACCTATACAGAAACTGAAGTCGTCGCCCTCGCACCTCAGGTATGTATTCCTTGGTGAGAACGAAACGTTACCTGTAATCTTATCTGTGTCATTGATTGCAGCCCAGGTAGAAACAGAAGTAGCAGTGCTAAGGAAAAGGAAGAAAGCAATGGGATGGCAAATGCCAGACATCCAGGGCATCAGTCCAGCACTGTGCATGCACAGGATATACATGAAGGAGGTCCATAAGCCAGTGGCCCAACCATAGAAGAGGCTAAACCTAATTATGAATGAAGTAGTAAAGAAAGAGGTAATCAAGTGGTTGGATGCAGGAATCATCTTTCCCATATCTGACAACTAATGGGTGAGCCCCGTACAATGTGCACCCAAGAAAGGGGGAATGGCTGTCGTCACCAATGATAAAAATGAGTTGATTCCAACCAGAACGGTGACCGAGTGGCGTATCTGCATGGATTACAGGAGATTGAATGATGCCACCCGTAAGGACCACTATCCGTTGCCCTTCATTGATCAAATGTTGGATAGATTGGCTGAACAAGAGTACTATTGCTTCCTGTATGGTTACTCTGGGTACAACCAGATCACTATCTCCCCTGAAGACCAAGGAAAGACTACTTTCACATGCCCATATGGCACCTATGCCTTCAAACGCATGCCCTTTGGATTGTGCAATGCCCCGGCCACCTTCCAAAGGTGCATGATAGCTATATTCAACGACATGGTGGAAGAAATTGTGGAGGTGTTCATGGATGACTTCTCGGTGCTTGGGCAATCCTTTGAAACATGCTTGCAAAATCTAGACAGGGTTCTGGCACGCTGTGAAGAGACTAATCTGGTCTTTAACTGGGAAAAGTGCCATTTTCTTGTGAAAGAAGGAATAGTCTTAGGGCATAAGGTGTCAAAGCGCGGTCTAGAAGTAGACAAGGCAAAAATAGAGGCGATAGAGAACCTACCACTTCTTATGTCAGTAAAAGGAGTTCGGAGCTTTCTGGTTCATGCGGGGTTTAATCGAAGATTCATAAAGGACTTTTGCAAAATTGCCAAGCGGTTGTCTAC
This sequence comes from Solanum rostratum, assembly GCA_029948455.1. Lineage (NCBI taxonomy): Eukaryota > Viridiplantae > Streptophyta > Magnoliopsida > Solanales > Solanaceae > Solanum > Solanum rostratum. Next base: position 15,047,430 of record CM057055.1, read on the forward strand.
CCTCCTGGAGAAAAAGGTAACTTTTAATTTTGATGCTTCTTGTTTGCAGGCATATGAACTATTGAAGAGGAAGTTAGTTGAAGCCCCAATACTAACAGCACCAGATTGGGAGCTCCCGTTCGAGCTAATGTGTGATGCAAGTGACAATGTTGTGGGTGCAGTGTTGGGGCCACACCGAGACAAGGTGTTCCATGCCATTTACGATACCATTAAAATGTTAGATTCAGTGCAGGGTAATTATACCGTGACTGAGAAGGAAATACTGGCATTGATGTATGCATTTGACAAGTTCAGATCGTATTTAGTGGGAACCAAGGTAGTAGTGTTCACCGACCATGCAGCGGTGCGGTACTTGTTCAACAAGAAAGAGGCAAAGCCCAAGTTAATTCGATGGATCCTATTACTCCAAGAGTTCAACATTGAGATAAAAGATCGAAAGGGATGCGAAAACCATATCGCGGATCATCTATCTCGCCTGGAAAGTGATACCCACATAGGGGAACAATTGCAGATAAAAGAAGAGTTCCAAGATGAGTAGTTGCTAGCCTTAAAAGTGGAGGAACTACCATGGTATGCAGATATTGTGAACTACTTGGTAAGTGGGGTGTTCCCACCTGGGGTGACTTATCAACAAAGAAAGCGCCTGGCTCATGATTCAAAAGATTTCATATGGGATAAGCCGTATTTGTTTAAGCAAGGGCCTGACCGAATGGTGAGAAGATGCATTCCTGAAGCACAAATGCAGAAGATTTTAGAAAAGTGTCATGCTTCTCTCTATGGAGGCTATCACGGGGGTGAACAAAAAACTCACAAGGTTCTACAGTCCGGGTTCTTCTAGCCCACGTTATTCAGAGATGCAGTGCGATTTGTGAGGACATGTGAGGCATGTCAAAAGAAGGGCACCATCTCCAAGAGACATGACATGCCCCTTAACAACATCTTGGAGGTAGAGATCTTTGATGTATGGGGGATGGACTTCATGGGTCCATTCCCACCCTCCTTTGGTAACAAGTACATCTTGGTCGCAGTAGACTATGTCTCCAAATGGGTGGAAGCGGTGGCACTACCCATTAATGACGCGAAGGTAGTGAGCAAGTTTCTAAGAAAGCAAATTTTCACCAAATTTGGAACTCCAAGGGCCATCATTAGTGATGGAGGAACTCATTTCATTAACCAGATTGTGAAGAATCTGTTGGCTAAGTATGGAGTGAGACACAAGGTGGCCACAGCATACCATCCACAGACGAGTGGGGAAGTGGAGGTGTCTAACAGAGAGGTGAAGCAGATCCTGCAAAAGACCGTGAATGCCACAAGGAAGGATTAGGTGATCAAACTTGATGAAGCCTTGTGGGCATACCGAACAGCGCATAAAACACCTATAGGCACATCTCCGTATCAGTTAGCATATGGGAAGGCATGTCACCTCCCAGTGGAACTGGAGCACCAAGCATACTAGGCCATCAAAAGGCTAAATCTCGATCCTGAGCTCGCCGAAAAGAAGAGGCTGGAGCAATTGGTGGAGTTGGATGAATTCCGGCTCCATGCGTACGAGAATGCAAAATTGTATAAAGAGAAAACTAAAAGATGGCATGACCGGCGTATCATACTGTGAGCCTTCGAACCGGGTCAGCAGGTACTTCTCTTTAACTCAAGGTTAAAATTGTTTCCAAGTAAGTTGCGGTCAAAGTGGAGTGGACCGTACACAATGGTGAATGTCACACCATACGCAATTGTGGAGCTCAAAGGTACACCATCAAACCAAAATTTTGTGCTAAATGGACAGCATGTCAAACACTACTATGGTGCCGACACAAACAGGAAAGAAGAGGTCATTAATTTGGCCAATGAAGAGTAAGTGATGTTGAGTCGTGCCGCGACGGTAAATTAGACGTTACGCGGGAGGCAACCCACGGTAAAAGAAAAACAAAGCAAACAACAAGTGGTTGTCCGTGATGCATACGCATCACGGAGATATCCCTCAAAGTGCTCATCCCAGAGTTGAAATGGTCCCCACCAATTCTCGGTAATCTATTGATCATTATTGAATTTTCTTTGTTTGGATTAACTGGTGTTGGTGTTTTCCAGCAATTGGCAATGTTCGAGGAATTTTTTGGGGCCCGTAGCTCAACATCCAAAATTCTTTGGGTCCCAAAACATTGGCTTTCCACGATGGTACCGCGTCGCGGAGCCGTCGCAGACTCATCTCTTGTTGACTATTTTGGGTAAAAAAAATGCATCATCGATTTCGGTTAATCCGTGAGTTACTTTTGTAGGTTTAATTGGCTGAACTAACATGTTCTGATGTTTTGAAGTATAATCAAGTGTTCGGGGAATTTCTCGGGGCCCATAGCTCAAAATTCAAAAATATTTGGGCCCCAAAACAGTGGTTGTCCACGACGATAACGCGTCGCGGACCCATTGCGCAGCAGCTATTCCTTCTGGGCCTAGGTAAGTATTATCCCAAGGCATTCTCCGCGATGGCTCCGCATTGTGCTTTTGTCACGGACGCATGTATTTTCGTCCTTGATTTTTGCGTGGCCCCACCCCTATATACACCCCCAGTCCTCTTTCTAGGGTTTTTCTCATACGATTCTCACCCGATTTTTCTGCCCCATTCCCTCTACTTTCCCTATTTTTCCCCTAATCCTAAATTTTCAAACATCTATGCGACGCCTACCCATCTCACCATCACATCTTGTTCTTCCTCAACTCAAGTAAGTGTCTTCGCCCTATATGTCATATCTTGTCTTGACTTGTGCATGATTTTTGTTTCTTAGGATACATTACAGCATGCGATCAGGTTAGTAGGAGCATAATGTCATGATGGGGTCATATTCTTCGTAGGGTAGTGGTAGATGGTCAGATTTTTGGTTTAGTTTTATGGTGATGGTATGTTTTTGTGAATATTCTTGTGGGGTGCAAACTCTAGGCTGCGAAAATTGTGGGAACATGGCCATAACTGTTGGGGAAAGGGTCTTTTAGGTCATACTACCATAATTTGTTGAAATTTTCTAAGTATGGGTAGTTCGTTAACCCATGATGCTCACAGCCTTGGTCTATGGGTTGTAGGGTGGGTAACATGCTTGCTAAGAATGACTTAGATGATCCATTGTGCTTGGGAACATTGCCCACATTGAAGTGTGGGGGAGGATCTGTGTGACATCAATGAAGTAGAGAAGTTTGAGTACCCTCTTCACCTGGTGTGCATTGGTCTAAGTGTGGGGTCAGTGTAACCTGAGCCTGCACAAGGTCCCCCTTTACTATCATTAAGCTACTGAGATTGTCTTGTTGTAGGTGTAAATGGCTTCCAGGGCATGAAGAACAAGGAAATCCAATGGAGCGGGCGCTTCGAGTTGTTGAAGGCAAACTAGGGATGTCCCAGTAGTGCCTCGAGCCCCTGAACACAGAGGCCAACGACCCCATTTTGGGCTCCGGGCAGTTGATAGAGAAGGGCAGAGGTGGTACCGGGCTCACAACGAAACCAAGAACTTCCCTGATGTGCCTATTGATGTGGACTCCTTAGTTCGCGAGTTCCCCATATCTATCAGCAGTGCATGGACTACTGCATGATGTTCCTCTTCAATGATCCACTACCGCGCAACCTCAGCATGGTCCAGGAATTCTATGCTAACATGAAGAAGGAACCTCGCACACAGGTGGTCATTGTGCGAGGGGTGGAAGTCAACATCGACCCCATTTCCATTAATGGCATTTTTGGCACTCTAGATGTCCCAGCCAGTGCTTTTAATGACTTAGAGCTGCAGACCCCATACCGACTCATCTGGCACATCCTCGCAGAAGTAAACTCCACGGCGAGGTGGATCAGGCATACAGGCAGAGGGTACCACCTGAGCTTCCCCTTCGCCCACATGAATCGGGAAGCCCGAGTTTGGGTAAAAATAGTGATGCACTCCTTTTTCCCAGGGCAGCACTTCACGGCTGTGACACGAGACAAGACCTGCTTGGTTTATGCCCTCATGACGGGCATAGAGCTAAACTTTTTGGGCTATTCTAAAGTACGCAATTAGGAAGGCAAGGGTCCACTACGGCCATAGGTATGCTTTTTAGGGGCCTTATAACTGAGTTGTGTAATTGTGCAGGTGTCCCCAAAGAAGAGTTGGACTACTCGCCGCACATTGAGACCCCACCCTATAATGTCACTAACATTAAAGGGCCTGAGGAGGCTTCTGGGCCAGTCCTCACCACTGTCGAGAGCAACCACAGGGACAAGCTCATCGTGGCGTGCATGTACGGGTTAGAGATGCTGAGACACAAGACGGACGGTCGCCCATCTACGTAATAGGAGCTGGATGAAGTTGAAGCTCGCTACCCTCTCAACGCCCTTGCAAATATTGTGCAGTGCATCGGGCCTCCATTCGTGGAGCTCGTTGATGATGACATCCCCACTAACCTGGAGGACGCGAGGATTGCTTCCAACACAGAGGAGGATGACATTGAGGACGAGGTCCAAGTCACTTTTGAAGGGGAGCCAATCTTGCCCGGCCTGGAGGAGTAAGAGCATGCCTTATTTATTGCAGGTTTTGTATGATTAGCACTGAGGGCAGTGCAGAGACTAAGTGTGGGGTGGATGGCGGTGCAGATAATCACTATGCATTTTATGTTACATGTTAATTGACTTGTATAATTCAAACTTTTCTTTTTCTTGCCTATTCTTCTTTTTATTGTTTCTCTCTTTTTATTAGTTATGTTGTCATGTTAAGACAGTTGTTCTTTGGTATTGCTTATTGGGGCGGTAATGAGTAAGTGCACATGTGAATGTTTGACTTGTTGCAACATGTTATTTAGAGATGAGATTGCTTGTCAATTCAGTTCTTAATTAGTGTTTTAGTAGTGACGCAATCAAGCATGGTATGGCGGGCGTGTAAATCAAAGTAACTTAATCACTAGGAAGCCTGAGAAGTTAATACTTGATTCTAGCACTTCGGAATAAAATGGTGTAATCAAGGGATAATATGAATAAGGCAACAGTAAATCAAGAGTAAACCTTATGAGGGGAGTGTGCCAAGAGTGGTGAGCGTAATTGTTATGAGTCTGTGTTGCAATAGTTGCTAAAACTTGCCCGGTATGTAGAATGAACTTGGTAGGAGTCAAATTCGAAGGAAAGGATCGAGGCATTTCTTTGGCAGCCTAGTAATATTTTATCAATTTAGCCACCTAAAAGTAACTCCCTAGTTAGCCCTTTTGAGATTTGGCCTTTTCCTTTCGTTAGCCACATGTTAAGCCAACCCGTCCATTCGATCTCAAATCGTGTGAACCTGATTCCTGAGCACTGTAGCATAATAATTCTGAGGTTAGGAAAGTTGAAATGGATACCCAAGGGATAAGAGAGAGCAAAATGGATGCATAGCCTAAAAACAGTGGCGGTCCGCAACATCTCCAGGTCGCAGACCTATCGTGGAAAAAAAGGGCTGTAACAGTGAGAAAGCAATGCAATATGAGAATAACAGCTTTGGCGGAGTGCTGAAATATGTAATATTTGTAGTGGAATGCAGTGTTGAGGTGGGAAGAATTCGAAGTGAGGAGGCAAAAGGTAGGGATTTGAACTTGAGCTAGGAGCGCTTGGGAATTAAGCCATGTCACTCATATTCCATAAATATATCCCACCAGCCCATAGCCTACATTACAACCACACATAAGACCTCAGTGATCCTTCGAGTAGATTGCTACTAGGTTGCATTAGTACATTAAGGGCAAGCCTATGGAAACTAGACCCAACACAAGACATCAATTGGGGGAGAGAGAGTTGATTGAGTACCCATATTTTTCTTCTGTTCTCTGAGTTATGTTGGGTGTGCATGGGTAATTCTTCTGGTGAGGGCTCATACTCAAGTAAGGTTAGCAACTAGATGATAATGTTGACTAAATTCCTACATGATTTCACGGTAGAGCATGAAGGATTAGATAAAAGTAATACTGTCAGGATCCAGTAAGGTTTTGATTCTTTGGTGAATGTGACCTGCTCATATCATTCGTTTGAGGGTACACACTACCTAGTGAGTCTTATGCATGTGTTTTGCATTTTTCTGAGGACGGACAAAGCTTTAAGTGTGGGGTGGTGATCTTAGGCGTATTTACACGCCTAATTAGCCAAATAGATCCATAAATTGAGCTAAGTCAGAGGGTAAAAATACAGAGGAGAGCTGCTTTTAGTAGGATTGTGAATATTTTTCTAATATGGGGGTCAAGTACTCCGTTGGGTTGTATTTTGCATATTTTGATCGAATGACGGCACTCCGAAGCCATGCTCAGAGTAGGAGGATGACCACAGCCCAAAGTCAAGGAGAAAAAGAAGCTTACAGTAGTAGAAGAGATGCTCCGCGTCGCGGACCTCGGGGAACATAAGCAAAATGGGAGAGGAGAAGAAAAAGGTGCGAAGAAAAGATATGCTACAGAGTCCGCATCGCGCACCAGGGCAAATTAAAGGGAGAATTGGTCCAGTCAGCAAATAGGTGAATCTTGGTCAAAGTGTGCTAGTCCGCGTCACAGACTGTGAAGACCCTAAAACAAAAGCGAGTGACGGAATTCTAAAAAAGAGGCTATTAATTATTAATGAGGGGGACTTTTATTGAATTCGTTTTTTGAACGACATAAAAGGAGAAGAAGGTAGAGAACAACACCTAGGGCAAATTTACTTTGTTTTCATCCTTGTACTCTTGAATGTTGTAATTGTTAGCTTAATTTTGATGTGGGAACCAACTATGAGTGGCTAGTTCTCCCATATTCTAGGATTGTAGCCCTAGACAATGTGAACTCTTGATTTTGTTTATGTATGGTTGGGTTTGATACTTACTCCTGTGAAGCTTTTATTTATACTTCTTAGCCTAATCAACTAGAGAGTATATGGATTATTTATTCTGAATTCAAATGATGTTAGAGTGATTAGAACACAGTGGAATAAGGGGCGTGTCCAACTAGGTCACTGGATTGCTTCGTATACGGGACACCTGTGACAACTACCCTTACACCTCGTTTGGTTCATAATACAAGAAGATAAAAGTAAAGCACTTTTGATGGTCTGTCTATCCCCGCTCAACGATGTAGTTAGGCTGTCAGTAAAAGTAGCCCAGCAGAGGTATGCAACCCTGTTAGGTAAATTAAACCCTGTGAACTAGTAAGTGTAAACCCAGATGCATGAACAATGATTGAGAGACAACGGTGTCACCATGCTACAATCTCGAAATTACTTTTAATTTGATAATTACTATTTAACAAAATCGAGTCGTGCATTAAGTCATAGATTATAGACGTAATTCTTTTCTTTTATAAATCTCATTTCTATTTATTGTGGATACCAACTGCGCATAATAACTTAGATAGGTACCATTGATCTTAAAATCCTTTGTGTTCGATATCCCAGCCTCTCTCTCAGGGACACTATATTATTTGGGTTGACCGGGTACACTTGTGTGTGCTAGGGAAGCAATAAAAATGGTGCTTCAAAACTTGAAGAATGGACAATTGTTTGCAAAAATTCAGCAATTGCGAGTTTTGGCTAAAGGAGGTAGCATTTCTTAGGCATGTGCTATCCGAAGAAGGAATTATAGTTGATCCAAAGAAGACAGAGGCAGTGAAGCGTTATCCTAGACCATGTCTCCTTCATACATTAGAAGCGTTTTAGGTTTAGTAGGGTATTACGGAAGATTTGTTGAAGAATTTTCATCCATTGCATCACCTTTGACCAATTTAACCAAAAAGATGATGAAGTTCCAATGATCAGACGAATGTGAGAAAGTTTCCAAGCTTCAAAAGATCATCTTACATCAGCTAATATTTTGACATTGTCGGATGGTTTGGATGGGTTCATTGTTTACTATGATGCTTTATGTGTTGGTTTGGTTTATGTCCTAATGCAAAATGGTAAGGTCATAGAATATGACTTAAAGCAATTTAAGGTGCATGAACGAAATTATCCAACTTCTAATGTTGAATTAGCAGTGGTGGTATTTTCTTTGAAAATATGGTTTCATTATCTTTATGGGGTACATGTTGATATGTTTATTGTCCATAATATCCTGCAATATGTGTTTAGCCAAATACACCCAAATTCTGAGGCAAAGAAGGTGGTTTGAACTCCTAAAGGACTATGACATGGGTCTGCAATATCATCCAAGCAAGCCAAATATTGTAGTCGATGCATTTAGTAGGGTGTATATGGGTAGTATGGCTCTAAATAATGATGGAAAGAAAGAGTTGGTGGAAGAGGTGCACCGATTGGCCTGATTAGGAGTAAGGTTGAGTAATTCTAATGAGAATGGTATTCATGTATAAAATACGTCTAAATCATCATTGGTAGTATATGTCAAGGCAAAGCAAGACTTAAATCCGTCATTGGTTGAGTTGAAGAAATTAGTTGGTGAAAAGAATGTAGAGGTTTTCTCTCCAAGGGAGATGGTGTACTTTGTTACCAAGACTAATTATGCTTTTCAAATGTTGATGGCTTTAGAGGTATAATTTTGAGTGAAGCTCATAGCTATTCATATTCCATAAAACCTAGATCGACCAAAATATATATAGACTTTAACGAGTTGTATTGGTGAAACAACATGAAGACGGACATAGCAAGGTCTGTGGCAGAGTTCCCTAATTGCCAACAAGTGAAGGTTAAAAATCAAAGGCTAGGTGTTCTAGCTCAAGACATTAAAATTCCTACTTGGAATTGGAAAGATACGAATATGGACTTTATGACAAGTTTGCCTCATACTCGAAAGCAACATGAATCTATTTGAGTGATCATAGATAGAATGCAATCTGTTTTTTACTAGTCGAGACTTTTTTCAGTTTCAAGGATTATGCCAAATTATAAATCCAAGATTCGGTGAGTGTGAGGACTCAGACCTCTAAAGGCCTTAATGATGCTCGAAATTTCATTTTTTAACATTTTTATTAAGGTGTCCCTTCAAGGTCACCTCCATGAGTTGTGAAGGTAGCCTTGGAGTGGACCTTGGTTCATGTTCCTAGCCTTGTTACCTGAGTTACAAGCTAGGTTGCCCTTCACAAAGCCTTTAATAGCTCGTGGTCCTTACCACTAGCCATGAAAGTGCCCATGGTCCTCATTACTAGCCGTGAAAGGGCTTGTGGTCCTCACCACCAGCCATGAATGGGCTTGTGGGAGGGGCCTTTGCCTTGAGAACCACAGTTTTGCCTAAGGGTGCGACCATGAGTACCTTTATGGTCTATGAAGAGCACCATAGACCGTGAATGACCTTGGAGAGCCCCTTGGCCGAATCTTTCTCCAAAATCACTGTTGTGTAACTTAAGACATGTTCACAAAGACCATTATGGACTGCAAAGTGCTTCATAGACCCTGAAGCGTTTTGTGGTGGTGTCCAATTACATTTTTTATTCTGTTTGATTAAGGTCCCTATGCTAATTTAGTTCTTTTCCAAGGTCTTTTATGACTTTTATGCCTATCCTAAGACGCCTAAATCATCCCTATTCATCAAATACAATTTATTTTCAATTCAAACACTTAGACTCTTCAAATTTGAGTTCCTAAAGCTCTATTCAAGTTAAGCTTTGAAGATTCAAGTTAAGGAATTCAAAGTTTTTTCAATCTCAAGACTAATTCATCTCATTCTTTCTAATATCTTCAAGGTATATATTGTTTCATTCATGATTTCTTTTCAATGAAGAAGCCCCAAAATCTGTTTCATGAAATTTATGAATTCTAAGTGTGAATTGCAAATGGATCTTTTAATTTAGATTCAATTGATGAAATTAAGTTATAGGATGAGTTCAATTGATGATTTTAATATGACTTAAGTCTTGTTATGTCAATTTACATGGATTTTATGAGTATTGAATAATGCATGTCCCTTTAACTTACGAATTTATGCATAGGGAATTTAAAGTATGTTTTAATTGTTGATTCCTTTATGAATTTCATGTGATTTCATTTTATTATGATGTTTTAATAATGAATTCTAAGTAAACATGCTATTCCTTCACTCTTCATGACATATGCATGCATGAACAAGTATTTTTATGAGATTTATGATGTGTGTTATTACTCAATAATGATTTCCACTATGTTTTCAAGACAAGTATGATTATGACATGACATGTGATCACATAATGCCTGTGATAAGGCTTTAAGCAATTATGGGTGAGTATTCACCATTATAAGTTATTTCTATGTATATAATCTTAGATTTAAGTAAGATTTATCTTTTGAGCCCCAGTATGTATGATTTGAAATAGGATTTGGCTCTTAAGCCTAAGTCTGCATGACTATAATGTGACAAGACTTATGCCTCTATTTTAAATGAGATTAGAAGTAGGGGCTCGACCTAAAGGGTTATTATATAAAGTCTCATTTCTCGTAACTAAGTGCCAAACATAGGTTCATGTTTATGCCACTTTGTGGATGATTATGAAAATTCCTTTTTGAGTTAGGTGGTCCCATAAGGAGGAGCATGGTCTATTTTTGTCAAGTAGATCACCCTTTCCTTCGGTGTAGGGAGAACATCAGAATTCCTTGTAATATTTTGTATGGTCTTATATTTTGGTAAAGTTCCCATCCTTGTACATTTAAGTATTATGGCATTCACACATCATAGATTTAAGGCATATTGTTATAATATCCTTTTACTTCTTTTTATATATATCTATGTGTGTGTTTTCTAGTCATCTAACATTAAAATGTAGGTTCTCATGTTTAGATATATAGCATGCCCGCATACTTAGTATATTCAAACGTGCTAATGCATTTTTTTTCCTACATGATCTAACCATGTAGGGACTAAAGACTATTCGCGTCCACCTCTTCACGACTAGATTGGACTTCTGAAAATTTGCTTATGGTGAGTCTTTTGTTCTAAAGACAAGAGCTACCTTCTATTTACCTACTATATGTTATGTCTATCTTATGTTTTTTATTTTGAGGGTGATCATAGGACATATCTTCGCCCCTGTCCTATCTATGACTTAGAGCCATTGTTGGACGTCATGTAGACTCTATATATGAGCTTGCTATGTTTGTTGCTTATAGAGACTCTGCTTATATATTATCTTATAATGACATTGTTATGATATAATGATGATATGGTGAAGTTCCTAAGCCCCTTAACCTATAGCATGAGTCATATGATCCCACCTCTTTGAGTTAATTGTTATTGAATGTGTGATAGCAAGTCCTATTTTCCTATCCCTATAGCTTGAATCCCAAATTCCTATCCCTAGACTTATGTGTTGAAATTGCATGACAACGAGTCTCATAATTCATATCATATAGCTTGAGTCATGCACCCCTATCCCTTAGTATCACTTATTAATATTTGAACTATGGTTCTAAATCGATGATGTGTGTATGGATGCTATGAGGCTTATTTGGGGACCTTTCGGTTCCTATTTTCCATGTTACACCTAGGACCTAGGATTAGTTTATAACAAGCTTGTATTGGAGCTAGGTTTTAAATTGATCTTTGGAGTCCAATATGTCCCATCTTGTAGAGTTTTATTCATGGTGTGAAGTGCACCATGCCTTTGAGTAGGAGGTTATAAGGCATGTTAGGAGATGTCTCACTTCCTCACTGTTTATATTATTCTATGAAATGTGTCTTGAGGTTTCCTAACTTTGATGATATTTTGATGCCCTTACAGATGATGCCTCCAAGAAGAACCCCTCTACTAAGGCAGGCCTTTATTAATGAGGACCAAGTCCCTCAAGAACCCACAGGGGATCTAGTTACTCAAGATGAGTTTCAGACTGCTTTTTTGTCATACTAGGTCATGTGGTGACCAACTAGGCTAGGCAAGCTATTCCTCCTACCCATGTCCCCACTCCTGCTACGAGGGTACGAGATTTCACCCAGATGAATCCTCTAGAATTCTGTGATTCAAAAGCTAACGAAGATGCCTGGGAATTCGTTGATAAAATCTCTAAGGTGTTGACTATTATGGGGTTGACTTTAGAAGAGAAAGTTGAATTGACTACTTATCGGTTGAAAGGAGTGTCCTAAGTATGGTACACCCAATGGTTGGTTTAGAGAGCAGGTAATGATAGGGTTGTTTGGGAAGAGTTTAAGTTTAGTTTTCTGGAATGTTTCTTTCCTCTTGAACTTAGGTAGGCCAAGCTGATAGAATTTCTCAACCTTAAATAGGGTGAAATGAGTATGAGGGTGTATTCCCTCAAATTTAGAAAGCTCTCAAAGTATGTTCCTATGCTAGTGGCTAACCCCGTGCAAGAATGCAAAAATTTATTTCAGGGATTTCTGACATGGTTGTGAAAGAATGTCGTGCGGCTAGGCTCATTGGGGAGATGGAAATTTCCAGGCTCATGAATTATGCTGAACAGATTGGTGGGAAGAAGCTCAAGTAAAAGAAGGATGAAGGATTTTAAGAGAGCCCGTTATGATAGTGGATTTGCTAACTCTAGGAATAGTGGTGGATATGGTCACTTCCAACAGGGCCAAGGTTCAAATCCAAGGGTTGGTAATGATAGAGTGCCCTCCCCCATGGCAGAGTTTTAAGGTGGAAAAACTTATCCTAGGTGTGAAATGGGTAGAAATAACTACTTGGGTAGATTTTTGAATGATGCGGGTGCTTGCTTTGGGTGTGGCGAAGATAGGTCACAAAGTTATTGGTTGTCCTAATGCTCCTAAGAAAGTTCAAGGCGAAGTGGCTTAGTGTGAGCAAGGCCAACCAAATGTTCAACAAGGAGGTTCTCCCAAGAACAACTTATTATATGTCTTTCATGCTTGGCAAGAGGTGGAGAAGACTCCCAATATTGTGATCGATATGTTAAAAGTTTTTTATTTTGATGCATATGTTTTGCTTGATTCAGGTGCAAATTTATCTTTTGTGAATCATCTTTTGGTTGTGAGCTTGGTTTGAGTCCTGAAATTTTGAGGAAGCTATTCTCAGTCTACACTCTCGTGGGTGAGTCTATTGTTACCCAAAGAGTCTATTGGGGTTGTCCTATTTTAGTCTTGTATAATGAGCTTACCATGTGATCTTGTAGAACTTAAGATATTTGATTTTGATGTTATTATTGGGATGGATTGGTTGCATTCTTCTTATGCCTCTATTGATTGTAGGACTCGGAAAGTCAAGTTTCAATTTTCATATTAGGCTATTCTTGAGCGGGAGGGTAGTGACTCCGCTTTAAAAAGTCAGTTTATCTCATATCTCAAAGCCCAAAAATGATCTTTAAAGGGTGTATCTATCATATAGTGAGGGTTAGAGATATGGAGCTTGAGTCACAGACTCTTGAGTCAGTCCCGATGGTTAATGAGTTTTCGGATGTCTTTCTCGAAGATTTTCCTAGTATTCCTCCCGAAAGGGAAGTAGACTTTGGCATAGATCTTCTTCTTGATACTCAACCTATTTCTATACCTCCTTATTTTATGGGACTGGTTGAACTAAAGGATTTGAAGGATCAACTGAAGGATTTATTGGAGAAGGGCTTTATTAGGCTAGGTGATGTCATCCAAGTTACACCTCTTTTTTTAGGATAAAGCGGTCATTGACAAGAAATAGAACCTAAGTAACGTTAAGGTCGAACCCACACGGAATACGAAAACTTAGGGAATTCAAGTAATGCAAATTCAAGTAATTAACCAACTTTCTTCCCCAAAAGAGGGGTTTGCAATAACAAGTAATAAAGTAAACCTAACTAACACAAGAGTTTAATCAATATGTAGAGAAACTAGGGTATTGTGTTCCCCATGATTCCCTAATTTAGTATCACCGGGTAATCTAATTCTTTTCTAGTGTGTAGCATGTGGGATGGTTAAGTTCACCAAACCCTTTGGTCTAGGCGAGAGGCTGATTTCACTGCGTGACTTGGCCCATCTCCAAAGTGTGCATTACTAACCCATACCTATTAGTCCCAGCACAACCTCCCCTTGGCTCAGCTCGGTTGATTAGACGATAACACATCAATTGAATCCTATTAATCTATCTCTTTTCCTATTCATTACTACCTCAGTGCAGTCAGTAATACTAGGTGGGTTCTAATGTTGGCCACCATCAAGAAACATGCAAAACGAAGAGATTTAATTAATACATGCATGCACATTTTTCAAGAATTATGAATTATCCGATTTTACTTTGTTAGTTCTTCATGGTTCCCACAACCCTACTTGTGGATTTAGCTACTCATGATTTGTGTAGATGCAAGACTTATGAATTGAAATAATATAATAAAGCACTTACACAATTGAAATAAACACAATCAAATCCAAGATTCAATTAGAATTACAAGATTAAAAGATCAAATCAAAGTATAAGTGTTTCTCAAAACACTCCAGTGTTTTCTCTATTTAATCTAACTATTTTTTCTCTCTAACTGTCGAACTCTCTGTAAACTTAGTGAAAAATAACCTAAAAACCTATTTATAATATTTAAAATGCAAATCCTAAAACAATAGGATAGCTGGGCCGGTATATCTCACGAACAGCTTTACGGGCCGTATTGCATTCCACGGCCTGTAATCAGGCTCTCGTACACTTTTGCTGAAAAACTGGACTTGAGATCTAAGATACCCCTCTATTGCTCATAAAGTATTCTACGACCCATAAGGGGATTTATTCTAATAAATTTCAGAAAGTCCTTCTTCTTTGATACTTAAGGTACGAAACATGATCTACGACTCATAAAGTAATCCACAACCCGTCTGCATGTTCGTAGAACAAATTTCAGAAACTCAGCCCCTGGAATTGTCCATGAAACCTCCTTCATGGCCCGTAGGATGAACTATGGCCCGTAAAGGATTCCGTATATCATCAAGCACAAGAATTTCTGTATTTTCTTTCCAAAATCAAGGCCAACCCTGGAACCCTGCAAATAAAACACAAAAACATATAAAGCCAACTAACATCGCATTGGGAACACACAAATTCCAAGTTTAAGCATCAAAAGTGTTGTATTTTGACAACACATTACCAGGTATATCACATTGGGATGCTCATGTGTTGTTTGTGAGAAAGAAGAATGGGTCACTTCAAATGTGTATTAACTACTGGTAAAAATAAGTGAACATCAAGAACAAATATCCATTGCCAAGGATTTATGACTTTTTGACCAATTGCAAGGACTACTCATTTCTTAAAGATTAACCTCTGTTAAGGTTATCATCAGTTGAGGGTAAGGGAGTGTGATATTCCCAAGATGTCCTTCCGGACTAAATATGGGCACTTTGAGTTTGTGGTGATGTTCTTTGGGTTAACTAATGCTCCAACGGTGTTTATAGATCTCATGAATCAAGTGTTTAAGTCGTTCCTTGATATATTAGTGGTTGTCTTTGTTGATGATATTTTGATTTATTCTTAGAGTGAACAAGAGCATATGGATCATTTAAGGTTAGTTCTTTAGACTTTGAAGGAAAAGCAATTATTTGCCAAGTTTAGTAAATGTGAGTTTTTGTTGCATGAAGTAAACTTCCTTGGTCATGTGGTGTCCAGTGATGGAATTAAAGTTGATCCAAATAAGACTAAAGTGGTAAGCAATTGGCCCAGATCATTGAATCCTTCAGATATTCAGAGTTTTCTTGGGTTAGCTAGTTATTATCAGAAATTTATTAAGGGTTTTTCATCTATTGCTTCACCATTGAATAAGTTGACTCAAAAGAAGGCCAAGTTCACATGGTAAAGTGAGACTTTAAAAGATCAGTTTACATCAGCTCCTATTTTGACATTTCTGAATGGTTGAGATGGGTTTTGTGATATATTGTGAGCCTTTTGGATTGGTTTGGGTTCTGTGCTTATGCAACATGGCAAAGTGATAACACATACCTCTAGACAATTGAAGGTGCATGAACAAAGTTATCTGAATCATGATCTTAAATTAGCGGTTGTGGCGTTTGCTTTGAAGATTTGGTGGCATTATTTATATAGAATTCATGTTGATGTATTCACCAATCACAAGAGCTTGTAGTATGTGTTGACTCAAAGAGATCTTAACTTGAGGCAAAGGAGATGGTTGGAGCTTCTTAAGGATATGATATGAGTGTCCAATATCATCCCGACATGGTGAATATTGTAGCTCATGCTCTTAGTAGACTATCTATGGGTAGAGTAACCCATGTTGATGAGGAAAAGAGGGAGTTGGTGAAGGATGTGCACTGTTTGGCTAGATTGAGTGTTAGCTTGGCTGACTCCAATGATGGTGACATTCATGTTTAAAATGGGGTTGAGTCTTCTGTGGTTGTTGATGTCAAGGCAAAGCAAGACTTGTACCCATCATTGGTTGAGTTGAAGAAGTTGGTTGCCGAAAAGAAAATAGAGATTTTCTCCCTGGGGGTGATGGTGTGCTTCGGTACAAAGATCAATTGTGTGTTCCGAATATTGATGGTCTTAGGGAGGTGATTATCAGTGAAGCCCAAAACTCTCATTATTTTATACATTTGGGGTTCACCAAGATATATCGGAATTTGAGGGAAGTGTATTGGTAACATGACATGAAGAAGGGCATAGCCAAGTTTGTATCTGAATGCCCTAATTGTCAATAAGTGAAGGTGAAAAAGGCTCGGTGGTTTGTCCCAAGACACTGAAGTTCCTACTTGGTAGTGGGAGGATGTGAATATGGACTTTGTGATTGGTTTGCCCCATACCCAGAAGCAATTAGACTCTATTTGGGTAACTGTTGATAGAATAATCAAATTAGCTCACTTCTTACTTGTAAAGACTACTTTCAATGCTAAGGACTATGCCAAGTTATATATCTAGGAGTTTGTTAGATTGCATGATGTGCTTATGTCAATTATATCAGATCGTGGTACTAAATTTGCTCACTTTTGGAGATCATTTCAAAAAGGGTTTAGAACTAGGGTGAAGTTGAGTACCACTTTCCATCCTCACATTGATGGATAGGCCGAGAGGACAATCCAAACATTAGATGACATATTGAGGGCTTATGTGTTGGAATTCAAGGAAAATTGGGATGATCATCTACCACTTATCGAGTTTGCCTATAACAATAGTTTTCATGCTAGCATCGAAATGGCACCATTTGAAGCTTTGTATGGGAGAAGGTGTAGATCCCCGGTGGAATGGTTTGAGTTAGGTGAGATGGCATTGATTGGCCCAGATTTGGTATTGGAGACCATGGAAAAGGTGGAATTTATTAGGGAGAGGTTGAAGATGGTTCAAAGTAGCTAAAAGTCTAACTCGGATATTAGGAAGAGGGATCTTGAGTTTCATGTTGGTGATTGGGAATATGTAAAGGTTTCACCTATGAAAGGGGTAATGCTATATGGTAAGAAGGGCAAGTTAAGTCCCCAGTATGTAGGTCCCTATGAAGTAGTTGAAAGGATTAGCAAAGTGTCTTATAGGTTGGATTTTCCTTTGAACATGAATATTATCCACCAAATTTTCCACATATCGATGTTAAGGAAGTTGATTAGAGATCCTAGTACTATCGTTCCCTTTGAGGGTGTTGAGGTTGAAGAGAACTTGAAGTATGAAGAAGTGTGGATTAAAATTTTGGATAGACAAGTGAAGTTGCTTCGAAATAAGGATGTGGCTTTGGTTAAAGTTCTTTGGAAGAACCAACTTGTGGAAAGCGCTACATGGGAGGTTGTATGGGACATGACGAAGCGTTATTCCTATCTATTCCAATCTACTCACGCCTAAGGTACTAGGTCCTTCTTATTCTGAATGGTTCCGTTTCTTTCACTCTTGTGCTTTCATAACATGGCATGCATACATGTGCACAAAATTTATTTAAATGATGTTTTAACATGAATTGATGATTTCATGGCTTTAAAAAGGTGTAATATGCATTGCAATTCCGTGTTGAGGTGTTTCTCGTTAAAATCAAGATCTTTAGCCAGCTTCTAGCTCAATTGAGGGCGAAATTCCCAAGAGGGAGATGATGTAAGGACTCGAACCTCGCGAGGCCTCTGTGATGCTTGAAATTTCATTTTCCAATATTTTTAACCAAGGTGTCCCTTTAAGGGCACCTCCACGAGCCGTGGAGGTAGCCATGCAGTGGACGTTGGTTCATGCCTAGGCTGCCTGACATTGCGCCATGAGTTTTAGGTTAAAAGTCCCTCCACGGAGCTTTTAACAGCTTGTGGTCCTTACAACTAGATGTGAAAGGGCTTGTGGAAGGGGCCCTTACCTTCAGGACCATTGTTTTCCCTACGGGTGCCACCACATGCACCCTCATGGTCCTCGAAGAGCACCACGGACCATAAAGGTGACCACGGAGGGACCCTTGCCCAAATTTTTCTCCAAAATTATCGTCTCATAACTTAAGACATGTTCATGCCACCATGGACCATGAAGTGCTTCACAGACTGTGAAGCCTTCCGCAGTGTTGTCCAGTTATATTTTCTTATTTCATTTCATCAAGGGCCCTATGGTAATTTAGTTCTTTTCCAAGGTCTTTTATGACTTTTATGCCTATACTAAGGCCCCTAAATCAGACCCTATTCATTTTATATAATTCATTTTCAATTTAAACAATTAGACTCTCTCTGAAAATTCGAGTTCCTAAAGCTCTATTCAAGTCTAGCTTTGAAGATTCAAGTTGAGGAATTCAAAGGTGCTTTACTCTCAAGCCTAATTCATCTAATATTCCTAATTTTTTCAAGGTATGTGTAGTTTCATTCATGATTTCCTTTCAATCATGAAGCCCCAAAATTTATTTCATGATATTTATGAATTTTAAGTATGCATTGCAAATGGGTCTTTTAATTTAGCTTCAATTTAATGAAATTAAGTTGTGGGTTGAGTTAAATCAATGATTTTAATATGATTTAAGTCTTATTATGTCAATTTAGATGGATTTTATGAGTATTGAAAAATGCATGTCACTTTAATTTATGAATTTACGTATGGGCAATTTCAAGTATGTTTCAATTGTTGATTCCTTTATGAAGTTTGTATGATTTCATTTTATTATGATGTTTTAATTATGAATTCTAAGTATCCATGTTATTCCTTCATTTCTCATGACATATGCATGTATGAATAAATATTTTTATGAGATTAATGATGTGTGTTACTACCCAATTATGATTATGACTATGTTTTCAAGACAAGTATGATTATGACATGAAATGTGATCACATAATGTCTATGATATGAATTTAAGAAATTATGGGTGAGTACTCACCATTATGTTCAAGTATGAATGAGCTATTCATATGTATGCAATCATAGATTTAAGTATGATTTGTCTTTTAAGCCCAAGTATGTATGATTTAAAATATGATATTCAAAATAAATTTTGTAGCTGAGTACAGACGTTTCTTTCCTCCCCACATGGCTAGAAGTAGATAATCAGAAATTAATTCTAACTCCCACATGATGAAAAAAATTAAAAGGTCTCGAGACGAAAATAATCCAATTTGACCACTGTACATTGCTAACATGAGAAAATGGAATAATCTAGAATCTCGAGTAACTGGCCAAGCCGCTAAAATCGCTAAAGTCGTGATAAATCCTGTTAATAAAATGCTATGTATAAGACCGAATCCATTCGATTTCTAAAATGGATTACTAATCCTTAACTTTTCGAGGAATCCTTCATCAGTGGTTGTGAATGACTGATTTTTGCAATCTTTTCGACCTTGGTTTCGTAGGAGCAAGTCAAAAAGATTGAGAAATAGAACCATCTGATTTCATTTGTTCTTAATAGCCACAAGACGATCATCTTAGGGTGATCCTTTTGTCAACGGATGCTCTTATTACACTCGTAGTCTCTTGGCAGGAACGGCGTTCCGCGAAATATATGACTCATGCTCCTTTAGGTTCTTTAAATTCCTTGGGTGGTGTAGCTACCAAGATCAATGCAGTCAATTATGTCTCTCCTAGAAGTTGGTTAGCTACCTCTCATTTTGTTCTAGGATTGTTCTTCTTTGTACGTCATTTGTGGCACGCAGGAAGGGCTCGTGCAGCTACAGCAGGATTTGAAAAAGAAATTGATCGTGACTTGGAACCTGTTTTTTATTGCTCTTAAAGTATGCATGACTATGATTTGAAAAGACTTATGCTCCTATTTCAAGTATGTATATTTATATGTATATGTATATGTATTCCCATAGGATAATGACTTAGCATCGAATGAGATTTGAGGTAGGGTCTCAACCTAAGGGGTCCTTATATGAAGTCTCCTTTCTCACATATATATAAATGCCCTTGTCATCTAACATTGAAATGCAGGTTATCATGTTCGTATGCATAGCATGCCTGAATACTTAGTACATCCGAACGTACCAATGCATACTTTTTGCCTATAAGATCTAACTATGAAGGGACCAGAGACTATCTACATCCACCTCTTCAAGGATAGATTGGACTCGTGAGAATTTACTTGTGGTGGGTCCTTTATTCTAAGGACAACGCCCATCTTCCATCTAGCTACTGTTTGTTATAGCTATCTTATGTCTTTTATTTTGAGAGTGAGTCCGGGACATGTCATAGCCCCCATCTTTTCTATTACTTAGAGGCATTGTTGGACATCATGTAGACTCTAAGTATGAGCTTGCTATGTTTGTTCTTTATGGAGACTATAGTTATGTCTTATCTTGTAATGATGTTGTGATGATATGATGATGACATAGTGAAGTTCCTAAGCCCCTACTCCCATAACGTGAGTCATATGATCTCATCCCTTAGACTTGATTGTTGTTGAATGTGTGATGACAAGTCCTATTTTCCCAGTCCTATAGCTTAAATGTTATTCCGGCCCCTTAGACTTATATGTTGAAATTGTATGACAATGAGTTCCATATCCCTTATCCCATATCTTGAGTCATGTACCCCTATCTCTTAGTATCATTTATTAATATTTAAACTACGTTGCAGAAATGATGGTGTGTGTATGGATGCTATGAGGCTTGCTTGGGGACCTTCGGGTTCCCATTCGCCATGCCACTCCTAAACCTAGGCTTGGGTCATGACAGTGAGATTGTATGGTATTCCATTATCCATTATATTGAACCGTAATACCTGATTCACTTCTTATTTTTTTCAAAGTAGTTTAAAAAAGACTTAGTACAAAAATGAAGCTAAGCACCACTTTTCCTCCTTAAAACAATGGACAAGTCGAGTGAACAATTCAGAACCTGGAAAACATGTTGAGGGATTGTGTGTTAGAGTTCAAGAGCAATTGGGATTATCATCTACCACTCATTGAATTTTCTTACAATAATAGTTAGCACTCATGTATCAAGATGGCACCATTTGAGGCCTTATATGGAAGAAAGTGTAGATCACTGGTGGGTTGATTTAGAGTAGGCAAGATAGCATTGATTGGTCCCAATTTAGTACTTGATATTGTGAAAAAGTTGAAGCTCATAAGGAAAAGGTTAAAGACAGCTCAAAGTTGTCAATAGTCATATTCTAATGTTAGGAAGAGGGATATTGAGTTTGATATAGGGGATTGGGTTTATTTGAAATTTTCACCCATGAATGTTATAATGCAATTTGATAAAAAGGGAAAATTGAAGGTATGCGGGAGCTTGTAAGATATTGAAGTGGGCTGGCAGTGTTGCTTAAGAATTCAGCTTACTATTGGAGATGGCTATGGTTTATTCAGTGTTTCATGTGTCCATGTTGAGGAAACTTATAGATCGTTTGAGTTCAATTGTATCCTTGGAGAAAGTAGATGTTGAGGAAAACTTGACTTGTGAGAAGATGCCTGTTGAAATTTTAGACTGGAAAATGAAGAGGTTACAGAACAAGGAAGTTTCTTTAGTTAAAGTCTTATAAAGGAACCAACAAGTCAAAGGTGCTACATGGGAAGCAGAGGCATACATAATTGGATGATATACTTATCTCTTCCATTCTACTCAAGCCTAAGGTATTGAGTCATTCATGCTCAAATAGTCCAAATTGCTTTGTTTCAGCATTTTTATGTCATAATACATCCATGCATACTCATGAAATAGGTTTTGAATGACATTCACTGTAAATGTTTGAAACTTATATGAAAATAATGTTTAAGTTGTATTTTTTTCATTCATGCTGGGTTGATGATGTTTATTCTACTATATTCAAGCTAGCTTTCATCTCATTCGAGGACGAATATTCTCAAGGGGGAGATATTATGATGTTCGATTTGTTGAAATGTCATGAAATGAGGTTTCAGAGAGGTTTCCCCTAAAAAGTCAAACTTTGGGCATTGGGCACCCATCGCTGAACCCTCTATGGGTCGTTTGTGCATCACTGGACATGGTGGGGTCTCGTGGTTAGCACCTTACTGTCAGGTACTAAGGTACCCCACCACAAGACCCTTCACCAGCTCTAGTGCCCTTCACAGGCCATGGTGGGCCCTATGGAATGGAAGGCCTCACCCAGTTGATGAGAGCTCCTCAGCATGATCCTCGGCACGGGTTGAAGTTCCCACCATGGTTCGTGGTGGGCCTCTCATGAAGGGATCTGTCCACGTAGAGTTTTAGATTTAAGTAGGAGTATTTGGATCATTTTCATGATTCCTAATTTCATTTTAGATGATTTTTGGACTAAATTATCTTTCATTTACTACCCTATCATATCTAAAGTCATTCACTCATACTACAATCCTAAAATCATAAATTCGTTATCTAAAAATCCTCTCGAGGCTCTCTTCTTCTTCAAGCAAGTAATTCATCAAAGATCAAGCAAATTCAAGCTGAATTCATCCAAATTTATTTTAGTTCATCATCAACGCATGTTGGTTCTCATCCATAGTTACATTGCACCCAGAGCCCAACTCATTCTCCTTCTTTCAATAAGTTCAAATCATACATTAAGGGTTTTCATGATTTTAGTTTTTATTGCTTAAATTATGATGTAAATTGTACTTATATACTCAAATATGCACGAATTATCACAAGTTGCATGAATTACATAACCTACATGAATTTATCAAGTATGCTATTTAAGGTTTATGGAAATAATAGTATGTTGCTTCAGTTTTGATTCAAATGATCTTAACATACATGATTATGCATGAATCTATCTTAATTACTTGATTTTAAGCTTAATTGTGAAACCATATTTATACCCTAACTTTCAAGTCAAGTCATGATCATACAAGTATAAGATTTCAAGTAAGTTTATGAAATGGGATTACCTAAGGCCTAAATGTTGACTTAGGATTCAATTCACTCAATTTGAGATATAAAAGGTAATGATGGAAGGCTTACACCTACATTGCCTATTTTACATGAAATGAGCTACTCTTGGTATGAAACGATGGACTATGAGATTATGAACAAGCTTATGAATGTATGACTATTTATTTTAAGTCTGTTATGCTTTCCGTGGGATATGACTTAGTATCAAATGAGGCTTTGAGGTGAGGGCTTGGCTTATGGGGTCCTTATATAAAGTCTCTAAGCCTCATAACTAAGGGCCACCATAGAATTATTATTACTGATATGATTTGCTAGTGGATCTATATAGCTCAGGACATCCACATTGTGGGGTAGAGTTCTACCTTAGCAAGTAAACTCCTTTTTTTCTAATGTAGGGGCAACACCGGGATTCTTTCTTAGAGCTCACATAATCTTATTGTCGATTATGGTGACTTCTCACATATGTATAACTTATTATGTTTCATGTATGACGTCATTTACGACATATTGGTATATTGACATCTCTTTTCTCGCTCTTGCTCTATTCATGCTTGTTCATGTACTTAGTCATCTGTACTATATGGTTATTATTATATAACACGCCTACATACTTAGTACATTCAAATATACTAATATATATTTTATACCTACATTATTTAACAATGTAGGGACATGTGATATCCTTCTCCTCGTCTTAGTTGTTAGATCCGGCTTGCTTCATAGACTTTTGGTTGAGTCCTCATACTCCAAGGATGCAACCTATTATTTCTTGCTCATGTCATGTTTGAGTTATTTTGAGACTATGGTATTACTTATTTTTTTAGGGTGAGTTAGGGACATGTGTTAGCTCCCGCTGAGTCTATTACTTAGAGGCATCGTAGGACATGATGTGAATTTTATGTTGATTAGTACCCAATCTCTATCTCATGCTATAATCCTTTAGTGCTTCACTCTAAATTTCCACTTATTATTTATTACTCATTGTCTATGAATGCTTATGATATGCTAAGAAGGCTAATTTGGGGTTCCTTCAGAAATCTCAATCGTTGTGTCACACTTAAGGCCTAGCTTGGATCATGATAAATTTGAACTTGTTGATATGAAACTATTGATTCATTGAGTTACTGATTGATTAGCCAATTATAATATTATCATTATGCTTAAATGAAGTCTTCTACTGTTGATTGAATGAGTGATCGAGCCAAGTGATTCACTTTGGGACCAGCAATGATTTTCGAGTGTCGGCCACACTTAGAATATCCTACTAGGACATGACACAAATAACATTTATTTTTTAAGAACCTAAAACATAAAAAATAAATAAGAAATGAATTTCCAATTCACATTCATATGTTTTGAAAATCAAAAAACTTTAATTTGATAGTTGTTTCAAAATTAATTGAAATATTAATTCTAACACATAGTTATAAACATTAGTTAGGCTCCTTTGTAAGTCTTGAGCCTGTATTTTATTTTTAGCGGAAACGGGTGATCAGTTGTCTTTAGTTTTATAATTAGCAATTTGATATAAATAAGAATTTAACATTATTATTATTATTATTATTACTAATAGGGGTGTTTTGAAAATGACGTGAAGAGAGACGTAAAAATATCAACTCTCAATCACCTCAATGTGCAGAAGGAAGGAGCAAATGGGTTACAAGTGTTGTTAAATTTCGTCGAAGTTTCAAAGAAAGCATTGAAGGGAAACCAACCTCTATACGTCACTTCACTCGGAATCTTCTTTCTATATGAAGCCCTGTCATGATAAGCACTAAAGACAAATTACCAACTCATAATTACTATATCAACAATATGAAGTTTCCAATACCATAATGTGTATTAATAAATGGAAAAATTATATATCCTGAATATTTTGAAAACGGTTTAAACTTGCTCTCCTTTTTATTTATTGGATTTTTATTATCTTTGACGTTTATTTTTCAGATTAAAAATTCTCCTACTTTTACCCTATTGAATCTTATTTGCCATTAACATTAATAATGTTTAGGTTTGAAATGTCACTCCTTTAATTGAATTATGAGATGATATATGTATGGTTGTAATTAAATAGATAATATTAATTTATTTATCCCAATCATAAATAAATAAAAATCATTTATTTAGACCTAATTCTTTGGTTGTATACAATAATGATTTTTTTTTAGTTTGAAACTATTAATTTTGATTGAAAATCATACAAACAAACTTCAATTGATTTCAAATCTAGATTCAACTCAACTTTATCAACCCCGATCATTCATGATAAGTTCTAAAAAGTCCAACCCCAAAAATTACAGAACAGACAAATTAAGATAGATTTAGTAATCTAATATTTGGATGGACCAATAAATCGACATCATCTATATAATTAAAATTCACATATAAAATAAGGGATATTTCTTTTTACCGCATAAGACAATTGAAGTCAAATAGTCAATATATAGGACGTGAAGGGAGCGGCATTTCAAACCGAAGAATAAATGCTAGGGCAATTGCAGTGGAATAGGCGGAACTAAAGTAGGGGTTTACATAAATTTGATTGGTCAGAATTTTTTAAATACCAAACTAATTTATTTGCGTTGGAATTTTAAATTTATAAATTAAATTAAACTAATAAAGTTTGAATTTTTTTAACTTTAGTTTTTTTCAAATTTTTTCGGGTTTTTGGGTTTGTTAAATAAAATAATTATATAAGCATATAATTAACTTGTGATTCAAATATTTTTTTAACCCTACTAAAATATAACTATCTACGATGTTTCTTAAGATAAGAACACAAAATATGATATGAGTGATGATACTAAAATATTCAATAAGAAAATAATAATGAAATCGCTTAATACAAATATTACAAATAAATAAGTAATAATTCAAGCGATCATAATTTAAAGGTATTATATTATTCTCAAATAATTCTAATAAGTATTAATCCTGACTAAGCACAAAAGAAAAAAAAATATAATTAGGTTATGTATTTTAATGGTTTATATCAATGTAAAAATTAGAAAATAAATATTCAACATTAGTGTCATTCTTAGTTTGAAATTGATATTTTTTATTAGCATTTGTATTGACTAGATTTTAATTTGAACTTTCTTAAAATTACTAATAAATAGGAATTAAATATTTATTAGATTATTCAAAATTTTAATTAAAACTTGAATTAACATGTTGAAAGATAAAAATTTAAAAAAAAGTATAAGAGATATTTATAACTTATTATGATAGCAAATAATTCTATGTATAAAATAAAATTTTTAAAAATATATAGATAATGTTGGATTTGTTTGATTTCGAGTTGATTTTTTTAAGCTAAACCCAAACCAAATCAAGTATAAACGATGTTTTCTTTTCAATATCAAGCTAAGTCAAATCAAATCATTGATTAATTTTTTCTTTTAATTTGACTTGATTTACAATTTGGTGTTATTTTTAGTTCAATTTTGTTCATCCCTAACCCCTTGTTTGGATGGAATTGTTATCTATTCTATTGTATTGTACTGTTAGTTTAAATACAATGTTTATTTTGATTGTTACTTAAATTTTATTATATTGTGTCGTTTAAATTCATCGTTAGGTAACAACAAAAAGACTCATTTTGTGTAACAATCAATTTGGTGTAGTTGTATTGTTACTTTAATATCTTCTTCTCATTTTTAACATTATTTATTATTTAATAATTTTATTTTATCATTTACCCTATTTTTCATAGTTTTTGCCACATACCCTACAATTTCTTATAAGTTTATCATTCAAATTATAGATGCATGACATGATACAATGACGGAGAACAATAAAACCTATTCAAACATTGTATTTCATTAAAATATGGCTGTACAATACAATTGTGAAATAATAACAACCATCCAAACAAAGTGTAAGTGTGAAAAAGAAAAATTTAAACAATTTTCGATAAATTGGAGGCATTTTTCATCCTTTCTGAAAATATTATATATATATATATATATATATATATATATATATATATATATATATATATTGCATAATATAGTATGTCGTATCGAATATCTTGTCTTATTACACCGTCCATTCATTTTACTTGACTCCTTTATCTAAATTAAATGTTTCATTTTAGTTGTCCATATTATCCTTAATGTTATGTAAACTACATTTAATGAAAGTATTATTATTTTTATCGAATAGATTAAGTCTACATTAGTAAAGTAATATAAACGGAGGAAGTATACTTAAAGTCATTAATCTTATCACGGATTAGTAATGATAAACATTTGACATAACAAAGTTTGATCAAATTCTATGAATTCTTGCACTCTGGGAAAGAAAATATTGAGAGAAACAAATAAGTTATGGTTAAAACAAATGTTTATCTGAACGCATGAGATCATGACTGGGTAAAAGAGAGGAGATCAAGGTTGATCTGCACTGGGTTTCGAAGTCGAGAGTGCCTAGTGAACAGCAAAGAAAATATCATACGGGAAGCAATATTTTTAAGCTTAGACTCTCCATTTTATCCAATGAAATCGTCAACAATCCAACTCGAAAGTCTGTGGCCACCATGTTATCATATGTCTAAAATATTTTATGTGATTTTTTTTTGTCTGCCTCAATAAAAATGTCATCTTAGAAAATAATGTAACTTTAAAATTTCTCTTGTTACCCTTAATGAAATGATTCTCAACACCACGCAAATTTATAAAAATTATTTTAGGCCATAAATTTTAAATGCATTTCTTTTTTACTTAAACATCGTATCAAGTCAAAAAGTGTCATGTAAAATTAGGGGCGGCCCAACAACATTTGTGGCTTAAAGCCAAATCCTGATGAGAGGTCTCTCTCTCTCTCTCTCTCTCTCTCTCTCTCTATATATATATATATATATATATATGTGCTTGGAGACCTTGTTGATTTTTGATAATATTTTGTCAACTTCAATTTTGAAAGCTTTTTTTTGAAGATGTAGTTGTTACAAAAATTGTTGACATTATTTTGTAAGCAATATATGAATTTGTAAGCAACAATCCAACCTCATTATTTGATTGACTATATTAATTATAACATTATCTTATACTTATACCCATTTTCTTGACAATTTTAATTTAAAAGTAAAGTCGAAACTATCAATAGGACCTATTATTGTGGTCTAAGGATTTTTTCGATTAAGATAATGCTTTTCTTTTGTGTTCTCATTACCTGGTAATTTAATATTGTCGCTAAATAAAAAAGTCAAAAATAATTTTTATGTACTTTGCATAGTTAAATTATTTTAAAGTAAATATATTTTTTATTTTAAAATACTCAATTTTTTAATAAAAAATATTTTTACACTTATTATTAGTAAAAAATGAGGCCCCAAAAATTTTAGGGCATAAAGCCTTTGCTTTCCTTGGTTTATGCCAGAGAAAGGAGGAAGTAGATTTTTGATAGAATTTGGATTAACCTTTTTATAAAATTACCTAAGAGATTTTGTTCTATAAATAACTCCTTGAGTGAGAGTAAGGACACTCTCTTTTTTCTCACTTGTAAGAGTCGATCTTTGTTTTAAATACATAATCTCTTAATTTCCTCACTTAATTTTCAGATCTTCATTTAATTAATGAACTATTTTACTTTTAATATCCTTATGATTACTTTGGTTGTTTGTCTCAATGAATTCTAGTCAAAAAAGAAAGAAGATGCTACAGGATCTAATTCACTTGCCTTTAATTCTATTTTCAAAATTTCAACCTAGTTTGCATTCGCGTGAGGTTATTTTTTGCTTGTCTACTTTAAACTTTGCATGTGCTTTAAAAAGTAATGATTAATATGAGTATTTTATCATCATACCATATAAATGTATATAAGAATCTTAGATCTTGAATAATAAGTAATTATTTTTTAGGATAAGGTATGAAAAAAATAATATTTTTCTCTTAATATGTAAAAAGTGACAATTAAAAATGAACATCGATTTTAAGTATAGGGAATGGATAAAAATGAACCGAGGCAGGCGCGAATTTATGATGGGTTGAGGGATTCATCCAAATTCCCTCGACAAAATTACATTGTATATATAAAATATTTTAAAATTATTTTTAGTTTATATGAATATATTTTAAATCCTTTTAAAAATAAGAAAATGGCTTGTTGGCTTATAAGATCGTAACCATAAAATAGATTATTTGATAGTTATAAAAATTGTTTATACTAATATATCAAACTTAAAATCTTTATTTATTTATGATTTTTTGTATTTTGTGATAAAAAAAAAGTTAAGGTTAAAGAATCACAAACATAGCTCTCATCCACACAGACTTAGTCATTAAGTCACCTACCTCCATGCACCTCCATTCATGAGAGTAAACATCAACAAAATTCTCTTAAAGAAAATCAATAAGTAGAAAAAAAAAGGGGGGCATAAAAATAAGATCATGATGTGGAATTGTTCATTCAAATCCTAATTAATATAGTTTAGTGGATCCTCACCACATAAAAACTTTTGATCAAAAACAGCTTCCATGCAGGAGACAGCTTGACTTGTGGACCTCTTATACCCTTAGCAGTATATTCACCAATAGCAATAGCTATCACTTTCACACCTTATTTTTACCCCAGTACAATTTATTTATTTTTACCTTCCCTTCCTTTTTTTTTTACTGCCACTTTGCAGGGAAAAAAATCAAAGTACCAGACAAAAGAAAATAATGCATACACTGTAAATGGTAATACACCTGCATGAGGTTGCCTGCCATGTCCAAGTTTGTATAAGAAAAGAAACTGAGTTTAATTTATGTACTATATATACTAGCAAATTATAATTATGAGTAGTGCTTCATAACAAGTGGAATTAATTATTTCTAAAGAAAGACAGACAACATGCTATAACAAGTCAAATAATACAGATTCTTCCATGGATTCATGAACTAAATAAAAAAAGTAAGTGCCTTTTTTTCGTTGAGACAGACTAAGAGACAAAATATAGAATTTATATCAGCAAAGTGGGGAAATTGGAAAAACCAACTTCAATTCATTCCCATTTTCACGATTAATTAATACTCATGATTCTACTTGTGACATTAATACAATTAAAAGTCCCCCATGTTAATATTCAAATTCAAATCTATTGAATGGGGGAAAAGGAAATATAAGAGTTAACGTAATATATTCTAATACGTTCTAATTAAAAGAGATGAGAAAAAATAATTTGAAGTGGGACAAAGAAAAATTACAAAGGGGTTAACATATATAATAATTCTAGTACACTTCATATTAATCATTTAACCCTATAAGTAGATGTGGTAGTAATTAAGAAGTGATGCTCGATGTAGCTAGTAGCCATAAAGTAAGCTTGAAATCATGATTAAAAGAAACCAAATAGAGTCACTCGTTGTTGTTATGGTCTTTGCCTAAAACAATCCAGTGAGATTCTTGGTGGAGAAATTGCTACTGTCACTGATGAACAATGAGCTCCTGAATCCGGTGGAGACCCTAAAACATAAAATGACAATTTCTTTACTAATTATAATGTAATATTTTTGTGATAAATATTAGTAACGCTTTATGTCTAGCATGTTAAATTACACTGTAATAGTTCAAAAAGAAAAAAAAACTTACTAGCAAGACTCTCGGATGGGGAATTTCTGGAACTGCCAAGTTGAGACTTACTGCTGTTTTCTAAGTTTGCTTGTTGATTCTTCCTCCTCCTTCTGTTATGATCTGCCAAACGTTTCCTACAACTTCTCTTCCCGTTATCAAATTCCGACAACGGATGGAACCTGATATATATTCCAGATCGGAATATTAATCAATAATGCTACAGTCATTGAATTCTAAAAAAAATATAAGTAGAAGTCATTCATGAATATTATTGAGGAAACCAGAATGGAAAAGGCTGTATTTTCCATAAGAAGCAAAGAAAAATAAACAAGTACTAGTACGTAATACGTGAAAACGGGGTAGCAAACTCATTGGGGAACATAAAAATTTCTGGACTCAAATGCCCTCGGGATCAACCCCATATACGTACGACTCCTCAATTTCCAAAGTCCAATCATTTGATAGTAAAAAAATGTCCAAGTGCATTTTCGTCATATTATATTTCTTTCTCCCGTTTCAACTGCTCTAACCTTTTTTTTTTTTAATCTTCAATTGAGAAATATTTTGAAAATAAAATTCTTATGTGAAAAGTACTACTACTGATCTATACTTAAAAATTGTTTAAGATAAAAATCGGGCATGGTTTCTGGTATATTAGAGAAAGCGAACCTGCTGCACTGTTGGCAGAATCGTTTAGTCAAGCCCGCGGCAATTACAGTGGAAGCTTTGGAGTGAAACTCACAAACTTTGTGTCTTCTATGATAATGTTTGGCATGTGTAAGATCAGCATTACAACCTTCAGCTTGACATCTTGGAGTGTTCATGACTGAACCAGTTTCAACTGCTCTAGTGCGTCGATAAAGTCGATTAACAAAATCATCTTCAGAAGAAGAAAAATAAGTCCTTCCACCTAAATTCAACCCAATTCTACTACTAGTAGCAAAATCAATCCCACCACCACCAACAACAAATTGATGAGGTTCACTTTTTGGCACAACCATGAACCCATTATTTTGTTGTAGTATCGAACTTTGGGGGTGGGGAGTGTAACAAGTTTCATAACCACGTGGGTCATAAAGGGTAGTAGGGTTGTTTTGTGTGTGAAAAAATTGGTGATTTTGCTGTTGAATGGTAGGAAAATGTTGATGAGGGTATGGGTTTTCAGTGAAAGTTTGAGTGTTGGCTGCATAAGGGTCAAAGAACTGACGATCCTGGTCATTTTGTTCGTCACCGCTTGAAAGCATTACGGAGGATTGCTCTCCCCAGTCATAGTCCAACATATTTTTTCTTTGATTTATCTGCTCCAAAGGAAGGGAGAAAGATGAAATTAAACCATTTGGTTGGGTATTTCTTCTAGTTGGGGAGAAGGGGGTAAGGTGGACAGTAGGCTGGGGTGTGGGTAGGGGTAGGGGTAGGGGAGGAAATCTGCCAGCTTTAAAAGATGAAGATTATATGGAGTTGAAAAGGCTGCAACCCAAAGACTTTACTTTTTAGCATTCAGTGTGTGAGTTTTTGAGTAGGCTTTATAGGACTAGAATAATAACAGTAACAATATTAAGTAGAAATTTCTCTCTCTTCTTTGTAGTGTAAATTCTAAAAAGATAAAAGATTAAGTTCCTGTTTGAGGTTGTAGTGACACGTCGGACCATTGCGGTGAAATGATAAATATTTTTTTATTTTTAATAAAAAATTTTAAATTTAAATTTTATTGACACTAGGTAGAAAATAAAAAATAAAAATGTCGGAGTAGTAGGGACATTGTTTTCTTTGAGTGATGAGTGGAATTAGTTCCTTTAGAAACTTTGAGATTTTTTTTTTTTTTAATTTGAGGTAGAAGAGTAACTTACCTTATGAAAGTTTGGAACTGTGAGAAATAAAAGTAAGGCATGAATAAGAACCCTATTAATGTACTAACACTATAGGTTGGCCATCCACAACTCTCCAACTCACTTGGAAAAGAAAAGGAAAAAGAAAAAAAGAATCACACTTTTATCTTCTTTCTTCAATAATATATTCTCTCTTCTCTATGTTTTATTGAGGACTCTCTAGCTGAGAATAACTACTGACTGATGAGGCGGCTTTGCTCAGGAAACTGATTGTGTGTAACCATATACAAGTCACCATGACTATTATACCCTTGCTTGTGAATGCTTATTTCTTTGAAGCCTCTTGCCTTGAAAGTTTGTGGCTATTGGGAAGGACCAGATAACGCTGGTCACTGTCACAGTAATAATTTTGTTTTTGAAAAACATACACTTTAGCTTAGTATGATATATTTTTGATAAATAATTATGTTTTAAGTTGTGTATAAATCCAGCTTTAGGATTACGTATCGATCGTTTAATTTATCGATTATCAATTTATAGACATGTTAAATCATGTAGAACTATTGAGATATTGGTATTGGCGGATCCAAGATTTTAATTCAGGAGGTTCAAAATATAAAAAAATATAATTTTGCCAATAAACCAACAAAATACAATTTCAAAAGGAAGTAATAAAATACATAGTCTAATATTATTTCATCACTTTAAAAAAAAATAAAGTGAAATATTGAGTTGGGTTCCCCAAAGTCTAAATTAAATGAAAAGGAATAATTAAGAGGAGCTAAAAAAAAACTTTGCTTATTGTTGAGGAGGTTCAAGTTTAATATACGTACAAAAATATAGAAAAATTACCTTATATATACGGTGTAATTTTTCACCGATGAACCCCCTCCCCCTCACTAGGTTCGCCGCTGGATGTTGGCTCATAAGAAATTGATTTGTCCGTCATTGGTCATTCTTAATTCGGTTACCCATTTAACCGTTAATATTTGACATAAAAATAATACTCCCTCTGTCTCATTTTATGTGACATCCTTTCCTTTTGGTCCGTCCCAAAAAGAAAGTCACTTTACTCTAGTTGGAAATAATTTACCTTTAAAATTTCATTTTTACCCTTAATAAAATGATTTTCAGTCACACAAATATGTAAGAATGATTTAGATCACAAGTTTTTTAAGTCTTCCTTTTTGTCTTAAACACCCTGTCAAGTCAAAGGGTTCCACATAAAATGGGATGAAGGAAGTAATTGAAAACCACTTAAAAACAAGGTAACAAACCAATGGACCATGCACATGACTTGATATATTGCATCTTTCTGAAAAAAGAAAAAAAAACACTCACACCTTGTAGAATAACTAAATGTTTGAAACAGTTAGAAATAATGTATAAAACTAAACTCTAAGTCAAAGACTTCATATACATAATGATATAAATATAGTTTATTAATTTACAATATTTCAAGTTATCGCTTAATCCGTAAAGAAAAAACCTCAAATTGTTAAGAGCCACTAACTCGATATTAAAAAAAAATTATTACCGAAACTGCTAAATCAATAACTTATTATCGATAAATCGATAAACTTTTTTGATTTAAATTATTGGTTTCAGTTCCAATTTAAAAAGCAGCCCCATTCAAGTAATTGGTTCGGTTGTTCAACTATATTTTTTTAAAAAAGAATTCATCCATGATTTGGTACTTGCATTGTAGTGCGGCTATTCCATATTCGGGTCATGTGGAGCCCCATTCAGAGATGCACTCCCTATCAAAGAATTTTATATATCGAGAACTTGAATTTTAGACTTCTTATTAAAAAAAAATAACTTCATCCGCTGCATCAGGTATTCACTTACATTTTGGTCTGTTCTTGAAAACAAAAACGTTTTTAAGTATCAGAATGAAACAATATATTTGAGTAAGTTTTTGAACTCTAGGGCTCAACATTTCTAGGAGATGAATTCTGGTAAAAGACGTATTCAGATTGTGAATTAAATTTGTCACATTTGAACGGACATAAAACACACATTAAAAACATTAAAAATAAGAAAATGTCACTTAAGATGATTTAACATGACCTATGTAGACAATCAACTACACTAGCTAATATGCAGCAGTGACACTGATGATTAAAGTTATTAGCTAGGGTCGCTTGGCCAAATGATCATTTTCAAGACTTAATTTGATAAATAAATTCGAGTCTTAAAAAATTTATGGAATAGACATTTTTTTATGGTATCATTATTTACGGCATATTTGGAAAGGCATAAGGGAATTAAAACTGAGTGTACATTAATTAGTCGTTAGGTGTAATTATATGCATATTTGTTTGACCAATTAATTACCTAGTTAAAAGGTTAGTTGATGCAATTGAAATGGTATAATTACACTCTAATTCTTAAGGAGAAATTGAGAATTGAGTATAATTTATTCTTGAGAATTAGAGTGTAATTTCATGAAAAATTACAATGTTACTTTTAATTTCTTCCTTTTTTTAAAAAAATTTTAATCTCCTTCCTTTATCAGACCAAAATGATTGCGGTAAAAGATTTGGCAATTGTTGCTTGTATTGTCCAAAATTACACTAAATATAAGGATTTGGCAATTATTCAGTGCTCATTGAATAACTCAAGGACTCAAATCATCATTAAGAGGAAGTCATTTAGAGAAGACTCTAGAACTCAATTATGAATACTCATGGGATCATCAAGCTCAATTAACTCAACCTCATACTCACATCAAGATTATAAGTGACACACTCAAGTCAAGGCTTTAGACTTCATTCCTAGGTCCATTCATGCATGCTTTTACCAAAATAACATATAGGGTTATAGAATAACTCATGAAAAGTATATAATTCAGGAAATCAAGTTTATGATGATAATCAATATCTCAAATACATGTAATGTGTATATAATTTTCAAGAAAATATTCAAGAATCATGTATATAGACTCACTGGACTCTCAACTCCTCTATTACCATCAATGGGACACATGGAAGAACAATTCCATGG
This sequence comes from Solanum rostratum, assembly GCA_029948455.1. Classification (NCBI taxonomy): domain Eukaryota; kingdom Viridiplantae; phylum Streptophyta; class Magnoliopsida; order Solanales; family Solanaceae; genus Solanum; species Solanum rostratum. Next base: position 15,082,855 of record CM057055.1, read on the forward strand.
TTTAGTTTACCCTTACATACTTGGTGTGAAGCTTTTGACAATCAACTTCGAAGAACTCTCCTCAAACTCCTCAATTCTTCGCTTCTCTTCTCTTCTCTTTAGCACTATCCTTTTTCAAAAACTTAGAAAGGCTTAAGAGTGGGATTAAAACCCTTTTTACGCTCAAAATGACTCATTTAGACTGTGTTTTAAGTTTAGAAGGGGTTGGGAAAGGTCTAGAATGCTCCTCACGCAATAGAAAAAAACGTTCGCCTCGGGGAGACATGATCCACGATGCGGAATGTGTCGTTTTTTGGGGGGTTTTCTCTGAAAATTCTTTGATTGAGTTTTCTAATCCCGTAGAAAATATTTGGACTATATCTAAGTGTAAGTCCGTATTAGGTGCGCGTTGCACACCTATCGCACACTTATTCTGGAAATTATTTTCGCATCGAAAATTTATCTTTTCATTGGTTGCTCTAAAAATCAACCAAGAACACTTTCCCACTCAATTTTTCATGTTGATCACATATCCGGCCTCGAATTTTCAATTAGAGCATGGAAAGATGCATTATGTGTGCATCTCCCTTCGAGGGGTATTTTGATAATTTTATCAGGTGTTACATCATTTCCCTTTTGGAATCATTCGTCCTCGAATGATTAGTAAAGGTGGACATAAAGGCACGAATACAATCAAGACTCCTCTTAATACTCACTCAATCAAACAAACTCTCGACGACTCCTCAATCTCAACAATCTCTACTTAGACTCAGGAATAGATACATCAACTCAGGAACAGACAAATCAATTTAAGTCAAGGGTAAGGACATGACCTTTAACATTCTCATCATCAGTCATGAATAGATGCGGATATTTAGCTCTCATCTCTTCCTCAGCTTCCCATGTGGCTTCCTCAACTAATTGATTTCTCCAAAGGTCTTTTACTGAGACGATCTCTTTGGTTCACAATTTGTAAACCTATCGATTAAGGAGTAGACTGGAATCTCTACGTAGGACAAGCCATATCTTACTTCAATACTCTTAATAGGGATCACCAAGGTAGGATATCCTAAGAACTTCTTTAACATCGAGACGTGGAACACAAGATGAATTGCGTCTAACTCGGAAAGCTACTCCAACGCCTAAGCAATCTTTCTAATCCTCTTTACAATTTGGTAGGGACCAATATAACGAGGACTTAATTTCTTCTTCTTCCCAAATCTCATGACATTCTTCATATGTAATGCTTTCAAGTACATCCAGCCATTCACCTTGAACTCTAAGTCTCTTCTCCTTACATCGGTGTAAGATTTCTGGCAACTCTGTGCAGTCTTCAACCTTTCTTTGATGACCTTTTTCGTTCTCCATCGATTGGCAAACAAGAGCAGGTCCGATCAACTTGGCTTATCCAACCTCAAACCACCCAATTGATGATCTACATCTCCTCTCATACAAAGTTTTGTAAGGAGCCATTTGAATGCTTGCATGATAACTATTGTTATATGCAAATTCAATCAATGGTAGATGGTCATCCCAATTTCCTTTGAAGTCAAAGACACAGGCTCTCAACATTTCCTCTAATGTTTGAATTGTACGTTCTACCTGGCCATCTGTCTGAAAATGAAATGTTGTACTCAGATTCACTTTAGTACCCAATCCCTTCTGGAACAATCTCCAAAATTGGGAGGTGTCTTGAGCTCCTCTGTCCGAGATAATGAACAAGGGAACTCCATGCAACCTCACAATCTCACAGATATACAACTTGGCATACTCTTCTGCAGTGTTAGTTGTCTTAGCTGCTAAGAAGTGAGCTGATTTAGTCATCCTATCCACAATCACCCATATCGAATCATATTGTTTTCCAGACCTCGGTAGATCGGTAATAAAGTCCATATTGATCATCTCCCACTTCCATTAAGTAATATCAATATTCTGTGAAAATCTTGATGGTGTTTGATGCTCAATTTTAACTTGTTGGCAATTTAGGCACTTAGAAACAAACTCAGCAATATCCCTCTTCATTCCACTCCATCAATAGACTTCCCTCAAGTCATGAATCTAGAGTTATGGGCTTTAGCCATGGTTCTAGCTTGAACCCCATCAACATCAAGAATACACAATCTACTGTGGTATCTCAACACTTTATATCCCTTTTTGGAGAAGACTATCACTTTCTATTTGTAGACAGCCTCCTTCAACTGAAGTATGATAGAATCTCGGTCTTGCTTTTCTTTCACCTCTGCCACTAAAGATGAAGCAGATCTGAACATTGATTCCTCCCTTATCATTCTCTTCAAGATGAACTCCCAATTGAGCCAATCGATGTATTTCCTTAGCTAAGTCCTTATTTCCTTCCTCAACATGGACCGTGCTACCCATTGACAACCTGCTTAGAGCGTCAGTAACAATATTAGGTTTACCTGGGGGTAGAGAATTCTCATGTCATAATCCTTGAGCAACTCTAAGAATTCAGGTTGAGCTTTTTCTGACTGAAGACATACTGCAAGTTATTGTGGTCAGTGGACACTTCCACATGCACTCCATATAAGTAGTGGCGCTAGATTTTAAGTGCAAACACCACCATTGCCAACTCAAGATCATGGGTCGGATAGTTCCTCTCATGAACCTTAAGTTGTCTGGAAGCATAGGCTATCACTTTTTCTCTTTGCATCATCATACAACCCAATCCGACTTTTGACGCATCACGATATATCACAAAGTCCTATGTTCCATCGGGCAAGGTTAAAACTAATGCAATAGTCAACCTAGTCTTTAACTCCTGGAATATGCTCTTACATTCATTAGACCATTGAAATTTGACCTTCTTCTCAGTCAACTCGGTCAATGGTGCAGATAGGGAAGAAAATCCATCAACAAATCTGCGGTAATAGCCTGCCAACCCCAAGAAACTTCTTGTGTCAATCGGAGAGGCCGATCTGGGCAATTCTTAACCGCTTCAATCTTTTGGGCATCTACTAGAATACCATCATCAGAAACAATATAGCCTAGGAAAGCCACTAACTTAAGCCAAAACTCACATTTCGAGAACTTTGCATACAACTCATGGTCCTTAAGAGTTTGGAGGACAACTCTAATGTGATTAGCATGCTCCTTCTTATCTCTTGAATACACCAATATGTTGTCCGTGAACATGATCACAAACATATCAAGATATTTTCTGAACACCCTATTCATCAAGTCCATAAAGGATGTAGGTGCATTCATCAACTAAAAGGACATGACCAAGAACTCAAAATGGCCTTATCTAGTCCTAAAGGTTGTCTTTGGAATATCACATTCTCTCACTTTCAACTGATGGTAGCCAGATCTGAGGTCTATCTTTGAGAAAAAAGAGGCACCCCGAAGTTGGTCAAACATATAACCTATCCTAGGGAGAGGATATTTATTCTATATCGTGACCTTGTTTAGTTGCCTATAATCAATGCACATTCTGAGAGACCCATCTTTTCTTTCGCACTAGTAGGACAGGGGCACCCCAAGGAGAAACACTCAGCTTGATAAAGCCCTTCTCTATCAAATGTGTCAACTACTCTTTCAACTCATCGAGGGCCATCCTATAAGGTGAAATTGAGATAGGCTGGGTATTGGGAAAAACATCAATCCCAAAGTCAATCTCCCTATCAGGAGGGACTCCAGGCAGATTCTCAGGAAACACTTCAGGAAACTCATTCATAATCGGGACTGACTCAAGGGTAGTAGACTCAACATCATTAAACTTAACTTGCATGAGGTGGTAGAAACAACCTTTGGAAATTATCTTTCTGGCCCTAAGGTAGGAGATAAACTTCCCCTTAGGTGCAATAGAATCGCCCTTCAACTCTAGAACTAGTTCATTTGGGAATTGAAACTTAATGGTTCGGGCTCCATAATCAATGGAGGCATAACAGGCATGGAGCCAATCCATGCCAAGGATCACATCAAAATCAATCATCTCTAATTCAACCAAATTAATAAGAGTATCCTTATGATGGATAGACACTACACAATCTCTATAGATTCTCTCAGCTAGAATAGGCTCACCCACCGGAGTAGAAACATCAAAGGGTTCAAAAAGAGTCTCAGGAGTTCTATCAAAACTAATGGCCACATAAGGAGTTACAAATGACAATGTGGCAACAGAATCCATCAAAACATAACGATCAAGAGTAAAGACTTGAATCATACCCATCACAACATATGGGGAGTTCTCCTGATCTTGGCGACTACCCATGGCATACAAACTGTTTGTAGCTCTGCTTGCGCCTGAAGTAGTGTCTTTCTCGGTTCTTCTAGCTGACGGGGCTGGTGCAAAAGATTGAGCCTGGTCAACCTACTTTGGACACTTTCTCTGATAGTGACCCACTTGTCCACACTTGAAACTTGTATCACTCCCCTCACAGCATCTACCCACATGTAACCTGCCATGCTTACCATATGGTGGCTTACCCTGTGAACCTTGAGCCACACTAGCCTGTGATTGAGATCCCTGGGCTCCAAAGTTCTGAGATCTCTGATCATTCCTATTTCTGGGCGTAGGTGCACTAGCACATGGTGGTGCTAGACCTAACTCGAATCTGTTACCAATCCTTCTCTTTCCAACCTCATGGCTGGATGTATTTGCCCTCTTATTTCAGAACTCTTCCCTGTCATGCTGCCTCTCCTCATCAGCTTGTTGCACATAAGTCATCAACCTCTTGATGTCCATGTCGCTTACTAGCATAGTTTCTCTCCCATCTTTCTTTGGCCCTTTGTTCAATCCCTCAATATACATCCCCATTTTCTCCCTCATGTCAGCAACCATACCCAGAGCATAGCAAGATAGCTGAGTAAACTTTAGCCCATACGCTTGCACAATCATAGATACCTATTTCAGATTAAACAATTCTCGTACCTTGGCCTCCTTCTGTTCTCTTAGAAAGAAATGTCCTAAAAAGGCTTCCTCGAACACTGCCCAACTCAGCAATGGTGCTTCCTCTCCTCTACCCTTCTTCCATTGGTCAAACCATAGCCTAGCTACACCCTTGAGCTGGTAGGTAGCCAGTTCAACTCTATCAGCATCAGCTAGATGCATTACCTAGAACACCTCTTGAAGCTCCTCCACTGAGTTCTCAGGATCCTCATTAGATGCAAACCCTGTGAACTCAGGCGGATTCATCCTCAAGAATTTTCAGACTCTAGATGTGTCCTCTGCATCCTGTCTACCCGCTCCTTGCCTAGCAACAGGTGTTGTGATAGCCTGGGCTAGAGTTTGGATATCCTAGCGAAGCTCAACATTTGAAATCCCTGCTTGTGGGGGCTGCTACTCAGGGACAACTGGATCAACGGGCTCCTCATGTCCTTGAGGCTCGAGTGGGTTAACATTCTGCCAGGTGGGACGCCCTCTACCTCTGGCGGCTCTTCTAAGAGGTAGGTTTATAACTCTGCAACACGTAGAGCATGAATTAAAAGAGAGTTTCATCGAGTTTTAACTCTATCACACAAATCAGGTCATGAAAGAAGTGTAATCATTCCTAATGTCCTATAGCCTCCTACTTATGAAGTGTGGTGCACAACACACCCATAAACAAGACTCTATTAGACACAACTTCATAGACTCCCTAGGACACTTGAACTCTGTGCTCTAATACCAAGTTTGTCACACCTCGAGATGGTACCCTAGACGTGGCCGGCACTCAGAGACTATTGCTAGTCCCCAAGCGAACCACTTGGCCTCATCACATTCATTCATTCAATAAACTCTATCAATCAGCGGAACACTAAAGATAATAATAGGAAATTCTGATGTCTTAAATAGTATATCAAATAAATAGGCTAGTAAAAAGGAAACTCGCTCAACAAGTCTCAACATCAATAACTCAACTCTAGTCTATGAAGCCTCTATCACAATCAAATGGTGCCAATGACAGACCCACGACTACCTAAACTCAAAAGTAAAGCTAACTCAAGTCTAACTCTAATAAGCTAGATTAGAATAAAGCAGGATCCTTCGAAGTAAGGAAGGCTTACTAATTTAGCTGAATGCAAAGATCATCAATGGTAAGCCTGTTGACGATCTCTAGTACCTGCCTCTGCATCATAAAAAGATGCAGTCCAAAAAGGATGTAAGAACATGGATTATATGAGTATGTAAAATGGTTGAATGAAACAAAAACAGGTAGAATAATATAGAAATAACATCAACTCAGAAAGATACTAAATAAGAATGCCAAATGTCTATCTAAACCAAGAATAAAGAGTAGACAAGTGACCCATCAACCAGTCAAACCTCATGAATCAACTAAACTCAACTTAGAGTACTCAGTGTGGGATCTATCTAGGAGTTTCTCTTTTCCGATAATAACCACTTATGAGCTAGTGATTGTACAAGAATTCCCCCTGATGTTGCTACAATCCGTACTTGTTAGGTAAAGAACGTGTCAGATCTACTAGGATCTAGCCTCAACAAGTGCTCCATTCTTTTAGGGATATTAGCTCAAGAGGGAACCTCAATGTAATGGTTTGAATCCGCACATATGCTTGGCGACGTAGTTAATGTGTGCGAGTTTAACTTACTCTTACTCATTTTTGTGCTCGATACTCTTCCCAAGACTCAATGCTCATAAAACTTCTCAACTCATTCAATCATCTAAATTAGCCTCGTTGAGGCACTTATCATCTCAATTAGTCTCATAGAGACTCTCATCATCTCATTAACTTAACTCAGTGAGGTCTTTCAGCTAACATCTCCATCATCTCATCAACTCAATGCTCATTGAATAACTTAAGGATTCAGATCATCCTTAAGAGGAAGTCATTTTGAGAACACTCTAGAACTCAATTATGAATACTCATGGGATCATCAAGCTCAATTAACTCTACCTCATACTCATATCAAGATTACAATCGACACACTCAAGTCAAGGATCTCGACTCCATTCCTAGGTTCTTTCATACATGCTTTCACCAAAATAACATATATAATTATACAATAACTCATAAAAAGTATAATTCAGGAAATCAAGTTTATGATGATCATCAACATATGAAAATACATGTAATGTGTATATAATTTTTAAAAAAAATTCAAGAATCATGTGTGTAGACTCATTGGACTCTCAACTCTTCTATTACCATCAATGAGGCACATGGAAGAATACTTCCATACTTTAGTTTAGCCTTACATACCTGGTGTAAAGCTTTTGACAATCAACTTCGAAGAACTCTCCTCAAACTCCTCAATTCCTCGCTTCTCTTCTTTTCTCTTTATCCCTAGTCTTTTTCAAGAACTTAAAAAGGCTTAGGAATGGGGATTAAAACCCTTTTTACGCTCTAAACGACCCATTTAGACCGTGTTTTAAGTTTAGGAGAGGTTGGGAATGGTTTGGGATGCCCATCAAGAAATTGAATAAAAAGTTCGCCTCGAGGAGACATGGTCCACGATGCGGACTGTGTCATTTTTTCAGGGTTTTTCGTTGAAAATTCTCCGATTGAGTTTTCTAATCCCGTAGAAAATATTTTGACTAAATCTAAGTGTAAGTCCGCGTCTGTCGCACACTTATTCTGGAAATCATTTTCGCATCGAAAATTTATCTTTTGATCCGGTTGCTCTGAAAATCAACCAAGACCACTTTCCCGCTCAATTTTTCATGGTGATCACATATCCGGCCTCGGATTTGCCATCCTAGCATGGGAAGACAAGTTATGTGCACATATCTCTTTTAGGGGTATTTTAGTAATTTATCGAGTATTACGATAAAACTTTTCCTTCTATTCTGTACCAACAAGAGGTTCAACAATATGAAATCCAATCGCTGATATCGTTGGGGATAATGAAAATCTGGACAGAATAAAAGAGTTCAAATAAGAATTGTTAATGGCGTAACACAAAGAAAGTAGCTCCATTACATGGACAAACTTTAATACTTTTTCATATCATTCGCTCCTTTTGGCACCTCTCTATGAACAGTAATCTTCGTAAAAGCTTTTGATTTAGGATCATCGATTCTAGGATTCCTGTAATTAAGCTTTAAAGTTTCTCTTTTTATTCCTCAGCCGATTGTGTGCAAGCATACTGAATCATGATGGACAAACCTGAGTTTTTCTGCACGCATTTTTTTTACTGTTCTCATAAAATGTAGTTGCTTCTACTTCTTGAATTTGTGAACAAAATGGAACTTAACATTTCCAAGCAACGATGTGTTGAAGGAAAAGAATAAACCATTACTCAGCACAATATTGTTAGGTAGTCAAATTATCACAGAGTCGCCAAGTGCAATAGAAAATAAATAAAAATGCCAACATAGGTATATATATATGTACATTTCCAAAATCCTCATCACTAAATCAAGCTCAAAAGTACCATACATTATTGACATATAAATCTCTCATGCTAACAATATACAGGAGAATGACTGCAGATTTTTTTGGACCTACTTCTACTTGTCCCATCTCAGAGAAAGTTATAAAAAAATTTGACTATTTAACTTGTAAGAGAAGCTTTCAACAAAAAAATGTTCCAAAAAACCTCGTTCAATTCTTTACAAACTTATTCGAGCAATTAGTCTTAAAAAGACCTTCACCCAAGTGCAGTCCAGTGACTACTATTTACGTGCACTTTACTTTTATATCGAAAGCAAATCCTTCCTTTCTAATGTTTTATTTTTGTCATTCTTACGGTCATATAACTCTACTTGATTCACATGCCCAAAAAATAAATTAGATCTCATAGGAACAACACATGCTATCAATGGAAATATGTAGGATACTACTTCAAACAGATTTATGGTTGTAAAATCAACATGTCCTTCTCAAGTCTCACTTTCCTTTTTCACTGAGAGGAGGGTGAGCAACTTAAAACCTACTAAAATATGATATTTCAACTTTTTTTTTTCAGTTCGTTTTGCAATAACCTCTCACACAAGTCTAACTTTTATGCCCTTCTTACTCTATAAATTAAAAATTGGTCAGAAAAGCGTGAGTGAAAAAATATCCAAGTATATAAGAATGATTATTCTTTATCAATAGTACATAAAAGTAACTTATGCACAGACTTTCGAGTTAGATTAGCTGTGCTTTTTTGTATGTCATATATCAAGAATTCTTGATACCGCAATAGAATAGATATTTATAAGCAGCTTCTAGTGCTAAGACAATATTGTTAGAACTGCGCACCTTAACTTTGCCTACTCGTTTGGAACAGGTTTAGATGACCTGTTTCAATCGTACAGAATTAACGCTTTAGACACAGTGATTTTACGTGGAAACACCTAGCTCACGATAGGTGTAAAAACCACGACCTGTACCTCTACAGGAATTTCTCCAAATTTATTAAAATCAACGTGAGCCTTCAAAAGTTAATTACAACTTGTAATAACCTTACTTCTATACCTCCAACTACAAACTACTCACAATCCTCCCAAGGATTATGTTTCAACTTATCTTCTTGTTAACTCTAACTTGAAGATAAACTACTCTCAGTTATGAACTCTGAGATTTACAATTTTCCTATGAAACAAAAGAAAACCCTAGACTCGACTTTATTGGCCTTTCTTTATGCTTCGTATTTTTCTTTTTCTGCACGCCTTTGTTTGTGAATTGAATCTGGTTTTATAGCTGTAATAGATCTCCTTCTCCAACTTCTTTTCGAATTCCTTTTTCTGCTCCACCTCGCATGGTCTTTCCTTCTTTGTAATCTTTCTTCTTTTAGGAGTTTGAGTGAGATAATGTTCCTTGTTTTCCTCCTTATTCCTAGTGCCAGCTAATTTGCATTTATAATAGTAACTCGCGCTTCTTGCTGCTATGTCGTGTTGCACCTTTTATTTCTGTCCCGTCTTTCTATCCGTGGAATGAACCTGATGAGTTTACCTGTTTCATTTACCTGTTTCATTTATTTTGTTAATCATCAAAAGTCCTTGTCCCAACAAATTCCCCCTTTTTGATGATGACAAATTTCTGAGTTGACACCATCCGTGTTCGTCACAATGAACCAGGTTGATTTGTTCGCAACAATGAAACAGTTTAAACAGTAAGTATAACAACGATATGTATTTCAACTCATCTTCCCCCTTTGGACATCATCGAAAAGAAAGTAATGAGTATAAGCACGGAGAACCAACATGTATAGACAGCAGTAGAACATAACAGAGAAAGTTTATTTATATGCGAGAGTACACAACATAAGCCACAAGAAAGGAACAAAAGATCTACCCCCGGTCAAGCCACCTGCCATGCTAAAAGAGAAAAGAGACAAACCATTTAAACCAAGCACAAAAGAAGGAAAAAACACAAAGGCCGAAAGAGAGGTCGGAGTTAAGGAATGAGCTTTGTAAGGGCGTGAACAATGTCGGTGTGTTTGGCTCGCTCCTTCATAAGAGTGTCCTCTAGTTCTGCAATTTTAAGAGTGAGGGCCTGCTTTTCTTGCGCAAACCGTGCTCTTTCCTGAGCCATTTCCTCATCCTTAGCATTTAGGGCCATTTGAAGACGATGCAAGGGAGTGCCCGGTCGCTGCATTGAACCAGGTAAAGTTTGATGGTCCACCTGGCCTATCACATCCTTGGTAGTCTGCATGGACCAGACCTGTACTGGGACGGAAAAGGCTTCAAAAATAGTAGCCAACCAGAATCCATAGGGAAGAGCATGTCCCTTCTTATCTTGAACCAGAACCCTCTGAATGTGTTGTAACATGAGAGCAGGAAGGTTGATTGGAACACCTTCATCGAGTAGGGCCATCAGGGTGAGATCCAAATAGCTCGCCTCAGAGCGACGCTCCTGTCGTGGGATGATAACCTTATGGACCACGTCAAAGTAGAGCTTGTGCAGAGGCGACATTTCCTTGCGTTGGACACGTCTATGGTGGGTGATAGAGGGGTCCCCAGCAAATTTCCGTGTTATTTCCAAGGCAGAGGGTAAGAGGTCGAGAGGAGGCCACTCGTGTCGGACATAGTGTGCCCAACCAATAGCAGGAACGTTGAGGAGTCGACCAAGATCAGCGGAGGTGAGACGCAGAGAAATCCCACGAACTGTGGTGGACAAGACAAGGTCACGCACACTTCCTTGTGCGTAAAATTCGACCATTTCGTTTTTGGCCATCTTTCTTTGGCCAGAGGATTGAAGGAGGAGAGCAGACCACCCTTGGATAGCGAGCTTGGTAAGTAAAGTGGGCATTTCAGGGCCACCCACGCCTGTAATGACACGGCCACGAAGAAGAGTGCGCCGTTGAAAGTAAGAGAGACTAGAAGATCCCTGCTCAGAAGGGGGGACAGGTGTGGGAGTATACTCACTGTCCGAGGAGGAAGGGACGGGTGATGGAACAGGTGGAGGAACCCGTTTCTTTCTGGTCGAAGTGCGGGGTTTGGTGGTGGGTTTTGGAGCAGGAGGGGGTGTACTTTGGGGAGGAGGAGAAGATGGAGGCAAGGAAGAAGATGATGGAGAGTCTGGTGGAGTAACGGAGGGAGAAGGGGGTAAAGGTTTCCGAGGTGCCTTAGGAAAGATATGTTTGCGCCTGTTCCTTCGAACTTGGCGCAGAAGAAGGTCCTTAGGAGCGGCGGCAGAGCAAGTAGCCTTAGGTTTCTTGCTGCGACGCAGTGCTTCTTGAAGAGCTGCTTCGGCTTGGCGCTTTTGGTGGCGAGTATGAGGAGGCCGAAGGGATGCGGACGAAGTGCCCTTTTCTGGGGATGGGTCATCTTCGGAAACAGGAATTGGGGGAGGAGGGTCTTGGTGAATAGACGGATTAAGGCTCTGTGGGGGTGGTGAAGGGGTTGTATCGGAGTCGGAGGGTGGTGTGGTTGGAGGAGGAGGAGGGACCTGTTCTGAGGAAGAGGAGACATTGAAGAAATGGGCAAGGTCCTCCGTAGAGCCCGACCAACGGAAAAATTTAGAGAAATCATGACGGAAAGTAGTGGGTTTGTTGGCAGTGGGATGCAAAATAAGTGCCATACACTCAGGGTTTTGAGGGTGGTGTATGGGGGTTTTTGGAGAAGATGCCATGGTTGGGTAGGAGAGGATGAGGAAGATCAAAGGAGGCGGTTCAAAGAGAGGAAGGAGATGTGGGAGGAGGAAGGTGGGAAAAGGGTGGTCAAATATATGAGGAGAGAGAGATGTGAAAGGACGGGAGAGTTAAGGCATTGGTGAGAAAATGGGTGGTGGAGGGGAAGGGATCCGACGTTTCGTCAGGGAAGGAGGCGAAAGGACGGTTTGGGCGGCAAGGATGGGATTGTGCTGACAGGGTAATGATGAAACAAGTTGGATGTGCCTAGTTTAAATATTTTGCTCAATAATAAGTATAATTTTGCACAGCAAGTGTTACCTGGTGAATTTGACCTGTTCCAATCGTTGATGCATGTTGCAACAATACTCCGGCATATAGAACCACGTCCTCATGTTAACATCTACAAAATGAAGGGATATACATGAGATAACATAATTATCTAAAGTAGTCCAAAACTTATAAACCATATCATGATATTGTGAGGTAGTGGAGAAGGGTGTTATGTAATTTTGACCATCCCCAAGTCAAGCCTGATTTTTTCAAATCGTTCTCTACTAAGTGCCTTGGTAAAAATATCAGCAGTTTGATTTTCAGTGGGGCAGAACATGATCGAGACCAGCCCTTTGTCTACACAGTCACGAAGAAAGTGATGCCTTATGTCAATATGTTTGGTCCGTTTGTGTTGGACAGGATTCTTTGCAATGTTGATGGCGCTTGTATTGTCACACAAGATTGGAACTGTTCCAACATCGATTCCAAAATCGAGTAATTGTTGTTTAATCCAGAGTAATTGAGCACAACACGAACTTGCTGCTACGTATTCAGCTTCAGCTGTGGATAGTGCGACAGAGTTCTGCTTCTTGGTGGACCAGGAAACTAAACACGTTCCAATGAAGTGGGCCATACCAGATGTGCTTTTGCGATCCACGAGGTGACCAGCATAGTCAGCATCAGTGTATCCCATGAGATTGAAATTGCTACCTTTGGAGTACCATAACCCCAGATCAGAGGTGCCCTTGAGATATCGGAAGATTCTTTTCACCGCTTTGAGATGTGATTCTTTCGGATTGGCTTGAAAACGAGCACAAAGACCTACGCTAAAAACAATATCAGGTCTACTAGCAGTAAGATATAACAAGGAACCAATCATACCTCGATAGAGCTTTTGCTCAACAGTTGAACCTGTGTCATCTATCTCCAGCTTTGTGGCAGTGGCAATAGGCGTATCAGTTTCCTTGGCATCTTCTAGTTTGAACCTTTTGAGGAGTTCCTTCACATATTTACTTTGGTGAATCATAGTTCCAGAGGAGGTTTGTTTGAATTGAAGGCCCAAGAAAAAGTTCAGTTCTCCCATCATGCTCATTTCAAATTCTCCATTCATTAGTTTTACAAATTCTTGAGTCATGACCTCACTTGTGGACCCAAAAATGATGTCATCTACATAAACTTGAACAATGAGGAGATCAGGGCCTTGAGTTTTTAGGAATAAGGTATTATCAATTTTTCCTCTAGTGTGACCATGGTTGAGGAGAAACTTTGATAGCCTTTCATACCATGCTCGTGGGGCCTGTTTCAGTCCATACAAAGCCTTATCTAGTTTAAAGACGTAGTCAGGATGCTCCATACTCTCAAATCCCGGAGGTTGTTTCACATAGACTTCCTCTTTTAAGTATCCGTTTAAGAATGCACTTTTTACATCCATCTGATACAGTGTGATTTCTTTGAAGACGGCGAAGGCTATGAGGAGCCTAATGGCTTCAAGCCTTGCAACAGGTGCAAAGGTCTCATCATAGTCTATTCCTTCTTCCTGATTGTATCCTTGGACCACTAGTCTTGCCTTGTTCCTTGTAACTGTTCCATGTTCATCTAGTTTGTTTCGAAAGACCCACTTAGTGCCAATAATAGTTCTTCCTGCAGGTTTAGGTACTAAGTGCCATACTTTGCATCTTTCGAACTGATTAAGTTCCTCTTGCATGGCAAGAATCCATTTCTCATCTTGGAGGGCTTCCCCTATTCGTTTTGGTTCTATGAGTGAGACAAAGGCTTGAAAGGCACATAGGTTTCTTATTCCAGATCTTGTAGTGATTCCGGAAGTCAGGTCTGTGAGAAGGTTATCAAGAGGATGTGAGTCTTGATATTTGTAGTTTCTTATCACCAATCCCTGGTTCTGTTCATTTTGTGACTGGGCTGAGGAATTGGAGGTTGACTCTGCCTGTTGACTTTCGGATTCTACTGTTGTTCCCCCTGTCTGTAAGCTCTCGTCCTTTTCAGTAGGTGAAACAGGTACATTGACCTGTTCTATCGACCGGAGTTCACGTTCATCAGTATCCTGCAAGTTATCCTCAGGAACACAGAGAGTTTCGTCAAATTGGACATGTATACTTTCCTCAATACAATTTGTTCGTTTATTTAGGATTCTATAGGCCTTACTATGTAGAGAGTATCCTAAGAAAATTCCTTCATCACTCCTAGCATCAAATTTTTCTAAATTATCTTTACCATTGTTGTGAACATAGCATTTGCAACCAAAAGTTCTGAAGTGAGAGATGTTGGGTTTTCTTCCTTTGAGTAATTCATAGGGTGTTTTATTGAGCAAGGGTCTAAGCATACATCTGTTGAGTATGTAGACAGCAGTGTTTACTGCTTCAGCCCAGAGGTTTCTAGCTACATTGCTAGCTATCATCATTGTTCTTGCCATGTCCTCTATGGTTCTATTCTTTCTCTCTACTACTCCATTTTGTTGAGGGGTTCTTGGGGCAGAGAAGTTGTGATCAATACCAACTTTTGAACAAAACTCTAGGAATTTTATATTTTCAAATTCAGTTCCATGGTCTGATCTTATGGATTTTAGGGAAGTTTCTAATTTCTTCTCCAATTTTTTGATGAAAATTGAGAAGACATCAAAGGATTCATCTTTAGAGGCCAAGAAAAAGGTCCAGGTATATCTAGAGTAATCATCAACAATGACAAACATATATCTTTTACCTCCTCTGCTTTTTACCCTCATTGGTCCACATAAGTCCATATGGACCAGTTCCAAACACTTGGTTGTACTTACCTGGTTCTTTGATTTGAAGGATGTTCTAACCTGCTTCCCTTTAGCGCAAGCACTGCATACCTTTTCTCCTTTGAATCCGATTTTTGGTAACCCATCAACCATGTTCTTGGATGAGAGTGTATTTAGTTGTTTCAAGCTAGCATGTCCAAGTCGTTTGTGCCATAGCAATGGATCCTCTGTTATTGCACTGAGACATTTTAATTTCACTCCACCCATACCTATGATGTCGGCTTTGTATACATTCTTGTATCTCTTTGCTGTTAGGACCACTTCTTTTGTCTTTAGATTTTTGACCTTGCAACTATCAGAGGTGAAGATGACCTCGTTACCTTTGTCGCACAATTGAGAGATGCTTAGGAGATTGTGTTTTAGTCCGTCTACATGATAGACATCTTCTACAGCTTTGGATTCTTCTCGTCCAATCTTTCCAATGCCCACGACTGTCCCCTTCTTGCCATCGCCGAAGGAGACCTTTCCACCTTTTAATGGTGTTAGTGAAAGGAATTTGAGTCTGTCTCCCGTCATGTGTCTCGAACAAGCACTGTCCATATACCAATGCTTGCTTCCTTTCACTGTGGCCTGTAAAACAAATTAGGGGTTAGTTTTAGGAACCCAGACTAGCTTGGGTCCTTTCTTGTTATAGAAGGGATGAATAAGATTTCTTTTAGCCCATTGAGGCAACATGTTTTGTGATCTGTTCCTTCTGTTTACCCCAGTCTTACTTTTATGCATATGGGCAATGTTTCTGTTTCTGGCTTTACTAGCAATAGGACATTCAGTGGTTGGGTGCCCAGTTTTGCCACATAGATAGCATAAATCAGTGGAGGTGGTTCTTTCTTGAAAGAACCCTATTCCAGCTTTCTCATTATAATTTTTATTACCTAGATGGTTAACTATCCTAGAAGACTTGGTCCAACGGTTTGCCTTTTCTAGGTCTAGTTTTATGGTTGCTATTTCGTGATTTAGTCTTTTTACTTTTTCCTTTTCTTGAATTAAATCAACATTGCTGTTTTTAAGCTCAGTTTGTAAATTCTTAAGATTCAGATTAATTTCATTTGTCCTTTTATCAGCAGTAGTGAATTTTAAGACTTCTGTTTTCAGACTTAGTACGAGTGAATCAAGTTGTTTGACCTGTTTCTTTAAGTGGTCATTTATTTTATTGGCTTCATTCAAACCGTTCTTAATTTCGAGGTTTTCAAATTTTTGGTCTGAAAAGTCCTTAATTAACTGATATTTTTCACTTTCAATTTCTTGAAAATTGTCTATTAGTCCTTTCAAGAGAATGATAAGTTTGTCTTTTGTGAAACAGTGTAGTTTTGCTTTTAGCTCAGAAAAACTTACCTCAGGTTGAGTTTCATCCTCTGCGTCTGAGTCTTCAGCAGCCATGAGAGCAGTCTCATCAGCATCCTCAGTATCAGATTCTTCTATTTCTGATCCCCATGCAGCCATCATTGCATAGTTTTCCTTCTCCTTTTGTTTAGCAGCCTTTTCTTTGATTTCTTTTTCAGCCCTTTCTTTTCTCCACTCAATTTCCCATAGGGGACATTGTTTAATGTGATGATCAGTTTTACCACATTTAAAACATCCGGAGTTGCCTTTGTCATCGGACCACTTCCTGCTACCTGTGTCATCGGACCACTTCCTGTTACCTGTTTCTTTCTTATCCTTCCCTTTTCTGTTCCTTAGGAATTTTTTGAAATTCTTTGCAAGGAAGGCAATTTGGTCTTCCTCCATGTCTGATCCTTCGTCATCAGAGGTAACTTTTAGAGCCAGTGTCCTTTCATCCACCTTTGTTTGTTTCTTTGAATCTTCCATATTCATCTCATAGGTTCTGAGATTTCCAACTAGTTCGTTTAGAGTCATGGTTTCAATATCCTTTGCTTCCCTGATTGCAGTAACCTTGACATCCCACTTGGCTTTTGGGAGGATTCTAAGAACCTTGTCAACCTGTTCTTCAGGGGTGAGAGTCTTTCCCAGTGATGCTAACTCATTTATGAGCAGGGTAAGTCGAGCCATCATCTCGTTCAGTGTTTCATTCTCCTTCATCTTGAAGGTTTCATATTCAGTAAACAGCATGGCAACTCTGAATTTTCTAACCTGAGCAGTTCCCTCATGAGCAATAGTGAGGGCATCCCAAATCTCTTTGGCAGATGAGCAATTTGAAATTCTGTTATATTCTTCAGGTCCTAGACCACAGACCAATAGATTCTTGGCTTTGGCATTCTTTCTCATGGCTGTTAGATCGTCGGCATTGAATTCACTCCTTTCTTTTGGAACTAGTCTGCCTTCGACAGTTCGCGTGGGAATGGTTGGACCCATGATGATTCTATCCCAGAGTTCATAATCTTCTCCTTGGATAAAATCTTCCATTCGGGCCTTCCACCATGCGAAGTGTGTTCCGTTGAAGAGCGGGGGTCTAACGGCGGACTGTCCTTCTCCATGTCCAAGCGGTGGTGCGGTGTTCATGATGATCGTTTCTTAGGTATTAACCTTTAACAAGAAACCCTGCTCTGATACCACTTGTTAGAACTGCGCACCTTAACTTTGCCTACTCGTTTGGAACAGGTTTAGATGACCTGTTTCAATCGTACAGAATTAACGCTTTAGACACAGTGATTTTACGTGGAAACACCTAGCTCACGATAGGTGTAAAAACCACGACCTGTACCTCTACAGGAATTTCTCCAAATTTATTAAAATCAACGTGAGCCTTCAAAAGTTAATTACAACTTGTAATAACCTTACTTCTATACCTCCAACTACAAACTACTCACAATCCTCCCAAGGATTATGTTTCAACTTATCTTCTTGTTAACTCTAACTTGAAGATAAACTACTCTCAGTTATGAACTCTGAGATTTACAATTTTCCTATGAAACAAAAGAAAACCCTAGACTCGACTTTATTGGCCTTTCTTTATGCTTCGTATTTTTCTTTTTCTGCACGCCTTTGTTTGTGAATTGAATCTGGTTTTATAGCTGTAATAGATCTCCTTCTCCAACTTCTTTTCGAATTCCTTTTTCTGCTCCACCTCGCATGGTCTTTCCTTCTTTGTAATCTTTCTTCTTTTAGGAGTTTGAGTGAGATAATGTTCCTTGTTTTCCTCCTTATTCCTAGTGCCAGCTAATTTGCATTTATAATAGTAACTCGCGCTTCTTGCTGCTATGTCGTGTTGCACCTTTTATTTCTGTCCCGTCTTTCTATCCGTGGAATGAACCTGATGAGTTTACCTGTTTCATTTACCTGTTTCATTTATTTTGTTAATCATCAAAAGTCCTTGTCCCAACAAATATATTCTTCTCTCCAGTAATAAACACTTCTTTTATGCAAGAAAGTAAACTTCGAAAACAATCAGATTATATCCAAGCAGACTACTTCCTGATAATTTAGTAAGAACTTCAGAAAAAGATGTTACTGCTCGTCAGAAAGTAAGACTACTATACTATATCGTACAAATAGAGAGTAAAATTGATTTAACCAGCTTATCAACATCATCTAGTATTATAAATAGACAAATGATATATTTTCCAGAAAGCTATGAAAAATTAGTGTGTAGTACAACAAAGGTATCCACTTTCACTATTGCACAATTTTTACCACCTAAAGAATATTAATTCTTGTCATTTACGTCTTTAGCTTCACATTTATTTCTTTTTTCATAACCTAATTTTCTCGATTCCTCGATTCGATTATCATAGTATTACATGTGTTCAATCAGGAGGTCATTTTACTCCATAGAATTTTCAATATAATTGACATTTTCTTTTTGTGATGACCCTCTAGGTTATAATTTCTATGTTTTCGCGAATAATTTGTCAGTTTGAATATTTGAATAGCAACCTCGACCCATTTTTAAACGTATTGATACTATTAATTTGGTTGTTAGGTGACTTGTTGAGATTTATATAATTTTTCAAGTTACACGAAATATATAATTATAAAATGAGTTTTGTGATAATGGTATTGAAGCGAAATTTTTGACGGTTGCATTAACATTCACTTATATACCCCCATAATTTTACTCAAAATTTTAATCAAGTGCAAATAAATGTTTTTGAAAATTCCAATATAAAAAGAAAACAGGAAACACCAAAGAAAGCTTTTCAGTTCCTTTTAAAAAAAAATATTACCAAAAAATTGGATCCAAACCTAAAATAGAAAAATAATAAGCTAATTAAAATTGAAAATTTTCATCGAATCGTTAAACTTCAAGTTCATGAAAGACATGAAAAATTAAAACAACAATAACATAGCCCCACACTTTTTATTAGTACAATTTATTTAGCTTTTGGTACAATCATAGGATGCAGTGCTCGTCCCCGCTTTTTGCTTATATAATAGTTTATGATACAAGATGTATGATTTTAGCTTTTGTAATGAGTAAATACGTGATTATCCTTGAACTTTGGGGAATTGTATTACCTTTCTAAACAGCTTTCAACTAATATAATTTCATTCTTTTCGGACAAGTCCCAAATTTTTCTTAAAAAAGGAAGTGTACATGCACCAATTATTATTCAACATGTCTTAATCTAATTAAAATATGGCTTTTTATTTTTATTTTTATTTTTACTTTTTCTTTCTTTTTCCTTTTTCCTTTTTCCTCCCTCATACGTTTAGACTTCTTTTTATCCTTTTTACTTTAATTTTGACTTCATTTTAAATAAGTCATTTCACCTCTCACACCCACCCCTTACGTCCAAGCTGACTCCTCCCTCCCTCCATTTTCTTTTTTCCTCCTTTTTCTCCTCCTTCAATCAACTTTCCTTCTCTTTGCTAGAATTTCAAAGAAAAATCTTATAATTTTTTTTAAAAATTTTTTCATTGAGTATTTGATGATAACATCAATTATATTTTCATGAAAATTCAAAATTAGTTATTTTCATCAATTAATTTATCTTTTTTTCATATTACTTTAAAATTAGAAATGATAATTTTGTCTAAGGTTAAAAATGATAATTTTGTCACGATCTAAAAATAGACGTGATGACACTCATCCTATCCTTCCAAGAGAAGTCAACTTAAAACTCAATTAAAGTGATCAATGCAAAATAAAAATAAGGATGAAAAGTTAATAAGAATTAATAATGCAGACAATAAAATCAACTTAATTAAAATATCCCAAATCTGGTTATCATGTGCATAAGCCTCTAATGTATTTTCAAAAATTAAAAAAAAAACACAAGTCTTAAGTAACATTGTCTCTAGGAGTGAGAAGTCCACATGATCAACAACCACCTAACAATATCTCCACAAGAAGGCATGAACAAAAAGAAAAAAGAGAGTATCACGAAGATATGAGCTTGTAACTTACAGAAATGTAGAAGCAAGGGGTGAGTACCAAATATATGGTACCCACCAAGGAAATCCTAAATACAAAGTCAAGTAATATAAACAAAATAGGTATTGCTAACATTATGACTGAACCTTCACAACTACGACCTACATAAAAATCAGCCCATTCTAAAATTTCACAATATACATGGTATACTTATCTCCATCAAGTTAAAGCACAAAATTCTTCTTCTTTCTCAAGTTTCCAAATTTTGGGGTCCTACAATTGTATTACTTATCCTTATTATTCCTCCGTTCTTAATCATTCTCTCAAAAAACACAAAATTCTTTGAAGTCTATTCCTCTCCAAGGATCTCCATCGAGTTAAAGCTTGGGTTCTTTAAGGTTTCTAAATTATTCTTCTTTCTCATGTTTAAGATTTACTCAAGGTATATGAATATTCATCCATAGATTCTTTTCATCCATGGATCTCAAGTATTCTAGAGGTTTTCAATTTCATTTCTTCAAAATTTCAACTAGGATTTATGATTCTTCATTGGGCTATTTTGATTATGCATTTAGTCATCATTATCAATTTAACTATGTATGAGCTGATATTGATTACATAGTTTTAATATTTTTCAATCAAGTTCTTCTCAAAGTAATCTAGCATTTTCATGTAATTCATTATGATTTCTCTCAATTATGATTCAATTGATATTATTTTACATAATTATGCACGATTTCAAGTTGATTAATTGTAAACACATGCAAATTTTCCTAACATGAATTATGATCATGAGTTCATCATTGGCTTTATGCAAGTTTTACAAAATCAATGAATTGTGATTCCTGAAATCTCTTATGAAAGAATAAATGGTGGTGAGGTATTAGCCATGGATGCAAGGTATGATAAGTACAATCCTCACATTGATTGAATCAAAGTTTCAAAATTATATTCACCTAATCACGGATTCAAGATGTTGATATATACAATTCTTACATTGATTGGATCAAAGTTAATGAACTACTCTATTATGATAAGTTGATGAAATTAGATTGGTAATTATATATTGCTGTTCCTCATGATTTACCTATTGATTAATGAATACTACGACTCTGTTGGGATATGACTTAGCACTGAGACGGCTTGAGGTGGATTTTATTTCGGAAGTTCAAAAAGTAACCCATGGGAATTTTAGTAGCAACCTCTAGTCTCAAATTACGTGCCTCCATAGGTGTAAGGGCCCGGGTTTTCGAACCACTTTATCGGATCTCATAATAATGGTCCAGGAGAAAATTTGACCAAGTGTCGCTCCATGGGAGGCCCACACGACCAGTGTGAAGCCACACGGGTTGTGTGGCCTTAAGTGGAGAGGTACTTGGCCATAATTTCAATTACAAAAATTCAACAGAGAGTTTTGGACTAAGTGAGGGCACACAGCCACCCATACGGTTTGTGTGGTGTGGTACGGGCCGTGTGGCCCACTATATAGCTCGCAACGTGAAATTTTTCTAAGTACAAAATTATCATCTCGTAACTTTTTCGTGCAAGATTTTTTCTAAGTGTCGTCACACGGCTCTTGATACAACGTCACACGGGCCGTGTATCCGTCCATATGGCACCTTTTCGCTTCGAAAAAATTCTAAGTATTGAGCATCACAAAATTTGTTACCTCACGAGCACTGTTCACGGGTTGTGAAGTGTCTCATGGATCGTGTAAGTGCCAGTGAAGCCGTGATGGTCCATTTTCCATCCATTTCGTTAATGACTTTTATGTAATTACGACTTATTTTAATTGTGTTTTATGACCTTTTGCCTATCCTAGACCCCCTAAATCAACTAATACCCTTCTATTCTAATTCATTCTCATTAGAAACAATCTCACTCTAAAATCAATTCTTAAAAATCCTCTCTAAGTTCTTCTCTCAAGACTCAAGCTAGGGATTCAATTGGGGATTCGACTTCAAACTAGATTCTTTTCAAATTCACCTTCCTAATCAAGGTATATGTGATTGATTCTTGGTCACTTTCAACCAAGAAGACCCAAACTCTTTTAAATTAATTTTCATAAAATTTAGCTTACTTTAAATATAGGTTTTCATTAATTAATCTTATTAATCCAATTGAAGTATGTGTTGTACTTTATCTATGATTTTAATTTACTTTAATCCCTATAATGATGATTTACATTGAGTTATGAAGTTATGAACATGCATGTCCCCCTTTAAAGTCGATTTATGCATGAGTGATTTATATTATGATTTAGATATTAATTTAATTATAGATTTACTCAATTACATATTATAATACTGATTTTAGCTTGAATCTATATTATTCATGTTATTCTCACATCATGCATTGCATTTGCATTCATGAACATTGGTCTTTATGGAAATTATAAAGTGGGTTAAAACCAATTATATTTTATGAAATGATTTTGATAAAATTATGGTTATGACAAGAATGTGATCAAATACATGTCCATGATTATGGCTTTTGAGAATTTTGGGTGCTTGCACCATTCCGTATTTGTAATCGAGCTAGTCTTATATATGAATATTATAATTATGAACTATGATTTGGCATTTGAGCCTAAATGTTCATTGATCAGATTTGAAATGACTACTACCTTTTTGAAAGTATGTATATATACTATATGTATTCTCGTGGGATGTTGACTTAGCACCATGAATTGGGTGCGTTAGGGCTATCCCCAAGGGTCCTCTCCCTTTCCTCGAACTATGTGCCTAGCATATGTTATGAGAATCCTATCCAAAATGGGATATGTCCCCGTAAGGAAGGTTGCTTCATACGAAATGGGATATGTTCCTGTAAGGTGAAGTGTTATGATATGATATGAGAAATACTTTTCGAAATGAGATATGTTCCCATAAGGGGGTTGCTTTATACAAAATAGGATATGTTCCCGGAAGGTGAAGTATGGTTTACCTTTGGCAAGTAGACCACCTCTGTACCGGTGAGGGGATTTCATCAGGATTCCAAGTACTAGCTCACTTGGTCTTACACATGTCGGTTGAGGCCACATCCCCACTATATATGAACATCATTGCATCACATGCACCATAAATTTCATGGCATATCATATACTTCTTCCTTAGATATATAATGCTTTTTATATTATGTGCCCTTGTCATCTAACATTGAAATGAAGGTTTGATAAGTCACATGCATTGCACGCCCGCATACTTAGTACATTCAAACGTACTAACGCATACTCTATGCCTACATGATTTTACCATGTAGGGTCCGAGCGCTAAAACTATCCACCGTTTGATGAGTAGCTCAAATTTCGAAGGTCGAACTTGTGGTGAGTCCCATATTTCAAGGACAAGCCACCTTCCTCTATCTATGTTATCCTTTGTCTACTTTCTTATTTGAGGGTAAGCCCGGGACATGTCTTGGCCCCCGTTCCATCTTACGACTAGAGACATTTTTGGACATCTTGTAGACCCCCGTTGATTATATATATATATATATATGATATGTGATGTATTTGGAGTTTATGTTATTGGTTACCTTTTGGAAATGGCTATTATGGATCGATTACGGACATATATTATGTTTGCATGTTTGGTGTGGAAATGTGGAAGGTCCTAAGTCCCATTTGCCGCCATAGTGTGAGTCCTACTTACCCTCCCCTTAGTTCTTATATGCTATATGCTATGTGAATTCATGTAAATCCCTTTTCCCTTGATGTCCCTATAGCGTGAGTCCTACTTATGTAGTATTATGTGGTTATTGTTTGATTGCACTCCTGAACCAATGATGTGAATTTGGATACTTCGAGGCTTGTTTGGAGAATCTCGGGTTCTCATTCGTCGTGTCATATTTAGACCCCAGTCTCGGGTCATGATAAAAGATTGTATCAGAGCTAGCTTTACGAATGGTCCTCGGTGTCTAATATACTGTGTCCAGTAGGGTCCTATTCATGGGTGTGAAGTGCACCATGCCTATGAGTGGGAGGCTATGAAGACGTTCTAGGAATTGCCTCACTTCTTCATGCCTTATGTCGTTTTATGACTCGCATATTTGGTCTCTTCATCTAGACGGTGTCGTTGCTCTATTTTAGAAGATGCCTCGAGGAATACCCCTCCCACAAAGGCCAGCTCTGACTGATGAGGATCAGGCACCTCAAGAGCCTGAGGATGAACCCATCTCAAATGGTGAATTCTGTACAGCCTTTACCATGCTTGCCCAGGTGGTGACATCTCAGACAAGGCAGGCTAACCTACCACGGGATCATACACCAACTTCTAGGGTGAGAGATTTCACCCGGATGAATCCTCCAAAGTTCCATGGGTCGGAGGCTGATGAGGATGCTCAAGAGTTCATTTTTGAGATTATCAAGATATTGAACATTATAGGTGTTACTTCTGAGGAGAAGGCTGAATTGGCTGCCTACCAACTGAAAAATATAGCTCAGGTGTGGTATACCCAATGGTCTACGAAGAGGGTTTGCGGTGGTGATGTTAATTGGGAAGAGTTCGGACTTGAGTTCCTGGATCGCTTCTTCCCGCTTGAGCTTAGGGAAGCCAAGATGATTGAATTTATCAACCCCAAGCAAGGAGGTATGAGTGTGAGGGACTATGCCCTCAAATTCACAAAGCTCCTCAAGTATGCTCCGTCACTTGTGGTTGACACCCGTACAAGGATGCACAAGTTTGTTTCTGGTATCTCTGATTTGCTTATAAAAGAATGATGTACTGCTATGCTCATACAAGATATGGATATTTCTAGACTCATGGTGTATGCTGAACAAATCGAAGGGGAGAAACTCAAGGAGAGAAGGGCAAGGATCTTAAAAGATCCGTTTTGATGATGGATTCTCCAGTTTGCGGAGTGATGGCTTTGGTCGCTCCCAATAGGGCTAAGGTTCTGGTGTTCGGGTTGCTAATGCTCGGGTACCTCCTCCTAGGGCACCGATTGGCGGTGGACAGGGGTATCCTCTGTGTAACAAGTGTGGGAAGCCCTACACGGTTATTTGTTGGAGGGATTTGGGTGTTTGCTATAGGTATGGTGATAAAAACCACAAGGTTGCTGATTGTCCTAAGAGTGCTCGTAGAGGCCAAGGTAAGGTGGCTCAAGGCGGTCAAGGCCAACAAAGAGCTCTCCAACGTGTTGCCCTAAGGAACAATAGGTTCTATGTACTCCATGACCGCCAGGATATTAAGGAAGCTCTGGATGTCGTGACTGGTATGTTAAAAGTCTTTGATTTTGATGCTTATGTTTTGCTTGACTCGGGTGCAAATTTGGCTTTTGTGACTCCTCTGTTGGCTGTTAAATTTGGTTTGAATCCCAAGATTTTGAAGGATCCTTTCTCAGTTTATACTCCCGTGGGTGAATCTGTTATTTCACATAGAGTCTATCATGGTTGTCCGGTTTCTGTGTTGCACAAAGTTTTCCCATTTGACCTTGTGGAACTTGAGATGTTCGATTTTGACATGATTCTTGGGATGGATTGGTCGCATACATCATATGCCCGTATAGATTGTAGAAGCCAGAAGGTCAATTTCCAATCTCCCGGTGAGACTGTTCTTGGATGGATGGGTAGTGACTACTCTATTAAAGGTCACTTTATTTCCTACCACAAGGCTTGAAAAATGATATCCAAGGGGTACATTTATCATATTGTGAGGGTCAAGGATATGGAGTCCGAAGCACCTACTCTTGAGTCGGTTATTGTGGTGAATGAGTTTTTGGACGTGTTCCCCAAAGAAATGCCCGGTGTTCCTCCTAAAAGGGAAGTAGACTTCGGTATAGATCTTCTTTCAGATACTCAGCCTGTCTCCATTCCCCCTTATCATATGACGTCGACGGAGTTGAAAGATTTAGAAGAGCAATTGAAGGATTTGTTGGAGAAAAGCTTCATTAGGCCTAGTATATCGCCGTGGGGTGCTCCAGTGTTGTTTGTAAGAAAGAAGGATGGATCTCTTCGAATGTGTATTGATTATAGGCAGCTGAATAAAGTGACCATTAAGAATAAGTACCTGTTGCCCAGGATTGATGACTTGTTTGACCAGCTTCAAGGGGCTACTCATTTCTCAAAGATTGATCTTCGTTACGGGTATCATTAGTTGAAGGTTAGGGAGTGTGACATTCCCAAGACAACCTTTCAGACAAGGTATGGGCACTTTGAGTTTGTGGTGATGTAGTTCGGTTTAAACAATGCTCCAGTCCTATTCATGGATCTGATGAATCGGGTGATTAAGCCATTTCTTGACAGTTTTGTGGTCGTCTTCATTGACGACATTCTCATTTACTCCCGAAGTGAGCAGGAGCACGGGGATCATTTGAGAATGGTTCTACAAACCTTGAGAGAGAAGAAGTTGTATGCCAAGTTTAGTAAATGTGAATTTTGGTTCGATGAAGTGGATTTCCTTGGTCATATAGTGACTGGTGATGGTATCAAGGTTGATCCGAAGAAGATTGAGGCCATGAAGAATTGGCCTAGGCCATTGACTCCTTTGGATATTCTAAGCTTTCTAGGGTTGGGTGGATATTATAGAAGGTTCGTTGAATGGTTCTCATCTATTGTATCTCCATTGACTAAATTGACCCAAAAGAAGGCGAAGTTTGTGTGGTCAAATGAATGCGAATGGAGTTTACGCACCTTGAAGGATCGGCTTATGTTGGCTCCCGTCTTGACTTTACCAAATGGCTTGGAGGGATTCATGGTGTATTGTGATGCCTCACGGATTGGGTTGGGTTGAGTTCTTGTGCAACATGGTAAGGTAATAGCATATCCAACAAGGCAATTGGAGGTGCATGAACGTAATTACCCAACACATGATCTTGAGTTGGCGGCAGTAGTCTTTGCCTTGAAGATTTGGAGACACTATTTGCACGGGGTTCATGTTGATATGTTCACCGATCACAAGAGTTTGCACTATGTTTTCACCCAAAGGGATCTCAACTCTAGGCAAAGGAGATGGTTAGAACTCCTAAAGGATTATGACATGAGTGTTAAATATCAGCCCGGCAAGGCCAATGTTGTAGCTGATGCTCTTAGTAGGCTATCTATGGGAAATATGATGAATGTTGAAGAGGAAAGGAAGTAGTTAGCAAGGGATATTCACCGGTTGGCTAGGTTGGGTTTCAGGTTGGCCGACTCGAGCGATGATGGTATCCATGTTCAAAGTGGGGTAGAATCATCTGTGGTTGTTGATGTAAAAGCTAAGCAAGATTTAGACCCATCGTTTCTTGAATTGAAGAAGTTGGTTGCCGAAAAGGAGATCGAGGTGTTCTCCCAAGGGGGAGATTGTGAGACCCCGTGTTTCTCGTCTTCCATTATATAAATAATATGGCGTTATATAAGGCATATGTGATTTTTGCTAGCACCTAGGGATAATAATGCTGACAATAAGAGGTAATATCAAGGACTTAATGTTTCAAGTCAGAAGAATCCCCTAAATACACATTTGAGGTTAAAGAAATGGCTCGAGTGGCACCTCGCGCTTTTTGGAAGGTCTAAATTAGGTTTCACATTTCATATGGGACTAAAACTGTATAATTTGCTATTAATGAATTTTTAAAGTTATTTTAATAGCACAAAGGTCATACATTAAGTTTTGGAATCAAGAAAGTTGCAAGATAAAGGTTGGCCAAAGTTACCGTAAGTTTCTTTAAGAAATCCTTCTTAAACTTTGGGTCAAATGTATCAGGCCATATCTCCCAAAATATAAGAAGTTAAAAGGTCCATGACCTACCAAATTAAAGATCTATGAGTCTAGTTTGCAATGCATAATATCGCACATCAAACCAAAATCAGAATAAAAGGTTATGACAGTTTTCCTGTGACTGCTTGAGCAAGAAATCGGGTAATGGGCCGGGTCGACCCACCCTAATGTCGGCTAATTCGAGCTTTTTAAAGCTCAAATCAGTGCCATTTCGTCTCCAAACAGTTTATAAACTAAAGGAAAAGTTCCCTCAAGGTACCAAGGGGAATTTAGTAAGTTTTTCACATTTTTACCGTTAAAATTCGTCCTCGTGCCTAGAAATGTGTGCCTTACGCTTTGCAATTGTTTTCCCCTCTTATTAGCTGAGTTTGGGGCTATTTTTGGACTGTAAAAAATGGTGTTCTTGCTGGTTATTGTTAGTTTGCAGCTGTTGTATTCAGGTAATAATTTTTGGTCTCTTTTACAGTCATTTTTACAAAGTTTTTTGGGCATTTCCTCGCATCAATGCTCTTTGCTGAATCTAGTCATTAATGCTAAATTTTAGACTATTTATAGGTGTCTTTATGCTCATATATATAGTCGTTGCTAAGCTTAGGATGTAAGGAGCAACTCTCATGAAGAAACTTTGGGCAATAGGACGTCCGTTGGGAAGGTATGTTAAGGCTAAGCTTCGTCCGTCCTTTTAGAACGAAATCCAGGAAGTTTCTTAAAATATCAAATGCGATATCTTACTATTCTGTTACTAGAAAAACCTTCTGTGAAGGTCATTGGGATGGCAGTTGAGTTATTTTTATGATGGTGTGAGGTTGAAATTCCATTCGTTCGCTTAAACTAGACATTCAATATCTATATGTCATTTTGTTGGTTTTCCCGGCTACCTATTCATATGTTCGAGGTGTTTCTTTTCTTGGTGTAATGCTATTAAAATACATGTAGAATGTGAAGAGAATGTAGTATTCACAATTAGTCCTTCTTCCATGCAAAACTATAATTGAAGCACTTAACAAGTAATGTGTTGATTTCCAAAAATGTCTAACGTAATGCCCCTATTTCTACGATTAAGGCACTTGATCCTATTTAAGTAGTTTCTTTTACTAATTGACATGGGACCAAGTATAAGTATTTTGTACAACGCCTTTATGATTACTTTTAAAATTAAGGATTCTTTCTA
The DNA here is from genome assembly GCA_029948455.1 of Solanum rostratum. Taxonomy (NCBI): domain Eukaryota; kingdom Viridiplantae; phylum Streptophyta; class Magnoliopsida; order Solanales; family Solanaceae; genus Solanum; species Solanum rostratum. The sequence goes on from CM057055.1 coordinate 15,112,003, forward strand.
AATGCTGAGTGAAGTTGTCAAACTTATTCAAAACACATGTGAGATTTCACAAATCGGTGTACATGCTACGACAATGATTATGATACTATGAGAATAAGTGTACCATCAACAGACCCACTGCAGCTGTACCAGCGAAGTCAACCTAGAATATTCAGTCAGGTGTTTTCAATATGAGTACACTCGGAAATCGTCCTGCCCTCATCCTCTTGGGATGCAGCCTTACCCCCTCGTAATGAGACAAGATTGGCTAAATTTATGCTATGGCCTACTATGTGCATTTAAAATTCATATCATACATTGCACGTTTTGCATGAACTTCGAGCTATAATCAGAGGTATGGGGCCTATTTGCACAAATGAGTGTGTGTGTCTATATATATATATATATATATATATATATACACACACACACATATATATAGTGCAGATCGCCATAGGTTGGCAAATATGATGCCGGTTAGCTACCAGGAAGGACCATCATTTCTGGCATTTGGTTGGGTCTGTCATGCATTTGCATCTATATATATGTATTTATGACATGTGATACTCGAACATACCATGCATATTTGATCTCTAGGAGGTTGCTTATTGGCCATTAAGGCTACTTGAGTTTTGGTTACAGGTTGTATTTCTATTAACCTTTTTACAACAGTTATCTATGATTTTACTTCTGCCCAACATATTAGTACATGTTTATTCATACAAACATCCCTTTTCCTAGGGACGCTACATTTTATTTCGTGCGTGCAGGTTCAGGTAGGGGTTCTGATTTACCCCTCCACTAGGAGCCCCATTCTGCTGTGAGTTCGTAAGCTCCATCTCTTCCTAGAGCTTTCACAGGATGCTTACTTTTTGTTGTACAGTTGCGTATAGTCGGGGCCCTATCTCGGCAGTGTTAGTGTTTCTCTTAGAGGTTATTATGGACATGTTATTGTGGGTTAGTTCTTTTGTGCCTTTCAGTCTCCAGTCATCAAATTGGCATGTTTATATAGTGTGTGCCTGTAGTTCTGTTGTTGCAGCCTTGTCGGCTAGCTAGTACTCTATCGTTTTGGTTTACCTATCTTGATGTACATGATTTGCTGTTGACCCGGTCACGACCTAAAATATCTAGGTTTAGTCTCTCAGATGTTATGCTGCCTGATTTTCTTCAGATCCCTAGTTTAGTTCACTAACATGTTTAGTGGCTTACCCAACCAATAACAGTATCGGGTGCAAGTCGCGCCTCCTCTCTCTTTGGGGCATGACAAACATGGTTTCGTTGTAGGTCATGTAGCAAGGAGTCCACAATTCTATGTCTAATAGAGTCTTGCTTATGGGTGTGTGCACCACACTTATAATCAGGAGGCTACGAGGCATTTGGGGATCGTTACATTTCTTTCACTTATTAGATCGTGTTACCGATCAAAGCTATAGGAACATATGAAACCTATATCGTGTTATGTTGTTCTTATTTAATGGGCTGCCTACGCTCAGGAGATGGCACACATGAGATAAGTATGGATCCGAGAGAAGGTACCAATCATGTCTTGCCTGGTAAGGCGGATATGTTACCCGTTGAGGCACATAGGGAGTCTCCAATGCCCATAGTACCAGATTCACCAGCACCTGTTGGGGCCCAAGGAGATCTAGTACCCCAAGCCCCATTAGAAACTGGGGATCAGGGGATGAAGAAGGCTATTCAGCTACTAACTACTATGGTTTCTATTCATAAGAGACAACTAAAGGCTAAAGTAGACACCAGAAGGGATCAAACAGAAAGCTCAAAGGTATGCGAGTTTCTTCACTTGGCCCCTCCAATATTTACAGGGTCCAATCTCACTGAGGATCCACAGGACTTTATAGACCATATGTATAGAGTATTGAGGGTGATACATGCCTCTATCACTGAGGTAGTGGAGTTGGCTTCTTTTCGACTATGTGATGTCGCCATCTTGTGGTACGAGGCATGAGAGAGATCTAGAAGGGCCTGATGCTCTGCCAGCAGAGTGGGAGGACCTCTCTGAGGCATTTTTATCCCACTACTTACCACAGGAGGTGCGGGAGGCCCGTCTTGAACAGTTTATCAGTTTGAGGCAGGGGAAATGAGAGTAAGGGAGTGTAGCCCTAGGTTTAATTCTTTGGCTAGGCATGAACTAGATATTGTACGCACTATGAGTGCTAGAGTTCATCATTACGTGGATGGTTTGGGGGATTATTTGATCAGAAACAACAGGATAGCCTCTTTACAAGATGGTGTAGATATTTCTCATATTCAGGCTTTTGCTCAAACTATAGCGGACCTTTCTCATCAGACTCGGGATGCCCGTAAAGATAGGGATAAGAATAAGAGGGCTCATACTATGAGGTCTTATAGGGAGACACAGGGTGATTTTAGGCCCCCATTTCACTAATATCCACCTCCGTCAGCAGGTAGTTTCCCACCACAGATGCAGGGCCAACGATTTGATTGTTATATTCAAACAAGGCCGGGGCAAAGTAGGCCAACTTGATAGCCATCAACAAAAGCGTTCGGCACAAATGAGACAACCTACTCCCCCATGTACACAATGCAGTAAGCTTTATACTAGGCAGTGTAGAAAGGGTTTAAGTTCATGTTACGATTATAGGAAGACAAGACATTTTATTAGCAACTGGCCCTTTAGCCAGTCCCTACCGTGAATAAATTTCTGATAATATTCCTGGATAAGCTTCTAGGGATCCCCCGAAAGGGATTTCAATTTTGTTATAGATGTTCTTCGTGATATGCAGTCTATATCCATTCCTCCCTAAGGAATAACTCCTATTGAGCTAAGAAACTTGAAGGAATAGCTGAAGGGCTTGCTTGATAAGAACTTTATTAGGCCAAGCATATCTCCATGGGGTGCTCTAGTGTTCTTTGCTTGAAAAAAAGATGGCTCCTTACGGATGTGTATTGGTTACTAACAGCTAAATAAAGTCACTATCAAGAATAAGTATCCTTTTCTATGGATTGATGGTTTTTCAACGATCAACTTGTGACCCAAATAATACTAGCTACGAGTTAGGGATGCTGATATTCCAAAGCCAATGTTTAGGATGAGTCAGAAGCTAAGCATGCAAACCACTTGCGAGTTATATTACAGACTCCAAGACGATAAGTTATGTGTTGAATCCTCCAAATGTGAATTTTGGTTAACTTGTATAGATTTTTGTGACCATGTTATTACAGGCGATGGTATCATGGTCGATGGCCAGAAGATTGAAGTAGTAATGGCCTAACTGAGACCATTGAATCCGACCATGGTCCGTAGCTTTTGAGGCTTGGTAGGATATTATAGGAGGTTTGTTGAGGGATTCTTCTCTATCTCTGCACCACTAACAAAATTGACTTATAAAACAACTAAATTTTGATGGACTAAAGCATGCGAGTAGAGTTTTCAAGAATTAAAGAAAAGGCTTACCACCGCACCTAGTCTGGTTCTTCCAGATGGAACCAAAGGCCACAATGTATGTTGTGATGCCTCGAGAATTGGCCTTGGTTGTGTTCTTATGTAGCATGGTAGAATTATTGCATATGCTTCCAAACAGTTGCGAAAGCATGAACAAAATTATCCTACCCATGATCTTTAGCTCGCTGCGGTTGTATTTGCCCTAAAGATCTGGCGACATTATCTATATGAAGTTCAAGTTGATACTTTTACCAATCACTAGAGCCTTCAATATTTATTTAAACAGAATGAGTTGAACCTACAACGAAAAAGGTGGCTAGAATTACTAAAAGATTATGATGTTGACATTTTGTACCATCCCGGTAAAGCTAATGTTGTTGTTGATGCACTTAGCCGAAAGTCCATGGGAAGTCTAAGCCATGTTAAAGCTGATAAGGCTGACATGACAAAAGACCTATACCAGCAAGCTAGTTTGCGGATGCGATTGGTAGATACAGAGGATGGAGGTGTAATTGTTCAAAAGACAGCAGAATCTTCCATTGTTAATGAAGTAAAAGAGTGACAGCGCGCGGATCCTAAGCTTAGAACACTGAGAGAGAGCATTTCACAACAACAACATTCTTCATTTGAGCTAACTGGAGATGAAGTCCCTTAAGTACCAAGGCCACTTATGTGTGCCAGATATCGGAGGACTTCGTGCCAGGATTCTTTCTGAGGCCTACTATTTTAGATATTCAACCCACCCTGGAGCAACAAAAATGTATCGAGACCTTTGACAAATCTATTGGTGAAATGGCATGAAAAAGGATATTATAGAGATGCTAGCCCAATGTCCCAATTGCCAGCAAGTTAAAGTAGAAAATCAGAGACCTGGAGGCCGAGCTCAATATATTGAGCTTCCGCTATGGAAATGGGACATGATAAATATGGACTTCATCACTAGTTTGCCTCATACTCCATGCAGGTATGATTATATTTGGGTAATCATTGATAGGTTGACAAAATCAGCTCATTTCTTGCCAGTAAGAATGACATATTTAGCGAAGAATTATGCTAAGATATACATTCAAAAGATTATTTACCTTCATTGAGTTCCATTATCTATTATCTCTGATCGAGGGACTAAATTTATCGCATATTTTTGGAAGTCTTTTCAGAAGGGTCTGGGCATTCAGGTGTATCTTAGCACCGCTTTTTTCATCCGCAAACTGATAGAAAAGCAGAGCATAGCTTCCAAGCTAGTATTCAAATGGCTCCTTAGGGAGCACTATACGGGCGAAGATGTAGGTCACTGATTGATTAGTTTGCAGTTGGGGAGGAAAAGTTGCTAGACCCTAACCTAGTTAAAAAAACAATGGAAAAAAGATAAAAATTATTAGGGACTTACTGTAAAATGGCCCAGAATTGGCAGAAGTCTTATACAGATGTTTGACGAGGAGACTTAGAGTTTGATGTAGAAGATTGAGTTTTCTTGAAAGTATCACCCATGAAAGGTATCATGTCATTTGGGAAGAAAGGAAACTTCAGTCCTAGGTATGTTGGGTTGTATAGGATTATTCAAAAAATTAGCAAAGTAACATACAAGCTTAATTTTCCTTTAGAATTGAGAGCAGTCCCTCCATTGTTTTATGTATCTATGTTGCGGAAGTACATTAGAGATCCTTCGTGTATTACTCGCATTAAGGATACCCCCATTGCTGAAGACTCAACTTATGATAAGGTACCAATGACTATTTTAGATAGACAAATAAGAAAACTTTCGAAATGAAAAGTGGACTTCGTGAAAGTGTTGTGATAAAATAAAAATATTGAAGAAATAACTTGGGAAGCCAAAAAACGAAATCATGAGGAATCATCCCCAGCATTCCAAAACTGGTAGTTATCCCTTTTTTTCTAGTAACTTATGTTTTAAAGGATTTGGAGGTGTAATTTATATGTTTTGTCGCGAGATAGTTATACAAAACTTAGTAATTAGAGTTTTTGGAAGTTGATTTATGGTTTGCAAGGGTAATATATGTATCAAAAAAGAATAATATTTTAGTAGATGGTAATTCAACCAAGGGGTTGTCTTGACAGATTCGCGGACGAATGTTCTTAAGGGGCGGAGACTATGGGACTCCGTGTTTTTCATTTTCCATTATATAAATAGTGTGGCGTTATATAAGGCATATTTAAATTTTGCTAGAACCTAGGAATAATAAGGCTGACAATAAGAGGTAATATCAAGGACTTAATGTTTCAAGTTAAAGGAATCCCCAAAATACACATTCTGGGTTAAAGAAATGGCCCGAGTGGCACCTCGCCCTTTTTGGAAGGTTTAAATTAGGTTTCACATTTCAGATAGGACTAAAAGTGTATAATTTTATAATAATGAATTTTTAAAAGTAATTTTAATAGCACAAAGGTCATACATTAAGTTTTGGAATCAAGGAAGTTGCAAGATAAAGCTTGGCCAAAGCTACCATAAGTTTCTTTAAGAAATCCTTCTTAAATTTGGGTCAAATGTATCAGGTCATATCTCCCAAAATAGAAGGAGTTAGAAGGTCCATGACCTATCAAATTGAAGATCTATGAGTCTAATTTGCAATGCATACTACCGTGCATCAAACCAAACTCAGTATAAAAAGTTATGACATTTTTACTATGATTGCCCGAGCAGGAATCGGGTCGTGGGTTGGGTCGACCCACCTTAATGTCGGCTAATTTAAGCTTTTTATAGCTCAAATCAGATCTATTTCGTCCCTAAACAGTTCATAAACGGAAGAAAAAGTTCCCTAAAGGTATCAAAGGTATTTGAGCAAGTTTTTCACATTTTTACCATTAAAATTCGTCCCCGTGCCTAGAAATGCATGCCTTACACTTTGCAATTATTTTCCCCTCTTATTAGCTGAGTTTGGGGCCATTTTTGGACTGTAAAAAAATGGCGTTCTAGCTGGTTACTGTTAGTTTGCATCTGGTGTGTTTAGATAATAATTTTTGGGTTCTTTTTGGGTCATTTTTATGAAGTTTTACGGACATTTCCTCGCGTAAATGCTCTTTGCCGAATCTGATCATTAATGCTAAATTTTGGAATATTCATAGGTGTCTTTAAGCTGAGTATATACAGTTGTTGCAAAGCTTAGGACATAAGGAACAACTCTTGTGAAGAAACTTTGGGCAATAGGATGTCCGTTGGGAAGGTATGTTAAGGCTAAGCTCCATCCCTCCTTTTAGCACGAAATCTGGAAAGTTTCCCAAAATATCAAATGCGATATCTTACTATTCTATTGCTAGAAAGACCTTCTATGTAAGGCATTGAGATTGCAGTTGAGTTATTTTCATGATTGTATTAGTTTGAAATTTCATTCGTTCGCTTAAACTGGACATTAAATATCTATATATCATTTTGTCAGTATTCCCGGCTACCTATTCTTATGTTCGAGGTGTTTCTCTTCTTGGTGTAGTGCCAAATGTAGAATGTGAAGGAAATGTAGTATTCATAATCAGCCCTTCTTCCATACAAAACTATAATTGAAGCACTCAACAAGTAACACGTTGATTTCCAATAATATCTAACGTAATGCCCCTATTTCAACGACTAAGACACTTGATCCTATTTAAATAGTTTATTTTAAATAGGATATGTTCCTATAAGGGGGTTGCTTCTTACTAAATAAGATATATTCCCGTAAGGTGAAGTATGGTTTACCTTTGGCAAGTAGACCACCTCTGTACCGGTGAGGGGATTTCATCGGGATTCCAAGCACTTGTTCACTTGGTCTTACACATGTCGGTTGAGGTCACATCCCCGCTAAATATGAACATCATTGAATCTCATGCACCACAAATTTCATGGGATACCGTATACTTCTTCCTTGGATATGCACCACAAATTTCATGGGATACCGTATACTTCTTCCTTGGATATATAATTCTTTCTATATTATGTGCCCTTGTCATCTAACATTGAAATGCAGGTTTGATAAGTCATATGCATTGCACGCCCGCATACATAGTACATTCAAATGTACTAACTCATACTCAATGCGTACATGATTTTACCATATAGGGTCCGAGTGCTATGACTATCCACCTTTTGACGAGTAGCTCAAAATTTTGAAGGTCGAACTTGTGGTGAGTCCTATCTCCCAAGGACCATCCACCTTTCTCTATCTATGTTATCCTATGTCTACTTTCTTATTTGCGGGTGAGCCCGGTACATGTCTTTGCCCCCGTTCCATCTTACGACTAAAGACATTATTGGACATCTTGTAGACCCCCGTTGATTATATATATATATATATGCTATGTGATGTATTCAGAGTTTATGTTATTTGTTACCCTTTGGAAATGGCTATTATGGATCAATTACAGACATATGTTATGTTTGCATGTTTGGTGTGGAAATGTGGAAGGTCCCAAGTCCTATTTGTCCCCATAGCTTGAGTCCTACTTACCCGCCCCTTAGTTCTTATATGCTATGTGCTATGTGAATCCATGTAATCCATTTCCACTCGATGTCCCCATAGCGTGAGTCCTACGTACTCATCCCTTATTATTATATGGTTATTATTTGATTGCGCTCTCGATGTGAATTTGTATATTTCGAGGCTTGTTCGGGGACTCTCGGGTTCCTATTTGCCGTGTCATATCTAGACCCTAGTCTCAAGTTGTGACAATAGGTTTCCTTATGGCCTAGCTTGTGGATCCACGTATAGCTCATGATATTAAAGTTATTATCGTGGAGTGTATCTTAGAAAGTAGCCTCTCTTTTATCGATGTGAGAGTTATATCGAATATGATATTGTAGCTCATATGATCTTATTGTTGATTACAGTTGATATCTCATAAAATAACTAAAATTTACTTTCAAGTTATTTACTATTGCTTTTATGATGCATTGACCATCTCTTATAAGTTTATGATTTTTGTCTTTCATTTCAAATAATTCTTCATCTTACATCTTATGTTTCATGTTCTATACTATTGTAATTTTCATTGTACATATTGCTCACATACTTCGTACTTCAATGTTCTAACGCATAATTGTTTGACATACATTGTATCATAATGTAGGATCTTACGGTCCTTCTCATAATACTTGTGGCATACATTGTATCATAATGTAGGATCTAACGGTCCTTCTCATAATACTTGTGGCCTATCAACATAAGGATGTTGGCCAGATTTTATTTGATCAATGAAGAGTGAGAGAATTATAGGATCGGGTGCTGTTGCTTGGGAATAACTTAAGGAGGCTTTTATCGACTGCTTCTTTTTTTCTTGGGAAAAAGGAGGCTAAAATTTGAGAGTTTATCAATTTTAACCAAGGAGGAATGAGTATGAAGGAGTATGCTTTCGACTTCAAAAGTTATCAAAATATGCACCTTTTATGGTTACGGATGCTAGAGCTCAAATGAGCAAATTTATTTTAGGTGTATCGAACTTAGTGTTTAAAGAGTGCATGATCATTAAATTAATCAAGGATATGGACATCTCAAGAATCATGACACATGCCAAACTGATAGAAAATGAAAAGTTGAGGGAGAGACCAAGGGAGTCCAAGAGGACTCATGTTGATAGTGGTAGGTTTTCTCACCAAATATCTGGTGGTAGAAATAGTTATTTCCAACATAGACAACAATTATCTGATCATAGTTCATTGCATACTCTGAGCCGAAGTGTTGACTAAGATAGGGTGGCTCAACCTAAGTTTCAAGGAGGAGGTTTGGGTGGTCAAGGTACTCTTATATGCAAGAAGCGCACAAATAATCAAAGGGGTGAGTTTTTAGTAATCTTGGGAGTATGTTATATGTGTGACAAGCTTCATTATCATGCTATAGATTGTAGAGGTAGAGGTGGTTGACCTTAGGCTTAGATTTAGAATACTACAGGCTAACAAACTCAGTAGGATAATACATTAGGTTTGAGTAATAATATATGCCACAATAGGTTTTGTGCTTTTTAGGCCCAATAGAATATGCAGGATTCCATCTATAATAACTCATATGATGAAAAGTTAAACCCACAAAGAAAAGGAAAAAAAATGCAAAAATGACCTGTGGTGAAACAAGTCCACGGCACGGACTTTGGAGGCATTTTAAGTAGCAGAAATTTTGGAATTTTTTTTTAACCAGAAGAGTTCGTGCCATATCCACATCTTAGACATGGTCCAAACTAGTTCAAAAGTGATCCTTGAATTTTTCATAGAAAACTACTACCTTGAACCTAGTCTGCATTGTGGAACTAGGAGCCACATTACACTCGATTTTATTTTTTTAATTAAGGGCATTGCAGACTTTTTTTCTACCTATCCAGCTTTATACTATGGTGTTTTTGGATATTTTTACACATCTATAACCACCCAAATTCATCCAATTTCTCCTATTTTGTTTTAATTCATCTCCTACAAAACAATTCTCTCTAAGAAGGTGCATAAAGCTCCCATTGAGTATTACTCTATGGCTTTAAATTGCTCCATTCAATTTTAATTTTTTCTCAAGTAAATTATTCGAGGTATATGGTGTCCATCCATGGCTCTCTTTCACCTGTGGAGCCCATATAGTCATTGATTTTTTCAGCCAATTTCAAGTATGTATTTTTATGAGTTTTTAATTTCCATTTGATTTCTTGAATTATAATATATTTTATGATTATTTGTCTATTTTGACATGAATTGATGATTATCAAATGAAATTTACGAGTTTACCATGAATTCTCTACAATTCTATCCATGGGTCGTTACATGGATGATGGGTATTTTCAATTATGCTTAAGACCAATTTTAATTTACATGAATCAGGAACGCTTTGATATAAATTGGGTTATATTAAGGTTTTATCTAAATATCTCTCCAATTTCATCTTGGATTTATGAAAGTCAAAGTGAGTTCCTTTGACTATAGTATTGATTATATGATTCTTCTTAATTAAGAATGAATTCATTCCATTGTATTGATTTTGTATGATTTTAATCCAATTTAATGATATTGAATCAATTCTATGTGAACTAATATTTTCCCTAAATTTTACCACTAGTCATGGATGTGAATTTTACAAGTATTCAATCAAGCTTATGATAAGGGTGACCTAAGACCCTAATAATACTATATAGACGTAGGATATGTAATGATGGAAGACCAGCACCCATAGTTCATGAATCACATAAAAATGAGCTCTTCTATGAACAAGTTTCTATAGTTTGGATTAGTAGTTTATGATATTGCCTTTCCTACATGACAAAATTATAAAAACTATGAACTATGATTCATGATAGGCTTATGAATTCATGATAAGTACGATTTTATGACATATATTCCTTAGAAATTTTGACTTAGCAATGAGATGACTTTGATGTGGGGACTCGACCCAAGGGGTCCTTAGTAGCAATCTCTAGTCGCATAACTATATTGCCACCATAGGATCATTTACTAATATGGTCTAGCTAGTGGGTTCACATGTAGCACATGTTCATGACACCTACCTAGCGGGATACAATTCTATTTTGGCAAGTAGACTCCTTTCCTCTGATGTATCGACAGATATTGGGATTATGTGTAACAAATCACATGATTTTATTGTCAGTTATGGTTACTATCCCACATATGTATGGTTCTTTATGATAAAATCTTTGAATATTGGTAGACCTTACTTTTACTTTATCCTTTTTATGATTTACTTATGCATTGATCATTCTCATGTTTAATTATGCTTTTAAATTACATCTTTTATTATGATATTTACTTGGTCATGCACTACATAATTTAGGTTAATTATGTCATGCCCTAAGTCCCATTAAGGCGGACTGGCACCCGTTGCCAACAAGGCTCGGGAGAACCAACATATAACTATACACTTGCTATGAACATTTAAGAGGTTTCCATACTCAACTTGCTGTAAAAAGAAAGTAAACTGTATTAACCAGCCAAAAGTAAATGCATAAGATTACGCCATTGGAGCCACGATGTCTACAGAACACTACTTGACCACACTTCAATTTACATAGTCTACAAAGCCTCTAGGTAAGGAACAATATCTATATGGGTCGGGACAGGCCCCGCCTCATGACCAACTATACAATACAAAATATCAGCTCTAGACACACAAGTCCCGAAGCAACCTGGAGCTCAGTAATAGCAGCTGGAAATCCTGTACTCTTACTGGGGAGATCTAGTAGCTCCTGTACCTGCAGCATGAAATGCAGGTCCCCCGTAAGGGACATCAGTATGAGATAATGTACTAAATATGTAAGGCAGGAAATACTATATATGAAATAAGAACTCAAATGAAATCACACACTGGTGTATAAAGATAAAAGACCACCTTTAGTCATACTGTGGAATCATGTACTTTATGTCTTTTTATTACTTTGCCTTTCTTTACTGTATAATATGTGCACAATATATCATGTAAATGACCAGCTGAGTGTGTAAATCAATATTGGGATCGACCAATGCTGGGCTTTCCTTTCACTTCTGGGATACCCCCCATAATATGGGATCGACCCATGCTAGGTGATTCTTCCACCCCTGGGATACCACCCATCAGTAAACAACTTTGAGTTATCTTTCATTTACTTTCCAGATGATTCTTTTGGTGGTCATAATATTTAGAGTTGTAGGAATATAGACATGACATGTGACATATAAACAACCATACAAGATAATACCACAATGAAAAGAGAGTTACACAACTAATGAAATGTATAGGAGATTAAACAACACATGGACTTTATTCGGTAAAAAGGAACTCATGTATCTTTGGTATCCAAGTACGTATGCGGATTTAACAATGACTATGTATGGGAACATATGAACATGTTAAAGAGTGGAGACATAGTTATTAGTTATGTCGGAGTTGGTAAGTGCTTTTATGTACCAAGGAAGAACGTAGATTTCATGCCAAATAATAGGAAATCAAGTAGCCTTACATATCTCATTGTACTACATCGTTATTACCTTGGAGTAGTATCCTCTTCCTCTAAATACTTATCTACAATATAGTAGGTGATAAAACTAGTATTAGCAGCTAATAAACACATCTTGGTAATCCAATTTCACCCAAAAATAATATCCGTGCAGCAAGCTCAGAATTAGCAACCAAGGAGTATTCTTTCAACATTTCTACTCCTAATCGTATTTTCTAATACACATTCTCATATACATGTCTTATCTAGTTTGTTTTAGTCCCATAACAGTGTTACAACAGCTCATAAAGTACAACATACAACAACTCTACACAACACGCAAGTAGGCAACATAACATTATGTCCTTTCACTATATTTCGGGGTCAACCATTCCCAATCTGTTTCAATCCTTAACAAAACTTTTCTCAACATATCTACACACAAAAACAGTCCTAAAACATTCCAAAAACAGTCCCCAAGTAGATGGAAAACATGAGACAACAATTCCCAATATTCAGTCCACGAATTCTTACTAAGAGCGGAATTAAGGTATCATATAAGAAATCATTTTCGCAGAAGGTAAAAATGGTCAAGCAGCCTTCTTTCATCACTAAAGAACCAAGCCATGTTAAAAACACAAACATTACTTCATAATCCAGCCAACCAACAAGAGAAAAGCCTCTTAATAAATAAGAAAAGTGGACAATAATCTTTGGAACACATGCTGTCCCAAAATTCCTGCACAGGTGCAACCAATATACTCTTCATGTTTTTCATGGAAAACATATATCAAACCATAGGTATTTTTACTTACCTTAGACCTCAAGGATCAGGTGCTCTTCAAGAACCCTAGAGGTGTTCCTTGGCCGCTTTACAAAATGAAGAGAAAGCAAGGAGAAACTTGTAAAGAAATCTGATTTTTGGCTTTGAGAAAATGACTAAAAGTTGCTGGATTTTAACCCCTTCTAGAGGGCCACTTTTGGCCGACTATCTTTTGCATTTAAAGCCTTATTTTATTAAGGTGATGACGCAGCAACTTGTCCTTTTAACTTGGGCCTTATTGGACTTCAATTGGATGGGCTTTGCTACAAATATTTCTCTTTTACGCTCACTTAGTTTGGGCCCTATTTGTGAATTGAGTTGTGAATGTAATTTGGCCCTTTTCCTATTCATCTTAGGCTGACAATGTTGTCCCTTTATGATGCTAAACCATGGGCCCAAATGACATCCTTAACTCAGAGTTTATTCTTTATCGGACTTGAAAAAATTCGGTGTTGGGCCTCGTCTCCGCCTACTTAGCCTATTTAAGCTAAGTACATAGGTGACTCACCTGCTAACCTAAGTCTCACAAGCACCTCACTTCTTTCACTTCATTAAGGTCACTATCTCCTCAATTTGACTTAAAACTTATATAACTCGGTCATCTTGAGCGTTAGACGTAGATATAGTCCTTTAATATGAAATTCAAGCACTTTTAAGAATGTAAGCTGATTTGACCTCGCCATATCATGTTGCATATACATAGGACTAGTATATGTAAGATATGGGGTGTTAAAAATTATATTGCCTACACACTTAGTACATTCAAATGTATTAACACATACTTTTGCCTATATTATTTTATAATATAAGGGAGGACTTCATGTTGCATTTCACCTTACCTATGGTTAGTGAGTTTCTTTGAAGATTGATTGATTGGTGAGTCTTGATGATCTAAGGGTAAAGCTTTGATGTCTTAGTGATGGATCTAGGTTTGTTCATTTTTGAGAATGCTACTTACATTTTTCTCTTTGAGTATAGGTGATATAGGAACTTGTCTGAAGCCCCCACTATGTTGAGTAGTAGAGGCATGTCAGATTTTGTATGGAATCTATGATGTCTTCTTGATATTTGACACTTCCTTCTTATTGAAACATTTTGAGAATTGCTTTATGTTCCTCTTTTTGTAGATGTGTATTGATGTTTTACTTACCTATGTATGCCTATGATATTCTTAGAGACTTTATTGGGGTTTCTTTTGGAATCCTAGTATCCGTGTCACATCTATGGTCTAGCTTGCATCATGACAAACTTGGTATCAGAGCACAAAGTTTTAAAGTAAACTAGATATTTCAACATGCTGTGTCAAGTAGAGTCTTATTCATGCGTGTGAAACAACTACATCTATGAGTAAGAGGCTATGAGGCATTTTAGAAAAGTTTTCACTTCTTTTATGATCTATGTCATGCGATAGAGTGTACTCAAAGACTTCCTCCCTAATAATTGTTCTTTGCGATTTCAAAAAATGCATCTAAAAAGAGTTGTAATGCAATCAAGTGTTGATGGTAATGAGGTACAAGCCCTAAATAATATTCTAGCCGATCAAGTTACCAATGTAGAGTTTCGGACTGCCATCTCTATGTTAGCCCAAGCCATGACCAATCAAGTAAATAAAGTGGTTGTGGCTTATCCTAATGTGAAAATAATGGCTTCAACGGTTAGGAACTTTACAAGAATAAACCCGTTTAAGTTTCATGGGTCTAAGGTGGATGATAATCCACAAGACTTCATTAATGAGCTATATAAGATCATTTTTGGGGTTAACTTAAGTGAAAAAGGTAGAGTTAGTGGCCTATCAACTCAAAGGTATTACTTTATTATGGTACAATCAATGGAAGGCCAAAATAATTTAAGAGGGTCTCATAAGTTAGGCAAATTTGAATGTTGCATTTTTTGACCTCTTCTTTCATCTTAAATTAAGGAAGGCAAAAGTGTAGGAATTCATCAGTCTCAAACAATGAAATATGAGTATGAGGGAGTTTGCCTTTTTAAGTTAAAAAATATGTCAATGTATGCTATGATATCCTGTATGTCAAAAGGTCGAATTATGGAAAATAAGTGCAAGTGTAGTTTCTGGTGCACTAATGTACAAGCCCCATCTGCTGCCTGTGGTTAGCTTTATGGCTCATAGGGAGGCCTCATGGATGGGATGGAGACTTGGTAAAAATTCAAAAGTTTGGGGTTGGATATACGAAGGGTCCTTATAGTCTATAGATGGATCAATAAGTTACGGATGGTTGTCATGGATGAGGTTCAGAGAAGGGTATCACTAAGTTCAATGGGGCGAGACCCTTTATGGTCATGGTTTGGTTGATGGATCGTAGAGTGTGTTCATGGTTTGGGTTTAGAGAAGTGATAATGTTTCTACATATCCAATGAATCAATGAGGAATATATATGATCTCTAGAGAGAACTCTGGGCCATAAACTAAGGATCATAGATTCAAGGTTTAGGTTTCATGTTTTCGATGTTTGGAGTATAACCAGGATGAAACCCCTATCCACGAGTTGTAGATGGGAATATGGCCCATTGGGCAAGGTCGTTGTTTCCCCAGATAGTCTTTAATAAAGAGTATTTTTGGACTTTTTCTCACATCCTTAGCCCTAAACTACGTCATTTTGGTTCCTAAAACTACCCCTTTCCCTTTCATTCCAAATCATTCTCCCAAATATTAAGTCTCAAACTCCTAATTCTCTTAACGCTCCTTCAAGGCTCAAGCTAGAGTTCCAAATTTTTTCCTTCAAGCTCAAATTTCCTTCCATAGATTTTGTCCAAGGTATGTGGGTTTCATTCATGGGCACATTACACTCATGAAGCCCAAGTAATTTCACCTATTAGTTTACTTTCAAGCTATAGAATAATCACGGGGTTTGTAGTTTTACTTAAAGTACATGTATTATGATTCTATCTATCTTCATATTATGTATTTTCCTACGAATTGATGTTACTTTATGAGAATTGATGGTTTATAAGGTATTTTATGACATGCTATATAGGGCTTTGAATGTCCAGGATGGGATATTTAATGAACCATCCTAATCTATGAATTACATGATGTTGAAGGATATTCTCTTTCATTACTTGGTTTAAAGTCCAAATGCTTGAACCTACCTAGTTTCATTCTAGGTCCTAATGAAGTATGATTTGAGTGATAAGGGTTTCATCTAAATGTTTATGAATTTGAATATGGAAGCGGTTTCAAGGACTAAAAGAATGATTTGGTGAAAGGTTTTCTCAGCTAGATGATAGATTCCCTATGTTATAAGGATAAATCTCACATTTTGAATCCTTAAGGATCATGAGCTACTCTATGGATTTTGTTAATGCTATTGATCTTAAAGTTTATAAATGACTACTTTAATGTATTACTATTTTGTGATACTTGACTTAATACTGAATGAGTCTTGGATGGGAGTTGACTTAATCCCTTTACAAGCTCCTAGTTTCATAACTATGTTGCCAACCTATTGGATCCATATATGAATATAATGTTGATGATTGAATAATGTACCATCACAGAGTCTATCTTGCCTAAGTATCCTCCCCTTTCTCAAGTAGGAGTTACATTAGATTCCATGTTATAGCTCGTATGGTCTTAGTGTCAACTATAGTCCTTTCCCACATATGTATGATTCCTTAAGATATTTATGATGCTTCAATTATGGTTTAATTGAATTGATCATTCATCATTTCTTGTGGCCTTATTCTTTTTCATTATATGCGTATTGCTTATAATGATATTTATAGCTTTCTTCCATTACATTGGATTCCACATACTTAGTACATTTCAAGTACTAAAGCATACTCTATGCCTATACTATCTATCAATGTAAGGTTACATGATGCTCCTGCTTCTCACCCTCGCAGTTGACTTGAGTTGTTGTTGCAGACTTGTTGGCGAGTCTTCATTTTTTGGGGATAAGCCTATATCCTTTCTAGCTTGTTACATTTCAGACTTATAGACTCTATTTGTATTTCACTTGAGGGTGAGCTTTGGTTATATCTTATTCCCCGTTTAAGTCTAGTATATAGAGGTATTGTTGCACAAAAGGGTGAGTCTTATTGTTTGATGTTTTTATTCAATCATGTGTTATTTTCCTTAGTCTCTATCCATATGTTTATTCTTATACTTATTTTTCCATCACTTATGAGATGCTTCGATAAATGCTAAGAGGCCTAGGTGAGAGTCCCTCGGGGTCTTCATTTTCCATGTTATGCCTAGGGCCTAGCCTGAATCGTGACAATCTTGATATCAAAGCATGAGGTTTTGAAGTGTCTTAGGGAGTCTAACATACCACATCAAGTGGAGTCTTTTTCATGGTTGTGAAGTATGCCACATTTATTAATAGGAGGATATAGGGCATTTTTAGGAACATTCCTTTCTTTCAGGATATATGTAGTGCAATAAAATAAAATCCTAAAGGCCTTACTCTAATCCATAGCTTTTGCATTCAAGAACATGCGTCAAATTGGTCTGAATGGTGGACAAGACGGTGGCCTTCCCTCACTAGTTGATCATTACTCCAATATTGAAGAGTTCCATAACACCATTTGGCTATTGGCTCGAGCTAAGAAAAGAAGGGAGACTAAGAAATCCCAAATTGATGATGCCTAAGGAAAAGTTCTCTTTTCCCCATCAAAAGTGTGATAATAAGAACCAAGAGAGTGAATGGCTGGTAAGCTAGGTAACTATAAGTGTAGTGATGTGGGCCATAAGATGAGGGATTGTACAGTAGCTACTAGAAGAAGAAGAGACATTGATCGAGCTACTTTATGTAGTATGTTATAAATTTCTTTTGGTTTTAATAATTCTTAGTATGGATTGGTCGTATGTCTCTTGTGACACCATAGATTATGGAATTCGTAAGGTTAAATTCCAATTCTCTAATGAAGCTCTTCTTGAGTGGCAAGGTTAGGGGTGTCACTTTCGAGGTTCTTTCTATTGAGTCTGTTTTTGTTGTTAATAGTTTTTCCAATGAATTACCCGCTATTCCTCCTGAAAGGGAAATAGCCTTTGATATAGATCTTCTTCTCAATACCAAACCTGAATAACAAACCTACTTCTTTTTCCCCATATTGTATGGCTTTGACGGAATTGAAGGAGTTAAAGGAACAGTTGAAGAACTTGTTGGGAAAATGGTTTCATTAGGACAAGTAGATCTCTTTGGGGTGTTCCCATAATATTTGTATGGAGGAAGGATAGATTACTTTGGATATGTAATGACTACCGGTAATTAAATAAGGTTACCATAAAAACAATTATCTACTTTTGAGGATCGATGACTTGTTTCACCAATTGCAAGGGGCTAGTTTTTTTCTCCAAAATCGATCTCTGGTCCAGCTACCATCAACTGAGGGTAAGACAGTGTGACATTCCAAAGACATTCTTTTAGACAAGGTATGGTCACTCTGAATTCCTAGTTATGTCTTCTATGTTGACGAATGCTCCGACAGTGTTGATGGATCTAATGAATATGATTTTCAAGCCTTATCTTACATGTTTATAGTGCTGTTTGCTTTGATGATATGGAGACTATTTTTATGGGGTACATGTTGATGTGTTCACAAATCACAAGAGTTTACATTGTGTGTTTTTCCCAAGATACCCAAATTTAAGGCAAAGAAAATGGAATAAACTCCTAGAAGATTATGACATGAGTATGCTATATTATCCAGAAAAGTTAAAATGTTGTGGCCGATGAACTTAATACAGTATCATGGGAAGTATGGTTCATGTGGAGGATGGTGAAAGAGATGTGAGGACCCTCAAGTCAAGAGCTAAGAAAGTGCAGAAAAGTTGAGCTGGAAATGATCATGACTCATTTCAAAGAGCCAAGTACATGGGCGTAGTTCAAACCACGAGCCGCAGACTAGGCTCGTGGATGAGAGCCTCAGAAATTTCAAAATTTTTTATGTACAAAGTGATCTACGAAGACCATCTATGGCTTGTAGAAGGAAACATGGACTTTAGATTAGGTCATAGGTGTGACTTCCAATCATGAAAGATATTTATAGTTTCTGGAATGAAATCCATGACCAACAGGACTACCCACAGTCCCTTCCATAATCCATGATTAGCTTTTGTGAGTAGGGTTGAGAGAAGTAGAAATTTTACTAAGTGTGGAAGGACTCCATAAGACCATCCAAGACCCATGGATTAAAGTACGGTCCTTGGATAGGGTGTCGTGGTTTGGTCACTGGTAACTAGTCTCTGAAGATTAGAAAAGTAGAACAGGACGATGAGAACCATGACTCGTGGTTTATTCCACGACCTGTAACTAGCATCTCATAGTTCTTGTCCGACAATTTTAATGAAGGGTATTTATTTCATTTCTGTCAATCGTTAATCTAAACTATGTCATTTTTCTGACTTTTTAGGCCTCTAATCAGACTTAAAAGCCCTAAAATCCCCATTCCTTTTCATTCTCCCACTTTCTCACAAATTCTCTAAGGCAAATATCCTCTCCAGGAACAAGGCAAGAAGGCTAGGGTTTTCAAAGATCTCCACCATAACAAAAAGTTCCTTCTTCATAGGCTTTTGCAAGGTAAGCGAGTTGATTTATGGGTCTCCTTCCACCCATAAAATCCTTCATTGAAAGTATTTACCTTTTTTTAAGTCATTGATACTAGCATGCATGCTAATGTTGATTTCATGATTATACCTTTAATTTTACCATGTAATGTTACACCAAGTATTTTCATGAGTTTTTAGTCATGGGTGATGATGCCAATGAGTTGGTTTTTGAATGAAGATAATGTAATGCCCCATAAGTACGAGCTAGAGACTAAGGAAAAAAGCTAAATATGGTCACCGAAATGAAACCACGATACCTAAGTACAGTTCATGGTTTAGTTCATGAACTGTACAAAGGCCTTGTGGATTAGGGAATTATGGTTTGGGAAAATATAAATCCTAGAAGTGAAGTACGAGAAGGGTCTATTGGTTGTGAAGTGCCTTACGGTTCATAATAGTAGGTCGTAGATGGGAGTCTCAGACATGGAAGGAAATGTAAAATTTCTGGAAGTGACCTACGAGTTACCAACATGGTCCGTGGAACAATGTATGACCCATAGAATGCCTTCCTGGAATGGGTCCAAGAAAGTGAGAAAAATGACTAAGTATGAGAGGCTCTCCCAGTCTAACCACGAGCAGTAGATGAGGCGATGGCCTGTAGTGGTGGTTTCATAGCTTTTGAATTCGACAAATCAGTTTTAGGTATTTTAGGAAACGTTACCAGATGAGAAAGACATACGACCCGTGGGTTGACTTATGACCCATAAATGGGCTTTCATAGGATCGATCTGGCCAATTTTAGAAGGGTGTTTTTGTCATTTCTTCACATCCTAAATCCAATCCTACATTGTTTTGACTCCTAAACGCCCTATGTTAGTTTTTATACTACCCCACGCACCCCCATTCCTAAACTATCCTTTAAAACCTAAGTCCCAAATCCTTTCAACATCCCAAGGTCCTCCATTGAAGACAAGGCTAGGGTTTCAGGTTTTCTTTATCAAAATTCATGATTTCTTCCGTATATATATAGCCATGGTATGTAGGATTTATTTATGGAGCCCTTCCCTTCACAAAGCTTAAGTTCCTTAATCAATTTTAGTTTCAAGGTGTATGCATGTTGTGAAGCTTTGGAAGGGTTATTTAATGATATAATTTATGATGCATTTTTAGGTATATAAAGTATATTAATATCATATTATGGCCTATGATGAATGTTGAGTTGAAATTTGAGATTATTCTAGATAGGGTTTTGCAAGGGTCATGTTGGGTTGATTTGAATAATTCTAAATGTCTATATTCTATCTTATGTATGCATGCTATATATGTGAATTACATGATTTCAAGTCTTCGAGTATAAACCCCCAAGTTCGAGGCTTGAGCTATATAAAGGAATATATTATGAAAACAAGAGAGTCTTAGTCCATGCTATATAATGACATTAAGGTTCAAAATATTAAGAGTCATTATATATGTTATGGCTTCATGAGAGTACTATGAAACACATAGAAGTTACATGAAAGCTATGCATTATCGAAAGGGTCTTCTTTACGATGATGGTTTACAAGTTTGTGCATGTCATAACTATACTCTTGTCTATATATTATTTGTGACTAGACTAGTTGGAGTCATGAATGAATGAATGAGAGAAATATGAGTCCCTACCTAGCTATGATCATAGGACTAGGATGCCTGTTAGTAGAGGGATATGAGATAATGCTATCCGATAGTAGAGGCTTAGACAAGATTAGGAGCTATCCTTATGATAATGATTAATTTTCAAAATACTTATGGGATGGGCTAGTCGAATACCTATCCACTATTTTAAAAAGGGCTTATGGGATGAGTTAGTAGAATACCTCTCCACTGATGATTCTATGATGCATCCTTATGATTACTCCGGAGAGTTTTACTTAGCATCGAGTGGAATTTGGGAAGAATGCAGAAGCTCCCCATTAGAGAGGCATGAGACCATTAGAAGAATCTCATTGTCCCATAACTATGTGCCACCGTAGGAGATAGTAGTCACCCGCTAGTAGAGATTCATTTATACAACAACCAATAGTAGAGGTTACTCGATAGTAGACTTTAGTGGATCCATTTCGGTATGTTAGAAGTTCACCTTGGCAAGTGATCTCCCCCTTTCTTCTGGTGTAGGGGAAACATCGGGACTCCATGGTTTATCTCATATGGTTTATGTCAGTTAAAGGGTGTTCTTGCATATGCTCAAGTTCTCCCTATGACCCCAAGATGCCATCTTATGATTATTTATGATGGTTCGTTCATAATATGTCCAAGGTGTTTTTTTAAGGTTCATATGACTCATGGTTTCACAAGTTTAAATGGTTCCTTGCCTAAGTTTTTCTCATTTGTTACTCCCTAATGGTATTTATTTTAAAGGTATATGATTATGTTTTTAAGTATGTAAAGTGGTCTCCATTATGATTACTAATGTTTGTTTTATAATAAAATAGTCTTTCATGTAAAGTTATGCATTGTTCACCAAAGGATACTAAATAATTTACTTGTTCATAGCAACATATGTTTTCTCACTAACCTAAGTATATGTGCCTTATCATGCATCCAAGTGAGGGTAAGTAACTTATTGCTCATATGCATTATCTCATATCCAATGGCTAAAGTATGGTGTTAAAAGATCACCCGTATGTATGTCCTCTTCATACTTCAAAGATGTTTCTTCTTTGGTATATGATTGGAATCCATATATTTCATATATGTCCCAAGTTTATATGATCTCCTTTTTCATGACTATCTTCATCCGTGCACCTACTAAGTTCTTTCTAAAGTTGCCTTTGTTTGTTTAAATGATATTGACTTGATTATGACTTACAAATGCCCCTGAAAATGTATGATTTCCATATGCGATTTAGGACGAACGATCTTATCATTGTTTCCATGTCTTGCATTGCATACCTACATACCAGTACATTTAAAGTACCAATGCATACTTTGATGCCTATATGATTTAACCATGTAGGAATTGGCCTCTTTGATGTCCTCCACGTGGCTAGCTTTGGATCATTGATGAAGAGAGTTAGTGAGTCCTCCAGGGACAACATCCTAGTTTCTTTCTATATTGATGCACTTGGACATTATAATTTCCAATTGTATATTTCTTTCGCTGTGATTGTATTTAAGGGTGATCTTGAACATGTATTAGCCCCTGCCAACTTATGTTAGAGTTATTGTTGGACATATGCTATGGTTTTTTCTAGTTCTTTTAATTCATATTGGTTTAAACTTATGGCCCTTAGCCCTGTTTCTCCTTAGTTTTCTATATTATCTTTATGTCATTACCTATGAATGCTTAAGATATTTATGTTTCCTTGGATGAGGTGTTTTTGGGTATTGCATTTGCCGTATGATGACTAGGCCCCTTAGTCGGGTCATTACAAACTTGGTATAAGAGTATGAGGTTCTGAGATGGTCCTCGGAGTCCAACATACCTCCTCGAATATAGTCTTATTCATGGATGTGAAGTGCGCCACATCTATGCGTAGGAGGCTATAAGGCATTCAGGAGTATTCTCACTTCTTTCATGATCTATGTCATGCTTTAGATATGTTCTAAGATTCCCTTTATCTAATGGATCAAATTTTGCATTTTTCAAGATAATGCCTCCAAAAAGAATGCCTCAAGCTCCTTAAGACGAAGGAGTAACTCATGCAAAATTCGAGTCGCTCTCTCTATGTTGGCACAAATTGTGACCAACTAAGTCAACCAAGGAGCCTATGTTCTAATGCTCCTATTTTAGCTTTGAGCGTTAGACGCTTTGCTAGGATGAACCCTTCCAAGTTCTATGGATCAAAAGTGGAGGATGATGCTCTAGTGTTTATGGATGAAGTGCACTAGGTGTTAGCCGTTATGGGGGTGACTTTTGAAAAAAGGAAGAGTTAATAACCTTCTAATTAAAAAGGGTGGCTCAAGTATGGTACACTCAATGGTAAAGTGAGAGGAATTGAGATTGGTGCCATACATCTTTAGGAGAGTTCAAAGATGAATGCCTAGATCGCTTCTTCCCCTTGGAGTTGAGGGAAGACAAGATGCAAGAATTTAGCAACCTTAAGTAAGGGAATGTGAGTAAGAGGGAGTATTCCCTCAAGTTCACCCAACTATCCAAATATGCCCTTTCTTTGGTTGTCGACACCCATTCTAGGATGAGCAAATTGATGTCGGGTTATTCGATTCACTTGTTCAAGAGTGCCGGAACACCATGCTAAAAAAGAAAATGTATATTTCGAGGTTTATGGCTTATATAGAACAAATTTAGGATGAAAAGACAAGAAAGAGTGCAAGAGAATAAATGAGAACACATTTTGAGGAGGGTAAATCATCATCTACTAGGGCTTCGGAACCTAGTAGTAAGGGAGAGAGAAATCCCTGTCCTACTTGTAACAAGAGTGGTAGAATTCATTAAGGAGAGTGCATATGGGACAAGAAGGTTGCTTTGAGTGTAGTGAGTTGGGCATAGGAGGAGGGATTGCCTATTGGCCGCAAAGAAGGGAAGAGAAAGAGCTCGAAATGCTTTACCTGGTAAGTATGTGTTCCTTTAAAATATAGTAATGATTGATGTTAGATGGTTCCATAGTGATGATGCTATAGTTGATGTTTTTACAGTAAGTTCTTGCATTGAGGCGTTGGCTCGAAGTGGTAGTTTTCATGTTCCTCCTCATGCATCATTTATATTACCTATAACTTGTTGATTTTGGTACATGCATATTTATGAAGTTACTTCTTAATTAGAATCTTATGTGCTAAACATGTTATGTATGTATTTAAAATGATGTTTGATGTCAAAGATTTTAAAACCTTGCATGAAAGTGATATTGGACTTGAGTAGTTGAATTCATGATGGGTTGCTATGTATATATGTTCATTTACCTCTTATCGTTCTAGTTTGATTACATTTAGGGATGAATGTTCTCGGGGGGGGATATTATGACGCCTTGCAAGTTTTAGTTGGAGACTAAGTCAAAACTTTGAATATGGTCACTACAATGAAACTATAAGACCTAGGTATGGGTCGTGTTTTAGTTCATGGACCATACAAAGGCCTCGTGGATTATGGATTTTTGGTTTGGGAAAATTTAAATCCTAGAAATAAAGTATGCAAAAGGTCTACGTGTTATAAAATACCCTATGGGTCATAATAGTTGGTCGTAGATGGGAGTCTAAGACATGGAAGGAAATTTGGAGTTTCTAGAAGTGACCTACGAGTTACCAGCACAATCCGTGGAACAATGTACAACACATCCAATTCCTTCGTGGAATGGGTCCAAGAAAGACAAAAATAGCTAAGTATGGGAGGACTTTATGAGTCCAACCACGAGCTGTAGATTAGACTATTGCCCATAGAGGTGGTTTTGTAGTTTTGAGTTCAACAAATCCATTTCAAGGATTTCAGAAAAAGTTATCGACGAGCAGGACTTACGACCCGTGGGTTGATCTATGGCCCATAAATGTGCTTTTGTAGGATCGATCCAGCCAGTTTTAAAAAGTTTTTTTTTGTCATTTCTTCATATCCTAAATGCGATATTACATCATTTTGACTCCAAAAATATCCTATATCAGTTTTATACTACCCCATTTACCCCTATTCCTAGACTATCCTTCAAACCTAATAGTCCCAAATCCTCTCAGCCTCCCAAGGTCCTCCATTGAAGGCAACGCTAGGGTTTAGGGTTTTCTTCACCAAAGTGCATGATTTCTTCTGTAGATCTTCGTCCAAGGTATGTGGGTTTGATTTGTGGATCCCTTCCCTTCAGAAATCTCAAGTTTCTTATTCTATTTTGGGTTCAAGGTTTATGCATATTGTGAAGTTTCAGAAAATTGATTTTATCATATAGTTTGTGATGCATTCTTAATTATATGAAGTATATTAGCATCGTGTTATGGCCTATGACAAATATTAAGTTAAAATTCATGATTACTCTAGCTAGGGTTTTGTAAGGGTCATGTTGGGTTGATTTGGATAATTCTAATTGACTATTTTCTAGCTTGTGTATACATAATGTATATGTGAATTGCTTAATTTTATGTCTATGAGTATGAACCCCCAAGTCTGGGGCTTGAACTATATGAAGGAATATATTATGAAAAAAGCGAGTCTTAATCCATGCTATATAATGACATAAAGGTTCTAAATGTTAAAAGTCATTATTTATGTTATGACTTTATGAGAATACTATGAAACACATTGAAGTTATATAAAAGCTATGCATAATTGAAATGGTCATCTTTATGATCTTAGAGTGTACACGTTTGTGTATGTCATGACTATACTCTTGTCTCTATATTATTTGGGACTAGGCTCATTTGAGTTAAATGAATGAATGAGAGAAATGTGAGTCCCCACTAATCTATGATCATGAGACTAGGATGGCCCGTTAGTAGAGGGATATGAGATGATGCTAGCCGATAGTAGAGGCTTAGCCAAGGCATAGGAGCTATCCTTATGATGATGATTAATTTTCTAAATGTTTATGGGACGGGCTAGTTGAATACCTCTCCATTATTTCAAAAAGGGCTTATGGGACGGGTTAGTAGAATATCTCGTTGCTGATAATTCCATGATTATTCTATGAGTGTTTTACTTAGCATTGAGTGGACTTTGGGATGAGTGTGGAATCTCCCATTAGAAAGATATGAGACCGTTACTAGAATCCCATTGTCCTATAACTACGTGCCACCATAAGAAATAGGAGTCACTCACTAGTAGAAGTTGATTTCTAGACAAATCGATAATAGATGTTGCTTGATAGCAAGATTTAGTGGATCCACTTAGGCATCTTAGGAGGTCACTTTGACAAGGGATCTCCCCCTTTCTTCCAGTGTAGGGAAACATTGGGACCCCATGGTTTAGCTCACATAGTTTATGTCAGTTAAAATTTTTTCTCACATATGTTCGAGTGCTCCTCATGACCCTAAGATGCCATCTTATGATAACTTATGATCGTCCCTTCATATTGTCTCTAAGGTGTTTTTTTAAGGTTCATATGACTCATGGTTTCACAAGTTCAAATGGTTTCTTTACCTAAGTTATGCTCCTTTGTTACTTCCAAATGGTATTTCTCTTAAAGGTATATTATTATGTTTTTAAGTTGTAAAGTTGTCTCATTATGATTACTAATGTTTGTTTTATAATGAAAGAGTCTTCCAAGTAAAGTGATGCATTGTTCACCAAATGATACTAAATACTTTACTTGTTCATAACAACATGTGTATTTTCACTAACGTTAAGTATATGTGCCTTATCATGCATCCAAGTGAGAGTAAGTGCCTTATTTCTTATATGCATTATCTCATGTTCAATGACTAAAGTATGGTGTAAAAAAATCACCCGTATGTATCTCCTCCTCATACTTCAAAGATGTTTCTTCTATGGTATATGATTTGAATCCCTATATTTCATATATGTCCCAAGATTATATGATTTCCTTTTTCACGACTATCTTCATCCGTGCATCCTACTAAGTTCTTTCTAAAGTTGTTGTATGTTTAAATGATATTGGCTTGAATATGACTTACAAATGCCTTTGTGAATGTATGATTTCAACCTGAGATTTATCATGAACCATCTTATCCTTGTTTCCATGTCATGCATTGCATACCTAAATACTAGTACATTTAAAGTGATAATACATACTTCTATGCCTACATGATTTAATGATGTAGGAACCGATGCTCCTCGATATCCTCTAGGTGGCTAGCTTTGGATCACTGAAGATGAGAGTTGGTGAGTCCTGTAGTTCGGGGACAACATCCTAGTTTCGTTCTATATTGATGTACTTGGACATTTTAGCTTCCAGTTGTATATTTCTTTCTTATGATTGTATTTGAGGGTGAGTTTGAAGATGTCTTTCCCCCACCAAGTAATGTTAGAGGTATTGTTGGACATATGCTCTGGTTGTATCCAGTTCTTTTAATTTATTATGATTTATAATTGTGGCCCTTAGCCTCGTTTTCCTTTAGTTTTCTATGTTATCTTTATGTCATTTCCTATGCATGCTTAAGATATTTAAGATGGCTTGTATGAGATGCCTTTGGGTAGCTCATTCGCCGTTTGACAGCTAGGACCCTAGGTCGGGTCATTACAAATAGGTGGCCTATCAATACATGTTTGAAGAAACATATTACTCCTATGATGATGCATTATTCTTATAGTTTATGAGGTTTTACTAACTAATGATTTACCCCATTAAGTTGAAGTCAATCCTTGCATGTTATATGATGATAAGAAGGGCCTATAAGAATGGTTTTAAGTTGATGATTTGTCAAAGATATAAGCATGTCAATAATGCCCCTAATAATATTTATGATTGTCCCTAAGATGAAGGACAATTCTCACTTGGTGGTTTCTTAATTTTTGAGCTACTCTTGATATTGCTACGTATGATTGTAAATGTCATTATGTGACTAAGCCTATGTTTAAAGAATTTTGTGGGATGATTTAGCACTGAACGAGGCGGGGTTCGGTAAGGGAACCCTAGAAGCAACCCTTTGCCCCAATAACTATGTATCACCATTGGAGGCCTTGTAAGGTAGGCTAATGGATCCACATAAGATTATTATGATATATGATGATGCATGGTATGAGACGAAGTTCCACCCACCAAGTAGACTTCCCATGCTAACATAGTGTGTTATGTTAGATTCCATGTAGTAGCTCACATGGTGTTATATGTTGGCTATGGTCTATTCCTATAATATCTCTGATCAATGTCTTCATTCCATCAAATGTGTTTCAGTTATGTGTTGCCTCCATTCATATTGATCATTACTCCTTGTGCATGCTTAAGCTAAGGTTGATGTTTCCTTTGACATTCCATGTAATAAAGTCTCTAACTTATGAATGATGGCATTACAATTTCATATTTAAATCGCACCTCACATACTTAGTACGTTCCAAAAGTACTAACGTATTTTTCCTACATGATGTCACCACATAGAGACCAACGCTCCTCCTCCCCCAGTTTCTGGCTAGTTCTTCCGATCCTTTAAGACTAGTATTGTTAGAGTGACCCCTTAGTTCGGGACTCCACCTATTTTCCTTCTTGCTATTTATTTTTGGGCATGATGTATATTTTGGTTTTTAAACTGGAGGGTTACTTTTTTTATGTTCAAATTTGGAATCTTTTCAATTTGAGGGAAACCGACTGTTAACCAGTTCCCATTTATTCATCTTATAGATGGTATGTTTATGGACACTATGTATGTTTCGAGTTGTTTCATTTATTCAAAAGCTATCCCATCGACCCTATTTCATTTATTTTCGCAAAATAAATGAGCTTGTGTCTATGAATGCTCAATACATTAAGATGGCTTGGATGTGGTGCCTACATATATCTCATTCACTGTGTTATGACAAGGCCCTAGGATTGGATCATGACAAACTTGATATCAAGCCATGAAGGTGTTTAATGTTCCTCGGATATTCCAACATACCGCGAAAAGTAGAAACTTGTTCAAGGTTGTGAAGTGTGCCATAACCATGAATGAAAGGCTATGAGACATTTAGGAAAGTCTTGTCTTCTTCATTATTCATGTCGTGCCTTTAGAGTTGTCTAATGTTCTCCTATAACTAACAACGTTCTCCTTATTATTTCTAGATCATGCTTCCAAGTAGGGCTCCACAACGAAGGAACACACCGGAGCAACAAGCCTCTCCATTGCAACAAGATGACAGAGTATCTCACACAGAGTTTAGAGCCTCATTCACTATGCTAGGCTAAGCTTTGGATAATCAAGCCAATAGGGATATTTCTATTCCTCAAATTCCTACTCCTGCTATAGTATGAGACTTCATAATAATGAATCCGCCGGAACTCCATGGCCCTAAGGTAGAAGAGGATCCTATTGACTTCATAGATGAGGCTTATCTGATTGTGGCTGTGATGGGAGTTCCTTTGGAAGAGAAGGCTGAATTTGTGGCCTACAAGTAAAAGGGATGATGAAAATATGGTATGAGCAATGGGTGGAGGAAAGGGGTCAAGAAGCGGGTCCAATTGAATATGAGGAGTTCAAGGGTGCTTTCTTGGACCGGTTCATTCCACTCGAGTTGAGGGAGGCTAAGGTACAATTATCAACCTTAGGAAAGGGCACATGAGCATGACAGAGTATTCTGTCAAGTTCACCAGACTCTCTAAATATGCTTTTTTCATCGTAGCGGATCTAAGAGCTCGGATGAGTAAGTTCATATCTACTGTGTCGGACTTAGTGTCAAAGGAGGGCAAAATATCTATGTATGTGAAGAAGATGGACATCTCACGGTTGATGATGTACGTTAAACTAATCGAGAAGGAGAAGTTGAGGGAGAGAGAAAGGGAGTCCAAGAGGATCAGGTTGAGGGTGGGGGATAATCACATCAAAGGAGTGGAGGCCACAAGAAGTTCCAAGGTGGCCAAGAGTATACCAACACTCCTTCAACCCATCCATCAAGGACAAGGTGGTAGCTCCCAAACCGTAAACTCCTGATTGCCCCAAGTGTGGGAGGCCCCACAAGGGAGAGTGCTTGGGCGGTTCAAACGCATGCTTCAAGTATGGAAAGCCTGGGAACCATGAAAAGGATTGCGTAAATGGAGGCACAAGACCCCAAGGCAAGGTGGGAAAGTTCAAGGTACCCCAAGGACCAACCGATTCCATGCTCTTCATGGACCACAAGAAGTAGAAGTGGCCCTAAATGTTATTACTACTATGTTGAAAGTTTATTATTTTGATGCATATACATTGTTAGACCTAGGGGAAAATTTTTCATTTGTAACTCCTTTCCTTAAAAATAGATTCCATGCATGTCCTGAAATCCTTAATGAGCCTCATGAAGTGTGTATCCCTATAGGAGTGTCTATTTTTGGTTAAAGAGACTACAAAAATTGTCCTTTTTACATGTTGCATAAAGTATTCCCTTCCTATTTCATAGAATTATCTATGGATGACTTTGATATTATACTAAAGATGGATTGGTTGCATGCTTTTTATGTCTCCATAGATCGTCAAACTCGTAGAGTTAAGTTCCAATTTCCTAATGAGTCCATTCTTGAGTGAGAGGGTAGAAATTCTTCATTTAGAGGTTGGATTTGGTCCTTTCTAAAGGCCCATAAATTGATCTCAAAGTGATGCACATATCATCTAGTCCGGGTCTAAGATATCACTTATAATTTCCCTTTTCTTGAGTAGGTCCGCTTTATCAATGAATTCTCCGATGTATTTACGGATGAGTTATTGGGTGTTCCTCCCAAAAGAGAAATAGATTTTGGCATAGACCTCCTTATAGAATGGCTCCTACAAATTCGAAAGAATTAAAGGAACAATTAAGGGATTTATTGAAAAAAGGGGTTCATTCAACCAAGTAAGTCTCTGTGGGATGCACCAGTTTTCCTTGTAAGAAAGAAGGATGGGTCACACTGTATCTGAATAGACTATCAACAAGTTAAAAAAGTCACTGTTAAGAATAAATATCCACTTTCAAGAATAGATTACTTTTTTGACTAATTGCAGTAGGCTACGCATTTCTCCAAGGTTGATTTGGCACCCATATATCACCAACTAAGGGTAAGAGAGAGTTATATGGCTTTTCAGACTAGGTATAGTTCAATTTGAATTAGTGGTAATGTCTTTTAGTCTCACCAATGCACTGGCTATCTTTATAGACCTTATAAATAGGGTGTTCGAGCCCTACCTTGACATGTTCATAGTTGGATTCATTGATGATATCCTAATCTACTCCCGCAGTGAGGAATAACACATGGAGCACTTGAGGGTGGTGCCACAAACTTTGAGGGAGCAAAGGCATTTTGAAAAATTTAATAGGTGTGAATTTTGTCTAAGTGAGTTTGCCTTCCTTGAGCATATAGTGTCAAGTGATGGAATTAAGGTTGACCCTAAGAAGAAAAAAGTGGGAGGAATTAGCCAAGGCAATTGATTCCTAAGACATTAGGAGTTTCTTGGGCCTAGCCGAGTGCTATAGAAGGTTTGTGGACGATTTCTACTCTATTTCGTTGCTATAGCCAAGTTGACTCATAGGAAGGCAAAGTTTATGTGAATGGAAGAGTGTGAGAAGAGTTTCTAAACCTTGAAGGATCGGTTAACTTCATCCCCAATCTTGAACCTACCGAAAGGAAATGACGGGTTGGTTGTTTATTTTAATTCCTCAAGGATTATGTTGGGATGTGTGTTGATGCAACATGGTGAGGTAATTGCCTATGCTTCAAGACAATTGAAGGCACATGAGAAGAACTATCCCACATATGATCTTGAACTTGCGTTCATAGTATTTTCCTTGAAGTTAGACGTCACTACTCGTATGGGGTTCATGTAGATATCTTTACCGATCACAAGAGCTTTTAACATGTGTTCACCCAAGTATAGCTCAGCTTAAGGCAATGGAGGTTGTTAAAGCTTCTCAAGGACTATGATATGAGTGTGAAATACCATAGGAGAAAAGCCAATGTGGTAGCCAACTCCCTTATTAGATTTTCTATGGATAGTGTGTCTCATGTATAAGATGATAGAAAAAGGGAGTTAGCCAAAGAAGTCCATAAGTGACCAGATTGGGAATAAAGTTGAATGAATTCGGTAGTGGTGGTATGATAGTACTACATGGGTCCGAATCATCTATGATTGAGAATGTTAAGTCCAAGAAAGACCTTGATCCCACCTTTGTTGAATTGAAAGCCTTAGTGAAAGAAGAAAAGATAGAAGTTTCCTCACAAGGGAGGAAGATAGTGTACCTCAATATCGAGGGAGATTGTGTGTGCCAAACGATAATGAGTTGAGGAAGTTCATATTGCAAGAAGCTTATAATACTTTAATCTATTTATCTCCGTTCTAAAAGTTTTTATAGAAATTTGAGGGAGATCTATTGGTTGAACGGAATGAAGAAAGATATTACCAAGTCTGTGTCTGAGTATGCTGATTGGCGACAAGTTAAAGTTGAGCATCAAAAGCCGGATCTCCCTAGTGAAGATATTGATATACCTTCATGGAAGTGGGAAGAAGTCAATATGGACTTTGTAGTGTGGTTGCCTTTACTCCATATGGATGATAGTAGATAGTATGAGAAATCGACTCGCTTCTTACTGGTAAAACCAACATTTAGTGCCAAAGACTATGCTCTCTTATATAGCCGAGAATTGATGAAGTTGCTTGGGATTCCATTATCCATCATATCGGATCGTAGTGTCCAATTTACCTCTCATATTTGGAAATCTTTCCAAAGGGGTCTTGGTACTAGGGTGAAATTGAGTACTGCCTTCCATTCCCAAATCGATGGGCAAACCAACAGGATAATTTAAACACTAGAAGATATGTTAAGATTTTGCATGTGGGAGTTCAAGGGGAGTTGGGACGAGCATTTTTCTCTCATCGAGTGTGCCTATGATAATAGTTTCCATGCAAGCATCGAGATGGTACCATTTGAGGCATTGTATGGTAGATGATGTAGATCTCCTATTGGGTGATCTGAAGTTGGAGAGATAGACTTTCTAAGACCGAACTTAGTCATGGACGCAACAAAAAAAATGAGGAATTCATAAGGGAAAAGTTTAGAATGTCCCAAAGTTGCCAAAAGTCCTACTCCGATGTGAGGAGGAGGGACCTTGAGTTCAACCGTGTTGATTGGGTCTATTTGAAGGTTTCATTTGTGAAAGGTGTGATCCAATTTGGTAAAAAGGGGAAATTTAGCCCTAGGTATGTAGGGCCTTGCAAAGTGGTGAGAAGAATGAGCAAGGGGAATATGAGTTGGACTTACCTAAGGAAATAAATTTGATTCACTCAGTCTTTCATGTGTCAATGTTGAGAAAGTTCATAGGTGATGAAAACTCCATAGTTCCCTTGGAAGATGTAAACATTGAAGAAAACTTGAGTTATGAAGAAGCACCGGGTGAAATTCTATACTGGTAAGTGAAGAAGCTAAGGAAGTAGGAGGTTGCATCAATTAAAGTACTTAGGAGGAATCAACAAGTTGAGGGTGTGACATGGGAGGCGGAAGTGGACAAAATGAAGCCTTACCCGTATCTATTCCACTCTACATAAGCCTAAGTATTAAGTTCTTCTTGCCCAAAACCTCCATTACTTGGATTTTCATTTTTACATGATTCATACACTCATTTTCATGTTTATGGACTCTTTTGAGATATATTCTAATTATGGATTTTGGAATTACATGAAGAGATGTTTAGATTGTATTTCTTTCATGGATGCTGGGTTGATAACTAATGTTTAACTCCTTATAGCCTACGTTTAAGTATGTTTTGGGATGAATGCTCCCAGGGGAGATATTGTGAGGAACCTCAAGTTAGGATCCTAGAAAGTGCAGAAAAGTTCGGCTAGAGATGATCACGACTAATTTCACAAAGTCATATTCATGGCCAGGGGTTCAAACAATGAGACATAGATCAGGCTCGTGGATGAGATCCTCAAAAATGTGTAAATTTTCTATATACAACGTGATCTATGAACACCATCTACGACTTGTGGAAGGAAACAAAGGTGGTGAGTTTTAGAAATAAAGGGGAAAAATAGACTTGTACATAGTGTCCAACAATGCCTCTACATAGTCGAACTTGGCAGGGACTGACATATCCCTAGCTTATACTCTTGAAAGGTAAGGAATATTCTTTCAAAATAAAACAAGTAAGAACGTCAAATAAAACCAAGATTTTGATAGCCCTTGAACCATGAGTACTAATCAATCAAGAAAGTATTCAAACTCCAAAGCAAGCCAGTAGAATCTAAAGTTGGGTGAACATCCTCCCGTACATTTTGAAACAATGTAGGAAAAAGTATATGTTTGTACATTTTAATGTTCTAAGTATGTGAGAAAAGCAATGCATGGCATCATAATACGCATCAATCAAATTAAAAAAACATGCTAAGTAAATCATTCAAGCATGATTGTAATTCATGAACAAATGTTAATGCAATTTAGTAACCATAATGTAGTCATGTGAAAAATCATAAACACTATACTGATATTCTTGAGTCATTGTAAGAAAACACGTGATTTGTAAAATATTATGAGTCTTAATGAAAATCGTAATCATAGTAAGAGTCATACATCATCATCAAATGTATGATAAACCTTCAAGAAGTTCACAAGTATTATTGAGTATCATAAAATCTTATGCGAAATATCACTAATCATGGAAGGAGTTACCTTGAATATTGTGTGAGTTGCCATTACCTTACATAAACCTTGTGAGCTATAACATAGAGTCCCAATGTTACCCCTACACGAGATGAAAGGGGCAGACTTCTTGCCAAGGTAGACTCCTAAATGCCTATGTAGATCAACTAAGTTACATGAAGGATTGAGCCTGTACCATCGGTGACCCTTAAAGGAATTGACCCTCTACAATAGGTGATACTTTTGTTTATGGTGGCATGTAGTTATGAGGCAAATGAATTCTACTATGAGTCTCTTGCCACTTCTACCAGACATCTCCTTACTCCGAAAGTTCACTTTGCTAAGGAAACTCTCAATAGAATAGAAGTAATAAGTCATAAAGTTAATATCATGCAGGAGAGTCCATAACTACTAACCGTCCACCAAACATAGATGACAAACATAGAGTATCTCTTTAAACTAATGTAATGTAATTGTAAAACTTTCATCATTACATATTCATACTTAGGTAAGAAGGATCCACCATCATTCATTCTTGAAATAAATTTCATCATAAAAGCTCATTTCCTTCTTTTCATTGGACTTGCTTTAAACCTTTGAAAATACATAATCATAACAAAAAATTATCCTTGAAAAATATAGGCATATTTAGAGAATCATTTTAAAATGGTGCAATTGAAGTGAAACCATCCATAATCTTGTGAAATCATATTAGCTTCACCACTATTTAAAAGACCCATAAAGACACTTATAAATCCATACTTGAAAATAACGTAAGATATGGGTTCAGGTAATTCTTCATTAAATCACTCCATTTATGATAAATCATGCGTAATATTGGAGGATATATTTACTGAAAGCATAGCTAGATGAAACCATAGACACACTCATCAACCCTTGGTAGAAAGTAAGAAAATTTCACTTGGTGATTTTTTGTATAATTAGGCAAATAATCATAATTGAAATCACAACTCATGCAATTGAAAATTACATAATGAATTCCTTTTAAATACCTAGTTGAATTTCTTATGAAAAAAACCCCAATTATTTCAGCTCCATGGCTTAAAGGGCCCCACAGATGAATACCCACATATATTGATGATCAACCTAACAAAAACCTTGAGAATTGATGGTGAGACTTGTTGAAACCCTAGCTACTATAAGCTTCAACCTTGAAATTGTTTTTAGAAAAAGATAGTGTTAGGGAATTTAGTCTTTAGTGAATAATTTAGAATGGGGGTTGATTAATGTAGTATAGGGATGATTATTGTAACGACCCCCAATTTAGGAGCCTTAAGTACAGAAAAATTGGCCTAAAAAATAACTGAGAATCTGGTTTATGGGACCATATTTGGCAGGTAAGTTATTATATGACCTGTAGGATTGGTTCTTAAATTTAGTACTTCGGGAAAGGGAAATGTTTCCAAGTATAGAGTAACCCACATACCAAGTTATGACCCGTAGGATACCTTACGGCCCGCAGGATATCTTATGGCTCGTAGACAGGTTCGTGAGTGGGACCCCAGATATGAAGAAACTCTGAAGTTTTTAGGATGGTGACTTATGAGTTATTAGATGACCCATGGACTAGGATATGGCCCGTGGACTAGGATACGAGCCATATAAGGTTTTGTGGTATGAGGTCGAGATTAAAGAGAAAACTTGTCTAATTGTGGAACACTCTACTGGTCTAATCAAGACTCGTACTGTTATTCGTGGTTTTTAATTAAACAACGGTCAAATTTAAGGAATCTTAGGTGTGCCATCAAATGAAGGGACTTATATTTTGTAAGTCAATCCACGACCCATGATCAAGGTTCCGTAAGCTACTTTTGATAGTTTTTAATAAGGGACAATTTAGTCATTTCTCGTAAATCTATTTCTATACTACGTTATTTGGGGCAAGGAAAGGGAGATCTATATTAGTTTCTAGCCCTAGAAACACCCCTCATTCTTTCATTCATTCAATTCCAAATTTCTAAGATAGAACTCCCAATAACAAGGCTAGGATTTTCAAGCTTCTTCCCCAAAGGCTTCCATTCCGTTTCTCTCTAGTTCCTAAAGTATGTGAGTTGATTTATGGGTATCCTTTCACCAATTAAGTTCCCTAGTATGAAATTTACCTTTTCTTTATGTTCCCAATTCCAAGTGCATGCTTATGATGATATCACGATCCTTATGTTATTATATGATGCTCAGAAAGAGAATACTAATTTGCTAAGTAAATATATGCATATTTGGAGTATGATGTCGATTCCATGATAGTTTTTGATATGGTTAAGGTTTGATGATTTTGATGTTCCTTTTTAAGTAAATTTCCTAAGACTTATGTGATTTATGACTATTCCATGCATCCATTAAGCCCACCTTATTTTCAATCAAAGTTTCTCATGAATTATGACCATGAGTAGGGAATTTATGAAGAGCTTCAAAGTTAAATTTTGTCAAAGATATATGTAAGATGATTATTTCCCTAAAAGATACTTCAGATAGATTCTTAAGTTTGAGCCACTCCTATGGTTTCTACTTATGATTCTAAGAGTATGATTTAAAAGATTTCGTGGGATGACTTAGCATCGAGAGGACTAGAGACTAGGACTCATACCATCTGTTGAGGCATGATTCCTTGAAGTTAAATCTCAATGTCCCTAACTATGTGCCACCATATGAGCCTTATAGGTTACTCTAGTAGATCCACGTAGGCCCAAAAGTTAGGAAAGGTGCAACTGTAAAGTTAATAAGTTTTAGATATCTACATTGCCAAGTAGGTTGCCCTTTTTCCAATGGAAGAAGCGCATTGGCCTTTTACCAATGGAAGGAGTTCATTGGATTCCACATGGTAGCTCACATGGACTTACTGCCCATTATGATTCATTCCCACAGGTTTATATGATCTTATGACATGTATTCACTTTATGTGTTTTCTTATGTATCGACTCATATTGGCCTGAGCCTTATTCTTTATGCATGCTTAAGCTTATCTCATGATTCTTTATCATTCTTTCTTTATATATATATATATATATATATATATATATATATATATAATGTTTAATCATGATGGCATTACAAGTTTATCCTTGCATTGAATCTCACATACTTAGTACATTCAAATATACTAATGAATATTTGCCTGCATGATTTGACCATGTAGGGACGGGTACTCCCCCACCGGCTCATAACAAGTAGTTGACGTTTACCACTAACTTATTATTTTGGTAAGTGCCTAATTTCAAGACCCCACCTATTTTTCACTTTATTTTGTACTTTTGTTTTTAGACAATGTATTTATGGCCCTTCTGAGGCTTTTACTTTTTATGTTGTCTATTACGGATGTTCCTTCTATTTCGATGAAAATCAAACGTACTAGTTCCGTTCAATATATATTAGTGGTATGCTTATGGACAAATGATCTTTTTTTATTTCTCTGATCTTACAATTCCTTCATTGTATAAAATGTCCCATAGCCCGTTCCCTTATAGTTTCTGTAGTATGTTTCCATTTAATGCCTATGAATTCTTGAGATGCTTAGATTGTTTGTGTGAGATGTCTTCGAGTATCTCATTCGT
Organism: Solanum rostratum; assembly: GCA_029948455.1. Lineage (NCBI taxonomy): Eukaryota > Viridiplantae > Streptophyta > Magnoliopsida > Solanales > Solanaceae > Solanum > Solanum rostratum. Next base: position 15,150,334 of record CM057055.1, read on the forward strand.
TCTATGAAGACTAGGCCAATAGGTCGGGTCATTACAAACTTGCTATCAGAGGACGAGCTTTTAAAATGTTCCTCGAATATCCATGAATACCCTTTAGCGTAGAGTCTTGTTCAATGTTATAAGGCATGCGACAATATTGAATGAGAGGCTATGAGACAGATTAGGAAAGTCATCCTTTCTTTCTCATTCAATGTTATGCCTTAGAATTGAGTAAGGTTTTTCGCTAATGAATGACATGCTTCTATTTCTTTCTAGATCATGCCACCCCGAAGAGTTCCCACTAACGAGGCACTTAGGAATAATATGTCCCTCTACTCCAATAGGATGAAGGAATGTCTTATACAGAGTTTAGAGCTACTTTCATGGTGTTGGCCCAATCGTTGGCTAATCAAGAAAATATGGAGATAGCGTTACCTCCCCAATTGCCTACCTCGGCTACCAAAGTCTGTAATTTCATGCAGATGAAATTACCTAAATTCCATGGGCCGAAGGTGGATGAGGACCTTACTGAGTTTATTGAAGAGGCCTATCAAGTTGCGGTACTAATGGGTGTTCTATTTGAGGACAAAGCCGAGTTGGTGGCTTACCAACTAACAAGAGTCGCTAAGATTTGGTATGAGCACTGGGCTGATGAGAGAGGCCAAGGAGTGGGTACCACTGTTTGGGAGGAATTCAAGTGTGCCTTCCAAAATCGATATTTCCCCATTGAGCTTAGGAAGGTGAAGGTCCTAATATTCATCAACTTAAAGCAAGGGAGCATGAGTTTGAGGGAGTACACTCTCAAGTTCACCGAATCATCCAAGTATGTTTCATTCATGGTCGTAGATATGAAAGGCTCACATGAGCAAATTTATTTCAGGTGTCCCTGAGGTGGTCTCCAAAAAATGCAAGACGAAAATGTTAGTCAAAGAGATGGAAATTTCCCGTCTATTGACTTATGTCGATTAAATTGAAGAGGAGAAGCTTTGAGGAAGGGTAAAGGAGTCCAAGCAGGTTCGTGTAGATGGTGGGAACTATTCTCATCAAAGTGGTGGCTCTGAATCTCAAGGTGGCCCAAGGCAAGGACCCATAAAGAGTCATCTATCTTTGAAGGACAATGGGGTTGCCCTAAAGCCCCAAAGTGCTAATTGCCACGCGTGTGGAAGACCCCATAAAGGGGAATGCTTAGCAGGGTCCAATGCTTGGTTTACTTGTGGAGATCCCGGCCACCTTGCTAAGGATTCTAGAAGTGGAGGCACCAAACCCCAGGTCCAAAGGGGTCAAGCTCAAGGTTCCCCAAGGGCCAACCAATTCTATGCCCTTCACAGTCGTCAAGAGGTTAGGGGAGCCCAGATGTGGTCACCTATATATTATGAGTTTATGATTATTATGTGTATGCACTTTTAGATCCGGGAAAAAATTCGTCCTTTGTAACCCTATCCTCTGTATATAAGTTTCATGTATGTCGTGAAGTCCTCCATGAGCTTTATGAGGTGAGTAACATCGTGGGTGAGTCTATCATAGCTTGAAGTTTCTATTGGGGTTGTCCAATTTCTATATTACATAAGGTAATCCCATGTGACTTAGTTGACCTCTCCATGGTAGACTTTGATGTAATCTTGGGGATGGATTTGTTGCATGCCTCCTATGCCTCTATTGATTGTCAAGCCCATAAGGTTAAATTCTAATTCTCTAATGGGTCGTTCTTGAATGGGAGGGAAGCAACTCTTCATGTTAGGATCAATTCATTTATTTTGTTAAGGGCTGCAAGATGATTTATAAAGGGTATATCTACCTATTAGTGAGGGTCAAAGATGTCTATTCTAAAGTTCCTTCTCTTGAGGCAGTCGCTGTTGTAAGTGAGTTGCCTGATGTCTTTCCAGATGAGTTACTGTGTGTCCTCCTGAAAGGGAGATAGACTTTGGTATAGATCTTTTGCTTGAGACTCAGCCTATCTCAATCCCTTCTTATAAAATGGCTCCTACAGAGTTGAAGGAGCAAGTGAAGGACTTATTCAAAAAGGGTTTTATCAATAGTTGGTCAACATGGGGTGCCCCAGTGTTATTTGTAAGAAATAAGGATGAGCCACTCTATATGTTCATTGATTACCGACAGCTCAATAAGCCCACCATCAAGAATAAGTATGTATTTTCCAAGGATAGATGATTTGTTTGATCAACTTGAATGGGTCACTCATTTCACTAGGATTAACTCGAGAACTGGTTATCACCGATTGAGGGTGAGAGAAAGAGATATCCCTAAGATGGCATTCCGAACCTGGTACAATCATTCAAATTTTTGGTGATGTCATTTGTTCTCACTAATACACCAAGGATATTTATAGACCTCAGGAACACGGTTTTCAAGAATTACCTCAACATGTTCGTTGTTGTGTTTAGTGATGATATTATTATCTATTCTTGATGTAATCAAGAGCACATGGAGCATTTAAGGGTAGTATTGTAGACCCTGAGGGAACAAAATCTCTATGCAAAATTTGGCAGGTGTGAGTTTTGGCTAGAGAAGGTTGCCTTCCTTGGGCATGTGGTGCCTAGAAATGGTATCAAACTTGATGAAAATACAGTGGCAGTAAGGAACTGACCATGGACCTTAACTCCTACTAACATAAAGAGTTTCCTAGGTATAGCCAGTTACTATAGATGGTTTGTACAAGACTTCTTCATAGTTTACTCTTTACTCAATAATCTAACTCAGAAGAAGGCTAAGTTTGTATGGGTAGATGAATGGGAGAAGAGTTTCCAGAACTAAAGGGATCGGTTGATTTCATCCCCTATATTAACGTTGCCAGCATGAAATGATGGGTTCATTATGTATTGTGATGTATTAAGGATTGGGTTTGGTTGTGTGCTAATGCAAAGTAGTAAGGTGATTGCCCAGGCTTCAAGGCAATTGAAAGTGAATTAGAAGAATTACTTGACTTATGATCTTGAGCTCGCGACGATAGTGTTTTCCTTAAAGATTTTGCAACATTACGTATATGGAGTCCATGTGGATGTTTTCACTGACCACAAGAGTCTCCAACACTTGTTCATCTAGAAGGATCTCAACTTGAGGCAACACATGTGGTTAGAGCTACTCAAGGATTATGATATAAGTGTGTAGTACAACCCTGGAAAAGCCAATATGGTAGCTGTAACCTTAGTGGGGGTTTTATGGGTAGCGTGACCCATATAAAAGTTGATGGAAAAAGGGAGTTGGCTAAAGATGTTCATAAGTTGGCGAGACTGTGAGTAAGATTGAGTGAATTCGGAAGTAGTGGCATAGTAGTTCTTCATTGGTCATCATATTCTTTGATTGATAAGGTTAACACCAAGCAATATCTTGGTCCCACCTGGGTTGAGTTTAAAATCTTAGTGGAAGATGGAAAAGTAGAGGTCTTCTCACAAGGGGGAGATGGTGCACTCTAATATCAAGAGAGCTTGTTTGTACCTAGTGATGGTGAGTTGAAGAAGTTGGTTATGCAAGAAACCCATAATTCTTCAATATCCATTCATCCTGGAACTACCAAGTTTTATAGAGACTTGAGAGAGATTTATTGGTGGAATGGCATGAAGAAGGACATTGCTCAATTAATCTCCAAGTGTACCAACTGCTAGCCGGTCAAAGTTGAACACCAAAGGTCGGGTGTCCTAACTCAAGACATTGATATTCCTACTTGAAAGTGGGAAAATGTTAACATGGACTGTGTAGTTAGGTTGCCAAAGACTAAAAAATGTTTTGACTCCATATGGGTGATAATTGATTGCATGATGACATCAACTCATTTCTTGCTAGTTAAAACTACAATCGGTGCTGAGGACTATGGCCACTTGCATATCCAAGAGTTAGTGAGGTTGCATGGTATTCCGTTATCCATCATATTAAATTGTATAGTTCAATTCATTTATCACTTTTGGGAGTCCTTCCAAAGAGGACTTGGCACTAGAATGAAGTTCAGTATGAGTTTTCATCGTCAAAACAATGGGCAAGCCGAAAGGACTATTCAAACACTATAAGATATGTTGAGAGATTGCATGTTGGAATTCAAAGAAATTTGGAATGAAAATTTTCCATTTATCGAGTTTTCCTACAATAATAGCTTTCATGCAAGTATTGGGATCGCACTATTTGAGTGTTATATGGTAGGCGACGTAGATCACCCATCGGGTGGTTCGAGGTTAGTGAGGTGGAATTAATAGGACCAGACTTGGTGATGAATGATATGGAGAAAAATTAAAAGCATAAGGGAGATGTTACAAACAAGCCAAAGCTGATGAAAGTCCTACTCTGATGTAAGAAGAAGGGAACTTGAGTTCCAAGTTGGTGATTGTGTCTATTTGAAGGTGTCTCTAATAAAAGGTGTTCTTTGGTTCGGTAAGAAAGGAAGATTGAGTCCGAGATATGTGGGACTTTACAAGGTGTTGAGAAGAGTGGGCAAAATAGCTTATTAGTTGGATCTACCCAATGAGTTACACTTGACTCATCTATTCTTCTATGTATCGATGTTGAGAAAATTCATGCGTGACCCAAGTTCCGTAGTTCATTTGCATAATGTGAACATTGAAGAGGCTTTGAGTTATGAAGCGGTACTAGGTGAAATCAAAGATCTACAAGTGAAGAAGCTAAGAAGAAAGGAAGTGGCATCTGTCAAGGCACTTTAGAGAAACCAACAAGTCGAGGGTGCTACCTGGGAAGTGGTAGCGTATATGATGAAGTGCTACCCACATCTATTCCACTCTACTCAAGCGTAAGATACTAAAAAATTCTTCCAAAACCTCAAGTTCCATGCATTTTAGCTTCTCATGTTGTATACATTTATTTTGATGTTTCGTGAACTATTTTGAGACATGTTTCTAAAACTTTTGAGAAATGATGACTTACTCGCATTTTCGCATGCATACTGGGTTATTAGCTACTAGTTTACTCTTTAGAGCCTACCTTTAAGTACATTCGAGGATCAATGTTTCCAGGGGGAGATATTATAATGACCCCCAGTTTGGAACCCTAAGTGCAGAAAAATAAGCCTGAAAAATAATTGGGAATCTGGTTTATGGGACCACTTACAACCCGTAATGTAATGCTTGATAAAATAACCAAAATACCCCTAGAGGAGAGATGTGCACTTAGTGCATCTTCTGATGCTTGAATGGAAAATCTGAGCCCAATTCGTGATCAGCACGAAAAATTGAGTATAGGAGAGGTCTCAATCAAATTTTTGAGCAACCGAGTCAAAAGATAATTTTTTGTTTCGAAACGAGAAATAGTGAGAGTTCACGATAGAGCCGAATCACGGACACATTGTGAAGGGTGACTTATGTGTTTTGAAAGTTTTTTGACGGGGTTGAAAAAACTCGATCGGGAGGATTTTTGCCAAAAATGAGTTATACGCGACCAGTCCGTGTCGCGGACTAGATTACTTTGCGGCTGGAAAATTTCAAAAATTTTGAGGGGCATTCTAGTCCATTCCTAATAACTTCCAAAACCCATACACGGCCAACATAGGTCTTTTTCACGAAGAAAGGGCGTAAAACCCATTCTAAATCCTCTTTCTAACAATGCTAATACGCTGGGGCCTGAGGAGAGTAGAGGAGAGACGAGATTGAGGAAAATAGATATAGCTCCAAGGGAATTGTATTGCTTGCAATCATCCCAGGTATGTACGGCTAACCTAAAGCATGGAATTATTCTTCCATATTCCCCTTTTGAGTCAATTGAGTCTATGATTGAAGATGATGACTTATGTGTGAAAATCCTTGAGTATTTTACTGTGATTCTTCTTAATTCATGCATTTTTCTTAAATTGATGATCATCATAAATTTGATTTACTGCATAAGTGTTTTCATGATTGATTTTACAAAATTCCATGTCTATTTTCCCTAAAGTATGCAAGAATGAACTTAGGGGAAGAGTCTTTAGCCTTGACGATGATGATGTTGTGATGTTTTGATTGTGGTCCAAATTATTGAGAGTCTTGATAATGATGTTGATTAGAGTGATGTTAAGGAGTCTTAGAACTTGAAACTAAATTGTAAAAATATTTTTTCGAGTCCACGATGTTGATGTTGATGAGTTGATGTTGATGATGATGTTGATGTTGACGTACTATGTCCCTATGGACCGATGATGATGATGTTCATGTACTATGTTCCTATGGGACTAATGATGATGATATTTTATGAGCATGTCAAGTTCTAGGAGGAGTATTGATCACCGAAATGGGTGAGAGTGAGTCCCACTCGAACTCATTAACTACGTGGCCCGCGTAAGAGAGAGGATCGAATCACAATGCGGATGACTCCTTGTACCAAAAAAGGACTGATATTTTTTTCTTGTGGATCCACTGATGTTGATGTCCGTTACCCCGGATAGGGTACTGGATGGATGTGGTAATGATATCGCTTCGTCGTATCATCACCTGATCATAGGCAATGGGTGTCGGTTAGAGAAACTCCTATATAGGTTCCATTGATAGAACTCTGATGTTGAATTGATGGTATGATGTCATGATGGATGTTGATATTCTACTGTCTACTCTTTATCGTTGTCCTAAACGGGCATGAGTCCTTTGAGTTGAGTCGAGTTTCCTTGAGATGAGTCTGACGTATTAATGATGTTGAGATGAGACCTTGATGAGTCATTTGTCTACTCTATATTCTTACTTTAGGTAGACATTTGACATTCTAATGAAGTACGATGTTGAGTTTATGTTATCCCTATACTGTTATACTTGTACTATTACATTCAGCCATCTTACATACCATATATTCCATGTACTAATGCCACTTGGCGCTGCATCATTTCATAATGCAGATACAAGAGTTAGAGGACTTCAACAGACGCATCGTTAAGGTTCAGAGATTCTGAGTTCAATAATTAGAGAGCCTCCTTGCTGTTCGGAGGAGCCCTTCTTCTTTATATGTTATTATGCTTATTGAGCTGGGTAGCCATGGCGTGTCATGGTAACTCTTAGACTTTCTAGTTAAGTTAGAGGCTTTATAAACATGAGTTGAGATTTGACGTGAGGTCTTTCCCTCTTAGAGTTGATCTAGTTGTACTATTTACTTATCGTCGATGTTGAGACTAAGCATTTCTGGCCATTGGCCCTTTTTATTGATATAACTCACGACTTTATTATATTGCTTCCACTGTATTTGATGTTGGATGATTGTCCTTAGATTGAGTGGTCCGCTTAGGGACTAGTAATAGTCTCTGGGTGTATGCCACGCCATGGGGCCCAGGCCTGGGTGCAGCTCTCAAATAACTGCAGGTGCAACCAGGCTCAGAGATTTCCTGAGGATGAACCCACCAGTGTATACGGGGTCTAAGGTTGAAGAGGACCCACAAAATTTTATTGATGAGATTTGTAAAATTTTGAGGGCTATGCACACTAATGAGGTTGAGGGAGTTGAGTTGGTCTCTTATCAGCTTAAGGATGTTGCTAATGTCTTGTATAACCAGTGGAAAGATGGTAGAGATAAGAATGTTGAACCTGATGAGTGGGAGGAGTTTGAGAATGTTTTCCTCGACCACTTCTTTCCCTAAGAGTTGAAGGAGGCGAAGGTTGAGGAGTTCGTGAATCTGAAACAAGAGGTGTTGACTGTCAAAGAGTACAGCCTTAAATTCATTCAATTGTCTCGATATGCCTCAGAGATGGTACTTGATATGATAGCGAGAATGAGGAAGTTTGTGTCTAGATTGGGCAGGCAAGTAAAGAGAGAGTGTGAGGCGACATTGTTAATTCCAGGTATGGACATTTCTAGACTTACATGGTCTATGCCTAGAAAACTGAGGAGAATAAGAAAAACGACAGGGAAGAGTAGTAGAGTAAGAAGGCCAAATCGGCAGGGCATGAGCCTAGCCAACAGATGTAGAATAGGGGTGATAAAACCTATTTTTAGAAGAGATCTTCTAACTATTCACCCTCGGTGGCAATTATGCCTGTTCAGCAAAATAGGTATGAGCAGAAATCTTATGGTCACCATAATTTCTGAGCTCAGGGTCCTCAGTCCCAAGCTAGTGTGACCCAATACCCAGAGGAAAGCCACCTTGTGGCAGATGTGCAAAACTTCACCTTGGTGTGTGCCTTGAGGGCACAAATGCTTGTTATTTATGCAGACAATATGGCCAATTTTAGGGTGAGTCTCCGACAAGGAGATGGGGTGAAAGGAGTAATAAGGCTTTCTCTTCTATAGCGCCCCCTGCAGGTAGTCATCAGAAGGCTACTACTGCGAGTGTAAGAGGCAGGATGAACCGCTTGTATACGATGGGTAATCGTTAGGACCTAGAGGTTGCACTAGATGTTGTTATGGGTATGCTCCGAGTCCTTTCTTTCAATTTTTATGCATTGCTTAACCCGGGTGCCACGTTGTCTTTTGTGACGCCCTATGTGGCCAATAAGGTTGAGCTTTTCCAGAGTGCTTGCTTGAGCCTTATACTGTTTCTACTCTCACTAGTGAGTCTATCCTAGCTAAGAGGGTCTATAGAGATTGTGTAGTATCCATCTATCATAGGGATACTTTAGCTGATTTGATAGAATTGGAGATGGTTAACTTCGATGTAATCCTTGGTATGGACTGGCTTCATACCGACTATGCCTCAATAGATTGTAGGACCCGAATTGTCAAATTCCAATTTCCTAATGAATCAGTCCTAGAGTGGAAGGGAAGTTCTGTTGCAGCCAACAGTAGGTTTATCTCCTACCAAAGGGCTAGAAAGCGAATTTCTAAGGGGTGTATTTAACACCTTGTGCGAGTTAAATCTGATGATACTTAGTCCCCTACTCTTTAGTTAGTTTCGATTGTGAATGAGTTCTCTGAGGTATTCCCTGAGGATTTACCTAGATTCCGTCAAGATAGGGAGATCGACTTCGGATTGCTGTTCTTCTCGAGACACAACCTATTTCAATTCCTTCATATAGGATGGCCCCCGTTGAGTTGAAGGAGTTGAAAGAGAAATTAAAAGATTTGTTTGAGAAGGGCTTTATTAGGCCAAGTGTTTCTCCTAGGGGTGCTCCCATTCTGTTTGTATGAAAGAAGAATGGGACTCTCAGAATGTGCATATACTATAGGCAACCGAACAAGGTCACGATTTAGAATAAATATCCCTTTCCCAGGATAGATGATCTGTTTGACCAACTTCAGGGTGCCTCATGCTTTTCAAAGATAGACCTCAGATCGGGTTACCACCAATTGAAAGTGAGAGAATGTGACATTCCAAAGACGGCTTTCAAGAGTAGACATGGCCACTTTGAGTTCTTGGTCATGTCTTTTGAATTGACAAACACCCTTGTAGCTTTCATGGACTTGATGAATTTGGTGTTCAGACCCTACCTTGACATTTGTAATTGTGTTCATTGATGATATCCACGTGTATTTAAAGGAAGAGCAGGAGCATGCCAAACACCTTAGAATTGTCCTTAAGACTCTTAAGGACCATGAATTGTATGCGAAGTATTCAAAGTGTGAGTTTTGACTCAAGTTAATGGCTTTCTTAGGCTATGTTGTTTTGGGTGATGAAATTTGAGTAGATTCCCAGAAGATTGAAGCGGTTAAGAACTGGCCAAGACCGACCTCTCCAACTGACATAAGGAGTTTCTCGGGGTTGGAAGGCTACTATCACAGATTTGTTGATGGATTCTCTTCCCTATCTGCCCCTCGACCAAGCTAACTCAGAAAAAGGTCAAGTTTCAGTGGTCTGAGGAGTTTGAGAAAAGCTTCCAAGAGTTGAAGAATAGATTGACCATTGCTCCTGTTTTGACGTTGCTCGATGGAATTGATGATTTTTTGATAAATTGTGACGCATCTAGAGTTTGGCTGGGTTGTGTATTGATGTAGAGAAGGAAGGTGATAGCCTATGCATCCAGGCAGCTTAAAGTTCATGAGAAGGAACTACCCAACCCATGATCTTGATTTGGCGGCGATTGTGTTCGCACTTAAAATTTGGCGCCACTACTTACACAAAGTGCATGTAGACATGTTCACTGACCACAAGAGCCTACAACATGTCTTCAATCAGAGAGAGCTCAACCTTTGACAGAGAAGAAGGTTGGAGTTGCTCAAGGATTATGATATGAGCATCCTATACCACCCAGGTAAAGCTAACATTTTTGCTGATGCTCTTAGAAGGTTGTCAATGGGTAGCACAACCCATGTTGAGGAAGAGAAGAGAGAGCTAGTAAATGAAGTGCATTGGTTGGCTCAATTGAGAGTCCAAATAGAGGAGAATGATGAGGGAGGGATCAATGTTCAGAGTAGGTCTGCATCATCCCTCGTAGCAGAAGTAAAAGAGAAGAAGGATCGAGATCCTATCATACTCCAATTGAAGGAGGCTATCCACACGCCAAATGTGATGGTCTTCTCCAAAATGAGAGATGGGGGGCTGAGATACGCTATGCGTTCCTGATGTTGATTGTGTCCGAGATAGGATCACGTCTGAAGCCCACAACACTAGATAATCCATTCATCCAGGCTCCACCAAGATGTACCATGGCTTGAGAGAAGTCTATTGATGGAGTGGAGTGAAAAGAGATATTGCTGAGTTTGTTTCAAAGTGCCCAAATTTCTAGCAAGTGAAGGTTAAACATCAAAGGCCAAGTGGCTTGGCTCAAAACATTGAGATCCCATGGTGGAAGTGGGAGATGGTTAACATGGACTTCATTACCGGCTTACCGAGATCCCGGAGACAGCATGACTCCATATGGGTGATTGTGGACAGGATGACTAAATCAGTGCAATATTTGGCATTTAAGACAACTAATACTGTGGAGAAGTATGCCAAGATGTATATCCAAGAGATTGTGAGGTTGCATGAAGTTCCCTTGTCCATCATTTAGGACAGAGGATCCCAGTTTACTTCCCACTTCTAGAGGTCTTTCCAGAAGGGATTGGGTACCAAGGTAAATCTGAGTACAACCTTTCATCCACAGACGGATAGTCAGGTGGAGCGCACTATTCAGATGGTAGAGGAGATGTTGAGTGCTTGTGTCTTTTACTTCAAAAAGAATTGGGATGACCATCTACCATTGACTGAATTTGAATATATTAATAGTTATCATGCGAGCATTTAAATGGCCCCCCATGAGGCCTTGTATGAGAGCAGGCGTAGATCACCTATTGGGTGGTTTGAAGTGGGAGAAGTTGAGTTGATTGGACCTGAGCTTGTCCAGCAGGCCATGGAAAAGGTGAAGTTTATTAGAGAGAGGTTAAAAACTGCACAAATCAATCAAAAATCTTACACTGATGTAAGGAGAAGAGATCTAGAGTTTGAGGTGACTGATTAGGTATACTTGATGATATCGCCTATGAAAGGTGTCACGAGGTTTGGGAAGAAGGAGAAATTAAGTCCTCTCTATATTGGCCCTTATCCGATTGTGAGGAGAATTGGGAAGGTTGCCTATGAGCTAGAGTTACCTTCTGAGTTAGACGGAATCCATCCGGTGTTCTACGTTTCTATGTTGAAGAAGTGATTGGGAAATCCTGTATTTGTGATCCCTGTTGAGGACACTGGAGTCAAGGATAGCTTGTCCTATGAGGAAATTCCTGTTCAGATCCTTGATCGACAAGTTCATAGATTGAGAAACAAAGAGATAGCCTCCGTTAAAGTTTTGTGGAGGAACCAATTTGTTGTGGAAGCCACGTGGGAAGCTGAGAAAGAGATGAGAACTAAATACCCACACCTATTCATGCTTGATGACGAGAGTATCGGAGGTAATAATTCCTATTCTTATCTTAACTTGATGTTTCTATTCTAAGTGATGTGTATATTTTGATGTTCTGAGTAGATGTATTGATATCAATGAAAAGTTAAGAAGTTGAGTTGTTGAGTGAGTATCGAGATGAGTCTTGAGTCTATTCGTGCCATTATACTGCTCCTACTCATCGTTCGAGGACGAATGATCTCAAGGGAGAGATGATATAATGCCCGATAAAATTACAAAAATACCCCTAGAGGAGAGATGTGAGCTTAGTGCATATTCTGATGCTCGGATTGAATATCCGAGGCCGGATTCATGATCAACACAAAATATTGAGTGGGGGAGAAGTCTCGGTTAATTTTTAGAGCGACCGAGTGAAAAGATAATTTTTCATTTCGAAATGAGAAACAATGAATGTTCGTGACATAGACACGTCGCGGACCCATCACGAAGAGTGACATATGTTTTTCCTAAATTTTTTGACGGGGTTGAGAAAACTAGATTCGGAGGATTTTTGCAAAAAATGAGTTATACGTGACCAGTCTACATCATGGACTGGGTTATTCGCGGCTAGAAAATTTCTAAAATTTTGAAGGGCATTCTAGTCCATTCCTAACATCTTCTAAAACCCATACACGACCAATATAGGTTGTTTTCATGAAGAGAGGGTCTAAAACCCCATTGTGAATCCTCTTTCTAACAATGCTAATACGCTAGGGCCTGAGAAGAGTAGAGGAGAGACGAGATTGAGGAAAATAGAGGAAGCTCTAAGGGAATTGTATTGATAGCAATCATCCCAGGTATTTAAGGCTAACCTAAAGCAAGGGAATGTTCTTCCATGTGCCCCCTTTGAGTCAATTGAGTCTATGATTGAAGATGATGAGTTATATGTGAAAATCCTTAAGTATTTTACTGAGATTCTTCTTAATTTATGTATTTTTCTTAATTTGATAATCTTCATAAACTTGATTTACTGCATAAGTGTTTTCATGAATGATTTTACAAAATTCCATGTCTATTTTCCCTAAAGTATGCAAGAATGAACTTAGGGGATGAGTCTAGAGCCTTAATAATGATGATGTTGTGATTGTGGTCCAAATTGTTTAGAGTCTTGATGATGATGTTGATGAGAGTGATGTTCATGAGTCTTAAAACATGAAGCTAAATTCTAAAAAGAGTGTTTCGAGTCCACGATGTTGATGTTGATGTTGATGCGTTGATGTTGATGATGATGTTGATGTTGACATACTATGTCCCTATGGACCGATGATAATGATGTTGATATTGATGTACTATGTCCCTATGTGACTAATGATTATGATATTTTATGAGCATGTCGAGTTCTGGGAGGAGTATTGAGCATCGAAATGGGTAAGAGTGAGTCCCTCTCGAACTCATTAACCACATGGCCCGTGTAGGAGGGAGGATTAAACTACAATGAGAATGGCTCCTTGTCCCAAAAGAGGATTGATGCTTTTCTTGTGGATCCACTGATGTTGATATCCTTTAACCCGGGCAGGGTATTGCATGGATGTGGCAATGGCATCGCTTTGTTGTATCATCATCGACTCATAAGTGATGGTTTTCGGTTAGAGAAACTCCCAGTTAAGTTCCATTGATAGAACTCCGATGTTGATGTGATAGTATGATATCTTGATGGATGTTGATATTCTACTGTCTACTCTTTATCCTTGTCCTAAATGGGCATGAGTCCTCTGAGTTGAGTCGAGTTCCCTTGAGATGAGTCTGATGTATTAATGATGTTGAGATGAGACGTTGATGAGTCATTTGTCTAATCTATATTCTTGCTTTAGATAGACATTTGACATTCTGATGGAGTATGATGTTGAGTTGATATTATCCCTATACTGCTATCCTTATACTGTTACATTTAGCCATCTTACATACCGTACATTCCACGTAATGATGTCATTCGGTGTTGTATCATTTCATGATGCAGATACGGAAGTTAGAGGACTTCAGTAGACGCATCGTTGAGATTCACAGATTCCGAGTTTAGTCATTAGTGAGCCTCCTTGCTATTCGGAGGAGCCCTTCTTCTTTATCTTTTATTCTTTTAATTGAGTTGGGTAGCCATGGCCTTTCATGATACCCTCTTAGACTGTCTAGTGGAGTTAGAGGCTTCCTACACATGAGTTGAGATTTGATGTGAGGACTTTCCCTCTTAGAGTTGAGGTCGTAATACTATTTACTTGTCGTCGATGTTGAGATAGAGTTTTTTTGCCATTGGCCCTTTTTATTGATGTAGCCCACAACTTTATTATATTCTTTCTGCTATATTTGATGTTGGATGACTGTCTCGAGATTGAGTGGTCCGCTTAGGGACTAGTAATAGTCTCTGGGTTCCACCGACGCCTAGGGTACCCTCCAAGGGCATGACGCGTAAGTTATTATACAACTTGTAGGATTGGTTCTTAAATATAGAACTTCGGGAAAGGGAAAGGGTTTCAAGTGTGGGTTAACCCATGGACTAAGTTATAGCCCGTAGGATATATTACGACACGTAGATAGTTTCGTGAGTGAGACCTCAGACATAAAGAAAATTTCGAGTTTTCAGGAAGGTGACTTACGAGTTACCAGATGACCTGTGGACTAGGATACGACCCATATATGATTTCATGGGATTAGGTTGTGAATAAGGAGAAAACTTGATTCAGTGTGGAAGGACTCTAGGAGTCCAACCAGATCTAGTAAGTAATTTCATAACCTGTACTGTTGATCATGGTTTTCAATCTGCCAAAAGTTAGATTTCAGGACTCTTAGGTTTTTCCTCAGATGAAGGGACATATGGCTCGTAAGTCAATTTAAGAACCGTGAATAGGGTTCCATAAGTTGCTTCAAACAATTTTTGATAAGGGATAGTTTGGCCATATCCTACAAATCTATTCCTATGCTATGTCATTTGGGGGATGGAAAAGGAGACCTATATTAGTCTTCAAGCCCTAGAAACACCCCCTCATTCTATCATTCATTTAATTCCAAATTTCTAAGGTAAGAACTCCCAAGAACAAAGCAAGGGTTTTCCAAGCTTCTTCTTCTAAGGATTCAACTCCGTTTCTCTCTAGTTTCCCAAGTAGTGAGTTAATTTATGGGTATCCTTTCACCCATAGCATTCCCCACTATGCATTAAACCTTTTCTTTAAGTTCCCCAATTCCTAGTGCATGCTTATGAAGATTTCGTGATCCTTATGTTATCATATAATGCTCACAAAGTTAAATGACTCTTTTGCAAAGTAAATATATGCATATTTGGAGTACCAGGTTGATTCCATGATGGTTTTAAATATGGTTAGGGTTGGGTGATTTTGATGTTCCTTTGTAAAGAAATTTCCTAAGACTTATGTGATTTATGATTGTTCCATGCATCCATTAAGTCCACCTTATTTTCAATGAATGTTTCCCCATGAATTATGACTATGACTAAGGCATTTATGAAGATATTCAAAGTTAAAGTTTACCAAAGATATATGTAAGATGGTTATTTTCCTTAAAGATGTTTAAGAAAGATTCTTAAGTAAGAGCTACTCTGATGATTTCTACTTATGATTTTAATAGTATTATTTTAAAGATTCTGTGGAATGACGTAGCACTGAGAGGACCAGAGATTGGGACTCATCCTGTTAGTTTAGGCATGATCCCTTAAAGCAAAATCTCAACGTCTCTAACTATGTGCCACTATAGGAGACTTATAGGCTAGGCTAGTGGATCAACGTAGGCCCAAAAGCTATGAAAGGTGCAATCACAAAGTTACTAAGTTTCATATATCTTCCTTGGTAAGTAAATTCTCTTTTTCCCAATAGAAGGAGTGCATCAACCTTTTCCCAATGAAAGGTGTTTATTGGATTCCATGTAGTAGCTCATATGGTCTTACTGTTGGTTATGGTCCATTCTTACAAGTTTATATTATCTGATGACATACTTTCACTTTGTGTATTTTTTTATGCAGTGTCTCGTATTGAACCAAGCCTTATTCATTTTTCATGATTAAGCTTATCTCATGGTTCTCTATTTTATGTATATCTATACATTATATTTAATTATTATTGCATTGCAATTTCATCTGTACATTACATCTCACATACTTAGTACATTTAAATGTACTAACGCATATTTGCCTACATGATTTAACTATGCAGGAACAGTTACTCCTCCACCAGCTCGCGGATAGTAGTTATCCTTCGAGACTAGCTTATTATTTTGGTGACCCCTTAGTTCGGGACTCCACCTATTTTTCACTCCTTTTTGTACTTTTGTTTTTAGACAATGTATTTATGGACCTTTTGAGTTTTTTACTTTCTATGTTATCAATTATGTATGTTCTTTCTATTTTAATGGAAATCGACCATACTGGTTCTATTTATTATGTATTAGTGGTATGCTTATGGACAAATGATGTTTTCTAATTTCTGTGCTATTAATGTTTCTTCTTTGCATAAGATGGCCCATAGACCCTTTCCCTTATGTTTTCTAGAATTGTTTCCATTTAATGCCTATGAATGCTGAGATGCTTAGATGGCTCGGGTGAGGTGCCTTCGTGTATCTCATTCGCTGTGTGATGATTAGACCCCTAGTTTGGGTCATTATAGTTATAGTTTGATATAAGACCTAAATGATGCAGTTTAGAAGTTCGGTGGATAGATTATACCAAAAACACCCTTTGTTAAAATTTGCGAGAAAAAAACCCAAAAATGGGTTTATGAGTTGTAGACCCATCTATGGTCCATGGGAAAGGCTTCGTGAAAGGCAGAGTGAAAATCAAGGTTGCAAATCCCCATATATCAACCCAATCTACAAACCTTAGTTCTATGTACAATTTGTGGATCCGTCCTGTGGACCACTTTAATACTTGGCCATGTTTTTGTATTCCACCGCCTAAACCATGAGCCCATACTATGGCTTGTTCTTCCTTATATGACTTGTTTATGACCTTCATCTTGTTGAATGCAACGCTCAAACTCATTGGTTCTAATTTATGACCTACACCCACAAGTCGTGGTTCCATCAATGAATAGTGGTTGCCACTCGTACATTACCTCAACTTTTTACCAATACTTTTCCAAGTTAGTCCCGTCTATGAATCCTTCTACATCCCGTAATTCTATATATAGGCCATAGTTATCCCTCGTGGAACGTGAAAGTTTCTAGATTTCTACAAAAAAAGCATTCCTTTTCTGACTTTCTACTCACAAGGAATTATAGTATCCCCTTGAGATTATTCATCCTCAAATGTGAATCAACATGGCAAGAATTGAGTGGAATGAACATCTAGCAACCAATCATGAATAAAAATGATTAAATTTAAATATAACCATTTGTAATGAATGTCATCTAATGTACAAAAATTCACGATATTTTCAAATTCTATGCGAAACGTATTCAAAAAGTAACTTAAAAAATTTGCATTCTCATGCAATGTCATGGACAAACTAGAACATTGAGATGCATGGAATTTATCATGACAAACCAATCATTCTACGACTACAATGCCTCAAAAACTTGGGTCATTCGATCAATCGTAGTATAACAATCACAACACCAAATTATGCTAAGCATTACATAAATGAAAAGAAATTTATAACAAATCAAATGAAGCAGCCTAAGCCACTCTCTTCCTCTTTTAATAGCCATCAACAAATCCCTTATCTTATATCCCATGTCACTGAGCGTGTTTCAACCCTCTTTCTTAGCCATGTATTCCCCTTGGTGATTTCTCCCACACTTTTCACATGGGGAAAGACGGAATCCTTCAATGATAGATCTTTGAATTGGGGCATTAGCAAAAGTAAAACCACCATCAATCGAGCTCACTTGGATTCCCTAGACTTCCTTTCTTGAGCTTCTCTTCCTCCATCTTTTTGGCTTATGTCATGAGACTTGGGATGTCCATCTCTTATACAAGCATAGTGCTCTTACACACTTTCCTCACCAAATCTTAAATTCCTTAAATAAACTTACTCATATGACCTCAGAAATC